>OY288286.1:8111285-9311285 GCA_958450335.1 Hibiscus tridactylites
TGGGTTCGAGAGTGGGTTACGAGTGGGGAAGGTTCCGCACCCCCACAATGCCCAAACTTGGTACCAAATCGATTACCGCTAGGGATGTAAAAACAAGTCAGAACCTGGAAACCCGACTGAAACCTGCTCGAGTCAGAACCTGATTTGACCCGAAGATTTGATGACCCGAACCTGATCTGTAACCGACTGTTGTTGATCCGAACCCGAATTTGACATGTTACTGTAGTAACCGAACCAGATCTGCGTCCGACTGAAAATGACCCGAACCCGAATTGGACCTGTTACTGTGGACCTGAAACCCGACCTGCGTCCGACTGAAACGAACCCAAACCCGAAGCCGACCTGACAGATAACCGAATTTACCCGACTGAATTGACCCGATATCCGATTTTACCCGACCTGAAATGAACCCGACCTGAAACGGACCCGACCTGAAACGGACCCGACCTGAAATGGACCTGACCTGAAATGAACCCGACCTGTTTTGAACCCGACCTGTTAAGTGACTCGACCTGTTGTTGATCTGAACTGATATTGACCCGAAATCTATGACTTGATGAATTAAAAACTATCATGAGTTGATATATCATATACATATATAATGTATATACATATACACCTACATATATTGATATACATGATGTGTATGCGCGCATACACACATATATATATATTAAGTACTAAAGTTGAAAAAATATTAAGTAATTGATAATTTATGAACTACAAAAACTTAATGAAGAGTTGTTTTTTATTTCTTAGTAACTTAAATAAAATTTTAGACTTACAAATTATAAAAAAATATATATAACAATTACATAACCTTAAGTAACAAATTCAAAAATTGTTTACATATTTATTTAATATTAAAAACAAGGCTTAAGGGTGTAGGAAGACATTGGACTTTTAAAAATAATCAATTAAACTCTTAGATTTTTTTTGCACCCAATTAAGCTCATTGACTAATATTGACAGTTGAATCTAACAGATTTTTATATCAGTTCGTATCAAAATGTTGCCACTCAACAATATTAGATCCTTTTATTTTATTTAAATTTTTTTAAAAGTCCAAAAAGATTTTGAAAAAAAATTATAAAAAAATATTTTTGAAAAAATATGAAAATGACACATGATAGAACTGAAGTGTATCATGTGACAATAATATTTAAAGAAAAAATCTGTCAAATTCAACGATCAATATTAGTCAAAGGCCTTGATTGATTTAATTTATTAGTTTAATAACTTAATTGTGTGCAAAAAAAAAATTATAGCTTAATTAATTTTTTTCAAAAGTTCATTAGATTAATTTAGAGGTATATTAAAAAAAAAAACGTTCAATAGACTATTTAGGATCCACTATTTAACTAAATGATGAAAATTATTTATATTGTTTTATGGGTAAACTACATAAATGACTACCATACTATTGTAAAAGTCGCGATTTGATCACCTTACTTTTTTTCGAAGCAATTAAACCACCATACTATTAAATTGGGTGCAATGTGACCACCCGCCGTTAGAGGTTAATGGTAGGGTGACGTGGCAGTTAAAAAATTAAGGGTATAATTACACATTTGGTCCTTACTATTTACAAATTCTTTCAATTTAGTCTTAATTTTAAACTAATAAAATAAATTAATTAGGTAGTGACATGTGTCAACACCTTTTTGGAGAAATTTAATTATTTATATTTGATTAATAAATTATTTTCCTCCTCCAATCAGGTGGTGACACGTGTCACCACCTATTTAGAGGAGAAAAATAAAATCCTCAAATTTACTCTAAGTGGGAATTGAACTTGGGTTTAGCTAATTTAAAAGTAACGCGTTAACCACTTCACCAAGCACATGTTTGTACTAAAAATCACCAATTGTATTATATGTCTTATTTTTTGTTACCATTCAAACTCATCTTCTTCCTCATCCCTTTTGTCCTGCTCCAGTCTTCGGATGCCTCTAGAGTTTTCGAATGTTCGAATGGCAGAGAAGACGACACAAAAATTCTTTAATTTGTCGTGTTCTGCCACTCGTAAAATTTCCATGTTGCAGAGAACTTCAGCAATTGATAGTTCTTTCTTCCAGAGATTTCATTTAGCTACTTATATATGAATGAGATGCTTCAGGTGGTATTTGAGAGAAGAACTATGTTGTTTGCTTGAATCTTCTTCAGAAGCTAATGAGCTATGGTAAACCCTGGCAGTATCAAGGAGTCTCAACACTTGCTTGTACATAGGAATTGAATGTACATTTAGAGAAGATTAATTTTAAAAGAAATTTTTCGGGTCGTTAACCGAGGAGAAACCTTAACGGGTTTCGTTTCAGTTTTTCCCGTGTGGCCCACTCGGACCGGTCAAGCGTCCGGACCGGGACGAGGAGGTTACACGCTAAACCTTAAACCCTAAACTCTAATGTATGTAAGTATGCATGTGTGTACCTATCAATGTCTGAACCTTAAACCCTTGATGAGTTTTTGCTAAACCCTAAACACTAAACACCAAGCCATAATGTATGTAAGTACATATGTATGTACCTATCAATGTCTAAACCCTAAACTCTTGATGAAATTTTCCCTTGACCCGAACGCTAAACCCTAAACCCTAAACTTTTAAATCCACAACCTAAACCCCTAAACCATAAACTCTAAACCCTAATATATATATGTATACATGTATCTATCAATGTATGAACCCTAAACCCTTGATGAGTTTTTGCGGAACCCTAATATATGTAAGTATGTATGTATGTACTTATCAATGTATGAACCTTAAACCCTTAATGAATTTCTCCCTAAACGCTAAACCTTAAACTCTAATGTATGCAAGTATGTATGTATGTACCTATCAATGTCTGAACCTTAAACCCTTGATGGAGTTTTTCCTTAACCCGAACGATATACCCTAAACCCTTAAATCCACAACATAAACCTCTAAACTATAAACTCTAAACCCTAAACCATAATATATGTAAATATATATATATATATCTATTAATATATGAACCCTAAACCCTTATGAGTTTTTGCTAAACCTTAAACCTTAAACCCTAATATATGTAAGTATATATGTACCTATTAATGTATAAACCATAAACCCTTAATGAATTTCTCCCTAAACCCTAATCACTAAACCATAAGCCTTAAACCTTAATGTATATAAGTATGTATATACCTATCAATATATGAACCCTAAACCCTTAATGAATTTTCCCTTAATCCTTAACCTTAAACCATAAACCCTAAAATATAATGTGTGTAAGTATATATGTATGCACCTATCAATGTATGAACCCTAAACTCTTAATAAATTTATACATTAACCCTAGACCATAAACCATAAACCATAAACCCTAATGTACGTAAGTATATATGTATGTACCTATCAATGTATGAACCCTATAGCCTTAATGAATTTTTCCTTAACCATAAACCCTAATGTATGTAAGTAAGTAAGTATGTATGTATGTATAATGTACCTATCAATGTATGAACCCTAAATCCATATTCATTGTTTTTTTTAATCCGTCCAATATTTTATAATTTTAATTTGATATTTTCATCATTCTAGACCCTAAAACTTTATTTTTATTCCAAATTGACCCACATTTATTTTTTTAATTTGTCTAATGTTTTATTGTTTTAATTTAATATTTTCTTCATTCTAGCCCCTTAACTTTATTTTAATTCCATATTGACCCTTATATATATATTTTAATTCATCATGTTTTATAATTTTAATTTGAATTTTGTTCACTCTAGACCCTAAAACTTTATTTTTATTCTCAATTGACCTCCACTTATTATTTTTTTAATTACTCTAAATTTTATACTTTTAATTTGATATTTTTGTTCATTATAGTCCCCAAAACTTTACTTTTATTCCAAATTAACCCTTTTTCCTTATTTTCTTTTAAATTTGTCTAATGTTTTATAATTTTAATTTGATATTTTTTGTTTATTATAATCCATGAAACTTTATTTTTAATCCAAATTGACCCCTTTTCAGTCCAAATTGACCCTTTTTCATTATTGTTTTAATTACTCCAATGTTTTATAATTTTAATTTGATATGACTTTAAATAATTAACTCCAAATCAATGACGATTGATGAAGGTCAACCTAAAGTCCATCGACTACTTATACGGTTTTACCGAACTCAAACTCAATACGAATTCTAATCCCGAAAATACCTTGACCTGAATTATCCGACCTGAAACTACCCGACCTGAAATTACCCGATCTGAAATGCACCTGACCTGAAATGCACCCGACCTGAAATGAACCCGACCTGAAATGGACCCGACCTGAAACAGACCCGACCTAAAACGGACCCGACCTGAAGTGTATCCGAACCCGAATTAACCCGTCAATTATCTGCTTCGGACCCGACCCGTTTTGACCCGACCTGAAATAGACCCGACCTAAAATGGATCCGACCTGAAATGGACCCGACCTGAAATAGACCGCACCCGACCCGAGTCGAGTCAAAACATAAAAATAACCTGAAATGACCTGTGTACGATTTTACCCGACCTGACAGTACCCGACCTGAAACCCGTCCGATTACATGTTTTTACATCCCTAGACGGAGTACTAAGCTTTTATGGTACTACAATAAAACTTTTAATGTTTTACGAAAGTTTATAAAGTTACACTAAAATGAATGTTTTGTCAAAATATGTAATCAAATACTAAAATTTCTAACGTTGCACTAAAATTTTAAACCTATACGATTGTTTTTATAGTCATTTTCGAATATCTTTACTCTAGTAGGGTTTGGAGTTCTGTTTTGAGAATATGCAGGTCGGACATGAGGGTTATGAACAGGGAGGAAGAGTTTTCCTGGGCGATTGATAAATTGAAAGGCCAAACTCTCATTATGCACATTCTAAAGATTGCATGGTGTGCTTACATCTATGTTATTCGGGAAGAAAGGAATATTAGACAGTTTCGAGGGTGGAAATCGTCTATCTCCTAACCATGCCTCTATTTATGCCTCCACAATAAAATTAGGGGTTTAGAGTTTAGAGTTAGGGCTTAGGCTTAGGGTATAGGAAATTTAGGACAAGGTGTAGGGTTTAGGATTCAAAATTTAAGGTTAGAGTTTCTAATTTAATTTTTAAGTGTTTTTAACATGATGCATAAATGGAGGCATAGTTAGAGCGCAACGGATTTTTACTCCAGATTCGAGGGATTACTTGAATAGTAGATGATCTTGTCATTTGAATTCGAGATATAGTTTGTATTAAATTTCACAATAGTTGTATAGATAAAATTGATAGAGTGAATATGTGTACATAATGGAGGCTTCTTTTAAGTATTGTGGGGACCATGATGTCAAGTTGATGATTTATTGGATAATACAAAGCAAACATTTATTTAAAAAAATTTAGCAAAAGCATGCCTATTTTTTTTATCGGCAACTGTATGAATTTTATTCATGAAGAAAAAACATACAGCGCGACGCAACCATACGCCTCGTTAAAAACCTCCCTAATGGAGGAAAAGAGTACGTAATGGCACGTCAAAAATGAACCACACCTACATTCAAGCTAGAAATAATGAACACCTATCAACACCTTCCTTAGCTAACACATCGGCGAAACTATTCGCCTCACGCGGCACGTACTGAAAATGAATCTCAGAGATGACTTGACAAGCCCGATCAATTGTCGTGAAAGACTCCCACAAACGCCACGGTCGTTTCGCCGATCGCACAACCCAACTCAACGCAACCTGAGAATCAGACTCAATCACCACACACCGTTCGCGCCATTTCCCTTCCGCAATCAACCTTACCGCCAACTCAATAGCTCGTACCTCAGCCACGTTGGAGTCCAACCTTCCCACCGGTCCAGAAAATATCCCCAAAATACGACTTTTCGCATCGCGCAGAACACCCCCAATACCCGCAGGCCCGGGCTTACCGCGTGCGGATCCGTCAACATTGAACTTTAGTGTCCTCTGAATAGGCGACTGCCAATAAATCCCAACACGTACCTTTCGCTGTTGTGGACTAACAACACATGCATATGGACAAGACCACCACACTGATTCAGTCATTACCTCACTTGCGGCATCAACCTTTATCCAATAGAAAGAACGGAGTTTGACGAGAAAACATAATTCCGCCAACGACGAACGTTTGCAACGAAAGATAAACTCGTTTCGAGCTAGCCATAAAGACCATAACATTGCACTAACACCAGCCACCCACCACTTCAATTTACAACCATGGAACGAACTATGAAAATTCACAACAAAAAATTCGGCAAAACTCACAGGTAAAGGTAGTGCTACGTCCCACCAACCGCGCAACCAATCCCAAATCTGCTGTATACAAGGACAATCATAGAATAAGTGGGCAATCGATTCCTCCACCGTTACACAACACGGACACAAACCTTGCCCCTCCGACAAAAGAACCCCTCGAGTTCTCAAAAAATCCGCTGTCGGCAACCGTTTCAACCAAATGAACCATAAGAATGCTTGAACCTTGGGCGGGACAAGCACGCGCCACGCAAAACAGCCCCCAAAATCGTTGTCCCCTACCCTATCCAACAATAACGCACAACGTGCGCAACTGCTCTTGCTCGAATATCCACAATCGTCTCCTAAAATAACTCGCCCACTGTCCATGAGTAAAACATCCATCCACTGTGTATTTCCGTACCCATGCTAATTTGTTCAATGCTAAAGCAAACAAACGTGGAAATACATCCTTCAATGGCTGTTGCGTAATCCATGAGTCAAACCAAAATAACACAAGCTGTCCGTTTCCAATTTTCCATTGAAAGTTCGCCCCGTCAAGATGTTTAATTTAATGAAAACTGAAAAGTAGCGTTTGTTGGGTCCATTCTTCAAGTGTTATGAATCTGCCTCTCTGTTAAAACGACATGTTTTTTCATCAAATATATAAACGTCTTTCGTATTAGGGCTATTACCGCACCACAGTCCTGGAATACCAATCTGAAGTTCGTATTTACTTACTAGAAAGGAGAAGCAGCAAGCAGACATGGGCAACCAAGAGCAAGGCATGCAGAGGGGAAGGTTCTGGACGCGATTGACCCAAATGGAAGTGGAGGCGAGCCTGCTATTGATACCTCTCTTTGCTGTTGCTGGAATGCTTGAGTTCCACCAAGGAGGTCTGCTTTTCCTGGGGAAACCATGGCTCTTCCTTACTAGACTTCACACAACTGGAGTGAGGCAAAATTATGTAACCATTTATTTCCCCGAATTCCTATCTGAAAAAGCTCTCAAGCCCAACGACGAACTAGTTTTCGTTCAACAACCACATGAAGACTATGGCAAACCTTCACCTTGGAGAGTGGAGATCAAGAGAAATATAAAATTATTTGGGAACAACATGTGGGGGGATGTCGTGGTTTAAATTCCCATTTTCTGTTTTGAATAAAGGAATAATATGTACTGGCTATTTTTATCAGATTTAATCAAACATGTTGTTTTGCATCAGTCTTACTTTATGTTTACGATTTCTTTAGTAAAAGGCCAAAAATTTGAAACGCCATAATCGAATTTAAAGATGTCTCCAAGGGGCCGATCATCACCCCTCCTTAACTTCATGATTCCCGCGCTGCTATATACTAATATAATTTGAAGAATGAAACATTTATTAATTAAATAATTAAGATTCAAAAGTAATATTTTCTTATTTTCATCTTTTATACCTAGCAGAGCCTTAATAGATGGGTGCGAAGGTGAAAGTGAAGTGAAATTAAACATGTACGACAACTAAGAAATATTTCGCTAAACAAATTGGAAAAAATGGGAACAAAGCAAATTAAATTAGATCCATGCAAGGTAAAAGTTGCATATGCGTGGCAATGAATTGAAACATTAAACATGCATATTATAAAAAAAAACTATGAACATTTAAAATTCATATAAACGAAGTAATTATGCTTTCAACACAAAAAATACAATATGAACAAATTATTTTATAAATTAAATAATTATGAAAAATTATGCAAAATACAACCAAAGGTGTGATAGTATGAAAATATGATGAGGTAAACATAAAGGAAATATTTACAATCATGGTTCCAAGTAATTGAGGAATATTTACAATCATGGTTCCAAGTAATTGAGGAAATATTTACAATCATGGTTCCAATATTATAAAAGTAAATGAATATCTTAATAAAAAAAAGTCATGAACAATTTTACACGTCCGATAAATACATTCAGAATCTTTAGTCCTTTATCTTCTGCGTATGCGCTCCGACTATATGCAAGTTGGGGGTGATAGTCGACGTTATTGTTGCTGGCAGTTTCGGTACTTCACTGCTTGGTTAAGTCATGATTATTTTGGTCGAATGATTAGTGACAATTGGAACATGGTTGCTACAGTCTTCAGATATGTGCGTACTAAGGAAAGACTCGCCTTTTCCTTCCTGAAATTGAACTTGAACGTCTCCTCGATGAAGAAGAGCAAATATAGAGACAAAAATCATGTTAAAGAGGGGATTGTATCCGCATTTTCATCAGAAGGCCTTGCTCCGTAAACAACGTAATAGAATGGCCACTCTAAAATTGGAAGATGAAAATTGGTTGACACTCTTTAAGAGGTCGTTTGTAGGCATGTAAAAAGCTGACCTGATTTGGAAACTCGACTGAAACTTACTTGAGTATAACCCGAATTGGACCTGTTATTGTGGACCTGAAACCCGACCTGCGTCCGACTGAAACGAACACGAACCCGAAGCCGACCTGGCAGATAACCGAATTTACCCGACTGAATTGACCCGATATCTGATTTTACCCGACCTGAAATGAACTCGACTTGAAATGGACCTGACCTGAAATGGGCCCGACCTGAAATGAACCCGACTTGTTTTTAACCCAACCTATTTTAAACCCGACCTGTTAAGTGACCTGACCTGTTGTTGACCTGAACTGATATTAACCTGATGAAATCTATGACTTGATGAATTAAAAACTTTTATAAGTTGATGTATCATATACATATATAATGTATATACATATACACCTAAACCATAAACCCTTAAATCCTAAACCTAAACCATAAACCTTAAATCCTAAACTTAAACCCCTAAACCCTAAACCCTAAACCATAAACCCTAATATATGTAAGTATGTGTATATATATGTATAAATCAATATATGAACCCTAAACCTTAATAAATTTTCATTAAACCCTAAGCACTTAAATCTTAAAGCTAAATCCTACACCCTAAACCCTAAACCCTAAACCCTAATATATATAAGTGTGTATGTATGTATGTACCTATCAATGTATGAACCATAAACCCTTAACGAATTTTCCCTAAACACTAAACTCTTAAATCCTAAACCTAAACCCCTAAATCTTAAACCCTAACATATGTAATTATATATGTATATACCTATCAATGTCTAAACCCTAAACCTTTAATGAATTTTCTCTAAACCTTAAACTCTAAACCATTTATAAAAAAGCCAATTAAAAATGTATATTATGGCGTCAATGAATTCCAGGGTAAAAACCAGCGAGCTCAAAATTTTAAAACATACCGCATGGATTTAGCTTCTCCCGCCAACTCTGCCGCTTATCCTTCTTTAGGTATTTCTCATTTATTCATAAAAAATTAGCACATGCTTAATTCTCCGTTTTTTCATAGAATCATAAAAGCATTACAAAAAATCCAACAACGGTTTCGAGGCGAATATGGATCTCTCAGATTTAGCGAGAAAGTTTAAACCTAAACCTTAAACTCTTAAATTCTAAACCTAAACCCTTAAACTACAAATTATAAACCCTAAACCCTAATATATATAAGTATGTATGTATCTATCAATGTATGAACCATAAACCATTAATGAATTTTGTATAAACCCTAAGCACTTAAATCCTAGCACATAAACCATACACCATAAACCTTAAACCCTAATGTATGTAAGTAAGTATGTATGTATGTGTGTATGTATGTACCTATCAATGTATAAACCCTAAACTCTTTAATAAATTTTCCTAAATCTTAAACCCTAAACCTTTAAATCATAAACATAAACCCTTAAACCCTAAGCCCTAATGTATGTAATTATGTATGCATGTACCTATCAATGTATGAACCCTGGACCATTAATGAATTTTCCATAAACCATAAGTCATAAACCATAAACCCTAAATCCTAATGTATGTAAGTATGTATGTATCAATGTATGAACCCTGGACCATTAATAAATTTTCCATAAACCATAAGTCATAAACCATAAACCCTAAATCCTAATGTATGTAAGTATGTATGTATCAATATAAGAACCCTAAACCATTAATGAATTTTTCCTAAACCATTTAAATCATAAACAATAAACCCTAAACCTTGAATCGTCTAATGTTTTATAATTTTAATTTGATATTTCTGTTCATTATAACCCTTAAATCTATTTCGGTTCCAAATTGACCCATACTAATTGTTTTTTTAATTAGTTCAATAATATATAATTTTACTTTGACATTTTGTTCATTCTAGTCCCTAAACATTATTTGTATTCTAAATTGACTACTTTTTATTTTTTTTAATTAGCCCGATGTTTTATAATTTTAATTTGATATTTTGTTCATTCTAGTCCCTTAACTTTATTTTAATTAGTCTGATATTTATAATTTTAATTTGATATTTTGTTCATTCTAATCCCCTAAACTTTAGTTTAATTCTGAATTGACCCCTATTTATTGTTTTTTTTAATTCATCCGATGTTTTATAATTTTAATTTGGTACTTTGTTCATTATAGTCCCTTAACTTTATTTCAATTCCAAATTGACCCCTATTCATTGTTTTTTTTAATTCATCTAATGTTTTATAATTTTAATTTGATATTTTCATCATTCTAGACCCTAAAACTTTATTTTTATTCCAAATTGACCAACATTTAATTTTTTAATTTGTCCAATGTTTTATTATTTTAATTTGACATTTTCTTCATTCTAGTCCCTTAACTTTATTTTAATTCCATATTTACCCCTATATATATATTTTTAATTCATCACGTTTTATAATTTTAATTTGAAATTTTGTTCATTCTAGACCCTAAAACTTTATTTTTATTCTAAATTGAGCTCTACTTATTGTTCTTTTTAATTGCTCTAATTTTTATACTTTTAATTTGATATTTTTGTTCATTATAGTCCCCAAAACTTTATTTTTATTCCAAATTGACCAATTTTCCTTGTTTTCTTTTAAATTTGTCTATTTTTTATAATTTTAATTTAATATTTTTGTTCATTATAATCAGTAAAACTTTATTTTTAATTCAAATTGACCTCTTTTCAGTCCAAATTGAACCTTTTCATTATTTTTTAATTACTTCAATGTTTTATAATTTTATTTTGATATTACTTTAAATAATTAATTCCAAATCAATGAATTTAAAATTTAGGGTTTGAACTTAGAATTTGATTTTTTAGTGTTGAGCACAAAAAAGACAAAAAAGAAAAAGGGAAAACCCTGCTAGCAAACAAAGAAACCAAGTTCTTCTAATCCGAGAGCATCTATAAAGGTTGGACGGAGTAGAAATCGTCTTCATCCTTTTTGGTTCCCTAATTAGGCCTCATCATTGAAAAATTAGGTTTAAGGTTTAGGATTATGGTTTAAAGTATTGAGTATAGGGTGTATCTTTTAGGTGTACAATAGCAAACAAAGAATCCAAGTTCTTCTAATCTAAGAGCATCTATAGAGGATAAATTTGCAGTTTCTATCTTGCTAACACGAACATAATTGATGACGATAATCACAACCAGTCCTCTCTACGCATAAATATTGTTGACGAGCAAAATGGCCAATTCTTCTGGATGGAGGAATGACAACGATTTTGGTGATGGTTCATCCGCTGGGGGAGAGAAATGTTGATAGAATGCTTTGGCTATCTCTTTAGATGATTTTTTGTAGTCGTCTAATGTAGGAGAGCGAGAGAGACCTTTCATTTGGAGGTACACGTTCTTTTATAAGGAATTGGAAGGGGTGAGGAAACGTGTCAATGGGTTGGCACGTGTCCTTAGTGAATTATTGTAGCTCTGGGAGGGGTGAGGAAATGTGTTGATGGGTTGGCACGTGTCCTTAATGAATTGTTGTAGCTCGGGGAAGGGTGAGGAAACATGTTGATGGGTTGGCATGTGTCCTTAGTGAATTATCGTAGCTCGAGTATCGATATAGGTTACGTGCATTATCACGTGGTCTGGGGTAGCGTTCGCATGTCAAGTTCGTAAAGGGTCATAATTGGTTATTCGCCTGGCCTGGTTCGCTGGTACATTCGCATGTTGAATTTGCAAAGGGTCGTAATTGGGTGTTCGCCTGATCGTGGTTCGCTGGTACTAACATTTGCCCTCAGGCAAGGGAAGGTTATAAAGTGACCTTCTCAAGCTTTGGAACTCGAGTTAGGTTTCTAGAAAGAGTTTTAAAAGTATTTTTTTGTAATTCATCTCTTATTTTCTATTTTGTCATAAGTGTTTGAAGTAATTTCGTCTTGTATCGTGGTGACGTGTGAATTCTTGCCCCATAGTGATGAGAAAATTATAGAGTATAAATTTTAAAGTTCGAATTATAAATTATACTTATATTACGGTGTTTGCATTGTATTTCTCTTTCTAATATGAATGAAGATTATTATTTCTCCTCTTTTGATTTTATGTGAATTATTAAAATTCTACTTTCTTTAAGATGGCGAAACATGAACATAGGCTTTTGATATTGCAAACTTGTAAAATAGGTAGCGAGCTATACTTTCTTGTGTGTTTGCATATTCATTTTGGATAGAGGAATTCTTCCTCCCATTTTGGAAAGAATTCACGGGAAGCGATTTGTTATTTTAGCAGGAAGTGGATTATTTTTTGACATATTTTGAATTGGGAGGGCTCTTACCCACATGGTGAGATGGTTTTGATCGCTATGTTCTTATTCGTACATTTATTAGTTTTGTGTGTAAATAGTATGGTTTTTTGTTGTTATGAGCAGTGTACATCGTTGTTTGCTTCCTTGGAGCGGTTATATAAAGTCAGATGTTGGGAGTAATATTATCTTCTATCATGATGGCACCATTCTTTCTTGCTTCTGTAAAGCGGTGGGTGAATAAGTTGATTCCTTAATGCACACTTCTTAAAAGTGGCGGGCGCTTAAATGATCTTGTGGTTCTTTGCTTCTGAAAAGTGGTGGACGAATAAGCTGATTCCTTAATGCACACTTCTTAACAATGGCGGACGCTTAAACGACCTTGTGGTTCTTCTCTTCTGAAAAGCGGTGGATGAATAAGTTGATTCCTTAATGCACACTTCTTAAAAGTGGCGAACGCTTAAACGACCCTATATTTTATCGCTACTACTTGAAACAGTAAGAGAGTTCTTGTTTTTCATCGCTACTACTTGGAGCAATAGGAGAGTTATTGCTTTTCATCGCCACTACTTGTAGTAGGAAAGTTCTTGCTTTTCATCGCTTTTCTAGCAGTCAACTTGGGATATGAACGTTGATAACTTTTGGGGGCACAACTGTGAAGAGCACAACATTGACTGGTTAAATCATCATTATTAACTATAGGGATAAAACGTAGAAAGGAGATTTGTGAAAACACTCAAATATCATTTTTACCATTTCAAAACTGCTATATTTTAATTCCAAGTCGCTCGGAGGACAATTTAGATTATACCATACTTTTCTTATTGTAAGCGTATCAAGGAATATGTATTGCTCTTTCAAGTTCGCTTTACATCCAAAGGTTTGTTGATACGCAATCTTAAAGATATAAACATGCTTCAAACTAAATAGAAAGAAGTCGTTTACTAAGATAATTCTAATATCATGAATGAACACTCACCAGATAGAATCTACTAAGCAATTTTGCTTCATTTAAAAGAGAGTCTGAATTACCTTGGCTGATGGAGCACAATTTATTCGTATCTATTGATTCTGAACTGAGGAAAGAAAAACATCGGTATAAAAAGCATATTTATCAAGTAAACCGATTCGAAAACCAATGATTTCCAGTTGGAAGGTAATTAATCTAGAAACTGAGATATTCAATTTTGTTAAAATAACTTTGACATTATCAGTATATATGCATCTAAAATAACAATAAGAAGATATTATAAGCAATCCTACGAGACAAAAATAAGGAATGAAAGTGAGGCTACTTGGGCAGTATAACTAAGGAATGAAAGTGAGGCTACTTGGGCAGTATAACTAAGGAATGAAAGTGAGGCTACTTGGGCAGTATAACTAAGGAATGAAAGTGAGGCTACTTGAGCAGTATAACTAAGGAATGAAAGTGAGGCTACTTGGGCAGTATAACTAAGGAATGAAAGTGAGGCTACTTGAGCAGTATAACTAAGGAATGAAAGTGAGGCTACTTGGGCAGTATAACTAAGGAATGAAAGTGAGGCTACTTGGGCAGTATAACTAAGTGTTGGTGTTGTTAATTGACTCATTTCAAAGGCTAAAGACATTCATAAGTTGAACAAGTATTGGTCATAATGATATCACAAAAGCAAAAGGGAAAATAACTTACAGTGATTACTGCGGTCATTAGAGAAAATGATGTTGCTGCCGAACCTATGGAGAATCAACTTTAAACCACGGCCTCCACAGTAAGTTGCAACCCAATGTGGGCGTGGTTGGATGGTTGAATTCCTCCATGTTATAGCATGAATGAACACTCAAGAGATAGAAGGATTTATTTCCCATATAAGTAACAACATCCGCGAGTATTCGGTCCCCTTTGGAGCTCCATGGATGCCACGACAGACGATATTAAGGGGATAAGTTGGGGGATAATCATATTGAGCTACTTTAGAATATATTGAATCTAAATAGTCTTTAAGATCCAAACTTCTCTTCCATTTTTTTTTGCAAGTTTTGAACCTTTTGCTGAGGATTGAATTTTGAAAGACCAATAAACTCCGGAGAAACGTTATCAATTTCATCCCATGATTTCCGGATAGTTTATAGCAACTTTCACTGGTTTCTTTGAAATCCTTAGTCACAACTGTGTAGTAGCCAACTTCTGGTGCAGAATCTGCTCATTAGATCATGACTACTATGGCCGACACTAAAAATATTCAACCAGAGTTTTAAATAGCGAAACGATAACGCAATTGCGGCCGCGAAATTGCGGTCACGCTGCCGTATGACCATAGCAGTCTGTCGCAGACGCTAAATAACGCGATAGCGTTTGTCGCGGTGATAACGGGAAGCTATTCTCGTTTTCAGACTAATCGCGAATGGTGGCCGGAGATGAAAAGGGGAGGAAGAAAATGTTGTAGTAGAGAAAAAAAAAAAGAGAATCAGGGTCATTAAAAGGGTAAATGCGGGAAGAGGTGTTCAACGTTTAATGAGTTTTTAGAGAGGCTTAAAAGTTCTAGTACTCTTATAATTTAGTCCTTTAAGGCAGATTTTTAGTTTAATTAAGATGTTTTGTTTTATTTTATTTCCAATTAAGTCTTCAAATCCACAAAGAAACTTGCAATTGAGCCTCTAAGTCTTATTTTCTTTCAATTAAATTCATTTATAAGTGTTTGGAAAAATTTATAATTATAATTATAATTTTTTATTTTTGATATTTACCTTGATCATTTTTTAATTTAGGTATTGACCTAGAACAAATATATATATGAGTTAGTATCAACTTACACAACTTAAAATTCTTTAAGTTTTATATGTTTTCTGAATCATTAGATGGGAGAATGAGTGTCTTAGATTAACTCCTTACTCTCTTTTTTTCCAAGTGATAATTTTCACATATTTACTGTTAATCTCATCCATTCGTTTCACTTATCCAACGGTCCAAAAACGTGTAAAACTTAAAGAGTTTGCTGGTGGAAAAAAAATTCTTTGATAAAATCGTAACAAATTTAATCTCCTATCTCATAATTATAATTTATAATAGATATTTTTAATCCATTTTAATTTATGTTTATTTTTTAGAAAATAGTCTAAATATCATTAAAATGACTTTTTATAGTTATAATTATAATTATTATATTTTACAATAAATTGTGCAAATTTTGAAAAAGAAATTCACGATCGCGACACTTACAATAACCGCAATAACCTCCATTATGTCCGCAACCGCGATAACCATGACGCGACCGAAAACGCTATCTAAATCCATTAATTCAACTACAATCTGATATGGGCAAGGTCCATTATCCAGTGTTTTCGGCTATCAAAATCATCTGTATACTTCCCCTTGAAATCATCCTACGCAAGTTTCACCGCCCCTCTTTTTTTTTTTATCAGATGCCGATCAGGTTGATGTTTACATTTCCCTGGATATATGTTTTCGAGAGCAGTGTATTTACATGTCAATATGAAGATGAGGGGGTAAGCTTTCTCACTCCATCAAAGCATGGTCAACTTGATCCACAACACTCTCCAAAGTTAACCCATAAATTCTCCAATCAACGCTAGTTAAAGCATTGAGGGATGCGACGGGTGCTAGACATGGTGAGAAATCTTTAAAATGCAAAACCTCTGTTTTGTTTCTGCATGACCTGAAGCAAGGAGATTCCGCTACTTCGCTTATTGCAACTACTGCTTCCACAATTAATCCTTCAACATTGGAGCCAGAAAAGTTCAAAGGACTGCATTCGTTGGGTAAAAAGACATTTTCACATGGAATTCCAGGCGCATCCCCTTGTTTAATCACCAGATCTGTAACACTCGCTGCCCGGTCGGATTGAAAGTGTCACCGGAATATAAATCAGAGAATCGGAGAAAATCAACATTCATAATTTAAGTCAAACAAATTCCAAAACATACTTTACTCCGAGACGAATTATCCATCATAATTTAAATAAATTTTGATTTAAAACCATTGGGACTAGATTAAAATGGTTTCAAAATCAAGACTAAAGTGTAAATTTACCAAAGTTTATGGACTTAACTGGAAAATTTAACAATTTGCATTATTATATATTTGGGGTCCTTTTATGGCATACACATGAAAGAAAATATCTCATAGATCAATCTTTATCATTTAGGGGTTAAACCATAAAGTTTCAAAATTTTAGGGACCTATTTATAAACTTCTAAAAGTTTAACTACCAAATTAATGTTCATTTCATTAATAGGTGTTATTCTTAATCTTATATTCATCCCAAAATTTGAATTTAAAAAAATGGTAACTGAATCGAAGTTCAGTTGCAGAAGTTATGAAATAGTGACAAAAACGTAAAAAATTAATATTTTAGAGGTGGTTTCAAAACCTTTATCACATATTTAAAAATTTGATATTGTGGACTGAAGGTTTCGATGCCCTTAAATATGGTTTCGAAACTTTTGTCTTGTTTTACTAAAATATGACATTTAAGCCAATTTTTAACCCCTAGAAGTCACCATTGTCAATATGCAACATCAATACATTACATATCATAAAGGACACCATAGCATAACTCATCATTCATATACTTAACAAGTTTTAAGTTCTTATAATCCTATTTACCAAAATATAATATATCACTTATCATAACTAATTTCTTACTTAAGGTTCATTACGTACAAGCATATATACTTGATCCCTATGCATATCATTATACTTGATCACAAACATCTTTTGTATCACCAATCTTTACCATGTTCAATTTTACTGTATAAGTGCTTACTTATCATCACATAAGTTCACAACTTAATTATACAAGACATAGCATAGAACTACCATTTCACGAATCACACATACACCCTTATTCATATCTTATAACTTCGTGACTCAAAGACACAAGCTTAACCTATTGAGTTACTAACCGAGTTCATACCTTACTGCATTAACTTATAATATCAAACATATAAACAGAGCATAAAACTACTTTTTCTTAGCCATCATATCATATTCTTTCCATAACACCTATTCAAATCATAATATCAATCTAAAATCATATCCATCTTAATGCAATTGCTTAGTTCATATGCCACCAACTAAAAGTTTGGAAAAAAGGGCACATAACTCAATACTTAAAAGGAATGACTTGCAACTGCTCTGGCATGACTCTATTACTACGAAGTCGAATAACCTTTAATCAGGATTGAATCACAAAAACTCTTACAATCCTAAAAATGCATGAAAATGAATGCATAAAATTATTTCGATAATAAAAGATGATATGAATCAATGTAAATAAGTCATATAATGTTATTCAATGTATATAAGTTAAGGATGGTATAGTTCAATCTTATTCTTCAAAGTCATATCTTATATTAGCTTTGTTTTATAAAAGCTTTATCAGAGTTCAAGAGTTTTCAAAGCTTGTATAGGACATACTTTTGCATTTTCTTTCATGTCTTACATTTATCATATCTTATCGAATGTTTATCGGAGTTCTCATTAGAGTTCATATCTAAGTTCATCCATTTTAACCAATTTTTTCTTGAATCACATTGGACATAAGTAGCATTGGCCCGTATTTAACCGTATTGGTCCATGTTAAACATAACACAAAGCAATTACTAGTGTTCAAACATATCACATATATGGGATCGTCTTCCCTGACCCGTAGCCCGTAGTCCAAATATACTATTATACCATGTCAAAGCATCCAATGGCTTCCATTATTCAGGCAATTTATACATTTTAAGTTTTATCATTAGAAGGAGTCTTATAATAATAGTGAGCTTTAAGCTCCAATGTATCAATGTTCACAATGTCTTATGGCAAGTGAGCATATAGCTCCAATTATGAGTTCATTGTATCTTATAACATTATGGGTTAAGGTTCAATTCTTAGTATCTTATGGCATAGGAGATCATAATTTTGTTTAAAAGCTTTAGAGCAACTTTTACTTAGCTTTCTAAGTTCTATCATTATACATCATAGCATAGCAATACATCGATGCATATACAATGCAAGTATAACAAAAAAACTTAACAAAAATGTCATGCCATAATGGTAATCACCAAAGTGCTTTATGTGAGCATTATGCAAGATGATAATGTACATCCCAAATTTAAATATTGCACTCATTAAACACATAAAAATAAAGGTCAGAATGACATCGTGTCATCCAAAACAAATGTAACTACACTCACCAATATACCAAAATTACGGAACAATCCGAAAGGCTATTCCGAGCTTAACTCCTCTTATTCCAATTGTCGAAATGGGGTTCCCATAATCGTAGTTTGATCTAATCATAGAATTAGCATAAATTTCATCAATTTAAATATTCAAAGCACATGAAATTCTAAGCTATACTTAACATAGTAATTTAATCCTTCAACGCATTAGGCTTACGGGTTCCCATAACTCAAAAATTATAGAAAAATGACCATGAAGCTTAGAATTATCCCAATTTCATTTATGAATCCTTAATTTAACAAAGCCCTTAACTTTATGGATTAGGGTTCATGTACACATCTATTCTAAACTTGATAAAATTAGTACCAACATGTAACTAGGGATGAGAGCTTACACATAAGATTAACTTGAGAGCAGTATAATAACTCATCACTTCTTTTCGTTCCAAAACCCACGTGGAGGAGCCTTAGTTTCGCCGGACGCATCAAACCAATGTACAACGCCGAGCTAGTCCAAGACGCACTGAATTCAGAAGGCTTGATGGTCCAAGTTTGCCCTTGGTATGGGCTGCTGTCAATAATCAGATGCAGTAATAAGGAAACCTTCAGTCACTGCTGGAAGTTGAGAACGGAACTGATCAAAACTTGGTTTGACGAACTGGAATGTTTAGAGGGCTTCGAAGGCAAACGGAGAGTAAAGACATGGTTAGTCATGAAGGAGGTGCCGCTGCAAGTATGGGATGAGGATTTTTTTCGCGCTGTAGCTAGTAGATGGGGCGAGCTATTAAGCATCGATAAGGACACGTTGGAGAAGAACCGTTTTGAATGTGCAAGGCTACTCATCTCCGTTCAAAGACTGGCGGACATTCCTGATAAATTTACAGTCATTGTTAATGGTGGTAAGCAGATCATTAAGATCGGACTGGAGGAGTACATCGAAGATAGAGTGTTCCTCGACGGTCAATCCCCATGGGATCCGGCGGGGGAGCTGATCGGTGACCTCTCAGCTTCTCCAGAACGTGCTCCATCTCAAGTCCCGAGGGAGATTTTCGGCGATAATAATATTGTTCTAGAAAACGACAAAGAGGTGTCTGCGCCGCTTTTTTCATTTAATGGAGCAAACAACATGTCGGCCGCCCATTCATCTTCTAGCGCCGCAGGTTTACACGACGTTCCCATAGTCTCGGAAGAGGGTCTGAATTTTGTGCAACCGGGCCCGTCACTTCGAACCCAAGCCAGCGCGGAGATGGCGGCCCAAGATGAATCCGTGTCTAATGCATCCAGACTTCAAGAGGTCCAAATCGGTGTGATTGATACTAGCCAATTAGTGGGCCTATCACAACCTGCTATATTTTCAGTCCAGACCGACCTAGCCCAGCCTTTGGCATATGTCGATGGAGACACCCCATCCTTTGACAAGTCGACAAGGAAAATCAGGAGTAAAAAGAAAGCAGTTCAGCAGATGTCCAAAGGGAAAAAGCTAGCATGCAAAAAGAAAATTAAGAAGAAGAGTAAGCAAGTCTCCCCAACCGGAGTAAAAACACCAAAATTGAGCAGAAGGAACCGTGTGAGTCTCCTCTATTCGGAACCTGGGAAGCCAGATGAAGCTGTTTTGACCCTAGAACTAAGCAAAGGTCTTGGGGTTATTTTCGAAGCCACTGATGAGACGGTTAAGAGCAAATTTCAGGATATGAAGGAGGAGGAAGCGGTATAAGCACTCGCTCTATCAGGTTGTTCTTGTGCCATAGTGGATTTCTTTTTGTTTGTTATGACAGATTTTGGCATCTTAATTTATACTGTGAGAGGTTTGGGAAAGGCAGAAAAAATTAGATCAGTGAGGAGATCGATTGTGAACGCAAAGATTAGTATGGCTTTTCTACAAGAATCAAAAGTTTTGGATCTGAAAGCGAGTTTGAAGCGAAGATTGTGGGGAAGCAAACCTGGGGAGATGATTATATCCGCTGCAAGGGGTTCATCCGGAGGACTTATTTCTTTATGGGACCCGAGCGTCTTCAAGGTGGAAAGATCGGTTATGGATGAAATGTGCATAGTTTTGGTTGGCACGATTGTGGAGTCAAATTTTCGGTGCGCTATGGCGAACATCTATGCCCCAAACAATCATCGAGAAAGGAAAGATTTTTTCAAGAGATTATCTACTCTTATCGAGAAGGAAAACATCCCTGTGTTGATCGGAGGAGATTTCAACTCGATCAAGGAACCATCGGAGAAGGTGGGCGAGAGTCTTAGTCAACAATCCATGAGAACTTTGCAGGAGTTCATTGGGCGGAATCAGCTAATCGATTTACCTCTTGAAGGGGGAAGTTATACGTGGTTTAAAGGGGGATCAAGTGCGAGCGCGAGCCGGCTGGATAGATTCCTTCTATCCCCCGAATTTATCAACGCCTTCCCTCAGCTAAGGCAACGTTCCACTGCTCGCGGCTTGTCGGACCACTGTCCAGTCACATTTAAGTCAATCCAGTAAATCAAGGGCCTAAACCGTTCAGATTTTTCAACCATTGGGCAGATTGTTCCCAATATGTGGATATCATCCGTAAAACTGCTCTGTATCATCAAGGAACTGGAATTGGCAACATGCTTCGTGCCATCAAAATGGAATCAAAACAGTGGGTAAAGAATCACAAAGAAGCCGAGACTAAATTGCTAAAGATGACAGAGGATCAGATTGGAGCACTGGAGACGGACATCTTAAATAATGGGATCTCAACCGAGAAGTCGCAGAAACTTGCTTACCTTAGAGCTCAACTCTGGGATTTCTACCGAAGGGAAGAAAGAGAGTGGTTGCAGAAATCCAGAGCTCGATGGTTTAGTGAAGGCGACAAGAACACGAAATACTTCCATGCTATTGCTTCGTTGAGAAACAAAAGAAATAACATCGCCCGTCTGCGCGTTGGAAACTCAGTCTTACTCGATCATGCATCCATATCTGAAGCTTTTGTGCAGCACTTTGATGAGTCGTTTAACAAGACCCCAACCATCCCAGTTTCCGCCTTTGTTGGGGAATTCAAGAAACTGTCTGCAGAAAGCCGATCGGGTCTGGAAAAGCCTTTTTCCGAAGAGGAAGTTTGGCAGGCTATAGTGTCAGCAGACGGTTCCCGTGCACCCGGTCCAGACGGATTTAACTTAGAATTCTATAAGAAGTTTTGGCCATCAGTAAAAGGCGAGGTGATGAACTTCTTTGAACTTTTCTATAATGGCAGTCTGGGTGATTCATCTTTCAGACATTCCTTTTTAGTTCTAATCCCAAAGGTTCCGAACCCGGAAACAATCAATGACTTCAGACCAATTAGCCTTGTGGGAAGCCTTTACAAGATTCTTGCTCGTGTTCTATCTCGGAGACTAGCTACATGTATGGGGGAGATCATCAGTGAAAATCAGTTCGCTTTCACTGCAGGGAAACAACTAGCCGACTGTGTTTTAATTGCAAACGAAACCATAGATCAGTTGAGGCAAAGTAAAAGTAAAGCAGTGTTGTTTAAAGCCGACTTTAAGAAGGCATACGACACTGTGGACTGGAATTTCCTGGACCAAGTGCAACAGTGGATGGGGTTCGGAAGGCGGTGGAGATCGTGGATTTTATCTTGCATTTCTAGTGTGTCAATTCAAGTTCTAATAAATGGTGTACCTTCCCGCAGTTTTAGCACAAGTAGGGGCCTTCGGCAGGGATGCCCAATTTCGCTGATGTTGTTCAATTTAATTGGGGAAGCACTGAGTGTGCTTATTCATAATGCTGTGGAGAAAAAAGTAATTTCAGGTGTTAGCATTGGGCCGAGTAAGTATCCTGTCTCGCACCTATAGTTCGCCGATGACCTGATATTGTTTCTGGAGGCAAGCGAAGATAACATCCGCAACACTAAACGAGTCTTGAGAATTTTCCAAGCCATATCCGGTCTCCAATTAAATGTAAGGAAAACAAGAACTTTCGGGATAAATGTGGAGCGTAATGATCTCGAAGCATGGTCTGCAGCTATAAATTGTAAAATCGACACACTACCAACTATGTATTTGGGTTTGCCAGTGGGGAACAACCGAAATGGAGCTGCTATTTGGAAGCCGATAGTCGACAAGGTCCGCACAAGGATCGAAGGATGGGAAGGAAAATTGCTCTCCTTCGCTGGTAAAGTGACGTTGGTAAGATCCATTTTGTCAAATCTGCCAGTGTTTTATATGTCCATTTTCCCAATCCCGGTTTCAGTTGCTAATAATCTAAGTAGAATGGTGGCAAAATTCTTATGGGGAAAGGCTGCGAATCGTCCTATCCACTGTTTCAAATGGAAGACAATGTGCAAACCGAAACATCAAGGTGGTTTGGGGTTAATTGACTTCAAAGTTCTCAACCGGTCCTTATTAAACAAGTGGGTGTGGAGGTATAGCTATGAGCGAAACAGTTTATGGAGGAAAGTAATCGACGCGAAGCTTGGAATTGAGCAGAACAACCTGTTACCAACTAACGGCTCAAGCAAGAAAATGTCATGGGTATGGAAAGGCATAACCAAGCCCTTATCGGACGAAAATGATGCTCTCACTTCGAATCTGAGATGTGTTCTTGGGAACGGGAAAGCCATAAACTTTTGGGATGATATCTGGATAGGTGATCAGCCCCTCAAACTCGCATATCCCAGAAATCTTCGCTTTGGCGTCCCGAAAACATGGCAAGGTTGAGGAGTTTATTGCCGTTTCCAATGACATTTTGGAATGGAGGATCCCATTGCGTAGACATGTTTTTGGTTGGGAAGAAGAAATCTGGGTTGATTTCTTGGCTTCTTTAAATACGGCCAAATTCTGCGCGGACAGAGGCGATTCTCTTAGGTGGGCAGGCTCTTCATCCGGTGAGTATCGCCCTAAGGCGTTTCGCGACTTCTTATCCCATGAGGCAAACGACTCGGATGACATATGGAAATGGGTGTGGTCGAAGTTAGTTCCGCCGAAAGTAGAATGCTTCTTATGGAGGGCTATGAACAACAGAATTCCCACCCTTGTGGAACTGCGGAAAAGAGGTGTAAACAGTACTAGCCAAGCCTTGTGCGTGATGTGTAACAAGGAGGAAGAGACGACAAACCATCTTCTCAACAGCTGTGAAGTAACATCCAAAGTTTGGCGTGCTTGGTGTAGCAAGTGGAGCATTCAAGTGGCGCTTCCTGATTCCCTAGCTGCTTTTCTGCTCACATGGATTAACTTGCCGACAAAACCATCTCTCAAGCAAGTATGGTTTGTGGCTTTCTGCGACATCATTTGGTCAGTGTGGCTCCAAAGGAATGATATAATCTTCAAGAAAAAGAAAATATCAGGTGAACTTCTGTTGGATATGGCCATGATTCGGATTGGTTTTTGGTGTAAAGGAAATTGGCCTGAGAGTGTTGTATCAGTTTCTGATTTCCTGCGCAACCCTGCTGGGATTTCGATTCACAAGAACAAAAAGGTTAGGCCGCTGCCTGGGTCATGGACCAAGCCTCCGGTGGGCACTATCAAGTTCAACGTTGACGCCGCTGTGTCCGGCAGTTATGGCGGGGCAGGAGTAGGGGGCATCCTTCGTGATCACACGGGTGTTGTACTGATGAAATTTTCTGAAAACATTGGACTGTCGGACGCTACGGGTGCTGAGCTAGTAGCTATTTGGAGAGCATGCCAACTCCTGACTCAAATAATTGGGGTTCCTAATGGCGATCGTATCATAGAAACGGATAGCTCCCTAGCAGTATCGTGGATCGGAAACTAGTTTCATGTCCGTCTTGCTTCAAAGATCTTGTTCTTAAATGCACATCTGCAGCAAATAGTGCGAAATGCAGGGTCACCTTCGCATATAGGGAGGAAAATACCTCTGCCCATGCGTTGGCAAAAGAAGGTATCAGTAGAAAAGAAAACATGCTGTGGGTGGCAGAGCTGGGCACTGCACAAGGACGTTGAACCGTGCAAGTTGAGTTAGATGAGCAGCAGTAGGAGTTTCTGTTTGTACCAAACTGTCAACAACCCTTGTCTCATTATTTGCCGAGTTTATTGTGAAACTTTCGAACTCGATACGTTGCACTCTTTTTCCTCCACCTAGGTTTAGGGAGGTTTTTTAATGAGGCACGTGTCGAGTTCTCTTTCTCTCATTTCCAATGAATAAAAATCGAAACCTTTCAAAAAAAACTTGAAGAATTGATGGATACTTTTAAAAGAATTTGAATTTGAAAACTAAGGCTCTTGAAGCTTCAACAATGGCGTATAGGTGAGTTAAGGAAGATGAAACTGCCCCCATTCCATCTTCAATTCATACGGCAATAAGCAACAGCTAATTTGGCTTTCTTTCTTTATTATTATTATATTCTAAATATATGATTAATCACCCAAAATAGACACCAAGCAAGCTTGGGATTTTGACACCAAATTTTGCTTTTGTCATATTTTTCCAACTATCTAAACCAAAGGGCTTAATAGCCATGCAAAACCTTCCTTTTTCGATTTACATAATTTGGTCCTTAAACTTTTGATTTTCAATTCTAATTCTTCAATTGATTTTTAGATTGAACCATTATTTAATTAAAACTAAATTAAATTAGGATAAAAATCCTCTGTCCTTTTTCGTTACCCTTAATTATGCCCTAACACTAAAAAATATTATAAAATTAAATTTTATGCTTTAATTCTAAATCCTACCCCCTACACATAAATGCTACCCTAAATTCCCTAAACCCTAATTATAAACTTGATTTTGAGCATGAAGTATAAGTAGAGGCACCGAAAAGTAACAGAGGATTTCCATCCACTAAATTAATTATACTTCAATCTCAACGCCAAAAGGTTAGTTTCGCTCATTGAAAATATTCCTCGGTCACTGGGCTAAAAATATTATCGGACTGAAGTTTGAAGACTTAACTAAATTATCGAAAAATAAATTTCGGTCATCGGAAATTAAAAATCTACTGAGTCGATTGTTGGGGGTTACAAGTTCAACAGCTACACAAGGGATCATTAGAATGAGCATTGCAACTTTAGTTGCGTGTTATGTTCTTATTCCCAACCACAAAATTCAGTCCTGACAACTTTGATCTTTGAGCAGCTTGTGCATTGAACTCCTTGTAATTTTTTTCACTTATCTTCCCTTCAAATTATGTTGGAAAATCAATTTTCACATTTGCATGCCGGATTCATTGATCAGAATTGAAAGATAATTATTTTCCAATTGCAGTAATCGTAGAGAAAAGCCAGATGTAATTAAAACATCCAAAATCGAATTAAATGAGTACAAATACTTTTCTTTTTCAATACTCCGGCAGAGAAAATGCTTTGCTTTGACTCCTCGAATTGTTCGTCTCTCGGCACATACACTGATTCCGTCGCGCGCTCGAACCGCACTCACCACACCATTGTTGACGAGCAAAATGGCCAACTCTTCTGAATGGAGGAATGACAACGGTTATGGTGATGGTCAAGGAGGACGTTCCTGGTGGATTCTGGTTTGATCCCCCAGGGGAGAGAAATATTGATGGAATGCTTTGGCTATCTCTTTAGATAGTGGGGAAGAATGGTTTTTGTAGTCGTCTGATGTAGGAGAGCGACAGACCTTTCATTTGGAGGTAAATGTCCTTTTATAAGGAATGAGGGAACGTGTAGATAGGTTGGCACGTGTCCTTAGTGAATTATCGTAGCTCGTGTAGGTGAGGAAACGTGTCGATGGGCATGGACAATATTAATATATTAAGACTAATATAGTTATTCTTTAAATGTTCTTAGAATAATATAATTATTCTTAAAATATCTTTAGTCGAGTATTATTGTAGGCATGGACAAAAATAATATATTAAAACTAATATGTAGTTGATTAATGACAAAGTATTGTCATTGACATGGAAACGTCAAAATCAATACATAAGTATGTGTTAAAGAACGATATACTAGATTGACCCGCTATAAGCATGTTTCTTAGATTATTATGTGATAACCACAACATTGCTCATAGTGATAACTACATGTATGATTCTAAGACTTGAGATCATCATTATTTCCCAAATCATCCGACCGAACCACCTGAGCTCGCCCCCATCACTGCCAGCCCGCACACCCCCAGCACCGGCCACGATGCTAGAGACCCGCACACCGTCATCACCGGCCACGATACTAGAGACCCACACGCAACCGTACACGACGGTCCACTCCACCTTTAGCCAAAGTATCGACTATTCCATTTGCCTCGCGGCGAACATGATGAAACGCACAATTCACCGCTAACCTTGCTTCATCGATACGCCTAAACAAAAAGAAGTACCTCCAAGGCTGACCCGCAACATTAAGAATCCATGATATAGCAACCAAGAAATTCGATTCTAAAATACAAGGCCAAGCACCCCATTGCGATACCCGAAACGACTCAATCGCATAACAAATCACATGTAATTTTGACTTGTTCGAATCCAACACCCCCAACGGACCCGAAAATAACGCCAACACCTGGCCCCGATCATTTCTTAACACTCCGCCACAACCTGCGAGACCAGGTTTCCCCCTAGCCGAGCCATAAACATTAAATTTCACCATGTCAGGTAGTGGTGGTGCCCATGTAACACCCGCACGAGGTACACTTAGTCGCATATCCCCCTCACACCAACGAGGGCAATCCCACCAAACCGATTCAACTAGGAGGGAATTTGAATCCAATGCTCGCACCCAAGAAAACGCGCGCAACTTGATCAAGAAAAATAATTAGGCATCGAACAACCTCTTAGCATTAAAAATCTTGTCATTACGCGCTAACCACATAGACCACAGTACCGCAACACACCCCGCTAACCACCATTTTCGTACAAACCCCTGGAACAAGCTATCCAACACCATGTGCACGAACTCAACCAACGATGCTGGGCGTACCACCTCGACACGCCACCATGCAAAAAAATCAACCAAATCACCCACATATACGGACAACGGAAAAGAATATGGTCCGCGTCCTCCTCCCCTTCCCCGTACCAACGACAAGAGAAGTCTTGAACATCTAACCTCATCCCTCGATCCCACAGAAAACACAACGTGGGCAAACGATGTAGTAACACAAACCACACAAAACATTGCACCTTCGGCGGGATTTTGAATGACCAAATCCCAGAAATTTCCAATTCCATTTCCAACCCAAATGATGCCATTAAACGAGACAACATTGCCACCGAAAAATTTCCCGTCGTCGTATGTTTCCACACCAACCTATCCTCTAAATTATCCGATAAAACCGTCGCCCCTAGAACACACCTCAACTCCCTCAATTGTGTCAATTCAAAAGATCTCAACGGTCTCGAGAAGTACTCACACCAATCCTCATGCCCTAGTGAATTCCCAGGCGTAATCTTTAACCAATGCCCATTTATCCGTAGCAATGCGGAAGAGGCGGGCAAAAACCACACATAAGGGCTCGTCCAAGCACCAACGATCACGCCAAAATAACACCTTCCTCCCATTACCCATTAACCAAGTAAAATTCGACAGTCCTATAAATTGATTAACACAAACATCATCTTGTACTTCTACAATCTTCCGCCATACTGTCGACATAGCCCGTCTTCGCCCGTTCAATACCCTCCGACTCAACACATCCTCACCATATTTCGCAGCCAAAATGGCCCCCCACATAGACGCCCCTTCCATCGCAAAACACCATCTCCATTTCGCCAAAAGGGCCAAATTACGCTAGTGTAAATCAACCACCCTCAATCCACCAAATTTCCTCGGCCTACACACCACCCTCCAACTCACCCTGCTCAATTTTCGTCGCTCCTCGGTACCGCCCCATAGAAAAGTTCTCCGGATGCGATCAATTCATCGGATAACACCCTTAGGCATCACAAATATGCCCATATAATAAATCGGAAGAGCAGACAACACCGAATTCAGTAAATTTAGACGAGCCACAAACGAGAGTGAGTCCCCTTTCCAACCTGCCAAACTCTTACGAAAGCGCTGCAATAACGGCTCCCACATGCTTAAACTACGAGGATTGATTCCAAGTGGCAATCCGAGATACACCACCGGTAACGTGCCTCTATGACATCCCATAATCCCCGACATCGAACTCAACACCCCCTCCTCTACGCCCACTCCATATAAGCATGATTTAGCGTAATTGATTTTCAAACCTGAACAATTCTCAAAACAAGTCAGCTCCCTCTTTAAATTAGTTGCGAAACAAGGCTCACCTTGTAAAAATATCACTGTATCATCCGCGAACTGAAGATGTGACACAAAGCAATTATTAACAACTCGAACACCCTTGATTAACCACCTCCTCTCCGCTTCATTCAACAATTGATGCAACAATTCAGCCACAATAACAAATAATAAAGGCGAGATTGGATCGCCTTGCCGTAAACCACGCAACATCGAAAAGTCTCGAGCCGGGAAACCATTAAGTAAAACCGAAAGCCTCGTTGTTTCAGTACAAACTCTCATCCAAGTCCTCCAAACCGCCCCAAAACCCATTCGACATTGAATTTACTCAAGGCACTCCCACTTGACGCAATCATAAGCTTTCGCGAAATCTAGCTTCAAGATCACCCCTCACTAACAGAATGTTGGTGCATCAAGTGAATCACCTCATTCGCCAACATAATACCATCCACAATCTGACGTCATTTAACAAAAGTTGATTGAACATCGTTGATTAACAAAGAAATAACACGTTGCAATCTCTTCGCCAAACATTTAACAACAATTTTATAAAATGAATTCAGCAAACAAATAGGCCGGTAATCGCCTACCATCCGAGGATTTTCCTTCTTCAGAATTAAAGCCACAAAGGCCGAATTTACTCCCTTCGGCAAAGCATTCGTCTCATAAAACTGCTGCATCATGTGCATCACGTCACCCTTCAAAAAATCCCATCCCTTGTTATAAAATTCAAAAGTAAATCCGCCTGGACCCGATGCCTTAGACCCTTCACACCCCTAAACTACCGATCGCACCTACTCCTCACTAAATGGTACTTCAAGACCCGTTGCCAATTCCCTCTGCAATTGATTAAAGCTCACCGCCATATCCATCTCCCCCAAGCATGATTGTGGCACGAAATGTTTTCTAAACTCATCAAACACCGCCTGTCGAAGTCGTTCCGGATTTGATTCCCACACCCCATTTACCAGCAAGCCGGAAAGACCATTACGCATCGATCTCAACTTAACCGATCGATGAAAAAAGGTTGTGTTATCATCTCCTTCTCGCAACGAACGCACCCTCGCCTTTTGCCTCCACACCGACTCCCGTAGGCGTGTTAAAGACCACAATTCCTGCTGAAAATGACGTTTATTCACCACTTGTGAATCGGACACAATACCTGCACCTACAGCCCCATCAATCGCAGCAATGGCATTTGTTGCCAGCTCAATTCGATGATCAACGTTACCAAACACTGACTTATTCCAACCCCGCAAGAAAGCTTTTAACAGTCGCAGCTTCTCAACTATATCCCCAGACCGCGGTAACGACGAAATTCGTAACCATTCCTCCTCTAAATCCCGCACATATTTTCGTTCCCCCACCCATGCATTAAGGAACCTAAACAGCCTCGGTCCCCAATCCAAATTATCACTCACAAGCAACAAAGGTGTATAGTCGAATAATCCTCGCGGCAGCGAAGATAGTCTCAAATTCTCAAACTTATCCAACCAACTCATTGAAACTAAACATCTATCAATCCGACTACATCTGTTCTCGGGTCCAAACCACGTGAATGAATGTCTACATAAATCCAAATCACATAATCCATTTGCCTGAATAAAATCTATAAAAGCGTCCATACCTCGAGACGTAGACGCGCACCCTTGCCTCTCTGATAGAGACGTGATCACATTAAAATCTCCAATCAGACACCATGGAATGTCGCGAGAAAGCACAACGGTTGAAAGTTCATTCCACAAGACCCCTTGTTGTTCCGCCTCACATGATGCATAAATTCCAATCAGACCACACCTCTAATTGTCTAGTACCCAGCAGCCTTCAATGGCCACAAACCTTTCCCTCACAACCGTCATGCAAACCTAAAAGCGATCTTTATCCCAACGCACAAGAATTCCTCAAGATCTTCCTATCGACGGTGCAAACGCAAACTCAAACTTATCTGACACCCAAATATTCTGCACCACAAAATCCGAAATCAATTCCAGCTTAGTTTCCACAAGAATTACACACTCACCGTGATGTTGTCGTATCAAATGCGGACCGCTCTTCTCTTTGCCGCCGCTCCCAAACCTCACACATTCCACGACAACATCCGCATAGCTCCGTTAATTGTGAAGCGGTTCCCTCGCCTCAATGAGCCGAGCGATATCCTTAATGACTTTCTCCTTGTTTCCTATTGTTTCAGCACCCAACAACTTCCCCAATTCCAAAGTCTCTTGTGCTTCCTTTAAAATGCTCCTCTTCCTTTGTAGAAAATTAGAGTGCGACAAAGATCCGTTTGCCAAATCTGTCGAGTCAGGTAGAGGAGTTTTCCGAGGTCGCCCTCGCTTCACCACTGCTGGCTCACTCTCCCCTGCGCTTTCTGGCAGACCTGATGAACGAAGAATTTCTGATAGCTATCAGACTTAGCGCTGTCTGCCTTTATATTCAATTAACGCAGTAATCCCAGCCTATTTAACTCAGTCTGAGTCCCAACCACAACTCCACCACCGTACACAGATCCAACACCCCTTCCAATCTCACAGCAGTTTACGTTTCCGATGTCCCTCTCGCACTTGCTCACGTACATACTTTGGTGCTCAATCACCTCCCGATCCACCACGCCCACATCTACATCCGCCACTCCAGAACGAGCTCGTTCAGTATGCAAAACATCCTGCTGCTTTGACAAGGAATCCACCACGCGATCATCGATCCTCCGATTATCATCCCATAGTTTATTGATCGTCCAACTATTTAGCGAAGTCGCACTCAACGAATTTGGAACCACTATATCATCCGCTACCCCTTGCACATAACCCATAGGTGTTTGATCTGCCACCTCTACAGCATTGGCAGGATCAACCGTCCGACTCACCCCCTCCGAGTTCTCATCAGTCGAATAAACCTCTCCCTCCACATCCTCCCCCTATCCTTCGAACGGACCTCACCAACTTCATGTACCGGATGCGGTACTGTTTGCCACGGATCACCATATCAAGTGTTTCCTCAATTGGCAGGAACCAATCCGTCTCAAGTAGAAATCGGGCTCTTTCGAACGAAATAGGTGCCACCGTTGCTTCCTCAATACACATCAGTTCTCCCCACAAGGCCGAAATATTTCGGAATGTCCCTGCGGACCAGGCGTGAATCGGTATTCCACACGCCGATAACCATACTCTCCGATTCGGAATAACACAATTTGGCGTCCATGCCATCACATTCTCCAGCCATGGTGAAAAACAACCCGATTCGACACACTCATCTCTTGTTTCCTAATTTGGGAACATTAATAGAATTAAAGAACCCGCCACTCTCATTAAAGATACCTCATTATTAGTTGCCTTCTTCAAATCTATCGCCAAATCTAGGATCAATCACGTTTATCGACAATACCCTACTGCACAATTCTTCAAAACCTCTACTTTTTCCTCATCAATACCCCCCTCTACCTTGCAATATTCAATTGGTTCTCCAAGAAATCCATCCCTAGTGTCGCCATTCTTGACGTTTATATCCTTCCGTTTATAAATTGACCTACCCGGCTTCTTGCTCTCCGATCCAGCAGGGAAATCCTCCCTTCGACAGCACCAATAGGAATCACGTGTATCCCGTTGTGCCAATTGAACCTTAAGTTTTGATCTATATAGCCGAAAACCATTGAATCGCTCAATAACCCTATCAGCCTCCACTTTTGTTTTCATCCTAACAAATCCAAACCTTGACCTATCATGAGCCCTCTTTGTCGGTACAAATACGTCGACCACAACCTCATGTCTATCAAAAATCTGCCAAACTCCTTTCTAATGTAATTCTAATGGCATATTTTTGATGAATAACGTCCAGCTAGGGCTGAGCATGGTGAACTGCAAAACCGAAAATCGATCCGAACCGAGGCGTTTGGGCAGTTTATGGTTCATAAGTTTGCAAACTGTGGTTAACCGAATTGAACCAAATTTGATATTTTATTTAATTTATAATTATTTTTCTAATGTAAAAATATGTATTTTATACTTAAAATATTATAAATGCATTTTTAATTATTATTATTTACTTAAGAAATTGAGTTTTTAATGAATATTTATGAAAAATACTTTAAAACTTTAACTCTTATTGTTTAAAAGTCATCAAATAAAGTTATTTTGTCAAAATAAAATATAAAATATCAAAAACTAACTTTAATATGGAAAAACCGAAAATCGAGGTTAACCGAACCGAAAACCGATGGTTACTAAAATAGCTTACCAAATTAAACCGAAACCAAACCGTATACACCCCTACGTCGAGCAGTGTCGCCCAGTAGCTCTTTCGCCCATTCCTTCTTTCGTCTGTAATTAATATTTGCCTAAAATAATTGCTTGTGAGTGACATATTTTGATACAATCAAACGTGTGTCGTAACTAACTATACTATAAAGACTGATATTGGATATGTTGCAATCTATGTAGCGGAATCTGGTTGATCAAGATAGGATTTGTCCTTCCTACATAATAGGAGCAATATCATAGGCGACTTGATTGAGTGAGATTAGAAATGCATGGTCATGCTCGAATAATATGATATGAGATATCATAGTTACATGTTTATAATAGTCTACTCAATATATCAATAAATATTAGATGGACTATACAAGTGTGACTATTCCATGACTTGTGTTCGATCACATGAAAATAGTTAATCAAGAAAAAGGTTATGTCGAACTACGACTTCTTGTAACTTAGGTAGCAATGATATATTGCTAGATGCCACTCATTGCTTGTAATATTAAAATTGTTCTAGATATTACTGTTAATGTTACATGAACCTACAAGGGTCACACCCTATGATTGAAACGAACAAATATCAACTAGATAGCATGTGTACAAACTTGTTGTGCACGAAATAAGTAAAAAATCAAAATTATTATCATTATTGTAATTATAAATGATTTCATTTATATATATTTTAATACTAGATAATCATTGTAGATACTATTAAAATATATATTCCTAAAGAAACTTGATTGAAGTAGAATCAGATTCTAAATATTTAATTATACTCGGTTAAATATATTGTATATTTAAAGAATTTGAATTTAATTAGAATTAGGGTTTTTGAATGCTATATAAAGGCATAAGGTCTAGCAGCCAAAATATGCTTTTGCAAAAAAACTCTCAAACAGTTAGGGAAGAAAAAATATTGTTCGTTTTGTTCAGGTGGACTGCGTAGAGGTCGAAACGCCATTGTGACGACTTAAATTCGACACCGTACTAGAAGAATTGGATTCTCCTAACTCCATGCGGTTTTCCAAATTTAATTAAAGTGACGTTTCATCTCTTTTCACTTCAAGCTCGTTCCTCGTACATAGATCATTGGTAGAATAAGCCGAATAATTTTTTCGATGCACCATAAAATATACTGGCGTTTTCCAACACGTGATTCGCTGGTACGTTCGCATGTTGAATTTGAAAATGTTCGTAATTGAATATTCACATGGATATTATTGGTGGGTACTAACAAACACCATCAATCTTCGGTTCAAATTCGTAGCATAACATCATTTCAATCATTCACCCATCAACCAAAGATTTCATGGTAAAATGATATTATGATTACAATCTTCGGTTCAAGATTGTAATGATACCAGAAAATATATAAAAAAATGTCTTTTTAGAATTATTTTCTTATATTTATTACTTATTTAATATGGAATTGTGATTTTACGTTAGGTGCTAATTGAATTGAGCAGCTTGTAAATAATTCGAGCTCAACTTGATTACGGATTAGCGCTCGACTTGATATCTTAGCGATTCGAGTTAAAAAATTGTAATGATACTAGAAAATATTGGAAAATGTCCTTTTTAGAATTATTTTTTTTATATATTTATTACTTATTTAATATGAAATTATGATTCTATGTCGGGTGCTAATAGAATTGTGTAGCTTGTAAATAACTCGAGCTCAACTCGGTTACGAGTTAGGCTCGACCCGATATCTTAGCGAGTCGAGTCGAGCAAGGTCCGAATCGACTTGATAAATTCGTGAGCACATCTTTATTTTTTTTATAAAATTGTTACGATTTTTAGTGACTACATTAAAAAATATGTTCCAAATTGTTTAAATGATAGTTGAAAACTCTAGAAAAATTCAGTGATTTGCTAAATAATTTACTCATAAAATATTTAATTTCAAATTTCTAAAATGTTTTGTATTTCTCGAGAATTCAAAAGGTTAATTTGCATTAAAAAGGGTTAAATTATAATAATCAGTTTTTCCTTCATTTTTATTAAAGTATTTCCCTTTTTATTTTATTATTACTTTATGCATAAACGTAGAAAATGAGAAAAGTCTTCAATTTTCATATAAAAATGCAATTGAAAGTTAAAACCCCGAAATTCCTAAGATATTCTCTCATTTGTTGTTCATCGAAGATTGTAGAGAAACTGAAAAGAGTTTTGTTGATCACCTAAGTGAGCAACTCATTTGGACGGTGGTTTTGGGCTGTTTCTAGGGCCGAGAGGCAGGGGTTCAGCGTCTATTGTTTTCTTATGATCCCTTTGGGGGGTGTTCTCCTAGAATGCCTTTACTTGGGGGTGCATGACTCCTTATAGGGGGCTGGATGAGATTAGAGCACATGTCAATTGAAGAAGACAAGTGTCTTGGTGAATTGTCGTGGCTCGGGTATCGATGCGAGTCACGTGCATCGCCTCGTGGCATAAGGTAGCATTCGCATGTCGAGATCGCAATGGGATATAATTGGTTTGTTCGTATGACCATGGTCTCTTAGTATGTTCCTAAAGGGTTGTGATTGGGCATTCGCATGTTTGTGGTTCGCCGGTACCAACAATTACCCCCCAGGTGAGGGAAGATTATAAAGTGACATTCAGAAGCCTGAAAACGTGAACATGTTTTATAGAAAGAAATTGGCTTCCCTCTGTAGTGAATTCTTGGCTCTCAATGATGAGAGAAATATACAATTTTAAATTATAAAATTCGAAGTCACAAGATGTAGATTATTGTTTAGCATATTTTGTGTAAACTTGGTCCATTGTGCTCACTTTTAAGAGTAATAAATAGTGTTTATTAATGTTCGTTGTAGGGTTTATAAGTTTGGCCTGGTAGTGAACTACATGATATGTGTTTGTATAGTTTTGTGGGTGAATAGACATTTACCAGATTCTTTGTGTTACTTGTTTGTTGGTCTTCTGTGGCGATGTGGGAGATTTTTCTTTTACCATTGAGTTGTTATTTTGTCGTCATCGTGATTAGATGGTCTAATAAAAATTGTGATGACAGAGAAAAACTCAGATTAGTTGTAATATGTGCATGCTCTTAGCTGTGCATTTAATTGATTAGAAGTTTCTAAGATTGCGTGATTTTAGGCGTATGTTCCAAATTTCAAAATCTCAAAATTAATTGTTTATTTCGGTGGTTTTTAATATTTGAATTTTGATCATCAGGTCTTGATATTTTCTCATTTTCGTTAAAAGTAGCACGTCTTTGGGTCTAAATTTTTATAATTCAATTTGTGAGTGATATATTCTTTCATTTGCGGGTTTTTCTTTCCCATTTTATATGCGTAGGTTGGAGGAATTTATTTCTGGCGATGACTAGTATACACGGGTTTTATTTTATAGATCTTGAGGGACTGCTAACTTTTCATCATGATTTTTTATGTCGACAAACAATGGTATTTGGAAGGCTATGATTAGCCATTTGTAGTGATGAACATCAACAAACAGAGTATTTGAAAAATCTTGAGAGCAAAATTTTCCAAATTATGACTACATTGTTAGTTGTGTGCGGAGGTGATGTCGGGCATCGTGACAACAAACAACTTGATCGAAATGATTCGCAGGGCTGATCCACTAAACAAAAAAACAAAGAAGTATTTAACATTTTCATCTGTTCAACCTGGTACTATATAATGAGAACCAATCAAAGTAGAAGCACTCAAGCAAGATGGGTTAAGCTTGAGAAACAAAAGAAGAGTATAAATTCTCAATATGCGCCAAAATAACCTTGTGGTGTTATTTGTGTTTGAAATATTTTTGATTTGTTAGTAGAATTTCTTAAGAATTTTCTTGCTCCCATGAAATGGCTTAAAATTGTAATATCTTGTTGTCCCCAAATATAAAAGACGTTTGCTTTAGATTGGTACTTGAAGCGGTATGAACGCTTGGATTTCATTAATTTACTTTTCTATTATACTTTGATATTTTAGCTCTCAAAACTTGAATTTTGAATCAAATTCACTCGAGGACACTTTTTAAAAGCGGCAGAGAAGTGCTCGCTAACTTGTAGCGACATTGCTAACTCATTTGTTGACTTGTTTGCTAATTTGTTCCCTTTTTTTGTGCGTTCACATATTTGTTTTGGATGGGGAAATTCTTGCCCCCGGATGTGATATTCTTTATTATCATATACGTATTCACGTATTTATGTATACGATCATCATCATTCTCGCGGAGCAAATTATATGAATGCTTCTCCCCATGGATATTTTACAATGTTAACTGGAAACGGGGTTTCTATTCTCTGGCTTTGTGTAAATGTTGGAAGTAATGTTGTCCATTATTTGTGATGTTGTATATTATCTTTCCAGGGCGAGGGATCACTAGTGAATACTTAGTTTAGATACCATGCACATTCACTTGGGAGCGGCGAACGCTCAGATAATTCATTTTTTTCTTTGTGCTTGCTTAGTTTTGGAGTGTCGTGTTTTCTCACTCGACTTAGGTGTTTTGTATCTTCGTAGTCATCTCTTTCCATAAAATGACGATGCATAAATATAAACTTCTCACATTTGGAAACTTGTAAGGTAAATAGGTAGCAAACGTTTATGCCCATTTTGAAAATAATTCGCGGAAGGGTTCGCTTTTCATTGTTGATGGTATGGTCGAACGATGCCTCTGGACAGAGGAGATGAGTGGTTATTAAAGCTCGCTTTCTTGGGAGCATATTTGGAGAACTATTTATTTGAACTGGTTAGTATAACTTGGAAATGGTTTGGTTAGTGGTAGACATTTATTCTTCTTCGTTGTAAATGGTTTGGCCCTTTTTAGAATCAGCGATCGTTGAGTTGTGTCCATTATGCGTACTTCCTAAAGGTGGTGGACGCTTTACTATGCACACTTACTTGAAAGTGACTAGCAAACCATTTTTTTTTCGGTCGCATTACTATGCACACTTACTTGGAAGTGGCTAGCAAACCTTTATTTTCACGAATATTTTACTAAGTTTTTGCTTTTCATCGCTACGCTACTTGGAGTAGTAATAGAGTTTTCGCTTTTCATCGTAACGCTACTTGGATCAGTATGAGAGTTTTCGCTTTTCATCGCTTTTCCAACAATAATTTTGGAATATGAATGTTGATAAGAACAAAGTAAATAGTTTCCGGTCACTTTGCATGGAAATTACATGTAAAGATTTTCTAAAAACATACATAGATATTTGCTTGTAATTTATTTGCTTGATTATATGAAAAGGTACATAAAACAGAATATTGATGGGAGTAGAAGTATAAAGTGGAATATATATTGAATAAAATGAGTTAGGTTGTACCTTTTCTTGTTTGGTGCATTTTTTCTTTTGTTGTGTGTATCTCTCGTACTATCCATCTTCTACATTTTATGAGGTCATGGATGCGTGCCACGAACCCCTTTACTCCATCTTGATCATCATGATAAGCTTCGTGAGAAGTCTCCATTTTCTCCCATGTAACACCCGTGTTTTGGGGTTGGAGTTCGGTGAGTGTGTTGGGTTCGAGTCATCCGAATCAGTTTAATTTAATTAGACCTTGGTTTTAATTTAAATGAGATCAAAATCCAAATAATGACATTTTTGTAAATAAGATACAAGTAAAGAAATACAAGCTTTTTGAAAAAAAAAGAAAAAAAAAGTCATCTTCCTCCCATTTTGCTTCTCACATGAAAAACCTCCCAAAACCCAAAATCACTATTCCATCTCTTTTCTCCATCATCTCAAGGGCTCCTTTAAAGGTAATTTCGTTTTGAATTCTCTTTTTCATTCCAAGCATTTCCATGGTTTTAGATTTCAAAATCATCATCTTTTTAATTTTCCAAGTTTTTCAAGTTTGAAGAAAGTATGAAACTTTAATGGGTTTTCAACTTGTTTTTGGGTTGTTTAGTTAAGTTTTGAGTTAAGCTCACCTTATTACACCTCATATTTTGAAATGGAAGGATTTTGACAAAAATCCCGAAATAGGTCTTGGGGGCATTTATCAGAGTGTCAAAACTTGAAATTTTGGTGTGGTTTTGTGTTGGGTTGAAGGGCTAATGGTATAGGATTGTTAGGGAAGTGTTTTGGAAGTCTTTAGAGGTAATTTGGGTGTTGGAAATGGTGGATTTCAGCTGGGTATTAAGGGAGTACGAAAATGTGAGTTTTGTGGTTAGTTTGAGTTTGAAATTATGAAGTTTTGGCTTGTGGTTGTGGGTTGAGATTGTGGCTGAGTTTATCAATGATTTGGTTGAGTAATACCTTGTCTTTTGATTGGTTAGAAGCAAGAGGAAACATCGAAGAGGGTTCGGGATCGAATCTAGAAATTTTGGAGGCTTGAGTAGCTTTGCTTGGTTTGCTAAGGAATGGTGGTGAGTGCAACTTTCAAATGTATTTAAATTGGTTCAAGTGTGTGTTGTTGAGGTTTTGGGATGTGCTTGGTAGGCCATTCCAAGGTAGAAGATAAATTGGTAGTTTAACTTCTTGTGTGGTTATAAGCTTTAAATGTTTATGCCTATTATGATCTTGTGAAGCATGATTTGGTTATGTATATGAATATACATTGATGTGTGTGATAATGGATGTGTGCTATAAGTGATGGTTGTTATGATGTGGTTTTGATAGTATGATTGGCACTAGTTAACTTACCGAGTATAAATGATCGATTATTAGGATTAGTGTGCACACGGTTGAGTCAAATTCACGCATGGCCTTGGTGGTGTTAAGCTATCAAGGAGGAGTACGGTGATGTAATATTCCACCGGAAATGTTTATATTATACGTGATGATGAGTGGAATCCCATCCGTAGGGCATGTGATGATGAGTGGAATCCCATCCATGCGAGGTCCGGTGATGAGTGTAATCCCACCGAGGTAATGTTGTTGTTGAGTGTAATCTGCGTATCCGAGTAAACTAATAGTGGCCAATATACTTGCTCTTGTGGTTATGTTGCTTAGATAATTTCTTTATCTTGTTGAGCTTAATATGAAGTAAGATGACATATTATTGTCTCTTGTGTTGAAAGCTAGATTTCTATATTGATGCTTATGTATGTTGGTGTGTGTTGTCAAGGATTATATGCTTAAACCCTGCATTGTTGTTGTTTTTGGTTTAGAGCATCCTCACTAAGCTTCTAGTTTACGCTCTCATTTTCGACAATGCAGATCCTTATCGTGGAGTTAGCAAGGACCAAGGAAAGGGGCATTCCAAGCTTTTGTAGTTGCTCAAGTATGGTTCAGTAAATAAAGTAGTATTTTAGCAATGGGGTTGCTATGTGTTTGTATGAGCGTTGTATGACTCATAAATGTTGAATGTTGCTTATGTTATGCTTTGAATTTGTAAACCATATTTACTTGATGTATGCTTGTCTTGTGGTTGAAACTTATATCCCTTTTATGAATGCTATATGTATGCTTGTCTAAAGCTTAAATCTTGAATGTTATACATGAATCCTTGTTGTGCTTATTGATTCATTTAATGTATGGCTCCTACATGTTTGTTGTGTGCTAAGGATGTCCATATAGGGAGTTTTTCATCTAGATTTGATGTATGATGAGTCTTGGAGGTTTTAGTTGAGTTTTGGGGCCACCTTGTATCAAAAACCAGCTAAAATTTGTCTTTTCGCAGTTCGTGTATCGAAACGGTTGGTCTCCTTTCGATACGGCCTCTTGTTTCAAGCCAGGCGTTTCGATACGCTTAGGGGCCGTTTCGGTACAATTTTGTCACTTGAAATCTGAGAATTTGCTGATAAATTGGGGTACCGAAACGGTTCTTGGTGTTTCGAAACGGTCAATAAGTCGTTGACCACGAGAAATTGACCATTGGGGGTATTTCGAAACGGTTGACCCCCGTTTCGATTCGGTCCTCTCGTGTTGACTTAGGTCCGTTGACCAAGTCAAGGCGTTTCGATACACCTCTGAGTGTTTCGAAACGGCCTGCTTATAAAGCTAAAAATGGACTTTTTTGTAATGATGTTGAGTTGATTGCCTTGCTTGTCGCTTCAGTTATTGACCCTCCATATAGGATTTAATAAAACCATTTAGACAAGATAATAATAAATGGAATTCTTTTTTTAGGGTTGCTAACCGAAGAGGAGCCTTAGCGGGTTTCACTTCAGTTTTCCCCGTGTAGCCTACTCGGACCGGTCAGCCATCCAGACCGGGACGAGGGGTTACATTTGTTGGTATAAGAGCCTGAGGTTACCAAGACCTCGGGCAGGTAAGTGAGGTAAGTTTGGAGTGTTAAGTAATTGTTATGTCCCGGTGTATGCTTTGCCATTAATGCTTGTTGTTTGTTCATTCGTATGGTGTTTGGAAGCATGATTGTTGTGTCTGGTGTAGAGTCGAGTTCCCATTGCTACTATTACTTAATTTGAAAAAGTTTTGTAAAGGAATATACTTGAGCACAGTTGGACCCTTGCCTTTGCTAACTTAATCCTTATATGTTGTTTGTTGTAGTTGTTATCTTGCTAGCTGAGATATGAGACCACGAGGGAGGCTTAGGATGGTTCAACCGGAACCACAGGCACCGGCTTCAGGAGTTGAGCCAGTTGGTGAGGCACAGGCTCCTCAACCTCCTCCTTCTCCTTCTCATCAAGAAGAGGGAGGTGGGGCGAGAGCCGGGGGCGTAGAACCCCAAGTTGGCCAAGGACCGGCCGAAATAGATTTAGCTCCTCTAGTTCAGGCGATAGTCGGGGCTTTTCAGGCTGCAGTGGCTGAGGGTCAGGCAGTGGCACAACCCCAGGGAGAGGGTACTGGTTTACCACTAGAGAGGCTCCGCAATTTGAGTGGTGAAGAGTTCATAGGATCTACACCAGAGAGGTCTGAGTTGTGGTTAGAGAAGACCGTTCGTGTTCTGGCACAGATGGGATGTACCGGGGAACGCAAGCTAGGGCGTGTTGTATCTTTGCTTCAAGGTGATGCCTACACTTGGTGGGTCACCATCACTACGGGTATGGCAGAGGCTGAGATTACTTGGGAGTTCTTCGAGTCAGCTTTCCGTAAGAAATATCTAGGTCCTCGCTATCTCGATGAGAAAAGGAGGGAATTTATGGCTTTGCTTCAGTGGAGTATGACAGTGACAGACTATGATATCAGATTTATCAGGCTGAGTCAGTATGCATCTGAGCTTGTTCCTACTGAGGTGGAACGTTGTAACCGTTTCCGCTATGGGTTGAATAAAGAGGTCAATAGGTACACTTTAGCTTCTGACTACACAGATTTTGATGTCTTGGTCGCTAGGGCCAAGGACTTAGAGCACAGTTTGGGCTTGACCAAATGATCTAGTGGTTCTAGTTCTAGGAAGAGATCTAATGACTTTGATAGAGGTGATGCCAAGAGGCATCGGGACAACAGGCATCACTATGACCATAGACGTGGTGGAGGTAACCACGATAGGGGCCATCAGGGCCAGAGGGCTGGTGAGCGGTTGCCCGAGTGTTCTCGTTGCGGGAGGAATCACACCGGTGAGTGTTGGGGGAACTTTCACTTATGTTAGAATTGTGGAGCTAGGGATCATATTAGGCGTGACTGTCCACATCAGGTGGGGCAGACACCAGTTCAGGCTCAGGCTCCTGTTAGAGCCAATGATTTCCAGAGAGGCCGCGAGCGCGGTAGAGTTAACTTCTGGCTGAGAAATGATGGCCAGAGAAACATAACGCATGTAGTTGCAGTCCAGCCAGAGGGCGGAGGCCAGGCCAGAGTTTACGCTCAGCGTGAGGGTCAACATGACACAAATGTGATTGCAGGTAACTTCTCGATACAGTCTTTGAGTTTGCTTTCTTTGATTGACTCCGGGTATACACATTCTTATATACTGAGTGAGCATGAAAAGTTGTTGAAATTGCCTTGTGAGGTATTAGAGGTAGGAGTTAGTGTTACTAGTTCTTTCGGGGATACGATAGTACTTAGAAAGATGTACAGAAGATGTCCGCTTATGGTTTAGGGGCACGTGTTTCTAGTGGATATGATGGAGCTACCATTTTATGGCTCTGATGTAATTTTGGGTATGGACTGGCTCACTGAGCATAGAGCTAGGATAGATTTTGAGACTAAGAGGATTTCTTTGAGACTCACGGATGATTATGAGATAGTAGGGGTAGGTGAGAACGTGAAGTTCTTATCAAATGTAGTTTCAGTTTTAGAGGTTAAGAAGCTAGTTGAGTTGGGTTGTGATGCGTATTTGGCCTATGTAATGAATCCAAACATGAGTGAGGTTAGACTTCAAGACATTTGGATAGTGTGTGACTTTCCAAGTTTGTTTCCAGAAGAATTGTCAGGTTTAACACCTAATAGAGAGGTGGAGTTTGCTATAGAGACTTATTCAGATTCAGCTCCCGTTTTGATTGCTTCGTATCGTATGGCACCGAAAGAACTAAAAGAGTTGAAGGCTCAGTTGCAAGAGTTGCCAGATAGAGGCTTCATTCGACCGAGTTCTTCACCTTGGGGCGCTCTAGTTTTGTTTGTAAAGAAGAAAGATGGAATCATGAGAATGTGTATAGATTACAGACAGTTGAATCAGTTAATAGTGAAGAACAAGTATTCGTTGCCGAGAATTGATGATTTGTTTGACCGGTTGAGAGGGGCATCAGTCTTTTCGAAGATCGACTTGAGATTCGGTTACTACCAGCTGAAGGTAAGAGAAGATGATGTACCGAAGACGACCTTTAAGACTAGATATGGTCACTATGAGTTCTTAGTCCTGCCTTTTGGGTTGACTAACGCACCAGCTGCTTTCATGGATATGATGAATAGGATCTTCCATCAGTACCTAGATCAGTTTGTAGTTGTCTTCATAGATGACATCTTGGTGTATTTGCGTACCGAGGAAGACCACGACCGTCACTTGAGGTTAGTTTTGCAGACCTTGTTAGACAATCAGTTGTATGCAAAGTTGAGCAAGTGTGAGTTCTTGATCCGAGAGGTAGTCTTTCTAGGGCACGTAGTGTCAACCGATGGGATTATAGTTGATCCAAAGAAGATAGAAGCTATTGTTGAGTGGAAGCAACCGAAGTCAGTAATAGAGGTTCGTAGCTTTCTAGGCTTAGCTGGATACTATAAAAGGTTCATAGAAGGTTTCTCGAAGTTAGCCGCTCCATTGACACAGTTACTTTAGAAGAGTGTTCAGTTTTAGTGGTCAGATGCAAGACAACGAGCCTTTGAGAAGTTGAAAGAAGCTTTGACCCAAGCACCGATCTTGATTCAGCCAGAGTCGGGGAAGGAATACGTAGTTTACAGTGATGCTTCCTATGTAGGCCTAGGTTGTGTTCTCATGCAAGACAAGAGAGTGGTAGCTTATGCCTCAAGACAGTTGAAGACTCACGAGCGAACTATCTGATCCACGACATAGAGTTAGCTGCAGTTGTGTTTGTTCTGAAGATTTGGAGGCATTATTTGTACGGTGAGAAGTGCACAGTGTACACAGATCACAAGAGTTTGAAGTACATCATGACACAGCGAGAGTTGAATCTCAGACAACGTAGGTGGTTAGAGTTGCTAAAGGACTATGATCCTACAATTGAGTACCATCCGGGTAAGGCCAGTTTAGTGGCAGATGCTTTGAGTAGAAAGGTAGCTGTAGATTTGAGAGCCATGTTTGCTAGATTGAGCTTGTCCGAAGATGGTGGCTTGGTGGCCGAGCTTCAGGTTAGACCTACTCTAGGTCAGTTGATTAGGGAGAAACAACTCTTAGATAGATCTTTGGAACCTCATGTGCAAGACATAACCGAGGGTTGACCTTCAGACTACAGTTTCAGTACCGATGGGGTCTTGTGTTTCAGAAATAAGATAGTTGTGCCAGAAGACAATGACTTGAGACGTACGATCTTGACTGAAGCGCACAGTAGTTCGTTTGCTAGGCATCTTGGAAGTACGAAGATGTACCGAGATTTGAAGAATGAGTACTTTTGGGTTGGTTTGAAAAGAGACGTAGCCGACTTCGTGAGTAAGTGTATGGTGTGTCAGAGAGTGAAGGCGGAACATCAGGTTCCCTCAGGTTTGTTGCAACCATTGAGAATTCTGGAATGGAAATGGGAGAATATCACTATGGATTTTGTTTCGGGCTTGCCTTTGACTCCTACGAAGAAGAACTCAGTTTGGGTTATAGTAGACCGTTTCACGAAGTGTGCTCACTTCTTAACAGTCAATACGACTTACACCTTAGATAGATTGGCCGATCTGTACATTGGTGAGATTGTTATACTGTATGGTGTGCCGAAGTCTATTGTGTCCGATAGAGATCAGAGGTTTACAGCTCGATTTAGGGTGTGTCTGCATACAGCTTTGGGTACCCGTTTGAATTTCAGCACGTCATATCATCCTCAGTCAGATGGTCAATCAGAGAGGGTTATACAGATTTTAGAGGATATGTTGCGTTGTTGCATCATTGATTTTCAGGGTACGTGGGAGAAGCACTTGCCACTAGTTGAGTTTGCGTACAATAACAGTTTTCAGTCGAGCATTCAGATGGCTCCGTATGAGGTCTTGTATGGTAGAAAGTGTAGAACTCCAGTTTGTTGGGCTGAAGTGGGACATAAGTTGTTACCTATGCCAGATTTGCTTAAGGGGATAACCGATAAAATGAAATTTATTTGCGATCGCTTGAAGGCGGCTTTGGATAGACATAAGTCATATGCCGACTTGAAGAGGAAGGAAGTTGAGTTTTCAGTGGGTGAGAAGGTATTCCTAAAAGTGTCTCCGTGGAAGAATGTAATGAGATTTGGCAGAAAAGGGAAGTTGAGTCCGAGGTAAATAGGATCGTATGAGATTGTGAGGAGGGTTGGCCCAGTTGCTTATTAGTTGCGTTTGCCGTCTGAGCTAGAGAAGATACACGATGTGTTCCATGTTTTGATGCTCCATAAGTATAGGTCAGATCCATCACATGTTATGCATGTAGAAGAGATTGAATTGAATCCGGATTTGACTTATGATGAAGAACCAGTTGAGATCTTGGCTTCAGACAGCAAGGTGTTGTGGGGTAGATCGATTGAGCTAGTAAAAGTGCGGTGGCAACGTCGAGGGGTGGACGAGGCCACTTGGGAGAGGAAGGAGGATATGGAAAGGCAGTTTTCTTACCTCTTTCATTTAGGTAATTTTGAGGACGAAATTCCTTAAGTGGGGGAGAGTTGTAACACTCGTGTTTTGGGGTTGGGAGTTCAGTGAGTGTGTTGGGTTCGAGTCATCCGAATCGGTTTAATTTAATTAGACCTTGGTTTTAATTTAAATGAGATCAAAATCCAAATAATGACATTTTTGTAAATAAGTTAAAAGTAAAGAAAGACAAGCTTTTTGAAACAAAAAGAAAAAAAAGAGTCATCTTCCTCCCATTTTGCTTCTCAAGTGAAAAACCTCCCAAAACCCAAAATCACTATTCCATCTCCTTTCTCCATCATCTCTTTTTAATTTTCCAAGTTTTTCAAGTTTGAAGAAAGTATGAAACTTTAATGGGTTTTCAACTTATTTTTGGGTTGTTTAGTTAAGTTTTGAGTTAAGCTTGCCTTATTACACCTCATATTTTGAAATGGAAGAATTTTGACAAAAATACCGAAATGGGTCTTGAGGGCAGTTTTGAAAGTGTCAAAACTTGAAATTTTGGTGTGGTTTTGTGTTGGGTTGAAAAGCTGATGGTATAGGGTTGTTAGGGAAGTGTTTTTGAAGTCTTTAGAGGTAATTTGGGTGTTGGAAATGGTGGAATTCAGTTGGGTATTTGGGGAGTACGAAAATGTGAGTTTTGTGGTTAGTTTGAGTTTGAAATTATGAAGTTTTGGCTTGTGGTTGTGGGTTGAGATTGTGGATGAGTTTAGCAATGATTTTGTTGAGTAATACATAGTCTTTTGATTGGTTAGAAGCAAGAGGAAACGTCGGAGAAGGTTCGGGATCGAATCCGAAAATTGTGGAGGCTTGAGTAGCTTTGCTTGGTTTGCTAAGGAAGGGTGGTGAGTGAAACTTTCAAATGTATTTAAATTGGTTCAAGTGTGTGTTGTCGAGGTTTTAGGATGTGGTTGGTATTCCATTCCAAGGTAGAAGTTAAATTGGTAGTTTAACTTCTTGTGTGGTTATAAGCTTTAAATGTTTATGCCTATTATGATCTTGTGAAGCATGATTTGGTTATATATATGAATATACATTGATGTGTGTGATGATGGATGTGTGCTATAAATAATGGTTGTTATGATGTGGTTTTGATAGTATGATTGACACTAGTTAACTTACCGGGTATAAATGAACGATCATTAGGATTAGTGTGCACACGGTTGAGTCAAATTCGCGCGTGGCCTTGGTGGCGTTAAGCCATCGAGGAGGAGTACGGTGATGTAATATTCCACCGGAAATGTTTATATTATACGTGATGATGAGTGGAATCTCATCCGTAGGGCATGTGATGATGAGTGGAATCCCATCCATGCGAGGTCCAGTGATGAGTATAATCCCACCGAGGTAATGATGTTGTTGAGTGTAATTTGCGTATCCGAGTAAACTAATAGTGGCCAATATACTTGCTCTTGTGGTTATGTTGCTTAGATAAAAATTTTATCATGTTGAGCTTAATATGAAGTAAGATGACATATTATTGTCTCTTGTGTTGAAAGTTAGATTGCTATATTGATGCTTATGTATGTTGGTGTGTGTTGTCAAGGATTATATGCTTAAACCTCGCATTGTCGTTGTTTTTGGTTTAGAGCATCCTCACTAAGCTTCTAGCTTACGCTCTCATTTTCAACAATGCAGATCCTTAACGTGGAGTTAGCAAGGACCAAGGAAAGGGGCATTCCAAGCTTTTGTAGTTGCTCAAGTATGGTTCAGTAAATAAAGTAGTAGTTTAGCAATAGGGCTGCTATGTGTTTATATGAGCGTTGTATGACTCATAAATGTTGAATGTTGCTTATGTTATGCTTTGGATTTGTAAACCATATTTACTTGATGTATGTTTGTCTTGTGGTTGAATCTTATATCCCTTTTATGAATGATATATGTATGCTTGTCTAAAGTTTAAATCTTGAATGTTATACATGAATCCTTGTTGTGCTTATTGATTCATTTAATGTATGGCTCCTAATGTTTGTTGTGTGCTAAGCATGTCCATATAGGGTGTTTTTCATCTAGATTTGATGTATGACGAGTCTTGGAGGTTTTAGTTGAGTTTTGGGGATGCCTTGTATCAAAAACCAGCTAAAATCTATCTTTTCACAGCCCGTGTATAGAAACGGTTGGTCTCGTTTCGATACGGCCTCTTGTTTCAGGCCAGGCGTTTCGATACGCTTAGGGGTTGTTTCGGTACAATTTTGCCACTGGAAATCAGAGAATTTGCCGGTAATATGGGGTACTGAAATGGGTCTTGGTGTTTCGAAACGGTCAATAAGTCGTTGACCACGAGAAGTTGACCGTTGGGGGTGTTTCGGAATGGTTGACCACCATTTCGATTCGGTCCTCTCGTGTTGACTTAGGCCCATTGACCAAGTCAAGGCATTTCGATACACCTCTCGGGTGTTTCGAAACGGCCTGCTTATAATGCTAAAATTGGACTATTTTGTAATGATGTTGAGTTGATTACCTTGCTTGTCGCTTCCGTTGTTGACCCTCCATATAAGATTTAATAAAACCATTTAGACAAGATAATAATAAAAGGAACTTTTTTTAGGGTTGCTAACCGAAGGGGAGCCTTAGCGGGTTTCACTTTGGTTTTCCCCGTGTAGCCTACTCGGACCGGTCAGCCATCCAGACCGGGACGAGGGGGTTACATCGCATCCTTGTCACCATACTTGACTGCTAAATGGTTTAAAGATTTGCATCATACGCCACCCTTAACTACTTCTAGTTACCAATGAGGTCATGGGGGAGCAACCTTTCTTATTAGGATTTACAACTTCGAATTTCATCAGCAGGAATAACTTCTTATCATTAGTAACGAAACTGTGGGGGCTCTACATCCCTCATATGGACTTATTTCTTTTTGTGTCTGATGCCTCCTGTTGTCACTGATTTTTAGCCTGAAATAAAAAAAACAAGGGGAGAGATCGCATCAAATATGAGGAAAGGGAAAACAAAATTCCAAATCAATGCAAATCAGACCAAAGTCAAAGGAAAATCTGAATTATTCAAGTAAGACAAGGAATCGAGCCTAATCATAACAAATATGGAAAGTCAAGGATTCCTTACTATGGACTGATGGAAAATTTCTGATAAGATCCAAGCAGTTTTAGGCCAATGTGTCTTCTTAAGTATTGACTGTATTTTAGTTACTTTTCCAACGCATCTTAAAACGCCTCAATCGGACATCGAGAGCTCAAGATATGCTTGTTTTACTGAAGACAACACGTGCAGAAACCGGATCCGCGAATCAAATATGGAAATAAGGAAAATCAGTCCCAAATTTGAGCTAAATCATGTTGATTTTGAAATTCAACTAAGATTCACTTTTTGGTCTGATTTTTATTGATTTTAGGGATTGAATTCTCAATTTTTCTTGTAGATTCGAATTCTTGAACCCTATATAAACCCCCACTCCATTGTATTTTTCACTGGGAAATGAATAGAAAAAAAAACACTTAAGAAAATTAATAGAGTAGTGGCTTGAGTTTGCAACAATTGTATTCGAATTCTGTTGGAATCAAAGCAAGCAATTTCTTCCTCATTTCGGTATTGTTTTCTTCTTTTCTGTTATTAATTTTATTTCGAATTTTAATATTCATTTGGGTCTTGTTCTTACTTTTGATTGAAAGGAAAAAATGTTTTTGAACTTGGATTCTCGCTTTAATATTTAAAACTGATATTTTATGTTTTTGCAGTTATTTTTGAAGAACACCAAGAACATTTGAGAGAAAATGAGGGATAAGTGTTTGATCCAAAATTTTCTAAGTGGGATAATGAAAGTTGTTTATAAAAATTGAGTTTTATACGTAAAATAAAATGGGCAATTCGCAGTCATTAAAACCCTCTGCCCCATTTTACCACTCCGTCAGTTACCATATTTTAGAACTTTTCATTTCGGTCCTTTATTTATTTAGCCATTGATTTTGACATTTCACTAATTCTGTCACCGCTTTTTTAGCTTTATTATCAATCCGCTTTTTATTTTTTATTTTTTATTAAACCTTTGTTTTTTTCAACTAAACTTTAATTTGTTTAATTTTTCGTATTTACTTAATTATGTAATCTAACTTGTGATGGGTATATATTTAATCGCGTATAATATGTTTCCCTTTTTATGTTTATGAATGTTGTTTGTTTAGTTCAGTTTCTTTAATAATTTAATCGAATTTTCTTTTGTGATTTAATGCTTAAAAAGACGAAATCTAATTAATGCGATGTCTTATTAAACGAAGATGATGAGTTAGCGTCAGGAGTGTTGGCAGTGATTAGAGTTAATCCTTCGGATAATAAGACCGTTAAAATAGAATCATGTTAATAAATGGACAATTAAATTAAACTTTACATGAACTCACAAATTATGACATTAAAATATTTTGTAATCATCTAGGTACCAACTTTTGGGCGCTGTGGGGTGCTAACTTTTCCCTACGCGTAACCGACTCCTGAACTCGTTTTTGTGTTTTCCCAGACCAATAAAAAGTTGTTTTTAGTAAAACAACATTAGTTTTTATTAAAATAACCTGTCTTTAAGTGATCCAATCACACCTTTTTAAAAGATTGGTGGCGACTCCGTGTTTTAGTTTTCAAAAAGTCGGGCCACTTGAAAAAGGGTTGCAATAGCTTGGCGACTCCACTGGGGATATTTTTGTTTTTACAAAAAAAGAGCCAGACCACAAGTCAATTACATTTTGTTTTAATGTCGGAAATTACAAGTTCATATAAAACTCAATTCAATTGTCCATTTATGAATATGATTCTATTTTATGCATTTTAAAATTGGTTAAGCTCTATGCCCGAGCTATGTCTCGTTCATTTAAGTGGAGGTGAAACGCTTTGCTCATGTCAGAATATTGATCCTTCGTAAAGGCGTAAGAAATGAGTCCTCCTGAGTTGAACTTGGTTCATTTGAAGCCTATAATGGGTGAGAACCATGGGCCTTGCTACCCTTAGTAGGGAACAACTAGGACAACTTGGGTACCCTTTTAGAACCAAACCATGCTTGAGAATCCAGAGCCTACCTCAATCGAGCCATGTGTAAAACCTTAGGTTTTTAGTCTAGTCAAAATTATTTCGCAAGGATAATCCGTGGAGACATGTCCTGGAGTGCTGGAATGTGTTGCCCAGAATTATTCGTACAATGGAATTATTTTGGACCTTTTAAGTTTTGTTTTTAGTTTTTTTATCATTAAAAAAGTAGTAACCTTTTTTATGTGTGTTTTGTTTTGTTTGGGGCATATTTATTTGTTACATACACCTCATATTTAGAGGGGATCGATTCTAAAGCATTTTGCTCAAATAAAAAGCTTTCTCCATGGATGGAAGGTACTTTTAAAGCAATACCTTAATGGAATTAATGACCCTTCGCTTGCATTCGTACATTTGTATTTTTTTGCTTGCATGACCACCGCATACATTCACACATAATAAGAATTTAATTTAGACAAATCATATGATAGAATCTCCAAAATAGAAAAAACATCTCACAAGTGAGGTACTCGTTCCAGAGCAATGGCCATAGAAGATAGATTGACAACTTTAGAGAACAACCATCAAGAGTGGGAGACTAAAGGAAGAAGAATACGACGAATGCTTGAAGAATCTTGTCGCGAAATGGACGGGTCGAGCTTGGCCGCAATTCACCCATGCCTTCCTAGAATAATGCTCAGACAGTAAAAGATCTTCCTAGACGGTATTGGGATCATCCTTAGAACCAACCCTTTTGTTTTTGCCCGCGAGCATTAGGGATCTTTTGTAAGGGTTTTTATGTCAATCTACTTGTTTAAAGATGTATTTTTTAGTGGCAAACATTTCTCATTTTTATTCATGTTTCATCCTTTTTTACATTTTTATTTCTTTTCATTCTTCATCCATTTCTCTTCAAACATACATCTTCTTTGCAGAGTTTCTATAATTGATTGTATGCGTGATTCTTGAATCTAATCCCGAGATAAAGGGGGCAATAAAGTGTGTTCAAGTTTAAATGGGGATATCCTATATACAAATTATGAGTGAATTTTCCTCTGTTAGGATCTTTGAATGAAGTGATAACTATAAAACATCTACCAACTAAAGATTGCTTCTCTTCAACGATGTTTGTTTGTGAAATTACATTTGGCATTCCTTCATTTCCCTTCACGAAAAGAAAATAAAAATTCATTGTTGTCCCCATTTGAGCCTGATATTTTTCTTGTGTTTTAACACTAACAAAGGATCACTCCCCATACTGGGGGCAAAAATGATGAAAAATTGCAAGCAAAGGAAACACGACAAATCAAGCAAATGTCCTAAATTCGAAATGAAAAGGACACAAAAGGAAAAGGAAGAAAAAAGAAAGAGAAAAGGAAAAAGAAAAAAGAAAAAAAGAGAGGAAAAAGAGGAAAAAGAAATGAAGAAATGAAAGAAGATATACGAAAGAATTTGAAACAAAAGGAAAACATGTATGAAATCTTCCAATGAGACATGTGCCAGAAAAGGAAATGAACTCTAGGGTGAAAACCCAAAATAGGCACTCTAGAGTGATCCAAGGAAAAAAATAAAAGAATGAAAATTTCATCAAAGAGGATTGATCATTGGTTTAATCACCCATAAACATGTATTTGAGCCTACATATCCTTTTTTTTTTTGCAACCCGAACCTAGCCTACATTATAAGCCTTAAAAGACCATTTGGATCACACATGAATATTTAAGAAAATGAGTTTGTTTTTAGAACATAATCCGCCTTATTGAGTTAACCTTTCTTCAGGGACCTCCAAACTTCTAATGTCTGATTGAGATTAGAAAAGTAGGAAATTTAAAATTTGGGGAGTGGTTGAGTTAAAGAGGGCCACTTAAAATGGGGCACTATCTGGTTGATGGATTCGTGAATCATTCATACTATGAATTTTGGGTCATCTGATTTTTCTGTTTTCCATGACTATTTTTTTAAATCCTCATTTCTAGCCTTCCCTTGCATATGCCATGACTTCTTCCTTTAAATTCTCAATTCTAGCCTTTCCTTGCATCTTACAAGTAGGATAACATAGATTTATGAAAAAACTAAGGATTTCTTGGTATTGATCCCAACTGTAGGAAACCATGAACGAATGTTTTCACCACTTCAGGAAATAGTTGAACCTAAGTTTGAACGGGGGTATTGCCTTGCATGAGAAGGTAAAAAAGAAAAGAAGAAGAAGAAGCCCATGTATTGAAGATTTTTAAGTGGACTGTGTTGTCAAGCAAGATCCACACTTAAGATGTAAGATCCCTAAAACATAAAAAGGGGTAGAGCCATGCCTAGTGGGCAAACTGTTCCATCAGATTGGGGCAAGTTATGTCGACCAAGGATTCAGGATCCCTGACTTTGATATGCATGAAAGGAAGAGATTAAAATGCTAACATCAAAGACATTCAATACGGAAATAAGATTTGCTAGAAGGTTTTGTATGCAAATGCTTCAAGATGTCCTTCAGGGGAAAGAATTTGAGAATTCACAAGAAGCGTTGAAGATGCTTAATGTTTTTAAAAGGCATATGAAGACTTAAAAGCTTTCAGACCACTCAAGGAGGATTGTCGCTGAATATTGATGAATCAACTATAATGATAGTAGATATTGAGACATTTGCATACGAAGATCAGATGTTTTCGATAAATCAAAGAGGTATAAAGAATGAGAATGGCGAAGCAATGACAGTTGAAGAAATTCGTCCTTCCAACCAGGAGTACAAGATCACTAGATTAAGTGAGCAAATTTGCAAAGATCTGATATTTTCCATGAATTGAAGAGATACAATGAAAAAACACAACTGTCTATCTGGACTGAGCGAGCAAACATGTGAACTAAAAAAAAAGAAAGAAGGAAAAATTAATTCTGAGGGAAAAATCAAAAGAAATGAAACATGGATACATTTGATAGGCATCCTTAAGGGCATGCACATCATAATCATAGAATCTTTTTTGTTTTTGACAGGTTTGGAATCCGCTTATCTATTCGAGCATGAGAAGAATAGAACTCGCTTATCCGTTCGGGCATTTGGAGAATGGAATCCGCTTATCTATTCGAGCATAAGAAGAATAGAACCCGCCTATCTATTAGGACATTTGGAGAATAGAATCCACTTATCTATTCAAGCATAAGGAGAATAGAACTCGCCTTTCCATTCGGGCATTTCAAGAATAGAATCCGCTTATCTATTCAAGCATAAGGATAATAGAACTCGCCTATCCATTCGGGCATTTGGAGAATGGAACCCGCCTATCCGTTCAGGCATTTGGATAATGGAAACAGCTTATCTATTCGAGCATAAAGAGAATAGAACTTGCCTATCTGTTTGGGCATATGAAGAATGGAACTCGCTTATCTATTCGAGCATAAGGAGAATAGAAACTACTTATTCATCCGAGCATGAGAAGGATGGAACCTTTATTTTTCAGCCTGCTTATCCATTCGAGCATGAGAGGATAAAACTTTTTTTTCTAGAACCTTCTTATTTATTCAAGCATGATGAGGATAGAACACGTCTATCCGTTCAGGCACAAGAACCATGTGTTTTACAAACTTCCTATCCGTTCGGGCGTGAGGAGAATGGAGACCTTATTTTTCAACAACTGCATATTCGTTCGGGCACAAGGAGAATGGAACCCTTATTTTCAGCAATTGCCTATTCGTTCAGGCGCGAGGAGATTGAACCAAGCTTTGATGTCCATCAACCAGTTTTGTAGTGTGATTGGCTAAAATCAATGTCATTTGTTATTTTCTCTATCCATGTTTCACATGAATGAGCAAAGAGGCTTGTTGTCACTGATTTTTAGCCTAACATAAAAAACAAGGGAAATCTGAATCATTCAACTAGCTATTGTCACAGAAGATTGAACCAAGCTTTGATATCCAAATCATTGCAAATCGAACCAAAGTCAAAGGGAAATCTGAATCATTCAAGTAAGGCAAGGAATCTAGCATAATCATAACAAATATGGAAAGTCAAGGATTCCTCACTACGTACTTATGGAAATTTTCTGATAGGATCTAAGCAATTTCAGGCCAAGGTGTCTCCTTAAGTATTGACAGTCTTTTAGTTACCATTCCAACGCATCTTGAAACGCTTCAATCGGACATAGGGAGCTCAAGATATGCTTGTTTTATTGAAGACATGGCGTGCAGAAACCAGATCCGCAAATCGAATATGGAAATAAGGAAAATCAGTCCCAAATTTGAGCCAAATCAGGTTGATTTTGAAATTTAACCAAGAATCACGTTTTGGTCTGATTTTTTGCTTGATTTTAGGGATTGAAATCCCAATTTACCTTGTAGATTCGAATTCTTGAACCCTATATAACCCCCACCCCCATTGTATTTTTCATTGGGAAATGAATAGAAAATACACCGAAGAAATTCATAGAGTAGTGGCTTGAGTTTGTAGCAATTTTATTTGAATTCTATTGGAATCAAAGCAAGCAATTTCTTCCACATTTTGGTATTGTTTTCTTTTTCTGTTATTATTTTTTTCGACTTTTAATATTAGTTTGGGTCTTGTTCTTACTTTTGATTGAAAGGAAAAAAATATTTTTGAACTTGGATCCTCGCTTTAAAATTTAAAACTGGTTTTTTATGTTTTTGGAGTTATTTTCGAAGAACGCCAAGAACATTTGAGAGAAAATAAGGGATAAGTGTTTGATCCAAAATTTTCTAAGTGGGATAATGAAAGTTGTTTATAAAAATTGAGTTTTATACTTAAAATAAAATGGGCAATTTGTAGTCATTAAAACCCTTTGCCCTATTTTTATTCACTCCGCCAGTTACCGTATTTTAAAACTTTTCATTCCGATCCTTTTTTATTTATCCACTGATTTTGACATTCCACCAAATTGGTCACCCCTTTTTAGCTTTATTATCAATCCGTTTTTAGTCTTTTTCAATTAAACATTTGTTTTATTTTTTTCAACTAAACTTTAATTTGTTTAATTTTTCGTATTTACTTAATTATGTAATCTAACTTGTCATGTATATATACTTAATCACATATAATATGTTTCCCTTTTATGTTTTATTAATGTTGTATGTTTAGTTTAGTTTCTTTAATAATTTAATCGAATTTGCTTTTGCAATTTAATGCTTAAAAGGATGAAATATAATTAATGTGGTGTCTTATTAAACGAGATGACAAGTTAGCGCCAGGAGTGTTGGCGGTGATTAGAGTTCATCCTTCGGATAATAAGATCGTTAAAATAGAATCATATTAATAAATTCCAATATTAAAACATTTCGTAATCATCTAGGTACTAACTTTTCGGCCCTGTGGGGGTGCTAACCCTTCCCTACATGTAACCGACCCCTGAACCCGTTTTTGTATTTTCGCATACTAAAAAAAGTTGTTTTAATAAAATAACATTAGTTTTTATTAAAACAACCCATTTTTAGGTGATCAAATTACACCTTTTTAAAAGATTGGTGGCGACTTCGTGTTTTAGTTTTCAAAAAGTCGGGCCACTTGAAAAAGGGTTGCGACACCTCCCCCATAACACCCATGATCCTCTGAATTTTACATCTCTCATCCGAACTTCTTATATTTTCCACCCTTGTTCCCACTTAACACATTCTTTTTTCCTTTAATGAACCTTTCTAATTGTCCCTTTCTCACGGCAAACTCTATTGCATCATTTAAATGGATACATTCATTTGTGTTGTGCCCTTCTTCTTCATGAAATCCGTATCTTTTACTTGACCTTTCTCTAACTTTGTTTGGCCTCATTTGTGGTGGGGGCTCCAAAATTCCCAGGTGTTTTACTTGGTGTAAGATACGTGACAACATGTCTGTTAGAATGTGCTATGTTCGAAAATCATGTGGCGATTGTCGAACTTGAGTGCCTTCTCCGATTCGCTTTTCGCATACTGGTGGGTCCTTTTTCTTGATTTAGCTCTTCGTTTTCCCCTTTTGACTAACACTGTGATTATTTTCTTATTCTCGTGATTCTTATCCCCTATTACGGGGTGGTATGCCTCCTTCCCACCAGGGTTTGGGGGTTTTAAGCTCTGTATTTTTTATCTGAATTTTTTAAGGGACATACTATTATGGCGTCTTGGTTAATTTTTGTTACATGCATGCACTCATCCTCAGTCATTCTAGTTGCAATCGTCCGCGATTCTTTATAACCTTTTCGTCGTGCTCTTTTGTCGAGTGTTGCATCTGTCTCCTGATATGCTCTTGTTGTCGTCGAAGTTGATGTAGTGCGGTATGAGTGTACTCCTCCATGATTTCTAGTCTGATCTGCATGTTGGCTAGCCGGTTGCTTCTTGTTTGAAGAAAGGGTTTTTCCTCTTCCATTTCTTCCCATTTATTCCAATCTTCGTCCATTCCTCCATTTATGCTCTTTGGGGATCGTTCTTCGTTATTTCTTGGGAATCTGACTGAAAAGATGAAGGTTCTATGCTCACTGCACCATTGTTGATCACCTAAGTGAGCAACCCCTTTGGACGATGAGTTTGGGTTGTTTCCAGGGCCGAGAGGCGGGGAATCACCGTCTAGTGTTTTTTTATGATCCATGTGGGGGTTCTCCTAGCTGTCTTTGCTTGCGGTTGCATGGCTCCTTATAGGGGGCTGAATGAGGTGAGAGCACATGTTAATTGAAGAAGACAAGTGTCTTGGTGAGTTGTCGTAGCTCAAGTGTCGATGTGAGTCACGTGCATCGCCATGTGGACTGGGGTAGCGTTTGCATGTCGAGGTCGCAATGGGTTAATTGGTTTGCTCGTATGGTCGTGGTATGTTAGTAAATTCGTAGAGGGTTGTAATTGGGCATTCGCATGGTTGTGGTTTGCTGGTACCAACAAGTTTCACACTCGAATATCAACTTCATCTCTGTCACTGTCATAACATGTTTGTTTATTTATCTCCTCAATTCTTACTTTTTTTTTACTAAATTTTATGTTTATTTTAAGTTCTAATAGTATCACTAGTTTTTACCTATATCTAAAAAAATAAGGTGAAAATTTTGACGAGCTTAACGAGCAACGAGATTTTTTAACGAGCATTACTCAACTCACAATCAACTCGTTTGATAAACACCCCTAATACCATGGTATACGGAAGCTGTAACATTCACTATCTGACTTGGTAGTCTTGACCGAGCAAGATACGTCACATTCGGAGGACGGAGCATAATCGAGACTAAATCGAAACAAGTTCAAGTTTTAAGGACCATATTGTAAAGTACAGAAAATAACATGAAAAACTTGCTCACAACCAAATAAAAAATTAGTCCAGTCAAATCTCAAGTCAATTGTATCGTGCAAAATCCTTATTGAAATTCAATAAAATTTGAAGGGTCATTTTGTAAGTACTCCATAATTATTGTATTATAACTTATTACAATATTTAAGGATCGAAATTTGATAAACATATAATTTTTTTTGATCAGCAAGCGATGCATATTATTAAAGAAAGAATATACAACGCAAGTCGAAACATGCGCCTCGTTAAAAACCTCCCTAAACCTAACGGAGGAAAAGAGTACGACACGTCGACTAAATACAAGGACCCTCCCCGTACAAATCAAACCGAAGCATGAAAAAGAGAGACCCGAGATACCCCTTCATTTGCTAACGCATCGGCCAAACCATTCGCCTCCCGATAAATATGAGAAAAGCACACAGATCCTAACGACAAAGTAGCGCGGTCAATCGCTCGAAAGGACTCCCATAACCGCCACGGCCGACGCTCCACCTGCAACACCCAACCAATTGCCACCTTGGAATCCGACTCAACAATAAGAGGACAACCAGCCCATTTCGACGCAACATAGAACTCCAAAGCAAAAGCTATCGCCCGAACCTCGGCGATGTTTGAATCAAGCAAACCAAGCGGCCCTGAAAACAAGGCGAGGATACGACTCCGAGCATCCCGCAACACTCCCCCAAAACCCGCTGGACCCGGCTTACCCCGAGCAGAACCATCCACTGAAAATTTTAATGTATCCCCAATCGGTGGCTCCCAAGATACACCCAAACGAATCTGCGGCTTAGCAAGCTCTTCCCGATACAAACTCGGGCAGTCCCACCAAAGGGCTTCACTAACCGAGAGCCCCTCTTTAAGGGTTTTCACCCAATAGAATGAACGTAACTTCACCAAAAAACCTATCTCCGCTGCCGGGACAAACTTCCCATTAAACACAAGGTCATTGCGCGCAAGCCACAATGACCACATCAAAGCCGCGACACTCGACACCCACAGCTTCCTCAAAATACCTGTGAAAGAGCAGTGCATATCCGGAAGCAAAAAATCTGCTAGAGATTTAGGCAAAGGCAAAGCAATCACCCACCACCCTCGAAACCAATTCCACAAACCTTGGGCAAACGGACATGAATAAAATAGATGCTCAATGTCTTCCTCCAACTCGCGGCACCACCTACACAAGCCTTGCCGCTCACCCAAATCAATCCCACGCTCGCGCAAGAACGCAAATGTGGGCAGCCGACGCAACCAAGCGAACCATAAAAATGCCTGGACCTTTGGGGGAACCAAAACCTTCCACGCAAAGCAATCCCCAAAGTCACTCTCTCCCGCCTTATCCAGCATAAGCAAGCGGGACAGCCCCTTTACAGAGAAAATGCCATGTTTGTCCGGTGTCCAAACTAACGTATCCAGCTCTCCTCGTCTCAACTTTACACAGCACACCAAAGACCGAAGATCATGTAGTTGTCGTTCCTCAAAAGAATGTAGACTACGACGAAAAACATCCCCCACCTAACACGCTGAAACTGTCCCTCTACACCCATGTCTGCGACTAATGCTAGCCGATCAATCGCAAGCGAGAAAAGACGTGGAAACACATCTTTAAGCGGCTGCTCGACGCACCAAGCATCAAACCAAAATAACACCCGCTCCCCCGATCCCACCTTCCAAATGAACTGATTTTCACTCATATGCTTTTGCACATCCTCCGAGCTAACAGTCTGCACAATCTGTTTCCATACTATAGACATTGGTCCTCTAGTCGAGTTATTAAAACGCCACCATTGTGCTGCCTCCCCATACTTTGAAACAATAATAGCGCGCCACAATGATGTTACGTCACTCGCGTATCTCCACGACCACTTCGCCAAAAGAGCCTTATTACGGACTTCTAAATCGGCCACCCCCAATCCGCCTAAATGGCGCGGGCGACACACCATTCTCCAGCTTACCCTACTCATTTTTCGTTGTAGGTTGACCCCACCCCATAGAAAAGCTCGCCTTAACTTATCAATGGCTGCAATTACCCCCTTCGGCACACGAAATAGACCCATATAATATACTGGAAGTGAAGAGAGGACAGAGTTTACCAAGGTGACGCGTGCCGCAAAAGATAACGAATTCCTCTTCCATCCTGCAAGTTTTCGACGAACAGAAGCTATAATGGGTTCCCACACCGCTATGTTTCGCGGATTCACCCCCAGCGGTAATCCCAAGTACACAAAAGGCAATTCCCCCTGACGACAACATAACACCTCTGCCATAGAAGCTACCATCTCCCCATCTACCCCAATCGAATAAAGGGATGATTTAGCAAAATTAATACGCAAACCAGAACACACCTGGAAACAGCAAAGGAGCCTACGAATGTGCAAAGCCACATCGACTGATGCTTCAAAAAACAACACAGTATCGTCGGCAAACTGAAGATGTGTCAGCGTCACCCCCGGAGCTACTGTCACCCCACGTATCAAACCCATCCGTTCCGCTTGAACTAACATCCGATGCAAAGCCTCAGCTACTATGACAAACAATAATGGCGACAAAGGGCATCCCTGCCGCAATCCACGTTTCATATCAAACTCCGTCGTCGCGCTTCCATTTAGAAGAACAGACAACCGAACAGTGCCAATACATTCCTTCACCCAACCCCGCCACGTCTCACTAAAACCCATCGAGCTCATAATTTGATCCAAGAATTCCCATCGGACACAATCATAAGCCTTCGCAAAATCCAGCTTCAGCACACATCCCCCCACACGATTTTGCCTCATGGAATGAATTGTTTCATTAGCCAACAATATCCCATCCACTATCTGTCGACCGCGGACAAAGGCCGACTGATGGTCGCTGATCAAACTGCCTAACACCCCTTGTAGCCTCTTTGCTAAAATTTTTGCTAAAATTTTATATATAGAGTTTAACAAGCTGATTGGTCGGTACTCATGCAAGGACAACGGCGAATCCACTTTAGGTAATAGCACAATAAAGGTGTTATTCACGCCTAGCGGCAGCTTACCGGTCATAAAGAAAGAAGCCAAAAACCGATCCACATCAGCACTTAGAACCTCTCAGCACCGCTTGAAGAACTCCATACTATACCCATCCGGACCCGGAGATTTCGAGCCCTCACACCCTCGCACGACCAGCCATGCCTCATTAGAAGAAAACGGTGCTATCAAAGACAGATTCGCAGCCGCACTTATCCTGCTAAAATCACCCTCGAATACCCAATCACATGCTCTGTCTTCCGCAGCGAAATGCTTAGAGAGAAAGCGTACAACATGGATGCGCAATCGTTTCGGATCAGTGACCCAAACACCATTGATAGTCAACCCCACAATCGAATTGCGTATCGCACGCAACTTCGCTGCCCTATGAAAGAAAGCAGTATTCCGATCACCCAACTTTAGCCAGGTCGCACGTGATTTTTGTCTCCACAACGATTCTTTCCTACGAATCGCACGCCATAAAGCTTGCAACCACGCTCGCTTTCGAGCACACAGTTCGTCACCCTCCCCCACGGCCAACTCCTCCTCGCCATTATCCAAACATTCAATTTGGCTTTGTATGTCTGTAATTTCTTTCTCAATATCCCCAAAATCCGTTTTGTTCCACTGGCGAAGAAAATTTTTCATATATCGAAGCTTAACCGAAATGTTAGAGTTGTCGATTCCCATACTTGTCAATCGGCACCATTCCTCTGCCATACGGTTAATGTTCCGTCTTTCATCCAGCCATACATTAATAAAGCGAAACGGCCTAGGGCCCCAATCAACATCATCGCACAACAACAACAGTGGAGCATGGTCCGAGATACCTCTCGGCAAGGATAGCTGATCAATCCTAGCAAAACAGTCCAACCACCTTGTAGAGACAAGAAATCTATCTATTCGACTTTTACGATTCTCTCCACCAAACCAAGTAAATTGTTTACCACGCAATGGCATATCTATCAAGCTTGCGGCATTTACAAACGATGCAAAAGAAGCCATACCTCTCGACATCATACTACATCCTGCTCTCTCTGACGGTCGCAACACTGAATTGAAATCGCCCGCGACACACCACGGTCCCCCATTTCCTCCCATCACAGCTAACAAGCGCTGCCAGAAAACCTCTTGTTCCGACACATCACATGGTGCGTAAATTGCCATGATACAGCACACAAAATCCTCCGGCTGCCATCGCCCATGTAACATAATGAAATACCTCTCCACTTCAACCGCTTCCAGCTCAAAGCGATTGCCTTCCCATATCACTAATAGACCACCCGAAGCCCCCACGGATGGCGAAAAAGAGAACTCAAAACCATCGCTATACCACAGTCCCGCAACAACCGACGGCAACATCTCCTCTAACTTCGATTCCTGTAGCAATATCATATCGAAACGGTGCTTCCGAACAACATCCCCCACCCGTCTTCGCTTCAAGCACGACCCCAACCCCCTGACATTCCAGCTCATTAGTCTCATGTTTACAAATTTCGAATGCCGCCTTGCAGCACTCGTGACAAATCCTGTAGAATATCTTCCTCACGACCCAAGGACGTCACCCCCACGAGATTACCCAATGCTGCTGTTGAGGTAGCTTCGCGATACAAAGCTTGCTGTCGACGTTGAAAATCTGAATCCGTTAGCGAAGCATCCGCGACAACAACTTGTGACTCACCGCCCCCGTTCTTCTTCGGCCTTCCCCTACCTAGCTTCTGATTCTTTACCACCCCAGATAAGGCGTTCACAGATTTTGTTTTCTTCAAAACCCCATTAATCAAAATAGGAATAGTAGGAGCGTTCTCACCTCGTTGGCTTGTTGCGATATCGCCGCCTAGCTGTTCTACTGGAACAGGATGCACTCCAAAGTGACCAACGGTGGCCGTCGCAATTGGGACAGGAACCAAGCCTGACGCTTCGCAATTTCCGGTCGCCGGTCCCCCCTGCTGTAATTGAGAATTAGATAACACACTATCCTTGTTGTGGTCAATCACTTGCGGTTGCTTGAGCATGTCAGCCTCTACAGTTCCAGATTTTGGGAACTCTAAAAATTTAGGATTCTCTAGGTGTCCTAATTCCGATAAAACTCCTCCCTGCCTAATAGCATCGCCGTCTATCCCAAACCCATCGTGCGGTTGCACCGGTATAATACTCCCAGGCGCAGCGGCCGGCGTGTCACCTACGAACAGTTCCCCACGTACACCGTCATTCCACAACTGGTTGCACCTCCAATCCTGCCGCCCTGCATCCATGTCCCCGGGTGTGTCATGGTGGTCGTCCACTCCCATGTTCGATTCCGGTACATATTCCGACGTGCTACATTCCGATGATTCGTCGGTACTAGAATCACTTGTCCTCGTGCATTCACAATCAACTGGAGGCCCAAATATGTGCACCTCCTTAACGAAAATTGGATACGCTATTCCCCCGACATCCACCACCAACCGAGTGTCGATGTGCTCCAACGATTCCGTCTCAATCAATATCCAGCCGCATTCAAATGATGTAGGTGATGATGTGTTATCCGCCATCCGAACAAGCGAACCCCATGTTTTTGCGATGTTATCGAAGGTTACACTAGACCAGGCATGAATTGGGACGCCTCGGACGGAAAGCCATGCCCTTCTAGTCTGGAATTTCATCCCCGGCTCCCACCGTTCTAACTTGGAAAAACACTCGTTAAAGCTTGTCTTGGCCAGCACCTCATTCAATATTTGGGAATCCCTGAACATGAGCAGAATTGCCGATCCAGCAATTCTCAATATGGACAATCCTTGGTGATCCGCGATATCCATTCGCATCGCCAATTCCTTTAAACTCCAGTGCTGACGGCTCCAACCCACCATACAACATTGGAGAATTTTCTCTTTCTCTGCATCCACTTCCCCTTGAATTACCTTCGCCGTTACATGAAGCCGTTTCGAATTAACACTTTGTCTTTCCGAGAGCCCTTTTTCATCACCATTACTCTTTCGATCCGACTCACCCAAATCCTTGCTCTTTCGATTCGACTCTCCCATATCCCTAGTTCTTCGACTGCTGGCCAAACCCTGATTCGCAAACCTCGCCAAACTCACCACTAATCGAGATCCGTAAATCCACTTACCATTAAGACGTTCAATTGCCCGTTCTGCGTCTGTTTTACTTTCCATCCTCACGAAACCAAACCGCCCTCCATCTCTTGCCCTCTTCCGAGGGATGAAAGCATCAAGCACCACGCCATGCCTATCGAAGACTTGCCATAGACCTTTCCAATGCAGCGTTTCCGATATCCTACCCACGAAGACAGTCCAAAGCTGCCGGCGAGCAATCCCCTTTTCTCCCATTGCACTGGTCCAATTTGTTTTTTTTTATTTTTTATTTTTTTATAAACATATAATTTACAACATCAAATCACAATATTGCATGCTAACTTCATTTTATGCATTTTCTCAATTCTTAGCAAACTAACTCCATGTTTTGCATAAAAATCGTTCAATCTTTCCGTACAATCTATATGAGCAAACTTTCAATATCAAAGATGCAACTATTTCATTAGGTCGAACGTAGTTCGACAAACTAGTCTGAGAGTTAGTTTTCTTCGAATCTTAATGGATTTTTACCATATCTAATTTAGATTAATCAAGATCAAATACTAATAATTATAACAAATTTGTTTTTCTCGTAAATTAAATAGTAAATGTTGAAGTTAATTATATTAATAAAGTGCAGCCGTTGAGATCCACTAATTGACCTAGTGATCATGGATGATCATTCACTTCACCTTTTATGAATTCAAGTCTCGATATTTACCTTGAGAATATTAGCATAACATTAATTAATAAAAATAAAATAAAATGCAGCTGATATACCTATTATTTAATATCCCAATTTGACAAGTTGCTCTTTATAATGTACAATGAAGAAAAGCAAGAAAATGATTCCCATCCATGTAAATCTAAATGCCCTACACCTACTACTTTTTTGGACAAAAATTTAATGTATCTTTTTGGTGTCTTCATCTATGCCCCATACTAAAAAAATAAATTATAAGTTATAATCTTAAATTTTAAATTTTAAATCTTAAATCTTAAATCATAAACCCTACAAAATACACCCTACTTCAATTTTTTTAAACTCTAATCATAAATTCTAGCATTAGACTTTAACCCTAAACCTTTTTTTTTACATAAAACATAAGTATAAACACCGAAAAAGACATAGAATTCTATTCCTACTTTTTACAATTTCAACATATATATTTGTATAATATTTTTCTCTCAGATTATTTTTGTTATTCATTCATTATGGAGGAAGTCAACTTGTCAAATATTTCAAGTCATATAAAACGAACTAAATAACAAAATTACACCTATAATGTCAAGTCATGATAATTTGTAAATTGAAATATGATAAAAAGGTAAAAATAATAATAACATATAAGTGTTATTGCCAGCTTTTCTAATATGACATTTTGAATAAGAAAATTTAAAATTAAAAAACAACACATTTAACGGGACAAAAATATAACTTTTTTATAATTTTTTTTATCAAATTTAGAGAATTTAATGTTTTATTTAGTAATGGCAACAGGAATTTGTTCAATACACTGCACAAAAAAAAAACTTCACAATGAAAGATAGTATAAATAAAGTGTATCAAAAAGAAGAAATATGAGAACTATGTCCACCAAAAAACTCATACAAAAAAATAAAACACGAAATCTAAATGTGCAAAGGAAAGTAAACCCTTCCCTTAAGATTGAGATACATCGTCAAAAAATGCAAAAATCTTCATGAATCTTTTTTTCTTTATCCAAACGAAACGCTTTACGAGGTGAAAAAAGAATGGTGAGTGAACCAAAATTCCAGGCAGATTACTCTGATGCACAATTCTAATTAAATCAACAAACAACCATCAAAAGGATCAAACTATCTTTGACCGACGACAAACTCTAATCAGAAAACAAGCATCGTGAGGATCTCTATATAAGCACCAAACGATTGTGAAAACCGTGTCAAACTAAAAAAAACTTACCACAAAAGTAAAGGAAAATGTGCCACAAAGACAAATAAAAAACGTGCAACAAGAGGATAAATTCTTATTACAAATTGAAAAAAAAAACTTACAAGAAAAAACAAAAACAAGAGAAATAATAAGCATTGGGTGGGGCTAAAATGAGGTGCTACATAAATTCTTACTAAAATGGTAAGAAATTATGTAAGACTGGATAAAAATTTATGTAGAACTAAAATTCTTACTAACTGGGTAAGAATTTGTGCAACTACATAAATTCTTATCAACTGGTAAGAATTTGTGTATGTTTTGCCTTAGGTAAGAATTTGTGTAATACACAAATTCTTATACTATAACCTAAATTCTTACCCAAACAGTAAGAATTTGTGTAGATCCGCCTCATTTTAGTTGCATCCTAAGGGCGCCTCACCCTAAAATTCCCCCACATATATACACTCACCAAATCTGAGTTTAGGGTATGTCTCAAATTAACGAATTACTTTAAAGCTTTAGCATTCTCCATTTTTTTTGGAGGATTCCACCAAATCTTTATCTACAAGAACAAATTCACATTTTTAGGACAAATGATAGAACATTGTATGAACTTTTTAAAAAAACTAGGGATGTTACATTACTCTTCAATTTTCAATTGTTAGAGAAATAAAACGAGAGAAAATAAAAAAATTCATATGCTTCATTGATATGAAAAATAAAGGTTACAAAGCATGTAATTATATATACACTTGCTATGACTAACTACTCTGCCAACTAAATAACATAAAAATAATTAACCAACAATTTTTATAATTAACATGAAACTTAACACTCCATATCAAGTCGGTGGGTGAAAAACATCTTCAACCTTCAACTTGGATAAGAGATGCTCATGTTGTTGCACACCTAGATCTTTTGTCATGATGTCTACTAGTTGATGAGTAGATGATACATGCTTAATCTCCAACAAACCATCTTAAATTTTCTTCCTAACAAAGTGATAATCAATTTTAATGTGTTTGGTCCTTTCATGAAACATTGGGTTAGTTGTTATCTGCAATATTGCCTTGTTATCACAGTAAAGTTTAACATGATGGCATGTGTTGTCTACTACAAGTTCTTTCATCAACCCCTTCAACCAAACAATTTCTGCAGTTGTGACTGTCATGCTCTTATATTCTACCTCAACAGATGAACTTGCAACAATATTTTTTTTTATTTCCAAGAGACTAAAGAGTTTCCAAGTTTTATACAAAAACTTATCACATATCTTCGAGTCATTAGGCAAGCAGCCCAATCTGAATCACAAAATGCTTTGAGCTAACAAGTGTTGCATGCATCCATTAATATTCCCAAACCAGGTTCTATATAAGCACCAAACAATTATGAAAACTGTGTCAAATAGAAAATAAATCCTACCAAAAAAGTAAAGAAAAATGTACCACAAAGACAGAGAAAAAACGTGCAACAAGAGCAAAAATTCTTATTACAAATTGAAGAAAAAAAAACTTACAATAAAACAAAAACAAGAAAAATAATAAGCATTCGGTGGGGCTAAAATGAGGTGCTGCATAAATTCTTACTAAAATGGTAAGAAATTATGTAGGACTGGATAATAATTTATGTAGAACTAAAATTCTTACTAACTGGGTAAGAATTTGTGTAACTACATAAATTCTTATCAACTGGTAAGAATTTGTGTAACTACACAAATTCTTATACTATAACCTAAATTCTTACCCAAATGGTAAGAATTTGTGTAGATCCGCTTCATTTTAGTTGCACCCTAAAGGCACCTCACCCTAAAATTTCCCCACATATATACACTCACCAAATTTGAGTTTAGAGTATGTCTCAAATTAACAAATTACTTTAAAGCTTTAGCTTTCTCCATTTTTTTTGGAGGATTCCACCAAATCTTTATCTACAAGAACAAATACACATTTTTAGGACAAATGATAGAACATTGTATGAACTTTCTAATTTCTTATTTAAAAAACTGGATGTTACATTACTTTCAATTCTCAATTGTTAGAAAAATAAAACGAGAGAAAATAAAAGAATTCATCTGTTTCATTGATATAAAAAATAAAGGTTACAAAGCAGGTAATTATATATACACTTGCTATGCCTAACTACTCTGCCAACTAAATAATATAAAAATAACAAACCAACTAACTTTACAACTAATGTGAAACTTAACACTCCCCATCAAGTTGGTGGGTGAAAAACATCTTCAACCCCCAACTTGGATAAGAGATGCTCATGTTGTTGCACACCTAGATCTTTTGTCATGATGCATGATGGTTGATTAGTAGATGATACATGCTTAATCTCAAACAAACCATCTTGAATTTTCTCCCTAACAAAGTGACAATCAATTTCAATGTGTTTGGTCCTTTCATGAAACACTAGGTTAGTTGTTATCTGCAATACTGCCTTATCATCACAGTAAAGTTTAACATGCTGGCATGTGTTGTCCACTACAAGTTCTTTCATCAACCCCTTCAACCAAACAATTTATGCAGTTGTGACTGTCATGCTCCTATATTCTACCTCAGCAGATGAACGTGCCACAGTAGTTTGATTTTTTTTTATTTCCAAAAGACTTAAGAGTTTCCAAGCTTTATACAAAAACTTGTCACAAATCTTCGAGTCGTTGGGCAAGCATCCATATCTAAATCACAAAATGCTTCGAGCTGACAAGTGTAGCATGCATCCAATAATATTCCCAAACCAAGTTCCTTCTTAATGTACCTTACCACTCTAAGAGTTGCTTCTAAATGTACTTTTTTAGGCTGGTGCATGAATTGGCCTTAGTGGTGTACTGCAAAAGTGATGTCGGGAGTGGTATTTGTTAAGTAGATGAATCTGTTGAGTTTATAGCACGCTCGAATTGATCACCGAAACTGTCAAGGAGGGTTGTTTTTGTTTATTGGTTGAATTGGCTAAAATCGAAATAAAGGTGGACAAGTGGCACAATGATTTTAGAGTGGTTCGGTCTTCTAATAAGCACCTACATCCACTACTTTAGCACACCACTAAGGACTTCCCAATTCACTCAACAATGAATTTGTCCCCTTTTCCCGGTTTAGGAGGAAACCGTTACAACCCTATCTTTTGGACTTGGCTAAGATAGAACCAACTCTAGTTTTTCTCTCAAGGCTAAACTAGAACCTCTCCTTTTACAAGGGATTTGTTTGGTAAACTTAATACCTCACAAGGTGGGTGTTTACACAAATTTAAGCTCACAAGAGTATAAGAATTTACAATAAAGCTCTCTCTCTGAAGACTATGTACAAGAGAATAGTAAAATAAGGATTTAGACTCGAATTCTCTTGACTATATTGCTTGGATGTTGTCTCTACTATTCTTCAAGTGTTCCAGCCTTCAGTTTATAGTCCCAATTGAGTTTGTGGTCGTTACTAGCCGTTAGGGATGTTTTGGAGCTGTTGGAGACCTTTTTTCCCGCAATAAATGCAGTTATGTAGCTACCCGTATCGAAACATGTATCCCTGTTTCGAAACAGTCTCAAAATAGAAAGAGTCGTTATATGAAATAAGGAGACCGTATAGAAAAGAGTAGGGCCGTATAGGGACAGGTGAGGCCGTATAGGAACGACTGTATAGAAACATGTGAGGTCGTATAGGAACGGGTGAGGCCGTATAGGAACGAGTTTTGACAGTTTCAAAATGTTTCGAAACAGATTATGCCTGTATCGAAACGGGTACATTAAAAGCACTAGTTTGGCTACTTAAAAACGTTTCAAACATTGCCAAAACCATTTAAATCATCCACAAACTTATTTTCAAGTTGTTTGGCCATAAAAGCATTTTTGAAATCTTTTCAATTTAGTCCAAAAGTATTTTTCAATTATTATATCAAAACATTAGTTCTACAGAATCTTTTAATTAACCTTTGGTATTGAACTTTTTCATCCAATAACTCTTCACAATTGCCTTGATTCCTAGGAAGAGTGTGATCGTTCAAAAATCAAGATATTTCATCTACCTCCGGATCTAGCATGTACAAGTCTCAATCCACTACAAAACTGCATTTCTTCAATGGTGACAACTATCTGTTTTGGAAGAATCGGATGCGCCACTTCATCAAGTCCAATGATTACTTGGTTTGGGATGTCATTGAAGATGGTCCTTACATTCGATTGAAGCAAGATAATGAAGGAAGGACGGTTCTAAAGAAAAAGATGGAGATGAGTGTAGAATAGAGGAAGAAGATCCAAATAAATGACAAAGCTCTTCACATGCTTTTTTGTTCTTTCGGTCCAGACATCTACTCCAAAGTCTCCTCCATTGAGAGTGCAAAGGATGTGTGGGATACTCTTGAGACCACCTATGAAGGAACCAATGATGTGAAGGAAACCAAGATTGGAATTCTCAATCTTAGCTATGAGAATTTCAAGATGGATTCCGATGAAACGGTGTCCAAGATGGTTGATCGCTTCTCAACCATAGTCAACATGCTTAAAGGATTTGGAGAGACTATTCCAATAGACAAGCTTCTTCGGAAGCTACTCTACTCACTTCACGAATCTTGGGATGGGAAGAGAACTGCAATCATCGAGGCCAAAAACTTGAAGACTCTAAAACTTGATGAGCTAGTCGGTTCTATCCTTACTCATGAGATTATGAAGCAAGGGAAAAGAAGGAAGAGAAAAGAGTAGAGAAGCTAGAGGTGGAAAACAAGAAGAAAATGGGAATAGCTCTCAAAGATTCATTACTTGAGGAGAGCTCTTCTAGTGAGGAGGATGACCTTAAAGAATTGGTTATGATAGCCAAAAAGTTCTCCCGATTCATGAGGTCCAACCGTGGAAGAAAAATTCAAAGAAAGATGGACTTCAAAGGTAAAATCAAAGAAGAAGGGAGGGATCAAATCATTTGCTTCGAGTTCAATAAGCCCGGTCACATTCATTTGGAGTGCCCTCAACTCAAGAAGAATGGCTTTGAGAAGAAGAAGAAGAAGCTCAAAGCCAAGCTTGCTACTTGGAGTGATGAGGAGTCATCCGAGGATGACGAACAAGAAGTGGCGAACCTTTTCCTCATGGCACTTGAGGAGGATTCCTCTATTGTAACCTCTAACTCATCATCTTTAGATTTTACATATGGTGAATTAAATGATGCATATGATGAGTTGCAAGAGGTTTATGATGAGTTAGTTGAGAAATACAAGGAGTCGGTCATTAGGAATAAGAAAATTATTTCGGAATTAAATGATAAAAACGACTCACTCTCTCAAGCAAACTTCAAATTTGAGAAAAAGATTTTAGGTTTGAAATATGAACTTAAATTCTTCCAAGATGAAAATGTTGACCTAAACAATCTTCTTTCTCAATGCAATAGTGAACACCAAAAGGTGTTAGATGAGCTTAACAAGCTCAAAGAGTCTTTTAAATATGTTGGTAGTGTGAAGCATGAAAAAGGTGAATCTTCTAAAACAAACCAACCTAGGATAAATACTAATAACTACAAAGAAAGTAGCCTTCCTAGACATAGCAGAACTAAAAGGATTAGAAGTGTATGGGTTTCTAAGGAACTTGTAAAATCTAATAATATTGTTGTTATGTCACTTTGGATTCCTAAGGGAACCAAGCTATTGGGAGCTAACACTCGTGGACCCAAAATGATTTGGGTACCAAAAACAAAAGTTTAATATCTTTGTTTGTAGGGGGCATTGCTACAAGGCCAAAGCACAAAGTCAAAACTCATGGTACCTTGATAGTGGATGCTCGAGGCATATGATCAGAGACAAGAGTAGATTCATGGATTTAAAGTCAAAAATTGGAGGAGTGGTGACATTTGGTGACAACTACAAAGGCCACATTAAAGGTATTGGCTCCATAGGTAATCACTCTACCATTCTTATTGAAAATGTCTTGTATGTCGATGGTCGTAAACATAATTTGCTGAGCATAAGCCAATTATGTGATAAAGGATTTAATGTATTATTTGACAAAAATGTGTGCAAAATTGTTGATATTAAATCTAATAATATTATGCTCATAGGTCATCGCATAGGTAACATTTACATGGTGCATCTAGATGACATACATACATCCCATGCATGCTTAGTAGCTCAAAATGAAAATGATGCATGGTTATGGCATAGGAAACTAGGACATGCTAACATTAGTGTTTTAGAAAAATTAGTTTCCCTTGATCTAGTTAGAGGTTTACCAAAGATTAAGTTCTCAAACGATAAAATTTGTGATGCATTCTCTAAGGGTAAATATCATAAGTCATCCTTTAAATCCATTAATGATGTTTCTACAAGTAGGTGTTTACAACTTATCCACATGGATTTATTTGAGCCAATTAGGACTATGAGCTTGGGTGGTAAATCTTATGAATTTTTTCTTGTTGATGATTTTTCTAGATTTACTTGGGTTCTATTTTTAAGTACTAAAGATGAGGCTTTAGAAAAATTCATCATGTTTTCAAAACTAACCCAAAATGATCTTGAACTTAGAATTTCACATATTAGAAGTGATAATGGAACCGAATTTCAAAACTTAGGGTTTGAAGAGTTTTTAAATGAAAATAGTATTAGCCACAATTTTTTGGCTCCTCGAACTCCTCAACAAAATGAGGTAGTTGAGAGGAAAAATAGAACTTTACAAGAAATGGCTAGAACCATGCTTTGTGAAAACAATTTACCTAAATATTTTTAGGCGGAAGCCACAAACACTGCTTGCTATATTGTAAACCGAGTATTGATTAGGACAATTTTAAAGAAAACACCTTATGTGATTTTAAAATCTAAAAAGCCTAACATTAGCTATTTTCATCCTTTTGGTTGCAAGTGTTTTGTTTTAGATAATGGAAAAGACAATTTAGGTAAATTTGATGCAAAAAGTGATGAAGCTATTTTCATAGGATATTCTTTAACCCCTAAAGTCTATCGTGTATTTAACAAGAGAACTTTAGTAGTAGAAGAATCTATACATGTTGTATTCGATGATAACCTCCTTCCAAGGAAGGATTCTTGTGATGATGATGATGTAGGAATCATAAATACCTTTGATGGAGGACAAACTTCAAAGGAAGGTGAGATTCCAACAAAAGAAGAGGACACACAAGATCCACCTCTTGAAGCCTTGAAGTACTTGGCTCTTGAGGAAAAGGAAGTGAGCTACCCAAAGGAGTTCAACTATGTCAAAGATGGTGAAATATTGGGTGATCCATCCAAGGGGGTAACCACTAGATCTTCTCTTAAACTTATGAACCATGTTGCATTTATCTCATGCATAGAGCCTAAGAATATAAAAGAAGCATTGAAAGATGATTTTTGGATTATGGCTATGCAAGAAGAGTTAAATCAATTTAAGAGAAGTAATGTTTGGACATTAGTTGATAGGCCTAGTAATCAATCTACTATATGAACTAAATGGGTCTTTAGGAACAAACTAGATGAGAGTGGTAACATTGTGAGAAATAAAGCTAGACTAGTAGCACAAGGTTACACTCAAGAAGAGGGAATAGATTTTGAGGAAACCTATGCTCCAGTAGCTAGAATGGAAACCATTAGGACGTTGCTTGCATATGCATGTTATCATGATTTCAAGCTTTTTCAAATGGATGTTAAAAGCGCATTTTTAAATGGTTTTATAAATGAGGAAGTATATGTGGAACAACCACCGGGTTTTGAAGACTCAAAATTTCCAAATCATGTTTTCAAACTTACTAAAGCTCTTTATGGTTTAAAACAAGCTCCTAGAGCTTGGTATGAAAGACTTTCAAACTTTTTAATTGAAAAGGGTTTTGAAAAAGGTAAGGTGGACACTACACTTTTCATAAAAAGGTATAAAAATGACATCTTAGTAGTACACGTTTATGTTGATGATATTATTTTTGGTTCTACTAACGAATGTCATTGCAAAGAGTTTGCTAAGTTAATGCAAGGTGAATTCGAGATGAGCATGATGGGGGGAGCTCTCATTCTTTTTGGGACTCCAAATCAAGCAAAGGAAGGATGGAACCTTCATCAATCAAGCAAAGTACATCAATGATATGCTCAAGAAGTTTGGCTTGGAGAATGCAAAGCCTCAAGCCACACCTATGAGCTCATCTACAAAGCTTGACAAAGATGAAGGAGGTAAGTGTGTTGACTCTAAGCTTTACCGTTCTATGATTGGATCATTGCTTTACCTTACCGCAAGTAGACCGGATATCTTGTTTAGTGTTTGCTTGTGTGCTAGGTTTCAAGCTAGTCCTAGAGAGTCTCATCTTATAGCCGTTAAGAGAATCTTTAGGTACCTTAGAGATCCCCTTGTTTAGGTCTTTGGTACCCTAGAGACTCAACCTTCAACCTTCATGCTTATTTGGATGCAGATTATGGGGGTGTAAAATCGATAGGAAGAGTACTTTGGGAACTTGTCAATTCTTAGGTAGTATCCTCATATCTTGGTTCTCTAAGAAACAAAATAGTGTAGCCTTATCTACCACCGAAGCCGAGTACATATCCTTAAGGAGTTGTTGTGCTCAAGTCCTTTGGATGAAGAAAAAACTCTTAGATTATGGTATTAAAGTTGAAATCATACCCCTTAAGTGTGATAACACTAGTGTTATATGTTTGAGAAAAAATCCCATCCAACACTCTAGAACCAAACATATAGAAATAAGGCATCATTTCATTAGAGATCGTGTCCTTAAGGAAGATGTTGTTATAGAGTATGTTGAAACCTTAAATCAATTAGCGGACATCTTTACAAAACCTTTAGATAAAGAGCGTTTTTGGTCCCTTAGGAGAGAGTTAGGTCTAACTAGCCTATCTTGACCTTTTAGGACCTCTTTTGTGCTTAAAATATCTTAATCTTGTGAAATGTCATGTTTATGTGTTTTTACTCCTAATTGCATCCATGCTTATAGCTAGGGGGAGTATGTTTATGTTTGCACATATTATTTCTGCTCATTCATGTCATTCATGTAAATTAGGACTTATAAAATCCATTTTTCTGCACTTTTAGAGCCTCATCTGCACTTCCAAGCCCAGGTGTATCGAAATGGGTTCAACTGTTTCGATACGGGTGCCTTAAAATTCCATCTAGGAGAAGGGTGTTTCGAAACGCCTTCAAAGGGTTTCGAAACGTTTTAGCTACTGCCAAAGGGTGTATCGAAACGTGTTTCGATACGAGTCAATGTGGGATTCGATACGATCAAAGCCATATCGAAACGGTCAGCTGGACTTGAAAAGTCAGTCAACTCTCGGTGCCCGCGTTTCGTAACGGTCGAAACTTGTTCCGAAACGGGTTAGCAGACAGCTTTAATGAGGGCTTTTAATGTTAAAGTTTCACTTTAATTAAAATTCTCTCAAACCCTAAAACAATTTTCCTATAAAAACCCTCTAAACCTCATTGTTTTTAACCAAATCTTGAGGGCTTTTACTCTTAAACACAAGTCTAAGCAAGCATCAACATTTTTGTGCAAGGATTTCCATCTATTCATCCAAAATCCCAATTTAAGGTATTTTTTTCATCTTTTTCTTTTTCCTTAAATTTGTGTTCGAATCTTAGGTTAGAAAATTTAATTTTGTATAGTTTATGTGTTTTGATACTTGGGTTTTTCAAATCTTGTGAAAAAATTTCAAAATCTTAAAATTTTTTATTCGAATATAAGTTTTTTCATTCATATTTTTTTGTTTTTTTTAATTGTTTTCTCTTCAAATTTTTTTTTTGTTCTTAAAATTTATTTTTAAAACCCAAGTGGGATTTACTATTGGATTGAATTAAGGACTTTCATGCATACACCTCAATTTTAGTTACAAATTGCTTGCTTTATGTTTTTAGGATTTTTTTAATGGATCCCGCTAACAAGAAACGCAAGGCATCTCAATCGGCTGAAGCTTCAAATCAAGTCGCTCTCCGTCCCAACCGTACTCAACTTTTTCTCAAGAGTCTCAAAACTCTCGTGATGAGGGAGCATTTCCAATATGTGAAGGAGTTTTTCGTTCGTTGTGAGCGAGTTGTTGACATGTCGTTTCTTGACTCTGAGGGCTTTCTCTTCCGTTATCTCCACCGTTTACAAGAATGGAGCTTCTTTGGTTTCTTGAGTATCTCGAATATTTGCTACAAGCACATGGTTCTTATCTTCTACTCTAATTCCCAACTCTTTAACAATGAAAACAACTCCGAAGTTGTTCGCATTGAGTCTCAGATCTTGGGAGAGAAGATTGTCATTGACATACCTTACTTAGAGACTACTTTTGGTCTTAAGAACGAAGGAATCGCGGAAGAGACTCATTTTGGTTCTCACACCGGTTCAGTGCTTGCCTTGGATGCTCACGATAGGTTCCTCCACTTGATGGTCTCATGGTTTATTCGCCCCTCCAGAGGTAAATTTTCTCACGTTCGTCAAGTAGATTATTTTTGGCTTGAATATTTTCGTCGTGGAGAGCGCCCTGGTCTTGTTAAGATCATGTTTTCCGAGATGGTGAATAATGTTAAGCTCTGTGAAACCGATGCGCTTAAGTCTTTCACTTATGGGACTGCTTTAAGTTATATCTTTGGAGAGCTTAATCTTGATTGCACATATGACTCACTGGAACCCCACAAGCAAAAACTTGGTGAATCTTCTCTCCTCAAGTCCGGATTTCAATACATCAACAATGGCCAATGGGAACGTGCTGATAGGGAAGCAGCTCCACTTCAAGTTGAACCTCAACCACAAGCTCTGGTTGCTAACAATGAAGCTCTCATGACTTTTCTCACCAAGCGGTTCAACACAATGGACACTAACATGTCTAGGGGTTTTGGTGCTATCAATACTCGCTTGCAATCTGTAGAGGATCGTCTCCTTGCAAATGAGAATCGACTCACATCCCTTGAGAATCAACATCAATCCATGGACATGTCTTTCTCCACTTTTTATGGTCAATGGATGGATTTTCGTCGCTCTCAAGCTAAGGATGATGATGATTCCATGGATGATGATGGTGACGACGACGAGGCTTAGGATTCTCATGTCATCTCATATTTGCTATTCATATTAGGACTAAGATTGCATCTTTATTTCCTTTATATTTTATAAACCTATTCTTTGCTTATTTTGTTTGGGATTAAGCTTTGAACTTATTGTTTAAGATTTATGTTTTGGATATTTGAATTCTATGAATTTATATTATGTTGCTTATTGCTTATTGATTATTGCTTTTATCCTTATCTCTTCTCTTTGAGCCTTGTTTATTATTTTTGATCTAACAAAAAGGGGGAGAAATAATCTAAGAGTCAAAATTCGTTTTAAGTGTTTTTTAAGTTTTAAAACTTGAATTTAAATCTTTTTAAACATTAAAACCCATCTTAAATTGAGGGGGAGTTAGTTTGTATTCAAAATTTTCAAAACTCTTATAAATTCTAACTTTGGTTTTGTTATATCAAAAAGGGGGAGATTGTGAAATCGATAATTTGATTTTTGATATAACTAAAGAATTTAAGGACTAAATTGAAAATGTGAAAAAGATTTTTTAAGTCCTCAAACCTCTCAATATGTTTAAAAGAAAATGCCTAAGTTAAAAACTGATTTTATCAAAACTTTTCTAAGTGTTCTTGAAGCCAAAACAGTGTTTTTCGAGTCACCGTTTCGGAACGACCTATGGCATTTCGAAACACTTTTGAAACTGTGAACTCATGTTTCGGAACGGGTATCGAAACAGTTTCAATACTGTGAACCCTTGTTTCGAAACGGGTTTCGAAACGTCTCAAGAACATCGAGACACCGTTTCGAAATGACATCCAACGTTTCGAAACGGTACTCAAGTCAGATTTGAAAAATATGACCGTTGAAAGTTTTTAACTGATTTTACACAAGTCGTTAAGGCGTATCAAAATGATTTCATGCCGTTTCGATATAGGCCTTGACATTGGCAAAAATGTTTCGAAATGGCTCTTAGCGTATCGAAACACCTTCAGTCTGTTTTGATACGGGCTCTTTAATGCACCCTAACGGCTCTTTCTATTTTGGTCTGTTTCGAAACAGGGTCGGGCGTTGCGAAACGATTGGTTGCAAACTGCATTTATGGAGGGAAGATAACATCCCAGCGGCTCTATTGATGAATGCAACAACCACAACGGCTATAATTCAATGAGAAGGTATAAATGGAACCTATAAAAGCTTCAGCAACAACTATTGATCCAAAAGCAAACATCCAAACATCAAATCCAAGCATTTGTGCCTAAATCCCATTATCGTCTTGTAACCCCAATTGTATTTTTCATTCTTATCATTTCAATTGGGTTGAGTGTTTGTTGTTGACTGTGTAAGAGTTCTATTATTTAGCCCATATTTCTGCTGCATTCAAGCATAATTCATTGCATTTAGGTTAGATTTCATTCATACATCATAAATATATTAAATGGCACAGTTTCTACTGAAATTGGTTGCTTTTGCAGGTAGCTGCTGTAGCAGAGAGAGAAGCAGACGATGGGCAGTGATGCAGCAGAGCTGGAACTGGATGTGCAGACGAGGAGGACGATGCTGCCATGGCCGCTGCCGTGGCAGCCAAGGACGACAGCAGTATTGAGGAGAAGAAGCAAAGTGGGCCTCGACAGAAAGAGAAAATTAAGCTCATCTGTCGTGGAGCACCCTTATATTTTTCCAAGCCCTAGATCAGAATAAAGGTCAAGCCCAAAGTTCAAGGAAGAAACTCCAAGCAAGAAGGAAGGACGAATTAAAGACTTATGCTCTGAAGATTTAGTCTTTAATAGAGTTGTACTTTAATTTAAACTTGTATTCTTGCCATATTAGAAAACTTGAACCCAATGCCTATATAAAGGCATGTAATTCGACCTAGGAGATGACATCATCTTCATCTCTAGCCTTCTTCCCAAAAAACCCTAGCCGTTTTCCCCTTCTCAACATGTTCTAAACTTCCCCTAGGGCCACGGGTTGATTTGTAAAGTAGTTGCAAGGATTGCATTTGTTTTAGGAATTTTCTGTTCAATAAAATAAACTTCAAGTTTGCTTATTCTGGTTTTCAACATCTTGCAAGAGTATCAGGAGATCATTGTGAGATTATCTATTTACTTAATATCGGGAGAGTTAAGTATACGAAAGGAATAAGTGCAGGTTCTCCAGTTTATGGTTGAACTATCTCGGACCTAGGGATAGGACGAGGTTAATTGGCTAAGGAAGAATTCAACAACATCGGTGTTCATCCTTCGATTCACGCTGGGAGGTGTCATCAAAGACGTGTTCATCGACAGACTTGGACCTGGGGATAAGCCAAGGCATAGCAGGGATTCTTGCCAAGCTTGAAGTACAGAGTTGTGTGATCGTTGTCGCGACTAACAACAAATCGCTGCCGCGACAGGTGCTGCCACGATAGGGACGACGACAAAACAGATATTCCTAGACTTTGCAACACCTACACTACTGAGCAATTCAATACCGGCCCATTCTCTCTATCTTGATTCCTTTAATCTTAAATTACAGTTATCTTTATTATTTTCGTGACAACAATTTAAACTATTCTTTTTCTTCTCGTGCAGTAATCCAAGGTGAAGCTATTAGCCCAATCCCTGTGGAGACGATATCCGATACTTCCGTATCACTTTACTGCTTGCGTCGTGTACACTTGCACTACATTGCGATAGACACTTTTACACGCAACACTTGTAATTGGGCTATATTGTGTATTGAGAGATACTTGTTTTAGCCAACAACTTCTTTGTTTCTATTGTGTGAGGATTGGGTCAAATTTTGGGTAGAAAATTTAACCGAATTTGTAATGGTTACCTCCTTAGCCTAGAAAATGTGAAGAGCAATTGGTGGAATTGTTGAAAATCCTTAGTGAAGATAAGGTAGTGGATGTAAAGTTCGATTGGAACTTGAACCACTCTAAAATTCCTTGTCTACCATTTTTATTTGTCAATTCCACTTCCAAAAACATTAAAAATTCAATTCACCCCCCTCTTGGTTTATATCGATCATTCGATCCACTCAACAATTGGTATCAGAGTCTCGTCTCCATCGAAGGACCAACATTCGGGAGTAAAGATCCAACGCTCGTAATCCAATGTTCAAGAAAATGGCAAGATTTGAAAAAGGCCGCTCTATCTCGTGTCCTCCGCTCTTCGAAAGATAAGCGTACTTCCAATGGGCAATTATCATGAAATTCTTCATCAAGTCTCAAGACTATGAGGTTTGGGACATCATTGAAGATGGGTACTTGGAAGCTCCAAAAAAGAAGAAAAAGCAAATGAGTGTCAACGAGACGAAGGCAAAGCTAAACATGAAGGCGATGCACATTCTCTATTGTGGCCTTAATGAAGAAGTTTCCAAAAGGATCTCCACATGCAAAAGTGCAAAAGAATTATGGGAGAAACTTGAGAAGCTTTATGGCAAAAAGAAGGGAGAAAAGAAAGATGATGATCAATCATGTGCAAACTTTCTCTCCAATCCGAATGTGGATGATGTTTTGGCTCTCGATGAGCCTAAGGTATCTTCTAACTCAAGTGAGCTTAATTCTTACTCTTTTGATGAGTTGCAAGATCCTTTCGATGAATTATTTTTGGAATTTGAGACCATGAATTCCAAATTTAAGAAAATGATTTCAAAACTTGAGTTTGAAAATGATTTTCTTTTGAAAACAAAATTAGATTTTGAAAACCAAAATGAAATTTTGAAAAATGATTTAGAGTTTTCAAAAAAAGTAAAGATGTTTTAGAAAAAAAAATCTTGATTTGAAAGTTAAGCTTGAAAGCTTAACAAAAGAAAAAGAAATCATTTTTAATAATTCATCTTGTCACATAATGGCAAAATGCTCACATTGCCATTATCATGGTCATTCCTTACATACTTGTCCTATTAAGAAGAGAAAATCTTATAGGATTAGACAAGTATGGGTTCCTAAGGGAACAAAAGACATTGTGACTAACGTAAATGGATCCAAAGCGATTTGGATACCAAAAATCAAGTGAATGTCTTTTGTAGGCGTGTTGGAGCAATGGGAAGAAATGCAAAGACATGAAAATTCTCTAGTCACACAAGTGAAGAAATTGGGTAACCTCAAGCTTTTAGCTTTTATTTTCTTTTATATTTGGTTATCTAATTTTCGTTTTCAAAGTCTTGGATTATTTGTTAAGCCTAACAATGAAGCTTGAGTAAGGGAGAGCCATTTTAAAACTAAAATTCTTATTTGTGTCAATTTTTTAACCTCCTAAGTTATTTTGAACTTAAAGTTATTTAAATTCTTTTTGATATAACAAAAAGAAGGAGAAATGGTTTGAAAATTTGATTTTTCAAGAGAATAAGAGGGAGCTTTTAACTTCTTTTATTTTTTGAAATCTCTTATTTAAAATTTTAAAATACAAAGGGGGAGAATCTCAAACAATTTTTCAAGTTGGTTTTATTATATCAAAAAGGGGGAGATTGTAGAACTAATGTTTTGATATGATAATTGAAAAATACTTTTGGGCTAAATTGAAAAGATTTCAATTTAGTCTAAAAGTATTTTCCAATTATTATATCAAAACATTAGTTCTACAGAATCTTTTAATTAACCTTTGGTATTGAACTTTGTCATCCAATAACTCTTCACAATTGCCTTGATCTACAGCTTTATCATATACTACAGTAGTTAATTTGCAATTATGTTCCAAGGGCGTGGATGGTGGTTTTGCTCCCCTAAACCAATACTTTCAATAAGTTCTAAAGCATATTTTTGTTGATTCAACGCAATTTCTTTTGCTGACCTTAGAATTTTCAAACCTAAAAAATACTTCAATTCTCCTAAGCATTTCATTTTGAAGTTTTTATGAAGAATTTCTTTTAACTCCTCTATCATTCCATGATCACTTCCTGTAATCATCAAGTCATCCACATATACGAATAATATGACTACCTTGGAACCTTGTCTCTTTGTGAAGAGAGAATAATCAAACTTGCCCTGAATATATCCTGCAAACAACAATGCATCTGTCAACTTAGCATTCCATTATCTAGAGGACTGTTTTAACCCATATAATGATTTTTGCAGCCTACAAACCATATACTCCCCTGACTACAAAAACCAGCTGAAAGTTTCATGTACACCTTTTCATATAAATCACATTGTAAAAAGGCATTATAAACATCCATTTGGCACAAAGGCCAAGCAAACATGGAAGCTAGAGCAAGAACAAAACTGAAAGTGGTGATCTTGGCTACAGGCGAGAAAGTATACACAAAATCAACTCCTTTTCGTTGATTGTAACCTTTTGCTACAAGACGGGCCTTATATCTTTCCACCTCCTCAAGGTCTTATATTTGATCTTGTAGACTCATTTGCAACCAATAAGATTCTTCCCTGGAGGTAAAGCTACAGCAGACCAAGTTCTATTTGACACATGAGCTTGAATTTTCTCATTCATGGCTAGAACCCAAAGAGGTTCTTTGACTGCTTCTTGATAAGTGTTTGGTTCAAGTAATTGAGAAAAAGAAGCAAAAAACAATTGAGTATGAAAAGGCAAATGGAAATAAGAAATGTGATTAGAAATAGGATATTGGCCATGAGAGGAAGAGAACACTAGAGGAGAAGTGGATTGGCAAGAGTTAACAAAATCTTTCAACCAATTTGGTAGTCTGAAAATGTGAGCAGAATGTCTAAGAGGTGAAATATTAACAAGAGGTGATGAAGGCAAGACACTTGGTGAAGAACCAGGTAAAGAAGAACTGTGTGAAGAAGCATGTAAAGGAGAACTTGGTACATAAGGTGAAGAAATGGAGGAACCGGGGACATAAGGCAAAGGATTATCAAAAGATGAGGTATCACTAGAAGGATGAGGATCAAGGACCAAAAAATTAGAATCTAAAATGTGAGGATGACTAGGGAAAAAGATGTAGAATTTGATTGGAGAAAAGAAAAAAAAAAGACAGATTCATGAAAAGTGACATCCCTATTGACAAAAAAGGTTTTAGTAGTAAGATTGAATAGTATATAACCTTTTTGGGTACTAGAATAGCCAAAAAGAACTGAATGAATAGCTTTAGCCTAAAATTTATCATGATTATTAGTATCAGTAGCATGTCCTAGACAGTAAAAAACCCTCAGATGGAAAGATTAGGAATCTTTTTGTAAAAAACCTCAAAGGGTGTTTTCCAGTTCAAAACTAAAATATGTATCCTTATTAATGATATAACAGGTTGTGGTGATACATTCCTCCCCAAATTTTAGAGGTACTTTTGATTAAAACCTTAGAGCTCTAGCCACTTCTAAAATATGTATATGTTTACGTTTTGCTACCCCATTTTGATAAGGGGTATGCACACATGTGTTTTGATGAACTATCCCTGGAGTAGAGAAAAAAAATAACACAATAACTGTTGAAAAATTATGTCCCATTATCAGTTCTAATCATCATGACTTTTGTTTCAAACAGTGTTTCAACATATGTAAAGAATTTTTTAAGAACCAGAATTGTATCACTCTTAAGTTTTGATAGGAAAATCCAACACATTCTAGTGTGATCATCAACTATGGTGAGAAAGAATTTGTTTCCACTATGTATGGACGCCCTATAAGGACCACCCCAAAGATCCAAATGAAGTAATTCAAAAGGTTTGTTGGATCGAGATAAACTAATGGAAAATGGTTGTCTAGTCTGCTTAGCTAAAGGACATATAGGGCAGTCATGAACAATCATATTATGATTAAAGACATCATTCAAAGCAGAAATTTTATGCATAGTAGAAGTAGAAACATGTTCAAGACGTGCATGCCAAACATTGATATATTTATTAATAGAAGATGTCATACATGAAACAAAACCATCATCATATGACAAATTAGATGGACAAACAAAAATATAGGAAATTATGGAAGGAGACAAACCAATATGCAATTTGGGAAACTCTAAAAAATATAAGCCCCTGGACTCTTTACCAATTCCTTTTATCCTTCTAGTTGAGAGATCCCGTAAAATGCAAAAATCAGGATAAAAAGTGATGAAACGGTTGTGTTCACAGGTGAATTTGGAGATAGAAAGCAAATTTTGGTTGAAATGAGGCACAAACAACACATTATGAAGCAAAACAGATGAACTTAAAGGACATGAACCAATATGATTGATAGGAATAGTTTTACCATTTGGTAAATGAACAAGATGAGAATGAATAACACATGATTTTGGAGAAATCAAGTTTTTAAAATAAAAAAAAATATGGTCTGCTGCACATGTATCTATAACCCAAGAAAGAGAACCATTAGTGACATATAAATCATTTATATTTGTACCTGCCGTATTCACAATTGTATCAGTTGTAGGAGCCTTGTGCAACAATTCCAGTATATGGTTATACTGTTCATGAGTAAAAATAAGAGCACCTACATTAGCTAAAGACTGAGTGTGAGCAGGAACACCCATAGGAATCGAAGAACCTATATAATCACCAGAATCCAAGTCATGCTCAACTCTAGAAGCCTTGGAACTAATCGTCATAGCCGCATGAGTTCCCTTCTTTCTGGTGAACTTATAGTCTGGAGGAAAACCTATTAAACGGTAACAATTCTCACTCTTATGACCCTTGAGCTTACAATGGTCACAAACGCCAATGAAACGGTGATAATCTACAATTTAAGAATACAACATTGTTGAATCAGAGTAAGACGAATAACCATAAAGATGCATCCCTTGTGACTCCTCTTGCAAGATCATGGAATACGCTTTGTCCACAGAAGGAAGGGGTTGCATCAACAAGATTTGGCTCCGAATAACATAGTAAGTCTCCTTCAACCCCATTAGAAATTGAAAAATTTTCTATTGAACTAGATGTTGAAGATTTTGTTGCGAGGCTTCACACTCACAAGTGGAAAAAAAGGCACAAGTGAGCTATACTCATCCCAAAGTAATTTGAGCCGAGTACAATAACCAAACACTGTAGACTCCCCTTGGGTGAGAGTAGCAATCTCTCTGTGAAGAAAGTAGATCTGAGATTCGTCGACTTTGTTAAATCGCTCGCGTAAATGTTTCCAAACAAGAGCAACATTAGAAGTAAAAACAATCTCAGTCGACAAATCCTTGCTCGCCGTGTTGAGAATCCAAGACAAGACGATCGCATTGCAACGCTCACACGGTGAATGCAAAGAAACATCATATGATTCCTTCTTTCAATCTCTACCGACGAATCCAAGCTTATTATTCGCCAAAAGTGCAAATAGCATGAATCTACTCCAAACACTATAATTTTCCAGGTCGGTGAGTTGATGAGAGACAAAGCAACTTCCTCGGTGTATCGGATGGATGTAAGAAAAACAGATGATTGAAATCAATCTTCTCCGTTGTTGGCGGCATCTCGATGACAAGAAAAAAACCTAACTCGCAAATTTGGGGGGAAAGTATTTTGAGGAAAACACTCAAAATACGTAAAAATGATATTCTATCAACAAAGCAGATCTCAGCAGCCCAAGGATTAACACGGACCCAAACAAACACAAGACCCAAGAACAAAAGAAAAGGCTCTTGATACCATGTTAAGAGAAATAAAACGAGAGAAAATAAAAAAAATTCATTTGCTTCATTGATATGAAAAATAAGATTACAAAGTAGGTAATTATATATACACTTGTTGTGACTAACTACTCTGCTAACTGAATAACTGAAAAATAACTAACCAACTAATTTTACAACTAACGTGAAACTCAACGTCAACATTCCTCTATTTTTCAAATCAATCTTTGCCTCTCAACTAACCTTAAACTTAAAATTAGCTCCAAAATCTACCTTTTGACTCACTTTCCAAGAATTTCTTACATTGAATTTGATTTCATTGCTATTTTTTTCTTTCAACTTACGTTTTATTCAATCCAATTCTTTTATCTGGTAATTTTGTAAACTAGTAGTTGACCTTGATTGTTTTAGTTGTATTCAATGTGTTTTCTAAACAAAACAATGAAAATAATGGTTTGTTAATGAAATATTAAATTAATTACTCAAAATAATAGAATATGTTTTCGTTCTACATGACCTCAGGGACGGAGCCATTAAGGCTTCGGGAGGGGCAATCCCCCCCAACCCCCGTAGAAGAAAATAAATTCACCTTTGTCCTCTTATTTAATTTTTTTTTAAATTAGTTTATTTATAAATTTATCCCCAATTTTAAATATTTAAGTTTGCCCTCAAATTCTGGCTCCGTCCCTGCATGACCTACTTTAAAATTTTTGTTTAAGACTCCGAAAATATTAGAGACGGCTCTAAATTGCCTAGTTCCACTAGATCAATCCACCGACACCTAGTATACTTAGTCCTTTCCTATAGAGTACAGTTTCACCACTCATCTTTGTTCTTAGGTGGAAAAAAACTCATTAAGAGGAACCTATCTATAACTAGACCAAAGTCGTCTACAGAAGGAAATGGGGGAAAAGGATCAAATGGCTAAGGGGAAAGGATTTATACAATACTTGTACGTAGTTTGTATACATCGTTTAATTAAATTTTTTATTTTTAAAAAGCATGAACTGTAGTTAAAATTAATAAAGATTTAAAGAGTAATTAAATCATAAAAGTTGGGTAGAGTTTTCATTGATTTTAAAACTAGAAATGACTTAACCTATAACTTAATCACAATGATAAAAGTTTAATTTCATTTATTGTAAAACTAGCATGACCAAAAAATTCTAATTTACCCACTAAAATTTAAACTAACATGAACTCTCTCTCTCTCTAAAAATTTTTTTACTCTTATTTATGTCAATATATTAAAAAATTAAATTCAAAATTTAAATTTAAGGTTTAGAGAATTAGGGGTATGGTATTTAAATTTTATATTTAAAACTTAAATTATTTTTTTAATATTCGGCGCACAACCACAGTTATCAAAATCTTACATATAGAAACCCACAAAAATGAAGGTGTCCTAAAAGCAAGCCAGTTAATGACATGCAACCTGTGCATGAAAGCATCCTCACCACGTGCCTTCCTTCCTTCCTCCTTCTTACACCTGCCCCCTCTTTCTCCTCTATTTAACCATCTCTCTCTCTTTCTCTCTCTTCATACCTGCAATTTCTTCAACTCCTTCCATTCCATCTTTCTAATCAATCCAATGTCTGAAAACAACTTTCAGTTTCAGAACACTCAACCAATGGTTCACCAGATGGTGAAAGCCGCCACCGCCGTCACCGCCGGTGGCTCCCTCCTCGTCCTCTCCGGTTTGATCCTGGCAGGCACCGTGATTGCACTCACCATAGCCACTCCACTCTTCGTCATTTTCAGTCCGATCCTTGTCCCTGCTCTCATTTCCGCAGCTCTCCTAGCAACGGGTTTCGTCGCTTCCGGCGGCTTCGGTGTTGCAGCCGTTACTGTGCTGTCCTGGATTTACAGGTGCAGTTTTTACTACCTCTCTCTGTTAAATGATCTCTTTCATAGTAATTAAAATGAAACCGGACGTTTTTTTTTGTTTTTCTTCCCAATGAATATATATTTTTTCAGGTATGTGACCGGGAGGCACCCACCGGCGGCGGATCAGTTGGATAGCGCGGGGATGAAGTTGGCTATGAGGGCTCGGGAGATGAAGGATAGGGCGGCGCAGCTGACGGGTGCGGCGGCTTCTTAATTTTAGTTCCGGCTGCTCTGAGCTGAGGCATTAAACCAATGTTTGAATGTTACAAATTTAACAGCAGCATAAGAAGCTGGGGGATCTTGAACTAGCTGTGTGTTTGTGTTGAATACTGGACTTATTTGACTGTATTAAGCGCTTCTTCATGTCAACCTTGGGAATTAATAATAAATATGAATAAATGAAAATTACAAAAATCAAATGCATTATGCTTATATAAAAAAAAAGAGAATAGCCTTGAAGATAGTAGAAGACAGGAAGGATTAGTTTCAAAATCAACATTAATCATAAAAATAGGAAGGGTAAAATTCAAATCACGATTAATCATAGAAAAAGTGAAATTTAAATTTTAAAATTTAAAATCGAGGGTTAGGATAAAACCTAAATTCTATTAATTTTTTATTTTTGGGTAAACTACATTGGTCGCTGAAATTTTAGGATGTTCTCATACTGGTCATCGAACTTTTTTAAAACTCTTTCAAAATGGTCACTCTAGAAAAACACTTTTGATGGATAAAAAAATTGTATTTTTTAATAAAGGTAAAACTTTGATACACATCAATTTTATGCAACTTAAATTTTAAATTTTTAACTCTAATCTTAAAAATTAGACCCTAAACTTTAAATATTATACTTTGAATACTAAACATTAAATTTTAAATCTTACAATTTAAACTTAAACTAAATTCTTGACAAAAATTTATTTTTTTTTAAATCGTGATAAAAATAGTCTCTCATTTTTTATGGATTTAATCAGAGGGATTTTATATCGAAAAATTGTTGGGAAAAAAAGGATGTTTTTCTTCCCGGCTAGTTTAGCATTGCAAAGTTATATATCAACTTAAATTATTATAAAAGTACTTTTATTAATAAATATATTTTTAATAATTATACGTGTTATATGAAAATTTAAAAAATTTAAAAAATTTGTCATAAATAAATATATATCATTTTAAAATTAAAAATTAATTATTAATTATAATAATTATATTTTGGATAGCAAATAAAGATTAAAATTATAATTTGGATGTTAAAATTACTTTTACAGCAAAAGTTAAATTTTTTAATTGTTAAAAGTCACTTTCTAAAAGTAAATTTTTTTTCCAGAAAAGCTAGCTGTTTTTCTATTTTTTTTAATTTTACTTGTGAAAACAACAAAAAATGAAAATGAACCCTGTTTAGATTCTCGTGAAACTAGATAGAACCGTAATATCTATAATTTGATGATTAAAACTATTTTTTTACTAAAAAAAGTTAAAAGTGTGTGTGTGTATATATATATATATATATGAACTATTCTGGTTGATTGTACAAAATAAGAGATTTTTTATTTTATTTATCGAAGTCAGATTTAATATCGAGCGATTTTCGGAAAAGAGAATGTGTTTGCATGAATTCAATAAGACAATAAACATAATTTGATGATTAAAACTTTTTTTATTAAAAAAAAGTTAACATATATATATATATATATATATCAACTATAACAGTTAGCTGGTTTGATGACATGGCATGTAAAGAGTTCAGGATCACCCACCGTAATGGAAATTAGAGGGTGGGGTGACACAGATGAGCACCATTTCCGCATCATGATCGTTTAAAGAAAAACGAAGCAGAAATTGCGTCTCTTTAACCTTTCACGGATCCGAATCATTGTCACCGTCCTGTTGCAGAATGATATTACACTTATTCATGGTTTGCGCATCCAGAAGACCGTGATTCCACAACTTGATCATGAACAATCTCCAACACCTGCCCATTCAGCATATATGGTAATTAGATTTTATCATCTTTGCATTGTATCATACATCCAGAGGCATGCCGGAACGGAAACAGCAAACTCGTATTCTAATCAACATAAATCTAAGCAAAGCAGTATTGATTCGGGGGCTTCTCTAATATTTTAGCCTACAATCAGACAACCATTCAAAAAAGAAGAGAGTAGACGAGCTGAAGCGCATGGCTCAAATGTACGTAGATTTTAATCGGAAATGAAAGGATGATGTACCAGATGAGAGCTGGGGCTTTGACAAGATCACGCCCATGTAATTTTGAAAATGCTTCACACGCCCACGGAATATGACCATCTGCCAATACACTGCCATCACGGATATAAAATATTAGAAGCCAACAGGGACAGAGCCAGGACCAAATTATATAGTTTTGGTACATGTACTTGTGTAAGCAGTTCAATTGAACTTGATGTTTCAATATTTTTCCTTTTGATAAAAGCATGAATTGTAGTTAAAATTAATAGGGATTTAAAGAGAAATTGAATTAGAAAAGCTTGGGGCAGAATTTAATTTCATTGATTTTAGAACTAGAAAGGAATTAAAAGTATAATTTAACTATAAAAGTTGTGGGGGCAGAGCTTACTTTCATTGATTTTAAAACTAGTAAGGACTTAAATTATAATTTAAATACAAAAGTTGAGAGGAGGGAAAGCTTAATTTCACTGATTTTAAAACTAGCAAGGACTTAATGAAACTATGTGTGATATGAAGAAACTACCAAAAATAACACTTCTTCAGCATCAATATAGGTCAGATTCCAATGTGTTAAAACAAACTCAAGTTTCATAGTTAATGAGAGAGGCAGGAAGAACTTAAAACGACACTGACTAATTGATTTGGACAACCAGTTTCAAGTGAGAAAGGTAAAAGAAATCGAGAAATCGAAAACCCAAAGTAAAACAGAAAGACAAGATTACCTTTGTTTCCTAATAAAGGAGTTCCACAAATGCATTATTTGCTTCTCGTCTTTGGTTACATCTACGAAATCATCAAGCATCTGTGGCATGCTAGAGAATATTAGTGCAATCTTGTAAATGCAAAATCAGGTTGACCAAGATGCGATTCATTCAAGCACCCTAACTACCAACCCAAGCATGCAAACACTCGGAGAGTCATGGTTTCATTTTTGTAATGAAATAACTAAATAGCAATCAGTGGTTTAGTTTTAATTACTATGTATCAGTAGTTTAAGTTAGTATTTAACTTGTACTCTAAGTCTTCGAATCAGCTAACTTAATAGTTTTACTTATAATAGAAGTCTAACCTACTGTAGAATTAGAACTCTATTTAGAATAGAACTGTACTGCTGTAATCTGTTGTAATCTACCCATTATAAATAGGTACCTTCTGTCGAAATATAAAAAAAATCAGAAATATTTTCTGTTCCAAACATCCTCCATTCGCCATTTTCAGTTCATAGCTTGTCCATAATGCCAGATAAATTGGGTCAAGCAATTCAATTTACGTACCCAAAAAGCATTTTATTTTAATGAGATTATAATCAACACATCTTTGCATAACTTTGTATATCCCTTGGGAACAAATCTACTAACATGAAAATGGCACCTGTTCTTCTGAATTTGCTATAAGTTAGTGTAAATACTCCTAAAAAAATTTATAATAATACCCCTGTTAAATTCTTAGCTTGCCGCAGACAGAAATCCAACACAAGTCCTTCAAAAAAAAGCATAAAAGTTGCAAGACTATGAAAGAATAAACAAATAAAATAAACATACCCTTCGATCTTCAAAATCTGCAACGTCGTCATCAACCTCATCCTCACTGTCTCTGTCACACATCACTTGATCCCTCTCCATTGGCTTCAAGCAAAAATTTAAAAATTATAAGTGACATTAGTAATATAATTGCTTACAGCATTTTAATATCTCTTGAGAAAAACTTATGCAAAGGCATCTTAAGCTGTACCACGCAACATATCTCAAGGGGAAAGCCAGAATTAGATCCACTCTCTGAACAGTCGCTTATGTGCTCATGTGTGTGATAAGTGTAAGTAACAGCAATCAATTTTTCTTTTTCCTCTTTCTTTCCTCTTCCTCTCACACCGCAAATTATGGATATCATTACATGTCCCAGAACCAAATGACAATTACAAATTACTAAGTTTTCAGTCACCTGTGCTCTATGTGAGTGAAAAAACTGCCGCTTCAGGAGAGTACCGCTGAAAAGACAGAAAGTAATAATTAAATCCATATTCATGGCTCAACAATAAACCCTTTGTCATAGGGGGAAAGGGGGCAAGATTGAGAGGGAAGCAAATTATCTAAACAAGTCCAATCTAAATGAGCACATCAATTTTATATGAACACACTTCCATCTTTTAACTAGTTGGGTGCAATGGACATACGATTTAGAACATTTTATGCATGAATCAGGAATGACAGTGGCCACTTGACACATAGGAAAGAAGATAAAGTACCTTGCAGTCCCAACAGTTCTGAGACCAACACTGTCTAGAAAAACAATCATTCAACAGTAGCTATTACCATTACACCAAAAAATACCTAATGAAGAAAAGTACAACAAATTGACAAGGCAATGCTTTTGAATTCACAGAACAAGTTCCATGAACAATGCTCTAAAGAAAAAATAAGAAATGCAGTTTACCACTGCACAATTTTGGAATGAATTAGAACACACTGGATAAATAGATAAAAAAAATATCCAAGACATACTTCCTAGAATCAGAACGTTCCATCGATATTTTTCTTGTCTTTGCAAATTGCAACAAGGCAGGGGGCGCAAGATTGTTTCCGGACACTGATTGAAGATGTTCAGAATCAGACAGAGATTGTCCTGCAGTGCCTGAAACCCCTGCAGCATTGGATGGAAGATGTTGTGCATACTCCAGAGCACCCATTCTACCATTTTGTAAAATGTTCCCACCTAAGACGAGATCCCTTTCATCAGTATTTGAAGAGCTAAAGTGAAGAAAAAAAACATGATTCCTACATCTGACCAGTTCGACCTACAGAATTTCAGATTAGACTTGTGCACACGGCTATGAAAGGTCAGTTGATAACAATAGAATCATAAACATTTTGGCAATATGATCTATGCTTTTCAAAGAACTTGAGTTCCATTTTACAAGCATTAAATTGTTGGCCCCAGAACATGCAACCTAAAAGCTTTTACCAATAAATATTTGGGAAAAGATGATTGAAGATACCAGAAACCAGTATCACAGCTTTGAACGCCTTGGCTCAACCTATTTAGAGGGATTACTAGGAAGGGACTTGGTATTAGCCAAGGCTGGGATTTACTAGGATCTAGGAAGGGACTTATTATCATTACGAATGTGTGTGTGTGTATATATATTCCTAAATAATAATGTTTTTTTTTATAAAGAAAACACTAACAAGTAAACGATCATAGATAAATATGACATACCATGAACCTTGTCAAGAAGCTCACAGCCTCCTGCTGGCAGATTTGACTCTAAGAAAACAGGATGTGCATGCCTTGCATTTTGAACTTGGACCTTCGAACTTCTATGCCTTAGTTGCTTTGAACTGGGTACACAGATGAGCTACCAACATCAATTCATGGAAATAAGATGAGAGAAACCCACTAGAACATAAATGGAAAACTAAATAACTTACCAATAGAAAAAGGCCTGTTGTTTAGGATCAATACCATCTGTAACAATCTGAATAGAAAACATACACATGTAAATTAAAACAGCAGCAAAGGACAATATGCATGGAAACTAGGCATTTACATGGTTCCGGTCCTCCCATCTGAAGATGGTGTTAACACCTTTATTCACAAATAACTAAAGGAAAGTACAGTGGCAAATTCAATATTGAGTCATACTATACTAGCAAATTTCACCTTAACCGCTTGGCAAAATAAAACTTGAACTTTGAAATATTAAAGTAACCTTTCCCCAATGAATTTGTAAGAATCAAATTTTAAAAAAGGGACAGACCTGATACATTAACACTTAACAGTGGTCCAAATCAGTTCAATTAACCAAGAAGAAAAAAATCAGAAATCAGTGAAAAAATAAAGCATTGTAAGTCTTGCAAGAAATTACTCTGACCTCAGATCTCCAACTATCAGTTTTGACAGACACATTAACAGCTTGATACTCTCCAGTTACCTACAAAGTAACTATGTATGAGAAATTTTCCTATGCACACATCAATCATCAGAATACCAATATGGATCCTGAAGTATACGAACCCAAAATTCAAAATTGAATAGATCATGGAATGCTGGCAAGTGATGCCTCAGACCCTATATAAAAAAATTAAGCATCAACCATAAATGTCCAAGTAATATGGATACAAGTTCATTTGAATCAAGAAGATATAGTAAGAAAAATAGAAGCAAGAGGAACAACCTTAAAGCTAGCACATTTTACCAAGCAGAAAGGGCAAGAGAAGTCTTCAGTTACTGCAAATAAATGGAACTTTTACTTTAAATCAATAAGCTAAGTTCAATGCATAAATCGTATAAAAATTCCAAACCAAATGCTAAAGATTAACTAGTTAAAGTGACCTGTCTACCAAACAAGGACCAGGAGAGAAGAACTGTAAACTTTCAAGAAAATAATGCATACTCAAGAAAACCAGAATGTGTAATAAGATTCAACCCCAACCCCCAGAAAAAAAAAGATGTAAAAACCTATGATATAATACCTTCAGTCTTTTGTAACTTATTGTTATAATATCTGTAATTAAAGATGACGTTTCCTGCTCTCAACCTAAAACCAAAAGCAGCAAAATGTCAGCCTTAGAGAGAGACATAGAGACCAAGGTTAAATCACATTAAGCAAAAGCACAATGCCTATCCCCCTCTCTTTCCAACTAGTATGTAAGAAGCGGCTCATTTAGAACATTGTGGGGCTAGTTAAAGAAAATACAAGGTTATTTCCATGCACATGATAACAGGAAAATTTGGGTAATGTCAAATTTCCAGGACATAGAAAGGAAATAGGTTTGATAAGAGAGCAAAACTACATTTAATAGGCATCATAACAAGGATTACCGAATAATATGAGAAAGCGATGAAGAAGAAATGCCACTGCATGTGTCTGAATTATAGGGTGATTTTTCCTTTATCCCAACCTCCTTAGCAGAAATGATGACCCGCAGCTGCAGTGATTGGTTCTTTTGGAGCACAAACAGTCAAACTAAATGCCATAAGTAAACTATTTCTAGAAGACAAATCAGAAATGTCTATTTATAATAATAAATAATAAGGGACATACCATTGACGAAGAATTGCCGGACCTTTGGATTAAGATGCATTTGTCCTCATTCCAACATTTCAGCTGCAGCAGGAGAGGGGTACCCACAATTCAGATATTTATGTAAGCTTATTTTCTATACTGACTAAAGTATCATTTCACAAGCAGTCAGCTACAAAAGGCAAAACTGCTCATGCCAAAGTGCCCTGGCCAGTTTAGAGAACAGATAAGCACAGGGAGATCTGATTGGGTCTACAAATGGTATAAGAACAGTATCAACATCCCAAATACATAGAGCCCTATACTACTAGCAGACTATTTCCATCAGCCATTCTAGTCCTTTGACACAGTTGTACAAATATTTTTCGGTTTCGCCCAACTTTACAACGCAGTCAAAAGTTTCATTGAAGCACTCATAGATGGATGGATTGAATTCAAAATACACCACTCGAGCTGAGTTTAGGATGAATTTCAAGTTCAGAATGGCATGGTTGAATACTGTTACAAGCATATACCCAATAAAAAATACCAAAGCAACCAATGACTGCAGAGTCATTCCTTAATAATATTATTTTATGTTTGAGAAGAATGTATAAATCTGAGAACTGCTCTAGAATTGAGACTTTATGACTCAACCATAGATACAAAAACAACCAATAAAGCTTTCCCGGAATCTTACATTTTTCTATGATAAATGACTAAACTAGGAACTAAGCAATTGGTAGAACAGTACTCCAGAATTTTAAAAGTTATAACTAGAAAGTTCTGATGGCACACCTTTAGTAAGCAAGAATGCATGCCAACAGGTAAAATCGTCTCAGATCTTTGTCCCAAACTCAAGTTTGGGGATTTTTCCCATGACACATATAGTGATTCTAATGGTATCCTACCCCACAAGCAGCATCCTCCGTTTGCTGTCAGAATAAGTTGAATGTGAATTAAAAAACAGAAAGAAGTCACATTCAATATCCACCATCATACTAAATTATGCTATTATGGAGGATCTAATTAATGCACCGACAAGTAAGGGATCTATGAAATACATACCAAAGTTTACAAGCAAAATGGCAAGTGAGCCAGATTTGGCTTCCATAGATAGCTTATTTTTTTCAGGGAGAATAAAATTAACTTGGGCTTGATTACTGCCATCGATGCCAGTGAAGCTAGTCAAGATACATGCCCGACGAAAACGATAAACTGCAGAATACTTCATTGTGGGATTCAAAAAGTAAATATATCATAAATGAAGTACAAAAACAAAGTACAACAATACTGAAAAAAGAATATGCATAGATAGGCTAATGGATTTAGATTTGAAGTACACACATGACACACCCTACCTCTGGAATTTCAACATCAGAAACAAGCCTTGCCAACAAGATGTATAAAGGAAAAATGCTTTGTGTTAGTACACCCTCATTGACAATCCCAGATACGGACACTGTCATTTGTATTCTACATATTAACCAAATACAAAACAGTTAATAACTCAAATGTACCTGTAAATAGCAAATTTTGATCAAAGCAAACAATACAGCACATGATCATTAGAAAAAAAATAACCAAAATCTAATCAAAATCAAACTTTAATTAATAAATCTTTTCATAATCACACAAAAAGATAAGAACTAATCCTATCGTAAGGGAACTTGTCATTGCATCCTAACTGATGCAAATTCCTAGAAGCATATGTATTGTAAAGAATGAGAATATATACAACAGATTTGTCTATCATAAAAGTCATCAAATATTTAGCTCTGAGATCTAACTGCCCTTTAAGGTTTCCGATCAGTCCACTATATTGGGAAAGAAAAGGGAAATGCCGCCAATAAGCACTTTGAAGTTGCAACTTGCAACCACAACCTTTATTAATAAATAGTACATCCAATTACCAGATTGAAACATTACCTCCTTTTGTGTTTTTCCTGAATTTTGTAATGCAAACATCTTTGAAGAAATGATGGCTGTAAATAAAAATAAAAATCATTGAAAGATGACCAATAATGATAAGTAGATTAAAATCCAAAAATATTCATGTTAAAGATTAAAGGAAAAATATCTTTCAATGAAAATAAAAGAAAGATGGTTCAAAGCAGCATGCACTAACAGTTAGCAATGCCAAATGTCACCAATCTACAAAAGACAAGACAATCAATCTACACAAAAAGATATAATGTCTAATGCAACAAGTAGCAGTATTACATTTCTTACAGCACGTCTTTGAAGAATGTTATAGAGTTCTACAGGCTTGCAATAAACCGACAGACTCTCTTCAGCAGCAATTTCCTCTTCAGCGGATAAATGTATGCGGGAATCTTCTCGGCACATTTGATCTGTGCTTATTGAATAGCTGGAGGAAAGATAACGCAAACAAGAACCCCTGTACTCATGAACTTATCCAAATAGACATACTCCAAAATCACACCTCATTACAACAACAACAACAACAAATGAAAGCTCTATAATAAATCAACAATAACCAAACATAAGACTCGGAACAAGATGAATAAAAGGTTTAGCACTAGTTATTTACTTGAATCTAAATTGTCTCGAATCTGAATGTAGCATTAGTTGTTTGAATATGCAAGGAAATCACTTCCTAAAATGGAATTTCAACACCACTCCTCACAAAAATAGAACAAAAAACAAATGATATAGACTCTTGGAAGAAATAAGCAAAAAGGTAAGCATTAAAACCTGTGGAGCTAAGATATTCCGAAGAAACCTAGCCATTACATGAAATACAAAGAGCTTTGCTGAAAACCATAGACGTTTTATTAGTTGACTGTTACTAGTGTAAACCAAACATGCAACATTTTATTAATCACTTAATTTCTGTTAATAATTATCAAACAGTTAGCTTATGTTAATCTTAACTAATTAAATATTGTTTACCTAACTTTAAACCGCAGCTATATAAATAAAACATTTATGGTTTTAATGCAATGGCGAGGTTTCTTCAGAATATCTCAGCTCCACAGGTTTTAATGCTTACCTTTTTGCTTATTTTCTTTCATGAGTCCATATCATTTATGTGCTTTTTTTTTTGTGACGAGAGGTGTTGAAATACATTTTAGGAAGTGACTAATGCTACATTCAAATTCAGGACAATTTAGATTCAAGTAAACAACAATTAAACAGCAAAGAAAAGGTTAGCATGAAATTGTTGGAAATTTCTCCAAACTCGAAAGACAAGCATAACATATTAGCAAGATGAATTAAAAAACCCTCAAAATATGTGTTTAATCTCAGAGAACATACACGGAGGCTTCACGAGCAGCTAAAGGAATGCCCGGCATTCTTATTAGATAATGCTCAATTTTAGTATCATATCTTTCTCTCAGCCTTTTTTCCACCACAAAGTACAAACCTGCAAAGCAGAAACGAATCTTGTGAAAGATCTAATTAATTTTAAATTCTATGTTCGTAGTGAAAAAACAAAACAATTCATCGAATATAAATCAGCTTAAATCATTTCTATTACAGGTTAAAACTCGAGTAAACTTTTCTTTTAAAGCGATCCCGCGGCCTCTCCGAAGGAATTAGGGGAGGGGGAAATGCAGTAGATTATAAGACCTGAAACAGAGCGGAAAAATGCGATGAGAGGGAATCGAGAGAAGAAGATGGACTGACCTTTGAGAAACGAAGAACGCTGATTTGGAGCTTCGAAATCGGATCGAAACTTCAATTTTGGAACCGGAATTGAACCATTTTTGAACGAGTAATCAAGAAATAGGAACAGTAATGAATTTCTCTGCGTTTAATAATAGCTTATCTGGCTTTAGATTTTCTTTTATTTATATATTTTTGGGTTAATATTAACAGGCATCCCCACACTATTACTTAGATTATAAATTGATCCAAACTTCAAAAGTTGTCAAAATATGACGTCGTATTAATCGGCTCTATATTTCCAGGGACGGATGCCTGTTAATTGTGGGAAAGGAGATTGACCCTTTTAATTTTGGTAGTTTAATTACATTTTATATCATTAATATTTTAAAATTATTATAATTAAATTTTTATCCCTCTTAAAATTTTGTAGTTAATCCTTGTTCCTCCTAAAATTTTTGATTTAATTGATGTTTAAGATTTTGTTAGCTTTAAAATTAGTAAAGTTAAGTTTTGACTCTCAAATTTTTATTTCAATTACCTTTTAAGTCTTTTAATTTTAAAATTAAAAAAAATTAAATTTAAATCTTTTAATTTTATAGTTTTAACTTTTTTTTAAACCCTACTCATTTCAAAATTGTTTGCATTTGTTCATGTTTCAACCTAACCATATGCTTGACCGTTTAAAGTCAACTCAACTAATTGTGTTTTAAGTCATGTGTGTTTGATATTAAATTTGATTAAATGTTTTATTTTATCAAAAAATTTGATTAAATGTTACGTCAATAACTCTGTTTACAATTAATATCGATGACTTGATTGAAACTATTTTAATCGTACATTGACTTGATTGATAATTTTTATAATTCAATGGTTTAGTAGACTTGAAAATAGTTTACTCTGAACCCAACAAGTAGTCCAAGAGAAAAAGAGATGTTATTCATCTTAGGAGATTCAGGTCCAATCCGCTTTGTCTGCAAGGTGTATGACACATAAAAAGGTTAAGAAAAGTATGAATAGATAATACCTTGTAAACATTGAATTATAAACTTTAACCCTAAAATATAAACTCTTAAACTTTAAGATTAATATATTTGTATATACTAAAGTTTACATGACTCGTATATAAATGTATTTTCCAATTCATAAATATTAAATAAAAGGTCAAAGTACTTAAATGGCCACCTAATTATGGTGGTGATTTCGATATGACCACCATACTTTCAATTGTATTAATAAGACCACCTAATTATTTAGGTGGTATCAATCAAGTCACCTACTGCTAAAGCCCAACGGAATGGATGACATTGCAATTAACATAAATTTGTATAATTATACATTTTGTCCCTACTACTTACACTTTTATCAATTTGGTTATAATTTTAATTTAATTATACAGTTGGCAGGACATTGGTATCACAAACAAGCTTCCCAATTCTGACCATTCTCATCAACTGCACCTTCTTCCTCGTTTGCAGCCCTTCTAGGCTTCTATAACTTCCTATCTGATGAGTCATAACGTACATAGTCCAATACTCCAATATTCTTCCTTGGAACTAAGCCCTCTTACCACTAGAACGTTATCAAAAAACTCCTGCAAACTTTCCATCATGAGACCTTTGCATTTGATTCTCTGCCCATCACTTCGATGGGTTCCCACTTCCACTGGCCCAGCTACGATCAGAATACTTAAAAGTTGTCCTGATCTGTAGATTTTCTTTATCCACTTCACTTAAACCGATACTTGATCTTGTCATCTTTGATGGCATTAAACGTCCACTCGGTCGGCTCAACATCCATAGACTGAAACAAATCCAATGATGTTTTCATGTGGTCGGAGCGCGTGTGTAGAGAAATCATAGAACTCCAAGAAATGGCGTTTCCTTGAGGGATTTCGTCGAACAACTTGCGAGCCAAAAAGACGGAGAAGCATTTACTGTAGAAGTCGACGAGAGTGCAAGCGACGAATTGATTGAAGAGAAGAGCTGAGCTGACTTGGTGGCGTGAGCGTGAACGGAGGAATCAAGTTGAGGTGGTGGCTGGCGGTACAAGGTTTGAGAACGAGAGAGAAGATGAAAGGTTCAAGACCATTTAAGGTATATATTAAATACTAATAGTATGCTTGGCTCAGTGGTAGTGTGGCACGCCACTTTCTTTAGCAAATTGGGTTTAAATCCCAAGCCAATTTTTTATTTTATTGTCTTCCTCCCACCAGGTCACACGTGTGATCACCTGATTGGATGAGAAAATATTAAATTAAATAAAAATGTTTAAATTCCTCTAATCAGGTGATGACACGTGTCACCATATTATTGAATGATGAATGTATTGAATTAAATTAAAATTAAGCTTATATATCATATTAGTACCTAAAGTATACGAACATTTTCATTTTGGTACCTAAAGTATTTTTTTGTCAAAATAAGTACCTAAAATATATTTTATGGTCAAAATAGGTACCTAAAGTTTTTTTTGTTAAAATAGGCACATAATGTACTTTTAATTAGGGTAATTGTTCTATACACAAGCGCTTATGGAAACTTTTTTTACACAAGTGCTTTAGTTTTAGGGGTTAGGGATTCTGTTTAGGTTTTAAAGTTTAGGGGTTTAAGTGTAATAGTTTTGAATTTAGGAGTTGTTGGTAGAATTTGAAGTTTAGGGTTAAAAGTTAGGGTTTATAAGTTAAAACCTAAATCCCTATCCATATTACCATAAAACCTAAACACTAACCTTAAACTCTAAATTCTAACCATGAACTATAAATTCTAAACTCTTACACTAAAACCACATAAACTCTAAAACCGAAACCCTATAATTGAGGCGCTTATGAAAACAAAAAGTTCTGCCGCCAATGTATAAGATAATAATCATTTTAATTAATGTCACATGATAATTTTTAGGAACCTGTATAAAAAATATGTATACTTTAAGTACCTATTTTGACCTAAAAATACTTTAGATACCTATTTTGACTAAAAAATATACTTTAGATACTTACTTTGATGAAAAATACTTTAGGTACCTATTTTGACAAAAAATATACTTTAGGTACCTAGTTTAACCAAAAAGTATACTTTAGGTACTTATTTTGACCAAAAAATACTTTAGGCACTAAAATAAAAAAGTTGGTATACATTAGGTACTAATATGATATTGTAATACTCGTATTTTGTCCGAGTGTGCATATATAATATTCGAATACCAAATAAATAAATAATCCAAATAAATAGTCCAAAATATACAATATAGAGTCCATTTTACATATCCAATACCCATTTTTATTATGTAAAGCCCAAATACAAGTATTAGGCCCGAAATACATATTTTGCCAACCCATTTACAATACATATATATCTGCCAGCCCAACAAACATATATAAATCGGGTAAAGAAACACAAAGCCAATCTGTGCTTTTATTTCCCACCCAAAACCGAGACCCAAGGGACATGTTCGCGCTCCTATTCGCCTGTCCCATGTTCATGCGGATTGAACCCCAGCTGGAACCAGCTGTCTCCGCTGATGCAAGCAATAACGTCACCCCACCACATGATATAAATATGGAGAGAGAATTCATTAATGGGAAATCATTACTAGAGTTCATCAGAAGGTAGCTCATCTTTCCCTCTTTCATATTCCTGCATTGAAATCACAAAAATAAGTCAAACCTAAGCTAAAAAAAACTAAAAAAATAGAAGCAAAACCTAGATCTAAAACTCTAAAATAAAAAAACAAGAGAGTTTCGGCCACTTAGCTTTCTTTTGTGCATCGCCGGAGTCTAAGAGTGGAGAGTTAGGTTTGATTGGAGTCAAAAATGATAGAGAGAGAATGGTTTTTGGTTCGGGTAGTTAGTTTAAGAGGGGAAGACGGGTGTTTCAGATGAAACGAGTTGTAGATTTAGGTTTATGAGCAAAAATCGAGAAAATGTGAAGCTTTTAGGGTTTTGGCACGACGACAGACAGTGGCCAAGAATCACTTCGGCGGTGGAGCACGATGGCCGGAGTTGCAGGTTTGGTCGGAAGGGATGATTGGAAACCTAGGTTTAGCGGGGAAGATGATCGGAAGTTACAGGTTGGCCGGAGAAGATGATCGGAGAAGTTCTGGTCATCGAAAAAAGGATAGAGATAACCGGAGACAACGACCGGTGACTGGCGTTGCCTTCGGCGGCCGAGAAACATGTTGTAGTTTGGACGGAGCTAGAGTTTTGGATCAAATGGAGAAAAGGTGATGAATTTGTGAAGAACCAGGATAAAAAAATGAGTTATGATCTGAGGGAAACAAGAAGCAAAGGTGTTTTAGTGTTTATTGTAGAACTAATGTTTTGATATAATAATTGAAAAATATGTTGGACTGATTTAAAAAGTATTTAAAACAATTTCCAAAGTCCAAATTACTTGAAACTATGTTTAGGGATATTTTATAAAGGATTTTGCATGTTTTCAAAAGCCAAAATACACAAAACCTTCCAGGCGTTTCGAAACTCCTTAGGGCGTTTCGATACAATGCATTCCATTAGCAAAAGTGTTTCGATACGTGTATCGAAACGGGCATTCCCTGGATGAGATTTTTGCCCAGCGTTTCGAAACAGGCTATGCCGTTTCGATACGCCTACGTGGCATTGACCACAATGGTCACAAACCCCTAACGGCTATTTCCCAACTAACTTTTAAATGCAGGTCGTTTCGATACGGGGACAGGCGTTTCAAAACGGGTGTTTCAAAACGGACTAAAGCGTTTCGATACGGGTCCACGTCAGACTGCAACGACGCTTTCTACTTAAAGGGTGTTTCGAAACGGGTTCGAGCGTTTCGAAACGGAGAACTGCAGAACTGCATTTATGGTGGGAATTAAAGTCCTCAATGGCTCCAAATTAATCCCAACGGCTAGCATCGGCTATAAACTCATCAAGAAGTATAAAAGGGACCTCCAAGCATCAAGTAAAGGCTAATGCTCATATTGTCAATCAACAAATGATCAAGAATTGTCTTAGAGCTTAGATTGTCATTTATTGTATAGACAAACACTAGTGAGCCAAAATTGTCAAATTTGCTCAAGTGTTTTAGGTTTTGGGTGAGTGCTTTAATTGTGCAAACAAACACCTATTAGAGGGGTTTGTGTTTGCTTTATTTATCTCTTTGTAAAAGAGGGTTTGATCAAGGCTTTGGGTAGAAAGCTTGATCGGTGTATAAGGGTTTCCTCCTAAGCCTAGAAAAGGGGACGAATCAATAGTGGATTGATTGGAAATCTTTAGTGGGGAGCTAAGGTAGTGGATGTAGACCTTGGTTAGAAGGTTGAACCACTATAAATCATTGTGTCAATTATCTTTTTAGCTTCCACAACCCTTCCACCCAAAAATCCACCTCTCCACCACTTGGTGAGCCATATCGGTTGAACGAATCGAGCTCCTCACAACTCAACATTTATGTTGAATCAAAATGGGAAAATGAAGAACAAGTGATGAAAAATGAGTGAAAAAGAGATTTCGATCTGAAATAACAAAGAAAAGCAAGATGAAGAGTGTTTTGGGGGATTAAACATAGAAAAGATGAAGAACTAGGATGAATTTGAAGGGAAATTGGGGTTTTGATCGAGATAAGGTAAGGATTTCTGGGTTCGGCGTGTTTGAGTCGAGAGAGTTTAGAGAGAGAAAGAGGGTGAGGACAGAGATAGAGTGGTTCAGGAGAAATGGCCGTGATGGCCCGGTCATCCCCTTTTTATACGCGAGTCAACACATCGCCGTTTTGGTGTCGGGTCATGAGAGGATCCTCGCGTCTCTAAGCGGGTCTGAATATGGGCCTGTGACCCGGTCGAGCATGGGCTGGGTGTTTTGGGCCGAGTTTGAGTTGGGTTGGTAGTTTTGGCCTGAATTTAAATCGGGCTTGGGTTATTCTCTTAAGGTAACTAGACTTGGGCTCTTGAGTTTACCCTTTCTTGCATAATGGTCACTAATTCCTTGTAATTTAGCTCTATAATTTTGAATTTAATGCAATTTACTCCTGGAATCAGTTTAATTGCCTTTGTTTAATTGTTCTAATTTATTTTTTATTTATCTTGTATGCATATTTTGAATTAAGCATATAGTATTCTTGTTTAGGAGACTTTAATCCATCTAGTGTAATTAAATTAGAGGCTTTTAGGATTAAGTTCTCTAATTAAATTTAATTAATTTTGCTAGGAGATGACACTATAAAAATAAATGAATATTGAATGAAAGTCTAAATGTTCTAAGTTGATTAGTATCACATTGCAATGTGATGTTAATTAAGGGAATATTTAGATAAAAGATTCAATACTTCATTTGAACATAAAAAATGAAAACCATATATAGTTAGTTTAAATAAATTGAAAATAGGATTAAATAAATTAGTTTCACTAAAGTTAGGAATATTATTACTTTTGGGCATAATATGTGTAGTGTCCAATTGTTTGGGTGTTACCATAAAAGCCCAAAATTTAATAATATTCATAGAATCTTAATCAATTAATTAATGGAACCTTAATTAAGCTTTACTTAAAATGAACAACAACGTGATTGGATATGCATTAAACCTTTTGTGTTGAGGTACATTTTGAATATAAATTGAAGTGTCTTAATGTATTTGGACGTTTCAAAATGTATATTCGTCCAAAATGTATTTTCTTAAAAAAGGATATCCTCATTCGAAATGGAACCCATTTAACAATTAAAAGATTTAATTAAATTCAGAATAATGTTCGAAATGCCAAAACGCCACGTAGAATTAATAAGGTATCGATAATGGGCGTTTGTAGGGGGTGCTAACCCTTCCCTACACGTAACCGACTTCCGAACCCGAGTTTTATTAAAAGAATCTCTGGTCCGCTTTTTATGGTGTATGGTCTACCAAAGTGGCCGGTGGCGACTCCAAAACGATTTTTAAGAAAATAAAGGAAATTTGATTAAAAATGAAAAACCTCTTAATTTCAAGATCAAATTAAAATGAAAAACCCCGATTTCGAAAACCCTAATCGTCAGGCTATTTTTCCACAAACGGGTTTCAAAAACGGTTGCAACAGCTTGGCGACTTTGCTGGGGAAAAATTAAGAGTCGGGCCTATTAATTAATTCCACATGGCATAATGGTATTTCAAACATTAATCTGAATTTAATTTTTTCTAAAGATTGTTGGATCGATTTCCAGGAAAAATAGGGATAGCTTTTGTGTATGATATATCTGTCATTCATGCATAAACTCTCAACTCAGGTTTTCACCCTTAAGTGGGAGAAAGAAAATATCCGACGTGATACTCTCCAGCTCCGAGTTCAGATTTTTGTCTTCTTCCAGTATACTAACCTTGTGCGTTGTGAGGCACACGCCTCCATTATAAGGGACTTATACTACCGAATCGATGTCTTACTGTCGCAATAGACGATAACGACAGTTTGGGAACCAAGATTCTAGAACAAAGCCCACATTCTGTTTTAGAAGCCCACCCTGCTAGAGCCAGACAAGAACCTAGGACATGTGCTGCCAGGTTAAATACACTTCTCTGGTTATTTTCCGTGCTGCATATCCCGTGCTTCTTTGTGTTAACAATTTGTTTACTTGCTTTTCATATTAATTCACAAGTACTAACACGGGTTTTTTTGTTTTGTTTTGTTTTCTTTGTTTTGAATAAATCCTGTCATGAATTGCATTTGTTTTGGCATCGAATTGGGAGTCAGTCAATTTGTAAGTATTCGATATGTCCCGAGAGTTTAAGGTAAGAGAAGACAATACATCTGTTTGGACCTGGTTCGAGCAAACACAGCACGAGAAGGGGGATAACCTCGGTAAGAGTGAAGTGTCTAAGATGAAGGGCTATGTAAAGATGAATACTAATCAGAATACCTATTTACCAGACTTAAAAGAAATGAGGGATCAACGAGATAATGAAATGAAGGAACAATTTAAGAAAGAATTTGGGGACATAGCTTTACAATTAAGTGTAAAGGTCGATCAAGAGTTGCTTATAGCCATGGCATAGTTTTGGAACCCAACATACAATTGTTTCACCTTCGGACAAGTAGACATGACACCAACACTGGAGGAATATGAGATACTGGTCAATTTTCCAAGAATTAAAAGTGATAAGATCTATACCAGACCGTTAATAATTCGACCTTCATCAAGAAATTAATATCATTAACAAGAAAAACAAAAAAGTGGTTGGACAGAAAAATGACAAATAATGACAACACAGATCAAAATGAAGATAGACAACGAATCAATTGGAGAAGTCAAGAACTGATATTGGTAAGTAATGATGAGCCGATCAGGATGAGAAGCCTTTTCTCCTTGTGTATCTACGGTTTGGTCTTATTTACATGGACTCCGGGGCATATTGACTCATCGACTATGAGACTATTTGAGCGACTAGAGAAAGGAGTCAACCTAATGCCTGCTATCCTGACAGAAACTTATAGATCGTTGACTGCTTGTAAGAGATCAAGAGAAGGAAGGTTTTGGGGATGCGCACAACTACTTGAAATATGATTTAGAGACCACATGTGGAACACATATTATAGAGGAATCATGTATCTTGACACATATTCACCGATTGAAGAACACATAGCTAGCTGCCTTTTAGAGGAAAAGAGTGAAAAACATTGGGAAGAATAATTCAAGGACTTGAAAGATACTGATGTGGTATGGAAAGCTCCATGGTTGAATAGAGGAACAACTTTCTTATATCGGTGTGGAGATAAAGACTGGGTCCCACTACCGAGAATTTGGGGAGGAACGGCTTACTGCCCTTTCCTAATATCTAGACAATTTGGTTCAAGACAGTTTATACCGGCTACTGCGGGAATGACAACGTTCGAGTACGCATATAAGACGAATGACTACAAGGGGTGTTGAGTGTGTAAAAGTTCTATTATTTACACCCTTTTTAACCCACATTTCTGCTGCATTTAAGCATCATTGCATTGCATTTAGGTTAGTTTTCAGCAAAACATCACAAATATGTAAAAGGCACGGATTCTACTAAAAGATGGCTGATTTTGCAGGTAGCTGCCAAAGTTGACGGAGACGGCAGGCGCAGGGCAGAGAAGCAGGAAAGCTGAACTGGACAAGCAGACGACGAGGACGAAGCTGCCATGGAGCTGTCGTGACAGCAAGGTGACAGTAGCCTAATGAAGAGGAAAAGTAAAGTGGACCTCGATAGATAGAGAAAAATATGCTCGTCTGTCGTGTGAAAGCCAAATATTTTTCCAAGCCCCAGATCAAAAGATATGACAAGCCAAAGCTCAAGGAGAGGAAATCCCTAGAAACAAGGATGGCAGCTGCAAAGTAGGAACTTTAGAGATTAAGTCTTTATTAGAATCTTACTTTTAATTAAAGTTGTAATCCTTGTCAACTTAGAATACTTGAGCCCAAAGCTTATATAAGGGCATAGATTTTAACCTAGGAGATATCATAGATCTTACCCCATAACCGATAACCTAAACCCCTCTGTCGTCTACCCGTCACCGACATGTTCTAAATTCCCTCTAGGGCCACGGGTTGTTTTGTAAAGTAGCTGCAAGGGTTGTTTTGTTTTAGGATTTTCCAAGTTCAATAAAATAAACTTCAAGTTCTCTTATTTTGGTTATTAATATCTTGCAAGAGCATCGGGAGAGCATTGTGAGGTTATCCATTTACTTAGCATCGGGAGAGTTAAGTATACGAAAGAAATAAGAGCAAGTTCTCTAGTTTATAGTTGAACTATCTTGTGCCTAGGGATAGGGCAAGGTTAAGTGGCTAAGGAAGAATTCATACACATCGGTGTTCATCCTTCGATTCACGCCGGGAGGTATCATCAAAGACGTGATCATCGACAGACTTGGACCTAAAGATAGGCCAAGGCAGATCTGGGATTCTTGCCAAACATGAAGTACGGAGTTGGTGTGTTCGCTGCCGCGACAGCCAACGGACAGCCGCCGCGACAGGTGCTGCCGCGACGGGCACGACGACAGAACTGGAGTTCCTAAGCAATTCAATACCTGCACTACTGAGCAATTCAATACCAGCCCATTCTCTCTATCTTGATAATTCTACTCTTTTATTTAAGTTTACTTTATTATTCTCGTGACAACTCTTAATTATTTCTTTACTTTCGTGCAGTGAAATAAGGTGAAGTCATTAGCCCAATCCCTGTGGAGACGATATCCGATACTTCGTATCACTTTACTACTTGCGTCGTGTACACTTGCACTACAATTGCGATAGACTCTTTTACACGCAACAAGTTTTTGGCGCCGTTGCCGTGGATTGGCAACATAACTACACCTTTCTTTTATTGCACTTTTTGTTTTTATTTTTGTTTTTCTTTTAATTTTTCTTTGTCTATTTTTCGTTAGTATTTTCAACTCTTGCTTTTCACGAGGTTTTCTTGTTTATGCGCAGATCTAAAAGAGGCGAAGATCCTGAGTATAAGTTAGATCCGGAAATCGAACGTTCCTTCAATCTCAAGAAACAACTTCGCCACCTTTTAGACAGAAACGAATACCTTGAGGAACAGCTAGAGAAGATGGCCCGTAACCAGCCCGCTGGTGGAGGTATACCGCCTGTCGGCGACCCGCCTGCGGCAGATGGACGACGGTCATGTCGAGACTACATGCTGAACGATCATGTAGAACTGGAGACCACGCTGCCGGATATTGATGTTGATAACTTCGAGCTTAAACCTGTCATGTTTAGTATGATCAACAATGCCGGGCAGTTTAGTGGTGCTGTGACAGAAGATGCTAGGGAGCACCTCAAAACGTTCCAGGAGATCTGCGGTTCGTTTAGACTACCAGAAGTTAGTCCGGAGATACTGAGGCTTCGGTTATTTCCCCATTCATTGAGGGACAGAGCTAAAACTTGGTGGAATAAACTTACACCGGGTTCAATCGTAACTTGGGCAGATTTATCTCGTGAATTTTTATCTCGTTTTAATCCTTCGCATTTATCTGAGCGATTATATAATGAAATTGCTACTTTTCAACAGGAAGATGACGAGCCAATGCACGAGGCTTGGGACAGATTTACTACTCTTCTTCGGAACTGCCCAATGCATGGATTTCCCGTCTGGAATCAGGTAACTAAGTTCTATAATGCTGCTAACTTACAAACTCGCATTCGAATTGATTCTGCAGCAAATGGATTATTATTGGATAAAGACCCAGACGAGGCTTTGCAAGTTTTGAAAAATCTAGCCAAGAATGAGGAGCAGTTTCCGACGGCAAGAAGAAGGGGTAAACGGGTACTTGCTGTCAAGGACTATGAGGCCGACAGCAATATGAAATCACAGGTAGCATTCCTTACTAAAGCAATGAAACGGTTACTGAATGAGGATGAATTACAAGGATTTGCTGTCGAGGAAGTTTGTACCATCTGTGAGGGAAATCATAGTCGGGATGAGTGCCCAATACAAATAGAAGAGGGAAAATATGTTGGAAATTACAAGCCGAACTACAATTCCAACAATTATAATCCTAATTGGAGGAAGGATCCCAAATTTTCCTGGAGTAATCCTAACAATGCCCTGGATCCGCAAGCACATAATCAGAATCAGGGAGGACCTAGATTGCTGACGCAACAGCAACTGCCGCCGCACCTGCCGCCGCAGCAGCAACAGCAGCCACCACCTGCCACGAGCAGTATATTGGAACAGACTCTGGCCACCTTTATGTCTCAGACCGGTACTTATATGGAAAATATGAATCAGTTTGTCAAGAAGACAGAAACCTTTATGGATAAAACCGAGATGAGAATGAAAAATCATGAAGCTACGTTGAAATCTCTAGAGACACAAATGGGTCAGGTTTCTCAACATATTAAGCCGAGGCAGAATGGATGATTCCCTAGCAATACTGAAAATGCTAGACCGCCCACACATGAGCAATGTAAGGCAATTACTACTAGGAGTGGGAAGAAACTACTAGGGCCGGAAAAAGAAGCTGAAACAGAAAAGGAACCTGCCTTGGATAAACCTGCCGAGGAAGCTGCCCCGACAAGTGATAACCAGATTGCTGCCGATGAACCTGTCACGACAGCAGAAGCGACAAAGGAGAAAAACGATGATATTCGTCCTCAGATTCGCATGCAGTGGGAAGGACGTATTGCTGATTACCGTCCTCCACCACCTTTTCCTCAACGGATACAACAAGCTAAGCATGAATCTCAACTTAAAAAGATTTATGATATTTTTAAGCAGGTTCATATTAATATTCCGTTGTTAGATGCCGTTAGGGAGATGCCCGGTTATGCTAAATTTCTCAAGGATGTTATGTCGAAAAAATCTAAACTTGGGGAATTTGAAATGGTAAAGATGACAGAAGGTTGCATGAGTATTCTTCATCGTCAGCCACCCCAGAAAAAGAAGGATCCGGGAAGCTTCATCATACCTTGCGTAATCGGAAATAAATTCGTGGGTAAGGCACTTTGTGATCTTGGTGCTAGTGTTAATTTAATGCCAAAGTCTGTTTTTCAGAAATTAGGTATTGGAAAGGCGCGACCCACGACAGTAACTCTGCAGCTGGCCGACCGCTCTTACGTTCACCCAGAAGGAAAAATTGAAGATATTCTGGTAAGAGTGGATAAGCTTATTTTTCCTGCTGACTTTCTTATCTTGGATTGTGAGGCAGACGAAAACGCACCAGTCATCCTTGGGCGACCCTTCTTAGCCACGGGAAGATCATTGATTGATGTGGAGAAAGGAGAACTCACCATGCGCGTGAACGATCAAGAGATTAAATTGAATGTTCTCCAAGCGTTGAAACATGCTGATGTGGACGAGGACTGCAAGGCCATCATTGAGGTGACCCTTGATCACCCCTGCATCAGGTCGGGCTACCGTGATATAAAATTTGGTCACTGCCGCGACAGCCACTTACAAGCCTATCATGATAGCACCGACGACAGCGACTCCTCTGAATCCGATACATCTGATACTGAAGGTCAGGAGGAGGTAAACTAGTTAGGTCATCGTCCAGGTAAGTTATTCGAACCTTTGAATTACACTTCGGATAACCATTTAATCCAAAAGCCATCTACTGTTGAACCACCTGCCTTAGAACTTAAGCCCCTGCCAGGGCAGTTAAAATACGCTTATCTTGGTTCCAATGATACACTGCCCGTAATCATCTCTGCTAAGCTGCCACAGAAACAGGAACGGCAGCTAATCGACATGCTAAGGCAGCACAAAAAGGCGATTGGATGGACGATAGCAGATATTCAAGGCATTAGTCCGGCGTTATGCATGCACAAAATCCTCATAGAGGAAGATCATAAGCCGACTATTGATGCCCAAAGGCGGTTAAACCATGCAATGAAGGAGGTAGTGCGTAAAGAGATAATCAAGTGGTTAGATGCTGGTATTATTTACGCCATCTCCGACAGCAAATGGGTGAGCCCAGTGCAATGCGTTCCAAAGAAAGGAGGGATGACCGTGATAACCAACGAAAACAATGAATTAATCCCAACCAGGACTGTGACCGGTTGGAGGGTTTGTATGGACTATCGGAAGCTTAATAAAGCTACCCGAAAGGACCACTTTCCTTTACCCTTTATTGATCAAATGCTTGATAGATTAGCGGGTAAACCTTACTATTGTTTTCTTGATGGATATTCAGGTTACAACCAAATTGCCATTGCACCGGAGGATCAAGAAAAGACGACTTTTACATGCCCCTACGGAACATACGCATTTAGGAGAATGCCATTCGGATTATGTAATGCACCTGCCACCTTCCAAAGGTGCATGATGGCCATATTCTCCGACATGGTAGAAGACTTCCTTGAGATTTTCATTGATGATTTTTCCGTCTTTGGAGATGATTTTGAGAGCTACCTCGGCAATCTTCAAAAGGTACTTGAAAGATGTGAAAAAGCTAATCTTGTTCTAAATTGGGAAAAATGCCATTTTATGGTGGACGAGGGGATAGTCCTTGGCCATAAGATTAGCTGCCGTGGGATAGAAGTCGACAGGGCTAAAATAGAAGTGATTGAGAAGCTGCCGCCGCCGACCACAGTCAAGGGCATTAGGAGTTTTTTAGGGCATGCTAGTTTTTATCGAAGATTCATTGCAAATTTTTCAAAAATCACCAAACCGCTATGCCATCTTTTGGAGCAGAACCGACCCTTTGACTTTAATGATGAATGTACTGAAGCATTCAAGGTTCTGAAAGAAAAATTGGTAACAGCCCCCATAGTACAGCCACCAGACTGGACGCAGCCGTTTGAGATTATGTGTGATGCTAGTGACTATGCTGTCGGGGCAGCACTTGGGCAGCGCAGAGATAAGATGTTTCATGTCATATACTATGCCAGCAAAACATTAAATGACGCCCAAGTGAACTACACCACCACAGAAAATGAGCTGTTAGCTGTGGTGTTCTCCATCGACAAGTTTCGTTCTTACATACTTGGGACGAAGGTAATAGTGCACACAGACCATTCTGCCCTTAAGTATCTGTTCGCAAAGAAGGATGCAAAGCCTAGACTGATACGGTGGATCCTACTATTGCAAGAGTTCGACCTCGAGATCAAGGACAAAAAAGGGACAGAAAATCAGGTGGCAGACCACTTGTCAAGGTTGGAGAAGGGACAATGTCTACCAATCGACGAGACAAATATACTGGAGACCTTCCCAGATGAGCAGCTCTTTGCTGCCGCAATCGCTGTCGCGAAAGCCATGGCAGCAGGTAAGTCTTCTGAACTTCCTTGGTATGCTGATTTCGTTAATTTTATAGTTAGCGGAATACTACCTTCTGATCTTAATTACCAAGCCAGGAAGAGGTTCCAAAATGATGTTAAACATTATTATTGGGACGAACCTCTTCTTTTCAAACTATGCGCAGATCAGGTTATAAGGAGGTGTGTACCACAAGAAGAGCAAGAAGACATTCTCCATCACTGCCATGCTTCACAATATAGAGGTCACTTAGGAGGCAATAAAACTGCTGCCAAGGTGCTGCAGTCAGGGTTCTACTGGCCGACACTGTATAAAGATGCACAGGACTTTTACAAGAACTGTGACAGGTGCCAGCGGACAGGTAACATCTCGAGGAGAAACGAGATGCCACTGCAGAACATTCTAGAAGTCGAGATCTTCGACGTTTGGGGGATTGATTTTATGGGACCTTTTCCATCTTCATGTGGAAATCTTTACATCCTCCTAGCAGTGGATTATGTCTCCAAGTGGGTAGAAGCAATCGCAACTCAAAAGAATGATGCCAAAACGGTCCAGAAGTTTTTACACAAAAACATTTTTTCTAGATTTGGCATCCCTAAGGCGATTATCAGTGATGAAGGGAGACATTTTGATAATAGGGTAATTGCTGCCGCCTTGAAGAAATATGGTGTTAAGCACAGGATCGCGACAGCATACCACCCACAGACCAATGGACAGGCTGAGATTTCCAATAGGGAAGTGAAGAACATTCTTGAGAAGATGGTTAAACCAACTAGGAAAGATTGGTCTTTACTTCTGAACGATGCATTATGAGCATATCGGACAGCTTTTAAGACTCCATTGGGCATGTCTCCATACCGATTAATTTATGGGAAAACCTGTCACTTGCCTGTCGAGATTGAGCACAAAGCATATTGGGCAATCAAGGCAGTGAATATGGACTTAGACAAGGCAGGCCAGAAAAGGCTATTAGATCTGAACGAGATTGAGGAATTACGGACAATGGCCTACGACAATGCAAGAATTTACAAGGAGAAAACTAAGAAGTGGCATGACAAGAAGTTGCTGCCACGACAGTTCTGCCCAGGGCAGCTTGTGTTGTTATTTAATTCTAGGTTGAAACTCTTCCCAGGGAAGTTAAAATCTAGATGGTCTGGCCCGTTCCAAGTAGTACAAGTTTTCCCCCATGGTGCCATCACAATCCGATCATTAAAAGACGGGCACCGATTCAAAGTCAATGGACAGCGCTTCAAGCATTATCAGGGGACTGAAGCCCCAGGAATACAGGAAGTGGTTACTTTAGGAGATGCCCCACAAGGCATCCCTAATTTAACCTAATTTTTATTTTTATTTATTATTTATTAGGCAATTAGGTTTATTTTATTCGAATAATTTTTTATTCTGTTTTTAGGAAATAAAGAAGTCAAGAAGAAAAGGAGAAGTGACCCAAGCCCACCATCCATCCATCAGCCCAACAGAGCCCATTTATTGAAGCCTGTCGTTTCGGCTGCCGCCGCAGACGGATAAGACAGGCTGTCAACAGACTGACACGGCAAACGCAAAAGCGTGTGGCAGACGCGTAATAGACGCATAAATGCGTGTCAGATGCGTCAGACACGCTAAATCCCATCCGTCGCCCCGTTATTCACGCCTGCCGTTATAGCATTAAACGGGCAGCAACTCGACCGCTATAAAACCCCGTTTTCATTTTCATTTTTTCTCACTTCTGCTTATTCTTCCTTGCTTTCTCCTCTAGTTTTTATTTGCTTCCTTTATTTTCACAACCCTTGCTACTAATATGTCGTCTAGATAGACCCGCCGTAGTGCTGCCTCAGCCTCTTCTTCAGCAGCACCGACGCCCTTCGCCACAAAAGAATTATGGGAGGAAAGGGGTTTCGTCTACATCCGAAAGGCATCCAACATGGGACTCCAGCCATTCATTGCGAAGGCCATAAGAGCTCAACTATGGGAGCAGTTCGCTAAACAACCGGCAGAACTAAACGACACATTGGTCCGGGAGTTCTATGCTGCCATCAACAGCAGAACGGCAACATATGTCACCGTTCGAGGAGTAATAGTGCCATTCACAGCTGACAGCATCAACCACATGTTTGGCCTCTACTTTGCCCCCGATGATGATGCCCACCAGAAATTTCTAGACACCCTCGATGCTGCCGCCTATGGTGCTGTCATGGAGGAGGTGACAGAGGAAGGAACAACATGGACCACAAGCAAAAAGAACCCCCACTCTGTCAAAAGGGGGCAGCTACTCCCGAAAGCCAAACTCTGGAACGCTTTCATCAAAAAGCGTATCATGCCTTCCTCCCACCACACGACGGTGAACCAGCAGCGGCTCGCCCTCATTCATTCAATCATGCACGACAGGCCTATCAATGTGGGCCGCTATATGAGGGAAAGCATCCTAGACTGCACATTCCGCTCCGACTCCCGCCTCTGCTTGCCATTCACAATAACTTCCCTATGTCGCTGTGCTGCTGTCCCCGAGGAATCCTCCGACAAACTAATCAAGGGCAGAGGCTGGACAGACAACAACATCAACAGCCTCATGGAGCTGGTAGTGGCTACACCTATCTCTTCCTTCAACCCAGCCGGCTCCCCAGCAGAATCATCAGAGGAGCCTGCCCCTGAACCTACCGCCGCCACCACTCCGACAGACTAGTCTGCGCACATCCTTGCTGCGATACAACGGGTGGAAGAGAGACAAATGGGATTGATGACCTTCATCCGAGATTTCACCAACTCGACGGTAAACTTTATTACCAACACTTTAAATTTTCCCGATGTTAATTTCCCTACTTTTCCTGCCCATTATTTCCACATCCCCTCCCCTGTCCACACACCCACACCACCTGCCTCCCCAAATTCCCACTCTACTACTTCCACCCCATCACCTGCCCCGACGGCAGCAGGCAGTCCAACGGCCGAAACCTCTGCCAGAGGAATAAAGAGACCTGCCTCCGATGACAGCCCTCTGATCAGGAGGAATTTGGAGAGAGAGTTTATGCCTGTCAAGAGGCAGAAGCACGTGGCAGACAGGAAGCTGATGCTCAAGGCTAGCACCACCACCAGCAGCACTTGGGACAGTGGCAGCAGTTCCGACGTCCAGCTCGTGGAGCAACCTGCCCCTGAACCTGCCCAGCCTCCGCCACAGCCCAGACACCGCCGTCAGATCCGTGTCAGCAGCAGCAGTGAGGACAGCGATTGAAAAATTTGTCTTTTATTTTCCTTTTATTGCTGCCTGCTTATATCTTTTGTGATGTACTTGTCTTCATGTTTTTGTTTTTTCTGTCATTTTGCATTGAGGGCAATGCAACCCTCGAGTTTGGGGGTGGCAACCCTCCATCATTAATGGAGTCGTAGTACATCTTTCAATTATTGTTGTGTCTTTTATTTATTAAATTTCTCTTTAAAAAAATCAGAAAATTTAAAACTGTTGGCTTAAAACTGTGAAGTTAACTTACCTGTCATGACAGCATCTTTAGGACAGTTTAAGGAGAAGTTTAGAGCCTTTCTATAGTTCTGAAAAATTTAAACACCATTGTGACTGTTATATTGCTTAGATTTCTTTTAGTCGAACTAGAATAGGAAGCTTAGAACTTGAATAGCCCCTAGAGGTGCCTAACACTGGCTCTAGGAAAGAAGTTTAGCAAAAGAAAATAAAAAACCTAGAGGTGCCCGAAACCGGCTCTAGGAAGCTAACTAGAGGTGCCCAAAACTGGCTCTAGAAAAACTTAGCTTGAAAATAGAAGAAAAAGAAGCATGAAAATGTGTTTTCAAGAAAATAAACTTTGGCATAAAAATTCGAGATTAAAAAGTTGAATATTCTAGTGAAACTAAGAGAGTCTTAGCATATAACTGTTCACAAGCATGCACACACTGCACGAGAACTATAGGGAGATTCCGGACAGATCCTAACCTTTCCGACAGGTTGCTGCCGCCACAGAGAATGAGCGACGGGTAAGGGACAGTTCACTGATTGACAGCCAACACAAAAATATTCATTTTTCTTTTAAGTCTTAATTGCTTGAGGGCAAGCAAAAACTTGAGTTTAGGGGTGTGTTGAGTGTGTAAAAGTTCTATTATTTACACCCTTTTTAACCCACATTTCTGCTGCATTCAAGCATCATTGCATTGCATTTAGGTTAGTTTTCAGCAAAACATCACAAATATGTAAAAGGCACGAATTCTACTAAAAGATGGCTGATTTTGCAGGTAGCTGCCAAAGTTGACGGAGACGGCAGGCGCAGGGCAGAGAAGCAGGAAAGCTGAACTGGACAAGCAGACGACGAGGACGAAGCTGCCATGGAGCTGTCGTGACAGCAAGGTGACAGCAGCCTAATGAAGAGGAAAAGTAAAGTGGACCTCGATAGATAGAGAAAAATCTGCTCGTCTGTCGTGTGAAAGCCAAATATTTTTCCAAGCCCCGGATCAAAAGATGTGACAAGACAAAGCTCAAGGAGAGGAAATCCCTAGAAACAAGGATGGCGGCTGCAAAGTAGGAACTTTAGAGATTAAGTCTTTATTAGAATCTTACTTTTAATTAAAGTTGTAATCCTTGTCAACTTAGAATACTTGAGCCCAAAGCTTATATAAGGGCATAGATTTTAACCTAGGAGATATCATAGATCTTACCCCATAACCGATAACCTAAACCCCTCTGTCGTCTACCCGTCACCGACATGTTCTAAATTCCCTCTAGGGCCACGGGTTGTTTTGTAAAGTAGCTGCAAGGGTTGTTTTGTTTTAGGATTTTCCAAGTTCAATAAAATAAACTTCAAGTTCTCTTATTTTGGTTATTAATATCTTGCAAGAGCATCGGGAGAGCATTGTGAGGTTATCCATTTACTTAGCATCGGGAGAGTTAAGTATACGAAAGAAATAAGAGCAAGTTCTCTAGTTTATAGTTGAACTATCTTGTGCCTAGGGATAGGGCAAGGTTAAGTGGCTAAGGAAGAATTCATACACATCGGTGTTCATCCTTCGATTCACGCCGGGAGGTATCATCAAAGACGTGATCATCGACAGACTTGGACCTAGGGATAGGCCAAGGTAGATCTGGGATTCTTGCCAAACATGAAGTACGGAGTTGGTGTGTTCGCTGCCGCGACAGCCAACGGACAGCCGCCGCGACAGGTGCTGCCGCGACGGGCACGCCGACAGAACTGGAGTTCCTAAGCAATTCAATACCTGCACTACTGAGCAATTCAATACCAGCCCATTCTCTCTATCTTGATAATTCTACTCTTTTATTTAAGTTTACTTTATTATTCTCGTGACAACTCTTAATTATTTCTTTACTTTCGTGTAGTGAAATAAGGTGAAGTCACTAGCCCAATCCCTGTGGAGACGATATTCTATACTTCGTATCACTTTAGTACTTGCGTCGTGTACACTTGCACTACAATTGCGATAGACTCTTTTACACGCAACAAGGGGATAATAGTTCAGACTATAAGAGCGTAGGAAAAGCCGAGAAGGGTCCAACTATATCAAGACTTAGGGGTGATAGCGAGATACGATGAATGGAGAATGCAAAGAATGAACGATAACACATTTTAAGAAAGGCCGATAAATGCTAGTTCCTCTACTCAGTCTGTTGAGGAAGCACCCTCGACTTTAGAAAAGCTCAAGCATGATCGTGAGTTGGATTTGAAGAAGTACAAAAAGGGAATTAGTGATCTCACCAAAGAACTGACTATGTCGAAGCTGCAGGTAAGTATGCATAAGGGAAAAGAAAAAGAGTTGATGAAACAGAACGAAAAGATTAGTCGTGATCTGAAAGAGCTGCAAGAATTACATGAAGGTTATAAGGCAAAACAAAAGGAAGGAACGAGTAAAGTAGCAAAAAACTTGTCAGAGAAACTGGATGCAATGACCAAGGACAAAGACGATTATAAAAAGATGTATGAAATGAAGTCTAGGTCAAGCAAAGAATCAAGAAGTAAAGCGAAAAAGAAGCTGGAAGAGGAACAAGCTAAGAATTTTGATATAACAAGTCACGTAATGCAACTAGAGCAATTAATCACAAAATAACACAATGAGGACAAAGTTCAGTTGGAAATAGAGAAGGAAGGACTGTAGAAAAGGTAACGGAGCTAGAGAACGTTGTACAGGATCTGAAGGAGAAACTTGCAGGTTACGAAAGAGCACTGACCGTAGAAAATGGAGTATGGAAAGACAAGTACGAAGCGGCACGATGCACTGTTCAAAGCCAGAATGATGAATTGGTGAGTTTCAAGACTCGGGTCAAAGGTGTTGCCTCGTATGTCCAAATTTTGTCAAGACAAGCTGCAAGTCTGTTGGAGCAACCCAATATCGAAGAAAAACATGGAGAGGCCATTACTCGCTTGCCGCACGAGCTGGTCAACTTAGGAATTAGGGCTAGTAGTTTCTTGTAGGAAAATTTTCTTTTCTTTGTATTTGAACTTTCAGACAAATGGATGTTTCTAAAAGACTGGTTCCTAAATTTGATGCCTTCTTTTTGCATTCATGCATACATTCATACATTCACGCATTTAAACTTCATATTATATTGCAAAATAAAGAATTTAACAAAGGAAAGGTTTAAAGACAATTTGCTTTAAATCGCAATCATATCGCATTCATACGGAACTCACATGAGCTCTAAAGACATGGTTTTTGAAGATAGAATTGCTAGTCTGGAGAACGATCGAGTGGAGACACAGAATTTATTTGATAAAATGGAACAGTCTATCAAAGACCATTTTGCCCAGACATAGGCAGAGATTATCAATCAGCAGACTACCTTGTTAGAACCAAAGGAGTCTATAAAAGCTAAAGTGTCTGAAGGTACTTCAAACGACATGAATGATCAAGCTAAAACTACATCTCACATCAGAATGCATCCTGAAAAAACTGTAACTCCCTAAACCCGACCCAAAGGTTATGGGTCGAATCTAGGAAGTCGGATTGAAAACATGTCCTTCAAGTAATTTAAAATTGGCGTCGTTTAACATTAAAATCCATATTTCGAAAACGCATTCGTATAGATAAAGCAATCTAAAATAAAGTAGCAAAATATCCAATTAAAATTCTCATGCATGCTAAACAGTTTAAAAATCCCCAAATAAATATAAGAGTAATCAAATTTACATAAAAAATCCCAAATAATGAAATAACTGGAATAAAACCGAAATAAATCTGAAAACTAAAAATATTCATACTAAAATAGTAAAAAATCTGATAATTGTGGTCCTCCAAGTACTGAACTCCTATGTCTGAGAATCTGAAATAGAAGCTAAGGGGAGTCAGCTATTAAGCTTAGTGTGTCTCTAAGGTGCACCAGACAAAAAATCACAAGAATTATACAATCAGCATAGTCATTCCAACAGTCAATCGAATATACATATATGCAAAGCACGATGCACCTAAGTCTATGTCATGAACCCATCTACATCACCGTCCGAAGAGTAAGGTTCTCCTGAACCACTCTCTACATCGTCACCATCCGAAGTGGAACTTAGCTCGAAGGGTGGAACCACTGATCCGAAGTTGAATTCAGCCCGAAGGATGAAACCAATGAACTTTCGCCGTACATTTTCCCACCCGAATGATATGACATGAATGTTCCGATTCCAATCCGAATGCAACATCATTAGTCCGAAAATGCATGAGTATTTAGTCCGATAATTATTATTCAAATTCCGATGTATGATGCTTAACAGAATGGCATATAACATATCACATAGCTCATATCACAACATATTTTACAGTCAAAAATCACATAACAACAACATATTTCACAGTTAAACATCGCACAGCAACAACACAAATAATATAGCACAAGCAGGGAACACACCTTAGCCAAAGCAACTCAACCTACTTAATAATGTGTTTCCCACGATCAGAACCACTAGGTTTAGCTGTATCAGAACCTATGAGAAAATTTTCCATATTAGCACTATTATCACTATGACCAATGAGTTATTCCTATATACTTATCTCACGAAATTTAATGATACAAGAACATCTATCTGATACGTATCATTCATCTCCAAATTTAGGAGTGCACTGACTCAGATAATCAGTGTTCTTTGGCACGGCCAGCTTTGAAGACGGCGTGGGCTTGGTGGGGACGAACGAGAGTTTAACACCAAGTCGCCAACATTAGGTAAGAAGAGCGCTGCAAACCCTTGGAAGACCGCTTGTTGGAGTTACAGAAAGCAAATGAGTTGGGGCCATGCGCTGCTGAAATGAGTTTCGTGACTGACTTGATACTACCTCCGAAATTTAAGGCCCCAGATTTTGAAAAGTATGACAAGACTACTTGTCCAAAGGCCCACCTCACAATGTATTACCGGAAAATGGCTACCCACTTGAAAGATGAGAAGTTGCTGATACATTGCTTCCAAGATAGTTTAGCTGGTTTAGCAGCCCGATGGTACACACAGTTGAGCCGTGCGAACATTCGATAGTGGAAGGACCTTTCAAGGGCATTTGTAGAGCACTACAAACATGTGACAAAAATGGTCTCTAGCCGAGTTATGCTGCAAGGAATGGAGCAGAAAAATGATGAAACGCTCTGGCAATATGCTCAAAGATGGAGAAATGTCGCAACTCAAGTGCAACCTTAACTGATGGAAAATGTGATTGCTCACATGTTTGTTCAAACTCTGAGAGGGATACTTTTCGAAAGGCTGATCAGTAATGCTACTCAGAATTTTGCTGATATTGTGATGACTAGAGAATTAATAGAAGTTGCAATCAAAAGCGGCCGGATTGAGAGTGGAGAGAGCTCTCGAAGGAATTATAAGAGGAAGGATAGTGAAGTGAACAATACAAGTACAATTGAGGCTCCAAAGAATGTGGCCATTACCTTATCTGGAACTGCAGCAGGAAGCTCACAGAATCCGAACAAGAAAGACTCATGAGGACCGAGAAATGATAGGATGAATTTCACACCCATTCCGATGGCATATGCTTAATTGTATCCCCAGTTGCATGAAGCGGATTTGGCGAGGCCATATCATTTGACACCTCTGCAGCCTCCTTATCCTCCATGGTACAATTCTGAGGCCCATTGTGAATTTCATGTTGGGATACTGGGGCATTCGATCAAGACATGCACAACATTCAAGAAGGTGGTATAGAACCTGATCAATAATGGGATCTTAAAGTTTGAGGAACTGAGAATTGCAGCAAACACTTTGCTGAGTCATAGTGGGCAAGGGGTGAATGGTATAGAAGAAGATGATGAAGCAGAACGGTTGAAGACTGATGTCACAGAAATTAAATCTTCGCTAAAATGAGTGTTTGAACAGTTGTATAATGTCAGGATGATTGAAATGGGCATGAAAGTGGAAATAGAGATACAATCTGAAATATATTGTGAGTATCATCAAGAATGTGGCCATGAGATTCATCATTGCCAAGAGTTCAGGGGCTTGATTCAGAAAATAATGGATAAAAAAGAGATTGAATTTTTTGAGAAAAGTAAGAATGAGGAAAGAAGTTGAGGTGTGCACCTCTGAGTGTTTCGGAGTTAAATATGGGGTCCATAAGCCCTTGGTTGTCTCTGTGAAACCAAAGGTTGCAAGCAAGAAAACAAAAGTAACCCCGAAGATTGTGATCTCGACTCCTACACCATTTGCTTTCAAAAGTACCAATGCAGTTCCTTGGAATTATACAACCAATGTGACCATACGAGGAAAAGAGAAGCTACAAGAAGAAATAATGTCAAATGATGAAAAGAAGGATAAGCAGCCTAATACGGGGGCAATAAATGAAGTGGGACACTTTACCCGAAGTGGTAGATGATATTCTTCTCAAGAAGAACTTAAAGAAGTAGAGAAGATTAAACGGAAGGCTGCGGTAACACCAGATAAGATTTTTAGGGAGGATCCTACTTCAAAGATAAACAAGCCAGTAACAGAAGAACAAACACAAGAATTTTGAGGTTTATGAAACATAGTGAATACATCATAGTTGAGCAGTTAAAGAGACAACAAGCAAGGATTTCTGTCTTGGAGTTACTGTTGAGTTCTGAAGGGCACCGCAATACTTTGATGAGGGTGCTAAACCAGACATTTGTACCAAATTATATGTTTGTGGACAAATTAGACAGAATCATGAACCATATCATTGCCGACAACTACATCACATTCATTGATGATGAAATCCCTGAATGAGGGATAGGGTCGGTCAGGGGCGGAACTAGAAATTTATAAAGGGGGACCAAAATGAAATTTAAAAAAACTAAAACTTTATGAAGGGGACCAAAGTGAAATTAAAAATTTTGAGAGGGGCCAAACTAAAATTTTTCAAATTTTAAAGGGATTATAGAGGTAATTTTACATTTTTCTAAAAAAATTCTATCTTCTTCCTAATGAAAAATAAATTGGGGGGGGGGAACCATACCCCCTTAAACCCCCCAATGTTCCGCCCCTGGGGTCGGTGAAGGCTTTGAACATTACCACACATTGCAAAGGGTATGTGTTACCAGAAGTCCTGATTGATAATGGATTGACACTGAATGTTATGCCAATGGCAACTCTGCAAAGGTTACCCATTGTTGACTCTCACATTAAAACATACTAGAATATTGTAAGGGCCTTTGATGGAACGATACGGGAGGTGTTGAGGAGGATTGAAGTACCACTATTGATTGGGCCAAAAAATTACGATATAGATTTTATGGTAATGGACATTAAGACTACCTACAACTGCTTGTTGGGAAGACCCTAGATTCACTCAGTTGGAACAGTCTCGTCATCCTTACACCAAAAGCTCAAATTTGTTATAGAAGGGAAGCTGCTTAGTGTTGGTGCAGAGGAAGACATTATTGCCTCAGTAACCACTGACGTCTCATATATCCAAAAAGATGAAAACGCCCTTGAGTGTTCTTTCCGGGCTTTAGAATTTGTAAATGCTACCTTTTTTGCCGAGGGCAAGGCGTCTCCGCGACCAAGGTTATCATATTGCACTAAAATGACTGTGCAAGAAACACTAGGAAGGGGCGCGAAGACAAGAAAAGGACTTGGAAAACACTTGCAAGAACACTTATGGACAAGGCTGATCATCATAAAGAAGAACCATTTCGGGCTAGGGTTCATTCCAAACATGCAAGACAGGCTGAGAGAACTAAAGAAAAGAAAGAAACAGAGAAATGTTTGTTTACTGGGACTGAAACTTCTTCTAGACTGGTAACTTCTTTTGACATGACGAAGATTTTCAAGTCCCGTGGGTTTGCAAATGTTTAGAAACAGCTGGAGGAAGTCAACCGAGAGACTGCAAAGCTACACGAGGAGGAAATTTTCGGCAATAATTTGGATGGGCTCGTCATTGGTGGAATTTTCGAGGGAGTTCGACATGGAGAATTTTTGGAACAGATCTGCCCATGTCTTCAGGCGACATGCTGAACAATTGGACCGCCGAAGACTTCCATCTTGTAGCTAAGAATAAAACTGAGTAAATGTCAGGAACCACCTTATACTTTTGCCTGCAAGTATAATGGATTGTCTGTAAAGGGCCGTTATACCTATCCATTTTAATAAATATGCTTTTCATGCTGATTCACAAATGGTAAAAATGTTTCTTTAATTTTTCGCATCCTTTCCAAAATATATTATTATTTCCTTTGCATGTCTTCAATTATCGACTGCATGAATGATCCTAAACCTAATCCTGGAGTAGGTTCTGAACCGCCAGTGTGGTTAGTGGAAGTCAATGAAGTCGAGGATGAAATAGAATGTGAAATCCCTGAAGAATTACTAAGGATGGTGGAAAAAGAAGACAAGCATATTTTACCTCATAAGGAAGAGTTGGATGTTCTCAACTTGGGAATAGATGAAATAAGAAGAGAGGTTAAAATAGAAACAACATTCTCATTAAATGAGAAGCAAAAGATGATTGATTTGCTACGGGAGTTCAAAGATATCTTTGTCTGGTCTTATCAAGACATGCCAAGATTGAATTTTGATATAGTGGTACATAAGTTACCCATAAGGCCAGAATGTAAACCAGTTCAATAGAAGCTTAGAAGATTGAGACTGAAAATCGTATTGAAGATAAAGAAAGAGGTACAGAAGCAGATTGATGTTGGTTTTCTCGCAGTGTCGTAGTATCCAGAGTGGGTGGCCAATATAGTCCTCGTACCGAAGAAAGATGGAAAGTTGCACATATGTGTGAACTACAGAGATCTGAATAAAGCCAATCCGAAGGATAATTTTCCTCTTCCACTCATAGATATTATGGTTAATAACACATCGGGGCATTCATGGTTTTCTTTCATGGATGGTTTCTAGGGGTATAGTCAAATAAAGATGAATCCGGAGGACATGGTCAAAACAACATTCATAACTTTATGGGGGCACATATTGCTACAAAGTGATGCCTTTCGGATTGGAGAATGCCGAGGCAACGTATCAACGAGCAATGGTTACCTTGTTCCACGACATGATGCACAAAGAAGTTGAGGTGTACATGGACGATATGATTGCTAAATCCCACACTGAAGAGGAGCATATTTAAAATTTGAGGAAATTGTTCTTGAGATTGAGGAAATATTAGTTAAAACTCAATCCCAACAAGTGTACTTTTGAAGTAACATCTAGAAAACTCCTAGGGTTTGTGGTCAGCAGAAAAGGAATTGAAATAGATCCAGATAAGGTGAATGCCATTCAAAATTTGCCACCACTTGGTTCACAGAAAGAAGTTTGTGGATTCCTTGGCGGGATAAATTACGTTTCTCGGTTCATTTCACAATTAACCGATAAATGTGATCCAATCTTTAAGTTGCTCAAAAAGAATAACTCTGGAGAATGAAATGAAGAATTCCAAGAAACATTTGATAAAATTAAGAAATATTTTGCGAATGCTCCAATATTAGTCGCACTAGTTCCCGGCAGACCGCTAATCCTGTACTTGACGGTCTATGAGAACTCAATGGATGTGTGTTGGGGAAACATGATGATACATGAAAGAAGGAAATAGCTACCTATTACCTATGCAAAAAGTTCACTAAATGTGAAGTGTTGTACCCACCAATCCAAAAGTTATGTTGTGTTTTGGCCTGGGTAACTCGTAGCTCAGACAATATATGTTGTACCACACTACATGTCTAATTTCCTGCCTTGATCCATTGAAATTTATGATGGAAGTGCCAGCATTGACTGGAAGGTTCGCACGCTGGCAAATGTTGTCAGAATTTTATATTGTGCATGTAAGTCAAAAGGCAATAAAAGGAAGTGAAATAGCAGATTTCTTAGCCAGTCGTGCATCGGAAGATTATGAGCCTCTGAACTTTGATTTCCCAGATGAGAATGTAATGAATATCTCCACAACGGAAACTAGAATCCCAGATAATGAAACTTGGAAGTTATATTTTGATGGAACAACTAATGCCCTTGGACGTGAAATTGGAGCAGTATTGTTGAGATGTTTGGAGCTCGATTCGATCAACCAATATTGCTCACCAAGTGGTGGAGAGGTGGATTTTTGGGTGGAAGGGTTGTGGAAGCTAGAATGAAAATAGACACAATGATTTATAGTGGTTCGGCCTTCTAACAAGCACCTACATCCACTACCTTAGCTTCCCACTAAGGATTTCACAATCAATCCACTAATTGATTCGTCCCCTTTTCTAGGATTAGGAGGAAACCCTTACAACCGATCAAGCTTCTACCCAAAGCCTTGATCAAAACCCTCTTTACAAAGAGAAACAAGAAAGCAAACTTAAACCCTCTGATAGGTGTTTGTTTGCACAATGAAGCACTCACCCAAAACCTAAAACACTTGAGCAAATTTGACAATTTTGGCTCACTAGTGTTTGTCTATACAAGAAATGACAATTTAAGCACTAAGAAAATTTCTTGATCATATGATGTTTGACAATATGAGCATTAGCCTTCTCTTGATGCTTGGAGGTCCCTTTTATACTCCCAATTGAGTTTGTAGTCGTTACTAGCCGTTGGGGATGAATTGGAGCCGTTGAGGACTTTATTTCCCTTCATAAATGATGTTCTGCAGCTACCAGTATCGATACACGTGGAACGGTATCGATACGGCCTTCATAGGAACTAGCCGTTGGGCTCTTGCCAGCATAGGCGTATCGATACGCTTGAGGGCGTATCGATACGGGTCCATATTTGAATGGCCGTTGGGAAATAGCCGTTGGGGTGGTTGAAATGGGATCGGTACGCTTACCTGGCGTATCGAAACGATCCCGGCCGTATTGATACGGCAAAGGCCTGTATCGGTACGGGGTTTGACAGTGGCCAAACTGAGGCAAAATAGTATCAGTACGGGTACAACCGTATCGATACGGGTCACTAGAAAATACAAGTTTGGCTGTTTAAAACAGAAAATTCTTTGCCAAAAACCTTTCAAAATACCTCAAACATAAATTCAAGTTGTTTGGACTTAAAAACAAGTTTTAAAATCTTTTCAAATTAGTCCAAAACATTTTTCAAATATTATATCAAAACATTAGTTCTACAATCTCCCCCTTTTTGATATAATAAAACTAACTTGAAAAATTGTTTGGGATTCTCCCCCTTAAACTTTAAAGATGTGAATAAGAGATTATATGTATGAAATTAAATAAAGCTCCCCCTTATTCATTTGAAAATTTGAAAATTCAATTTTTCAAATCATACCATTTCTCCCCCTTTTTGTTATATCAAAAAGAATTTAAGACATTAAGTTCAAAATAACAATAGAGGTAAAAAGTTTTGACACAAATAAGAATTTGGTTTAAAAAATGGCTCCCCCTCACTCATAGCATCATCAAAAATGTTAGTCCAACATATATGATCATCTAGTTGAATTTAAACTAAAATAAACAAATGAAATAAAAAAAAAACAACTAGAATTTTTACCAACACTTGAATTCAAGGGAGGATGTAAAGCCTTCCTTCTCCAAGTGTTCTTCCTTGTGTGTATGGAGCTCCCCCTCAATGTTTGACTTGTTGAACATCTCCATCACACCTACAATAGACAATCAAGTAATTTTTGGTATCCAAATTGCTTTGGATCCATATACGTTAGTTGCACAAATTTTAGTCCCCTTAGGAATCCATTTTTCAATGTCATCCTTTTTAATTGAAGTACTAAGTCCTTTTGGGACCCAAATACTTCTAAAACATTTTCCTTTAATAAATCTAGGGGCACTAGATTGTCTAACATAAAAATTTGATTTTCCAAAATTGTTTTTCTTTTCAAGCTCTTTGGAAATCAAATCTTTTTCTCCTTGAACTTTTTGAAGCAATTTTTGTAAATCAAGACATTTTAATTCAAATTCTTCAAGTTTTGCTTCAAGTTCAAGTTTGGTTTTAGAAAGCAAATCATTTTGAATTTTTAATTTTGAAACCAATTTATTGTTTTTCAAAATGTGGCTTTTAAAATCTAAAACCAAATCATCATAGGCATCTTGTAATTCATCAAAAGTGTAAGAACATGAAGTAGATGAATTAGAAGTTACCCTTGAATCTTCTTCGATGGCCATAAGGCAAAGGTTGGCTTGTTCATCGTTGGTGGAGTCCTCATCACTCCAAGTAGCCACATGTGCCTTCTTCTTATGGCTAGAAGTGCTTGCCCTCTCCTTTCTTTTAGGTTCTCGTTCAAGCTCTCTCAATGCTTTCTTCATGAACGGGGCACACTTCTTGAAGAGATGAACTATCTCTTCATCTTCATCCTCCTCTTCACTTGTGTAGACATGATGGCAAGTGGAGGATTTGAGAGCCATGGCACTTGCATTGATGCCAAGCCCTTTGATTTTCTTCTCTCCCATAGCTCTAATTTCTTCCCTCTTCTTCTCATCCTCTTTGTTCTTCTTCATGATTTGATGAGTAAGGAGTGACCCCATGAGTTCATCAAGCTTCAAAGTCTTCAAATTTTTGGCTTCGATGATGGCGGTCCTCTTTGAGTCCCAAGACTCGGGAAGTGAGTAGATGAGCTTTCGAACAAGCTTTTCTTCCGGGATGGCTTCTCCAAAACCTTTAAGACCGTTGGTGATGGTGGAGAACCTATCAAACATCTTCTCGATGTTCTCTTCTGGATCCATTTTGAAGTTCTCATACTCCAAGGTTAGGAGCCCAATCTTGGTCTCCTTGACTTCATTTGTCCCCTCGTATGTGACTTCAAGCTTGTCCCATACCTCCTTGGCACTTTCACAAGAAGACATATTCTCATAGATGGATGGACCAAATGCACAAAATAGAATGTACAATGCTTTGCAATTTAGCTCCATCTTCTTGCGATCGTCGGCACTCCACTCCGCTTTACTTCTTTGAGGCACGAACGGACCATCTTCAACTACATCCCATAGCTTGTAATCTTTTGATTTGATGAAGAACTTCATCTTTGTCTTCCAATGGGCATAGTGGTCTCCGTCAAAGAAAGGCGGTTTGTCGATGGATTGCGCCATTTGAGCCGGTTGATGAAATAATGATCGAGCTTGCCGGATCTTCTCAATAGGATGTGAATCCTCTTCGATTGAGCCAAGCTCTGATACCAATTGTTGAGATGTTTGGGGCTCGATTCGATCAACCAATATTGCTCACCAAGTGGTGGAGAGGTGGATTTTTGGGTGGAAGGGTTGTGGAAGCTAGAATGAAAATAGACACAATGATTTATAGTGGTTCGGCCTTCTAACAAGCACCTACATCCACTACCTTAGCTTCCCACTAAGGATTTCACAATTAATCCACTAATTGATTCGTCCCCTTTTCTAGGATTAGGAGGAAACCCTTACAACCGATCAAGCTTCTACCCAAAGCCTTGATCAAAACCCTCTTTACAAAGAGAAACAAGAAAGCAAACTTAAACCCTCTAATAGGTGTTTGTTTGCACAATGAAGCACTCACCCAAAACCTAAAACACTTGAGCAAATTTGACAATTTTGGCTCACTAGTGTTTGTCTATACAAGAAATGACAATTTAAGCACTAAGACAATTTCTTGATCATATGATGTTTGACAATATGAGCATTAGCCTTCTCTTGATGCTTGGAGGTCCCTTTTATACTCCCAATTGGGTTTGTAGCCGTTACTAGTCGTTGGGGATGAATTGGAGCCGTTGAGGACTTTATTTCCCTTCATAAATGCTGTTCTGCAGCTACCAGTATCGATACACGTGGAACGGTATCGATACGGCCTTCATAGGAACTAGCCATTGGGCTCTTGCCAGCATAGGCGTATCGATACGCTTGAGGGCGTATCGGTACGGGTCCATATTTGAATGGCCGTTGGGAAATAGCCGTTGGGGTGGTTGAAATGGGATCGGTACGCTTACCTGGCGTATCGAAACGATCCCGACCGTATCGATACGGCAAAGGCCTGTATCGGTACGGGGTTTGACAGTGGCCAAACTGAGGCAAAATAGTATCGGTACGGGTACAACCGTATCGATACGGGTCACTTGAAAATACAAGTTTGGCTGTTTAAAACAGAAAATTCTTTGCCAAAAACCTTTCAAAATACCTCAAACATAAATTCAAGTTGTTTGGACTTAAAAACAAGTTTTAAAATCTTTTCAAATTAGTCCAAAACATTTTTCAAATATTATATCAAAACATTAGTTCTACAAGTATTGATTTCTCCAAATAATGTACACAACCCGTTCACTAGCAAGTTAGAATTTCTTTGCACCAACAATATGGCAGAGTATGAAGATTGTGTCATGGGCCTGCAAGCTGTTATTGAAAGGAAAATAGAAATCTTGAAAATATATGAGGATTCAGTGTTGGTTATCTACTAACTTTGTGGAGAATGGGAAATAAAGGATATAAAGTTGATTGAGTAGCGAAAATTAATCCTAGAGCTAACAAAAGAATTTGAAGAAATTACTTTTACATATATCCCCAGGGAAGATAACTAAATGGCAGATGCCTTAGCTACGCTGGCTTTGGTATTCCTAGCAAATAAACCAGAAGATATGATGCCGATTCGAATGCAAAGTTATGAAACTTATGCCCACTGTTGCATCATATAAGAAGAAGTCGATAAGCATCCCTGGTATTATGACATTCTGCAATATCTAAAGTATCAGACTTATCCCCTAGGGGCAAATGACAATGACAAGAGAACAATTAGAAGGATGGCTTCAGGATACATGCTCGATGGTGAGATTCTTTATAAAAGGGGAAAATATCAAATCATGTTAAGACGTGTCAATGCCAATGAAGTAAAGAACATCATGGCATTTGTGCATGATGGAATATGTGGAACACATGCCAATGGATTCTCTATAGCCAGGAAAATCATGAGATATGACTATTATTGGACAACCATGGAAGGAGATTGCATTGAATGTTCTAGGAAGTGTCATAAGTGTCAGATATATGCTGAGAAGATTAATTCTCCACTAGTACCTCTTCATACAATGAATTCACCATGGCCTTTTGTTGTCTGGGCATGGATGTTATTGGACAGACTCACCCTAAAGCTTTTAATGGACACCGTTTCATTCTTGTGGCCATAGACTATTTTACCAAGTGGGTAGAAGCAGTTTCTTATGCCAACATCACAAGAACGACAGTTTGCAAGTTCTTGAATAAAGAGATAATTTTTCGGTATGGTTTGCTAGAAATAATTGTCACTGATAATGCTACCAATTTCAACAATAAGGTGATAACAAAAGCATGTAAGCAATTCAAAATCATTTACCACAATTCTCTGACTTACCGCCCTAAAATGGATGGGGTAGTGGAGGCAGCCAACAAAAATATCAAGAAGATCATATCAAAGACAACAGAAACTTACAAAGATTGGCATGAGAAACTGCCCTTCGCATTGTTTGCATATCAAACTTCAATATGAACCTCAATTGGGGCAACACCTTACTCTTTGGTCTACGGGACAGAAGCGACACTTCCCATTGCGGTTGAAATCTCATCTCTTCGTGTTTTGTCTGAAGTGAAGTTAGATGATGCAGAATGGCTACGGGGTCGATTTGACCAATTGAATCTTATTGAGGAAAAGAGGTTGAAGGCAATCTGCCACAGTCAAATGTACCAAAAAAGAATGATGTAGGCATATAATAAAAAGGTGCACCCAAGAGAATTTCGAGAGGGAGATCTTGTGTTGAAAAAGGTCTTGCAAATACATCGTGATGACCGTGGAAAATGGATGCCTAATTGGGAAGGACCATATGTTGTCAAAAATGCCTTCTCTAGAGGAGCGTTGATCTTAGCTAAAATGGACGGCAAGGAGTTGCATAAGCCACTTTGATTCAATCAAGAATTATTATGCCTAAAGAATTCAAAAAGAGAATGAAAAAAGAAAAAGAAAGAAAAAACGGAGTGAAAACTGGAAAGAGAGCTTTCAGAAAATGAAAATATTCACGGTGAAAAACCAGAAAGGGCGCCTTAGATATGTCCAAAAAAGATGATTAAAATCAAAGGAGGGTTCATGGTGAAAATCCGTAAAGGGCGCCTTGAAACCAATGGAGGATCTGAGTTGAAAACCCGTGAAGGGCAACTCAGAAGAGTGAGGTTAGGCATCCGGTAGACAAAATTTCTCGAACACCTGGTGAAAATAAAATGAGGGTTCATGGTGAAAATTCGTAAAGGGAGCCTTGAAACCAATGGAGGATCTGAGTTGAAAACCCGTGAAGGGCAGCTAATAAGAGTGAGGTTAGGCATCCGACAGACAAAATCTCTCGAACACCTGGTATTTTGGAAGGGATTTCACATCTATAAACATCCCGGCAACGTTTGAGGACTGTTGGACATGAGTGCAAGTTCAGCTCTATATCTGGTCGATGGGGTGGTTGTATCCTTCATGCCTTGGATGCTTGGAGATCTAACCTTGTTTATTGATTTTTTTTGTTTCAGTTTGCCATGACTATCTCAAATCCTGTTGTATTTCGATTTATAAGCTTCAATAAAATTCATGAATTCACTTCGAGCTTTTTTTCCAAAGCATTATAAAATGGTTGATATAATGTATAAAAGCAGATAATTTCTTGGTATTACTATGTTTTAAAAGTGCAGGTGAACCTTATCACTCTGGGATATCGAAGAAGAGTGCACATGTCAAGATGGTGTAAATTTGAAGACAAACTGCAAAGATGTCAACAGGGTTTGCCACCCGAAGAACAATGATTTTTATCTCTGTGTTCATGTTATCATGATCGCTTGAATCATCATCTCAGTTGGGACAGTTTATGAAGATTGAGAATGAGGAAGAATGTCCGCAGCCCCATGATCTACTGTTGAGAACCATCATTTTGTAAAGACTCTTGGATTTGGCAAAACTTTAACATTGAAGGATTGGGTATTTGCAATGTTGCCAAAACAAGGTGATATATGATTGGCTAGGATAAGATTTCGTCAACTATAATACTTATCCTTTATTCTCTATAAAAAAAAGAAAAAAAGAAAAAGAAAAAGAAAAGAATAAAAAAGAAGAAAAAGAGAAAAAAAAACCAAAGTGAAAACCCGAAAGAGCGCTTTGAGAAAAGCAACCTAAAGTGAAAACTTGAAAGGAAGCTTTGAGAAAAGCAACCTAAAGTGAAAACCCGAAAGGGTGCTTTGGAGGAAAGGGCAAGAAATGCATGAAGGAGATTGTGACGGCCGATTCTAAATGTGAGGTGGGAATTAGAAAAGAAGCATTAAAAAGGGTTCTAAGAGGGTAGAAGCAGATTGATGAATCTCAACAAGTCATTGTTCATGTTGAGTTGTGTGGAGCTCGATTCGATCAACCAATTTAGCTCACCAAGTGGTGGAGAGGTGGATATTTGGGTGGAGGGGTTGTGGAAGCTAGAAAGATTAAAGACACAATGATTTATAGTGGTTCGGCCTTCTAACAAGCACCTGCATCCACTACCTTAGCTTCCCACTAAGGATTTCACAATCAATCCACTAATTGATTCGTCCCCTTTTCTAGGATTAGGAGGAAACCCTTACAACCGATCAAGCTTCTACCCAAAGCCTTGATCAAACCCTCTTTTACAAAGAGATAATAAAAGCAAACTTAAACCCTCTAATAGGTGTTTGTTTGCACAATTAAGCACTCACCCAAAACCTAAAACACTTGAGCAAATTTGACAATTTTGGCTCACTAGTGTTTGTCTATACAAGAAATGACACTTTAAGCACTAAGACAATTTCTTGATCATTTGTTGATTGACAATTGAAGCATTAGTCTTCTTTTGATGCTTGGAGGTCCCTTTTATACTCCCAATTGAGTTTGTAGCCGTTACTAGCCGTTGGGGATGAATTGGAGCCGTTGAGGACTTTATTTCCCTTCATAAATGCTGTTCTGCAGCTACCAGTATCGATACACGTGGAACGGTATCGATACGGCCTTCTTGAGGAAATAGCCGTTGGGCTCTTGCCAGCATAGGGTATCGATACACGTAGAGCGGTATCGATACGGCTTGATATTTAAATGGCCGTTGGGAAATAGCCGTTGGGGTAGTTGAAATGGGATCGGTACGCTGACGTGGCGTATCGAAACGACCCCGATCCGTATCGATACACTAAACCCTCGTATCGATACGGGTTTTGACAGTGGCCAAACTGAGGCAAAATGGTATCGGTACGGGTTCAACCGTATCGATACTGGGACGTTGAAAATACAAGTTTGGCTGTTTAAAACATGAAAAATCTTTGCCAAAAACCTCTTAAAATACCTCAAACATAAATTCAAGTTGTTTGGACTTAAAACCAGGTTTTAAATTCTTTTCAAATTAGTCCAAAACATTTTTCAATTATTATATCAAAACATTAGTTCTACAATCTCCCCCTTTTTGATATAATAAAACTCACTTGAAAAATTGTTTGGGATTCTCCCCCTTTAACTTTAAAAATGTGAATAAGAGATTAAGGAAATGAAATCAAATAAAGCTCCCCCTTATTCATTTGAAAATTCAATTTTTCAAACCATACCATTTCTCCCCCTTTTTGTTATATCAAAAAGAATTTAAACATTAAGTTCAAAATAACAATAGAGGTAAAAAAAAAATTTGACACAAATAAGAATTTGGTTTAAAAAAATGGCTCCCCCTTACTCAAAGCATCATTAAAAATGTTAGTCCAACATTTATGATCATCTAGTTGAATAATCTAAAAATAAAACGAATAAAAGCAAAAACAACTAGAATTTTTACCAACACTTGAACCCAAGGTAGGATGTGAAGCCTTCCTTCTTCAAGTGTTCTTCCTTGTGTGCATAGAGCTCCCCCTCAATGTTTGACTTGTTGAACATCTCCATCACACCTACAATAGACAATCAAGTAATTTTTGGTATCCAAATTTCTTTGGATCCATAAACGTTAGTTGCACAAATTTTAGTCCCCTTAGGAATCCATTTTTCAATGTCATCCTTTTTAATTGAAGTACTAAGTCCTTTTGGGACCCAAATACTTCTAAAACATTTTCCTTTAATAAATCTAGGGGCACTAGATTGTCTAACATAAAAATTTGATTTTCCAAAATTGTTTTTCTTTTCAAGCTCTTTGGAAATCAAATCTTTTTCTCCTTGAACTTTTTGAAGCAATTTTTGTAAATCAAGACATTTTAATTTAAACTCTTCAAGTTTTGCTTCAAGTTCAAGTTTGGTTTTAGAAAGCAAATCATTTTGAATTTTTAACTTTGAAATCAATTTATTGTTTTTCAAAATGTGGCTTTTAAAATCTAAAACCAATTCATCATAGGCATCTTGTAATTCATCAAAAGTGTAAGAGCATGAAGTAGATGAATTAGAAGTTACCCTTGAATCTTCTTTGATGGCCATAAGGCAAAGGTTAGCTTGTTCATCATCGGTGGAGTCCTCATCACTCCAAGTAGCCACATGTGCCTTCTTCTTATGGCTTGAAGTGCTTGCCCTCTCCTTTCTTTTAGGTTCTCGTTCAAGCTCTCTCAAGGCTTTCTTCATGAAAGGGGCACACTTCTTGAAGAGATGAACTATCTCTTCATCTTCATCCTCCTCTTCACTTGTGTAGACATGATGGCAAGTGGAGGATTTGAGAGCCATGGCACTTGCATTGATGCCAAGCCCTTTGATTTTCTTCTCTCCCATAGCTCTAATTTCTTCCCTCTTCTTCTCATCCTCTTTGTTCTTCTTCATGATTTGATGAGTAAGGAGTGACCCCATGAGTTCATCAAGCTTCAAAGTCTTCAAATTTTTGGCTTCGATGATGGCGGTCCTCTTTGAGTCCCAAGACTCGGGAAGTGAGTATATGAGCTTTCGAACAAGCTTCTCCTCCGGGATGGCTTCTCCATAACCTTTAAGACCATTGGTGATGGTGGAGAACCTATCAAACATCTTCTCGATGTTCTCTTCCGGATCCATTTTGAAGTTCTCATACTCCAAGGTTAGGAGCCCAATCTTGGTCTCCTTGACTTCATTTGTCCCCTTGTATGTGACTTCAAGCTTGTCCCATACCTCCTTGGCACTCTCACAAGAAGACATCTTCTCATAGATGGATGGACCAAATGCACAAAACAAGATGTGCAAGGCTTTGCAATTAAGCTCCATCTTCTTGCGATCGTCGGCACTCCACTCCGCTTTATTTCTTTTAGGCACGAACGGGCCATCTTCAACTACATCCCATAGCTTGTAATCTTTTGATTTGATGAAGAACTTCATCTTTGTCTTCCAATGGGCATAGTTGTCTCCGTCGAAGAAAGGCGGTTTGTCGATGGATTGCGCCATTTGAGCCTGTTGATGAAATATTGATCGAGCTTGCCGGATCTTCTCAATAGGATGTTAATCCTCACCGATTGAGCCAAGCTCTGATACCAATTGTTGAGTTGTGTGGAGCTCGATTCGATCAACCAATTTAGCTCACCAAGTGGTGGAGAGGTGGATATTTGGGTGGAGGGGTTGTGGAAGCTAGAAAGATTAAAGACACAATGATTTATAGTGGTTCGGCCTTCTAACAAGCACCTACATCCACTACCTTAGCTTCCCACTAAGGATTTCACAATCAATCCACTAATTGATTCGTCCCCTTTTCTAGGATTAGGAGGAAACCCTTACAACCGATCAAGCTTCTACCCAAAGCCTTGATCAAACCCTCTTTTACAAAGAGATAATGAAAGCAAACTTAAACCCTCTAATAGGTGTTTGTTTGCACAATTAAGCACTCACCATAAACTTAAAACACTTGAGCAAATTTGACAATTTTGGCTCACTAGTGTTTGTCTATACAAGAAATGACACTTTAAGCACTAAGACAATTTCTTGATCATTTGTTGATTGACAATTGAAGCATTAGTCTTCTCTTGATGCTTGGAGGTCCCTTTTATACTCCTAATTGAGTTTGTAGCCGTTACTAGCCGTTGGGGATGAATTGGAGCCGTTGAGGACTTTATTTCCCTTCATAAATGCTGTTCTGCAGCTACCAGTATCGATACACGTGGAACGGTATCGATACGGCCTTCTTGAGGAAATAGCCGTTGGGCTCTTGCCAGCATAGGGTATCGATACACGTAGAGCGGTATCGATACGGCTTGATATTTAAATGGCCGTTGGGAAATAGCCGTTGGGGTAGTTGAAATGGGATCGGTACGCTGACGTGGCGTATCGAAACGACCCCGATCCGTATCGATACACTAAACCCTCGTATCGATACGGGTTTTGACAGTGGCCAAACTGAGGCAAAATGGTATCGGTACGGGTCCAACCGTATCGATACTGGGACGTTGAAAATACAAGTTTGGCTGTTTAAAACATGAAAAATCTTTGCCAAAAACCTCTTAAAATACCTCAAACATAAATTCAAGTTGTTTGGACTTAAAACCAAGTTTTAAATTCTTTTCAAATTAGTCCAAAACATTTTTCAATTATTATATCAAAACATTAGTTCTACAGTTCATGCATCATGTAGGAAATTAGGGTCATGCTAACCCTCATATTTTAGTTATTTTGGCAGGAAGTAGATGAAAAGACAGAGCTCCTAATGAGAAGAGCTCGCCTAGAAAAGAAGGATTCAAAATGAGAATAGTCCATCCCAGCAAAGAAGAACTCCTAATGAGAAGAGTTCGCCCAGAAAAGAAGGATTCCTAATGAGAAGAATCCACCCCAGCAAAGATAGAGCTTCTAATGAGAAGAGTTCACCCAACAAAGAATGATTTCCAATGAGAAGAGTCCGCCCCAGCAAAGAAGGATTCCTAATGAGAAGAGTCCGCCCTAACAAAGAAGGATTCCTAATGAGAAGAGTCCGCCCCAGCAAAAAAGAACTCCTAATGAGAAGATTTCGCCTGCAAAGAAGGATTCCTAATGAGAAGAGTCCGCTTTGACAAAGACGGAAGAATTTGTCCAGCAAAGAAGAAGAGTTTGATCAGTAGAGTTCATCCTCAACTAGAGAAGGTGATAAAGGAAGATTAAAGAATTTCATCATAAGAAGAACATCTTCAAGATTCCATGAGTAGATGGTTCAGATAAAATTCACGTCTTTTTAGTCTTTGCTCTATTCTTGTTCCACAACAATGAGCAAAGAGAGCCAGTTGTAATACATGTATTTTGTCCGGGTGTGCATATATTATATTCGAATACCAAATAAATAAATAATCCAAATAAATAGTCCAAAATATACAATATAGAGTCCATTTTTATTATGTAAAGCCCAAATACAAGTATTAGACCCGAAATACATATTTTGCCAACAAATTTACAATACATATATATTTGTTAGCCCAACAAACATATGTAAATAGGGTAAAGAAACACAAAGCACATATGTGCTTTTATTTTCTGCCCAAAACCGAGACCCAAGGGACACATGTTGCGCTCCCATTAACTCGTCCCATGTTCACACGGATTGAGCCCCGACTGGAACCATCTGTCTCCGCTGATGCAAGCAATAATGTCACCCTACCACCTGATATAAATATGGAGAGAGAAATCATTAATGGTCAATTATTACAATAATAATTGAGGCAATAATTGGAGAGAGAGAAGAAACTGAAAGGTCTCACTAGAATCAGAAGAGGCGCCAGAATCAAACACCATCGACGTTGATCGGAGCACTGTATCGTCACTAGAGTTCATCAAAAGGTAGCTCCTCTTTCCCTCTTTCATATTCTTGCATTGAACTCACAAAAATAAGTCAAACCTAAGCTAAAAAACTAGAAAAACAAAAGCAAAACCTAGATCTAAAACTCTAAAATGAAAAAAAACAAGAGAGTTTCGGTCACTTAGCTTTCTTTTGTGCATCGCCGGAGTTTGAGAGTGGAGAGTTAGGTTCGGTCGGAGTCGAAAATGATAGAAAGGAGATGGTTTTTGGTTTGAGTAGTTAGTTTAGGAGGGGAAGACGTGTGTTTCTGATGAAAATGTTTGTAGATTTAGGTTTAGGAGCAAAAATTTAAGAAAATGAAGCTTTTATGGTTTCGGCACAGAGGCTGGAATCGCTCTGGAAAAAGAGCACGGTGGTCGGAGTTGCAGGTTTGGTCGGAGGGGATGATCGGAAACCTAGGTTTAGCCGGGGAAGATGATTGAAAGTTGCAGGCTGGCCAGAGAAGATGATCAGAGAAGTTTCGGTCATCGGGAAAAGGATAGGGATAACCAGAGACGACGACCAGTGACTAAAGTCGCCTTCGACGGCCGAAAAACATGTTATAGTTCGGACGAAGCTAGGGTTTTGGATCAAATGGAGAAAAGGTGATGAATTTGTGAAGAATCGTGATAAAAAAAATGAGTTTTGATCTGAGGGAAACAAGAAGCTAAGGTGTTTTAGTGTTTATGTTGAATCAAAATGGGAAAAAATGAAGAACAAATGATGAAAAATGAGTGAAAGAGAGATTTCGATCTGAAATAACAAAGAAAAGGAAAATGAAGAGTGTTTTGGGGGATTAAACATAGAAAAGATGAAGAATTGGGATGAATTTGAAGGGAAAAGTGGGGTTTTGATCGAGATAAGGTGAGGATTTCTAGGTTCAGTGTGTTTGTGTCAAGAGAGTTTAGAGAGAGAGAGGGTGAGGAGAGAGAGAGTGGTTCAGGAGAAATGGCCGAGTTGGCATGGTCATCCCCCTTTATACGCGAATCAACACGACACTGTTTCGGTGTCGGGTCATGAGAGGATCCACGCATCTCTAAACAGGTTTGAATACGGGTTCGTGACCCGGCCGAGCATGGGTTGGGTGTTTTAGGCCGAGTTCGAGGTTGGTTGGTAGTTTTTGGCCTAATTTAAATCGGGCTTGGGTTATTCTCTTAAGAGAATTAGACTTGGGCTCTTGAGTTTACCCTTTCTTACAAAATGGTCACTAATTCCTTGTAATTTGGCTCTATAATTTTGAATTTAATGCATTTTGTTCCTGGAATCAGTTTAATTGCATTTGTTTAATTGTTCTAATTTATTTGTTTTTTTATCTGTATGCATATTTTTAATTAAGCATATAGTATTCTTGTTTAGGAGACTTTATTCATCTAGTGTAATTAAATTAGAGCCTTTTAGGACTAAGTTCTCTAATTAAATTCAATTAATTTGCTAGGAGAGGACACTATAGAAAATAAATGAATATTGAATGAAAGTCTAAATGTTCTAAGTTGATTAGTATCACATTGCAATGTGATTTTAATTAAGGGAATATTTAGATTAGAGAATCAATATTTCATTTGAATATAGAAAATGAAAACTACATATAGTTAGTTTAAATAAATTGAAAATAGGATTAAATAATTAGTTTCACTAAAGTTAGGAATATTATTATTTTTGGGCCGAATATGTGTAGTGTCCAATTATTTGGGTTACCATAAAAGCCCAAAAATTAATAATATTCATAGAATCTTAATAAATTAATTAATGAAACCTTAATTAGGTTTTACTTAAAATGAACAACTTAATTGGATATGCATTAAACCTTTTGTGTTGAGGTACATTTTGAATATAAATTGAAGTGCCCTAATGTATTTGGAAGTTTCAAAATTTATATTTGTCCAAAATGTATTTTCTTACAAAAGGATATTATCATTCGAAATGGAAGCCATTTAACAATTAAAATATTTAATTAAATTCAAAATAATGTTCGAAATGCCAAAATGTCATGTGGAATTAATAAGGTACCGATAACGGGCGTTTGTAGGGGTGTTAACCCTTCCCTACACGTAACCGACTCCCGAACCCGAATTTTATTAAAAGAACCTCTGGTCCGCTTTTTATGGGGTCCGATCTACCAAAGTGACCGATGTCGACTCCAAAACGATTTTTAAGAAAATAAAGAAAATTTGATTAAAAATGCAAAACCCCATAATTTCAAGATCAAATTAAAATGAGAAACCCCAATTTCTAAAACCCTAATCGTCAGGCTATTTTTTCACAAACGGGTTTCAAAAATGGTAGCGACAGATATATAAGCCTTAAAATTATGACTAATTTGATAAAAGTGTAAGTAGTAGAGACCAAATGTATAATTATACACATTTATGTTAATTACAACGCCATCCATTCCGATAGGCTTTAACGGTATGTGACTTGACTGATACCACATAAATAGTTATTGATCTTATTGACATAATTGAAAGTATGATGGTCAAATCAAAATCACCCCATAATTAGACGGTTTTTTAAATAGTTTACCCTAACTAAAATTCATATATTTCTAAAAAATAAAAAAATATAAATAAATTTAATCGAATTTGGATGAATCATTAAAAGATATAAATGAATTTCAGCAAAATTTGAGATTAAATCTGAAATAGAGTTTATATAAATATATTTAATATTAATGCCATACGTGAGCTCACGAAAGAAGGTAATTTGACCCCCCAAAAAAAGTGAACCATAATTTATATGTCGCCTTGTCATAGTGTCACGGATCAACTGATTCGGACCGAGGCATTGGCGCAAGCACAAGTCTAAGAGGTTGTGCAAGGAGCATCGGGCTCGCCAAGGCCACCAGACTTGGCCCAACACTTGGAGAATGCTAAAGAGCACGTTCACACCAGCTTTCAGATAAGGCAAGAGACATCAATTCAATGGAGGAATCTTGTCATATCGGGTGTGATCGCCTATCGAAGGAAAGAAGACTATGACTTGATAAACTTTTCTTAGTTAGGGAATCTTGTATTGATTACGGTTTAATCTTGGCCATCCATGTAATTCGATCTAGATCGTTGGTTAGGTGGGAGCTCAAGTATAAATAGAGAGTCTCCCACCATCATTTGTATCCATCTCATTCCATTCATTCTCTCTTGAGAAGAGTAATTGAAGCTCTTAGCATTTGCTCTACTTTCTCTCGTCCCTTTCAGTTGTTCTCGTGCTTAGTTCTCTTTTATTCTCATTGCCTCTCGAGTGGCTAGGAGTAGCCATCTTAGTGCTTAAAGCGCTTCCGCATCCATCGAAGCCTTGAGGGCTTGTTCAAGCCGTTGTGAGCATGAGTACTCGCAAGGCGTGGTTAAGACTGACTTAGGCGTGAGAATCGACCAACTAGCGTCAAAGCGTCTAAGGCCGCACGTTCCCAACGGTGTGAATCTCTAGGGCGTGACACATAGACACATCTACTTGGGACTTGCCAAAATTTTACAAAGACAAGTATTTATGAATTATGATATCTAATAATTTTAATTATTTTAAAGAAAAAATTATACTAGTATTCGGTTGCCATAAATATAAATTTTAATTATAGTAAAAAAAATAAATTTATCTATCTATTTTTTATTAAATATTTGGGTAAACTATTGCGATGATCACTTATATATAATAAGTGTACATTTTTTGTCACTGATTTCAAAAAATTAACGTTTTGGTCACTTACACTTTCGTTTTTTAAACATTTAGTCACTCGTGTGCTATTTGTTGTTAAACAACTAACGACGTGCTGGTTTAAAAAAGTAAATAATAATAATAAATTACCTAAATAATCTTTAAACTATTACCCAACTCCTATTTTAACCACCGGAATAAAAATAATTTATATAATTACAAATTTGATCCTTCATATTTATAATTTTTTTTATCTTTTCTCCCCTCCACCGTCTTCCCCCATCGTTGCATGCCAAACTTCTACAACTTCTAAAGTACCCTCTAAACAACAAAATTTTGGAATATATTTAATATTAACGTCGTTTGAGCTCACAAAAGAAGGTAAATTTGACCCCAAAAAAGAAAAATTGAACCAAAATTTAACTGTCGCCTTATCATAGACACGTCCTCTTGGGATATACCAAAATTTTACAAAGATTAGTATTTATGAATTATGAAATCTAATTATTTTAAAGAAAAAAAATTTGACTAGTATTTGGTTGCTATAAATATAAATTTTAATTATAGTACAGAAAATGAACCTATCTATTGAATTTTTATTAATGCCCTGTTTAGCAATTAGCGGATAACTGATAGCGGATTACATTAGCTGATAGCGGATTGTATTAGCTGATTGTATAAAAGTGTTTGGTAAAATTAACTGATAGCTGATAGCTGTTAGATTATTTAAACAAGCAAAATGACATACAAAGACATGATTATATTCAATACTTGTTTGAATAATTCATTAGTTATCAATATTTTGTATCTAATTATTATTAATTAGATCTATAAAATTATTTTTTAATATAACTTTCCTAAACATATTCAAATGATTTATATATTAATTTATTATTTATATAATTATTTTAATATAATTTAATTAATTAATAAATTTAAATACACATATAAATATGTGATAATAGAAAAGTAAATAGGATTAGCTTATAAATAAGGTGAGAAAATATTTAATTTAGGTTATTCTGAGATTTTTGGTAACTAGTAAGGGTAAAAGAGTCTTTACAACTATAATATCAAACCTCTAATCTCAAAAAGCTCCTATTATGAACTTTTTCAAAATTAGCGGTTTCAGCCAATCCGCTATTTATCAAACAACAATATTAACGAATTTGATTGATCAAAACTCTAATTATGCCTCAAACCTTTAATTTTTGCCCAAACCTCTCTTTACCAAACATCACTTATTTTAGTTTATTCATATTATTAATGACTCATCCTTTTATCATAAATGCTTTAATAGATAAACAATTAATTAACAAAATTTAAATACAAAAAAATTAATAAGAAATTAACTTTTTTACATAAGTAAATCCATAGGATATGAATAATCTGTCAAGTTACTATAAATGGAAAAAGATTGTCTGTCACGTAGATTTGCTTTGACAAGAAAAAAATATATATTTAAAGCTTTAGAGCAGACGCACCCGAGCTTTTAGCAGAGGAAATGTCTTTTTTTCGTGATAAATTAATTCAAATTTAGCTTGAAAAGCAAGGAATTAGGGTTGCATTTATTAGCATATTCCAAAAACACAATCTTTCGATTTCTTTCGCTATATATATTATATGCTTGTAATAGAAAGACAAACGAACAAACCAATAATTTGTTCAAATCAACCCAGGTTTTGGCGACGGCAGCAAGAACAAAGAGATTGTAATGAAAGAAACTACAGTTCGAAAGTGTTCTAATTGTGGACAAAACGGCCATAATTCCAGAACTTGTAATGAGAAACAAAGTCGGTTTAAGCTGTTTGGTTTTCCTATAGCCATGGGTGGAGACCAAGAGAATTTCATGAAGAAGAAGAGCCTCAGCCTGGGAAATTTACAGTCTCATGGCGGTGCCGGTGTCGAAGAGGATGATGAGTTCTTGTCTGATGGAGAGCTTCATGTTTCCAAGAAAATTAAAGCTGCCCATGAAAGGAAAAAAAGTAATCAAATTATACTTTCGGTTTTGAATTTAAGTAGAATGAATTCGAGTTATTAAATTTTGTTGTAATTATTATTATTATTTGTTTAACCATCGTTATTCGATTCATTGACCAACTATATCATGTTTTGTTATGATGTTACGCTATAATAACACAAGCGTCGGAATTTCAGGCAATCCATGGACGGAAGAGGAGCATAGAACATTCTTGGAAGGTTTGAAAAAGCTAGGGAAAGGAGATTGGAGAGGGATTTCAAAGAACTATGTGACCACAAGGACCCCAACTCAAGTTGCAAGCCATGCCCAAAAATATTTCCTCAGGCAAGCTGCGAATGACAAGAAGAAACGCAGGCCGAGCTTGTTCGACATGGATTTTCAAGAACACGAATCCGTAAATCGCTTAATCTCTGTCTTGAATTTACTATCAATTGATTTAATACTATAAAGCCTTATACTACTCGGTCTAGATCAATTTTTATTATTATACGTTGCATGTTGATGACTAGTTTTGTACTTTTGTTTGCATGGTTTTGTCAAACAGAGTTCAAGTCGTACGAGTTCCCCATCTAAAGAAAACAGTTCATCTCAGACTGGTCCATTGATGACGATGGTGGCGGCTCCTAGTCTCCCTACTTATTATTATCAAATCATTCAACCCATGGTAAGACCTTGCAATTCAACAGTAAATTTTTATTCGGGATGGAGTCAAAATTAGGAGTTGGCGATAAAACATAAATGTCTATTTATAATTAAATTAATATATATAAGCATGTATAAGAGTAAAAAAATTGTGGATTGAGGGACAAGAACCACTCTCACTTAATACAGGGCTCCGTCCTGCATGTGTCGGATTATTCATACAAATTCAAAGTTTGATAATAATAATAATGATGATCAATGTATTAGCAGGCGGCAGCTCCTCATGGACAAGGTTTTCCGGCAGGTACAATGACGCCGTTTCCGGCCGGATACGGATATATGGCTAGTTTCGTGGCTCTGCCACCGTCGCCGAGGTCGGTTCATGATCAGCAAAGCATGTTTGGGGGTGGGGATGGGGCTTCATCGACGGAAAAGGATCTTTTGGAGCTGAGGTTGGGTCCTCCTCAATCATCAAAAAGGATACCCTCTTGTTAGTTGTCAGTAGTTTGTTAGAACCAAGGGTCAAAATTTGCAGTTGTCTGAGATTCATTCTTATGCTCTCTTTTTTTACATGGAGATTATTTCTTATAATTAATGAATAATAAATTAAATTCTCTTCATTTTTTCATTTACTTAGTTTAATCATTAACGTTATAATTTTTTGTCAAATTTTATCAACTTTATAAGTTAACATGTCATATGTTAAGTTGACAAAATTTCAAAACGTACCAAATTGAAATATATGTCATGCGATATGTTATTTGGTGGAAGATTTGACAAAAATATACTTGTAAATGATCACTAACAAAGACGGATGGAGAACTTATATTAGGAGTGAAATCATAATTTTTTTAGGGGTATAAAAATAGATTTTAATAAAAAATATATAAAAAAATATTTTAAATTATATACAAATTTTATATTTTCAGATGTGACCGCCCTTCTATTTCCCTCTCGATCTATCTCTAATCCTAAATCTGTATTAGAAACCAGATTTGAAGTTAATACATGTTTTTTTTAATTAGTAGTATTACAAAAATCTTAACTTGTTTTGAATTTAAGCATAAATAATCAAGTTTGAGTTAAACATGCGAATCAAACTCATTTCCATTAGGTAGGGGTGTTCAAACTTCGGTTTTAACCGAAATAACTGACCGAACTAAAAAATTTTTCGGTTAATCGGTTGGTTAATTTGAGGTTCGGTCGGTTAACGCTTAATAATTTTTTAAATTTCAGTTATCGGTTAATTCGGTTCGAAATCGGTTAATTGAACGAATTAGCCAAAGTTTTTATTTACATATTATATATTTTATATATTACATATATTTATTTTTGGTCACTGAAATTTCAAAAATTATAAAACAATCATTAATTTTTTTGATATATTATAAAATGATCATTAAATTTTATCAAATTAGCACAAAATGATGATTAAATTTATTGAATTATCAAAAATGATCATTAAACTTTTCAATACCATTTTGTAATTATTCGACAAATTTAATGGTTGTTTTATAACTTTTGAAAGTTCAGTAGCTAAAAAGATTGTTTTTAACATAGTTTAGTGATCATTCGTGTAATTTTCCCAAAATTTTATAACAAATTTCGGTCAATTCGAAAATCGACCAAATTAACTGAACTTTTTTCGGTTCTGTTAATTTTTTATAAAAAAAAAAATCGTTTCGGTTAACGGTTAATAAAAAAATCGGTTAATGAATTTTTAGTAGTTTGGTTTGATTAGTTAACCGAACCGACTAATTTAACACTCATACCATTAGGTAAACAACCTTAATTGAGTGAGCTTACGACTATTTTCTACCTCAAATCAGTTCAAGTTTTAAATTGAAACTCTTGAAATCGAATTTAAGCCTTGAATTTCAGTTGAGCTTGTAACACACCTACCCAGCCTGAACGTTTATTAGCGGAGAAGATGTCACATTTAGATAACGGAGCAGAAATGGGTGAAATCGGATACGATAATATACTTAGATTCTTTGCATAACATCCAAACATGTCGGCAGGGACTAATATGCAAACAATTCAAAGTATGTGACCCAAAACATGGAACGCTTGATTTATTAACATCACTTGACAAAGTTTACCATTTTAAGCTATGTATTGGTAAGCATCTCAAGTAAAATGAATAGAAGAAACTACATAACACAATACATCTCAAAACAATAAAAAGAAACAGAAAAGATGTTATGGCCTTTTCTTTTCCTAGCAGACAAAATTTACCATTTTAAGCTATGGAATTAGACTCGAATAGCTAAGATTTAAATAACTCACGATATATTCCTTCTTATTTATAACCATAACATTACATTTATTTTTAAAATATAAAATTTCTCTTTTAATAAAAAAATAAAATTATTTTTGCTGACCGAAGAAAATACAATGCATGATATGTGTTTGTATCGTGTCTTTTGCTTCAGCATAAGGTTAAGACAAAATTTAACATTTGTCTTTTATTACCAAAGCAATACATACAAGGTTAAGACAAAATATTTTTTTTTTGGCTCTGTCTCACTGCTAAAGTGAAACCGACAAAATTCTTCTATCCTCCTGTCACCATCTGCGTATAACTTATAACCGGTGGTGTAATAGGGATGGGTAATTTTACCTGGACTCGACGGGTTCTGACTCGACTTGGCCCGATTTGGTCGAAATTTTTAATGAAAAAATTGGGTTTAGGTCGGTCGGGTTTTTGTTAAAGGTATAATCGAGTCGGGTCGGGTTCGGATATAGGGTGGAAAATATTTGACCCGATTCGACCCAAGACTAATAATATAATCTTTCCTTAAATTTTTAGTGATATTTATAATAATACCCCTCTTTATATATATATTTTATAATTAAGTCCTTAAAATTAAATTTTTATTTATAATTCAGTCCTTTAAATTATTTTTTTACAATTAAGTCTCTTAAATTATTTTTTTATAATTAGGTCCCTAAAATTAATTTATTTTATATAGTTCGGGTCGGGTCGGGGTCGGATTTAGTATATTTATTTCCGAGTCGGGTCTGGTTGAATTTTTTAAAAAATATTGTCAGGTCGGGTGCGGGTTTAGGGTGTTTATGTTCGGGTTGGGTCCGGGTGGGCCAAAAACCCGACCCTGCTCGACCCGTGCCCATCCATATGGTGTACTAAACATTAACCATATCCTTTTAAGAAAAAAATATTTATACACAAATTTGTGTAAACTTTAATTTATATATATTTTTAATTTTTAATTTTTAAGGTTTATGTTGTATGGTGTAGATGTTGCAACTTTATTTCACGAGCCCGATATTTTAAAAACACAAAAACAATGGAGTCCGTTGCCACTAATCTTTTTTAAAAGGTGTAACTGAATCACCTAAAAACAGGTCATTTTAATAAAATTATTTTATTTTATTAAAACAACAATTTGGTCTGCGAAAATACAAAAACGGGTTCGGGAGTCAGTTACGTGTAGGGACGGATTAGCACCCCACAACGCCCAAAAATTAGTACCTAGCCGATTACAGAATATTTTAATGTCAGAATTTGCAAGTTCGTATAAAATTTAACTTATTGTCCATTTATAAATATAATTTCATTTTAAAGGCCCCCATCTAGATAGTAAACTGTAATCATCGTCAACATTTTTGGTGCTAACTCGTTACCTTTTCTAATAAGACACCACATTAATTATGTTTTAATTTTTAAACAAACAATCGAGGAGTCAATTAGTGTGTTAAATGTTTTATTTATTCTATATTAGTGATTATTAACTTAAGAAATTTTCTAAGTAGATTTTACCTATAGAGGTTCAAATGTAATTAAATGTGTTTTATTAATTTAAAAGTGAAGGAAAGTTTTTTTTTCAATTTTCAAGGTTCTAACTAGGGCTTTAGAAAACTTAATCCTAAGTTTTTTTATTTAAACAATGAATATAAATCAATACATACATTTTAATAAAACAAATTAATAGCGTAAAAAGGGGTGAACTTTTTTTATTTAGGAGTTTTGGGGTGAACTTTTTTCATTGGGAGTTTCTCAGTCTTCTTGAAATGTTGATCCACCTCTCTACACAGGTGTTGAACAAACGAACTCTTCTCATTAGGAACTCATTGTTCTTCATGAGAATGTTAATATGACATACAAAAGTTGATACTATCATTAATATTTCTATATTAAATATAAGGAAAAATACGAATAAAACTTTGAATGCTCCTCCAACAAGCGACGCTGAATTTTTTTGCATCATTTGAATCTTGAACAAGCTCCTATTATTATGAACTTGACAATCTTTCTGCATAAGCTATCTATTATGTCTGAACTGGTTCTTCTTATTATGGACATCATTCATTCTTCTTGGAAGTGTTGGACCATCTCTTGAAGCTAATTTTCTAATTACGAAATTCTCCAATCTTCTGCTAAACCATTGAGTCTGAATCTGTTCTTCTCTTTATGAAATTTTTCATATTCTGAAATTTGGTATTGCTCATTAAATTTCTTCATTTTCTGAGGTTTGAAGTTGTTCTTCTTCATTCTTCAATCTTTTGCTGGTCCATCTCTCTCAGCGAATTCTTCTTATTATGAACCCTGAATTCTTTATTATGAACATAAATTCACCTCTCGAAAATTGTTAATCTTTATTTAAGGGAAACTTTGAGTGAATTTCATTCTCGAAAATTCTTCAAGTTTCCTTTGACAGCACAAGGACATGCCTCTTCCTGCTTATGTTCTGATGCTCTCATCGAATCTTGAAGTAAGACCAATCTGCTTATAAGTTTCCTTGTTTCTCCAACCAATTGCTTGCTCTTTTCCTCAGAATGTTCGATCATTTTCATTAACAATTTCTTCTAGTCGCTGTCTGGATGAACTTTGCTTTTCAGAATGTTGGTTGGGTGTGTTGAAGCCTTTAACGGGTATGTCCATTCAAGGTTTCTTCATTTCCAGTTGCTGGTTCCCAATTAGTTTCCCTTTGCTTTTCTTTCACTTTCTTTTCTTGACGTCTTTCAGCATTTGATTTCCAAACAAACCAATCACATTGGCCCCGATTAGGTGACTACATCTTGAGTTACAAATCTTAATGGACTAACCTTTAATGTCGGCTTCCAAAATCCCTTGGTTTAGAAAGTTTGAACTTATCGCTTGAAATTGTAGTAGTCCTCAATGTCATGATCATGAACTCCATCATGATATTCACAATGATTCCTGATGTTGTAACAACTTGAGTGACGAGGCTTTAAAGATTTCAAATGACACATTGAAGCTTCAAGAAATTTGAAATACAACTCTCGATAGGAAACATGGCTTAGTCTTTGATTTTCCATCAACAGGTGCATCTAAAGCATTTGACTTTAATGTATTCTTCAGTGAAGGAAACTTTGAAGAAGTAGACGTCCAAACATTACTCTGATTCTTATTGACGCTGAACTATAGCAGATTACCCCCAAAAGCCTACTGTGGACTACTTCCTTTCTCTTTTATCCCAATTTTCAGCAAATAATGGTCCTTTTTAACATCAGAGTTCTTCAAATCATAAATGCTCATATCTAATGAAATCACTGACTCTGTTTCAGAATCATACCCTGAAAAGACTTGTAAAACTTCGGGGCACTGTCATCAAAATGTGGATTCTACACAAGGTTGGGCAACAAATCTAAATACGACATTAGACTAGGAATAACCGTATCTTTTTTTTCCTGTTGAACCATTCGATCTCTCTGTCTTGAGTTTTTGTGCTCTTTGCTCCTCTTGTAGTTAATTCTTTTGTGAGAAAAATTCAATCTTCAACTGGATCCTTGACTTTCAACATTTCAGAGAAAAGTTCTGCAATCTCTCAACTTTGCAAAAATTCTCAGGTCGTTTAATTGTCACTGAACCATTGATCGACAAATTTTTTGGCAGAAACTTCAAAATCTGGCTTTACTCAGTCCTTCCATGTCTCTTTACTGGACTACTTTCATCTCAACACTCCATTGTTTCTTCTAGATCTAACAAATTTCTTGCAAATGCCCCAACGTATTGATCCGAACTTTCTCTTTTTTCTTTTCTTGACTCTTTTGTCTTTTCTTCATTTTTTATATTTTTCTTTTTGTCTTTTTTAACCTTTTTTCAGTAATAATCATTTCAGGTTGGACCCACATGTGAGATGTGATACCTACTTGCTTATAAACACCAGTACTTTCATCTAAAACACTCTTTTTCCCGCTTTCCTGGTTTCAAGCAAATTGGTTCTGGAACTGATCAATTCTTTGATCCATGCTACCCAAGCGGTCTTCAACAACTTTCTGAGATTGCCTCACCCTAACAAGCCTATTGCATATGCTTATCAAAATATTGTTTTTTTTTTCAGTTTTTACACTATTATCTAAAAAATAATGCAATATTATTTAAACAAAATGCATTTATTATTATTATTATTATTATTATTATTATTATTATTATTAAAAAATGTTGTTATTTGAAAAAAAGTACAATAATTTTTCTAAAATGCAATATTTAAGTAATACAATGCATGAATGCACGAGGTATCGATTTCAAGGACTAGTCTTTAGAGCAACATTCATCAGCCAAAAGGTTGAATACAAGAAATAGACAATTTGATCACAGAAATCAGCTAGCCCTCGTCCCTAGGCTAATCACTTCGTTCTGCTTCCGAGTCAGCGTCTGTACTAGCTTGGTGCTGATGTCAAGGTGTTGTTACAGGTTCATGGCTTCAATGGATAAAATCTGCACGAATCTGGCGACTCCCTGCGCATGGTTTCTGGACTTGATCATTTCATGATTCTACCTTTGGATAATCTGGATAGCCACTTCAAGCTCGCCTTTCAGTACATCGTCCTTCATTTATAGTGCACCTTCTGAAACTTCCAAACTAAACTTTCAAATGTTGTACGACACACTTTTCAATTATGTCATCTTCTTTTCCAGCTCTTTATCTTCTAGTTAAAGATCAACTTTTTCTCGTTATTGTACCATTTTAATGATTTTCTCCAGCTTTAGAACTTGTGCTGACAATTCTGAATTCAAAGGTTTCTCTTCCTCTAATTTATATTTGGTCTGGTTGTTCAAATCCACTAATTCTTGAATCTTCTCTCTCACTACCCTTTTAACGTCTTCGTATACTTCTTGTAACTACTTGCATCCTGACACATTTTCCCATAGATACTACCCCTTTCTTGAACTAAGTCTTCTCTGACCTAGACCTCACCGTCGTATCGCCTTCTCATTGTTTATCAGACCCATCGATCATTAAGAACACTGCTCCACTTAATTGATCCTCGAATCGATACCTCTAATGAATGCAAAAATGATGCCAGGTAAAAAAACAAGAAAACAAAACAAAAAAATAGTGTCAGTATTGCGAGTTAATATGGAAAACAAATAAGAAAATTATTGACACAGAAAAGCACATAATATTTAACAAAGAAAATAACCAAAGAAATATATTTAAACCGACAGCAACTGTCCTAGGTCCCTTGTCTGGCTCTAGCGGGGTAAGTTTCTAAAACAGAATGTGGGCTTTGTTCTAGACTCTGGGTTCCCGAACTGTCGTTACCGTCCAGCTGGAGAGTTTATGCATGAATGACAGATATATCATGCACAAAAGTACCTCTATTTTCCCTAAAAATTCATCCAACAAATCTAAAAAAAATTAAATTCAAATTATTGCTCAAAATGCCAACATGCCACGTGAAATTAATTAATTAGGCCCGACTCTCAATTTTGTCCCCAACGAAGTCACCAAGTTGTCACGACCATTTTTAAAACGAGTGTAAAAAGAGCCTGACGATTACTTCTTTTTGGAAACTAGGGTTTTTATCCATTTAATTAATTTAATCTTGAAAATTTGAGTTTTCTGTCTTAAATCGAGTTTTCCTTTATTTATTATTGAAAATCAATTTGGAGTCGTCACCGATCACTTTGGTAGACCGAACACCATAAAAACAAACCATATATTAATTCATTAGAATTTGGGTTCGGGAGTCAGTTACTTGTAGGGAATGATTATCACCCCTACAAACTCTCATTATCGGTACATTATTAATTCCACGTGGCATTTTAGCATTTCGAGCAATAATTTGAATTTAATTAAATCACTTAATTGCTAATTGAATTTCATTTCATTTCGAATGAAGATATCCTTTTGTAAAGAAATACATTTGAAGCGAATATAAGTTTTGAAACATCCAATTACTTTAGGATAGTTGCAGAACTTGAAGTGAAAGTTTGAAGGGGCCAACTTGAATTTTTTTTAAAAAATTGAATGATTGAACGAAAATTTTCAAAAAATTGAGGGTTTAACTAAAATTTTTAATATTTTAAAGAGATTTAACAAAAAAATTTAAAAATTTAAGAGATAATTTAATTAAAAATATTCAAAGTTTTGAAGCTTAATATGGATTTTTAAAAATTTTGAGGGGGACAAATTGAAATTTTCAAAAATTTTAAGGGCAAAAATCGAATTTTCCAAAATTTGGGGGGGGGGGGGGGACGTGGCCCCCAACGGTCTCTTAAAGCTTCCGTCACTGCTTTAGGACACTTCAATTTATATTCAAAATGTATCCCAATACAAAAGGTTTAATGCATGTTCATTTATTTTCTTGTCATTTTTAAGTTCAAACCTAATTAAGGCTCTCATTGATTTAATTAATTAAGGAAACTATGAATATTATCAAGTTTAGGGTTTATGTGATAACACCCGAACAATTGGGCACTATTCATACTAGGCCCTAAATTAATAATATTCCTAATTATTTAATGATTCTAACTCTTTTCTTAATCATAATTTTATTTTAATTAGATTAACTATATGATTTCATTATTCTAGGTTTAAATGAAATATTAAATATTCAACTAATATATTCCCTTGATTAACATCTCGTTACAATGAGACACTAATCAACTTAGAACATTAAAGTTTTCATTTAATATTCATTTATTTTCTATAATTATCTTCTTATTTTAATTATTTGATTAAAATACCTAAATACTAAAGGCTCTAACAATTAATATTTATTCTAGGTGACTAATTTTTCTAACTAACAAAACTATATGCTAATTTTAGAATATGCAACATACATGTAATTAAAAAAATAAAATTAATACATGAAATAATGTACTGAATTAAAAGAAAATGAAACTTTAGAGATAATTCCATTGAATTAGAGACTAAATTGAAATGTTTACAAAAATTGAATGCCCAAAGTATGAGGTCTGAAGAGTTGGGCGCGCAGGTCAGACCCGACCCAAATACAATGCGTGGACCCTATCTGGGTCAACGTGCGAGTCTTTTTAACCCATTACCAAAACGCTGCATTTTGGTAAGGGTATTTAAACCCCATTCCCCCCCCCCCCCCCCTCCCACAAAATTTTCCCTTCTTATTTCATTTGTTTTCAGCCCCCTCTTTCTTATATCCCATATCCTCTCCATTCTCCCTTTCTACAAACACGATATAACCCAAATTTATGAACCAAAACGGATCAAAACACCAATTTTCCCCTAAGTTCTTCATTGGTTCTTCATATTTTTCTCGTTTGATCCAACTAAATCCACATTCGGTCGAGCAAAGGTGTTTTCCGGTCATCGGCCACCGAGCCACCACTCTAGCAACCACACTCTTTCGTTCGGCCATCGTGAGGCGATTTTTGGCCGCCGACCGAAACCCTAAATTTTTTCACAAAATTGATTTTGAACCCTAAACCTAGATATAAACCCAAATTCGACAGGATTCCTAACTCAGACCACCTAATCTAACCTACTTGAGCCCATACCCTCTTCGACTCCACCTTTCTCCCTAAACTCCAGCCGACAAGATAAGTATTCCGAAAACTCTACTCTTGGCTCGTTTATGTTTCTTTAAAATCTCCTTTCTTAAATATAACATTTCTCCATTTTTGTTATAGAAAATAAAGAGATCGAAAAGGAGCTTACCTGTTGTGGTGAAACCGCAATTTTAGCACTGATCGTTGACCTTTTCCGACGACGTTTCGGCGATTCTGGTGGCGTTTGAGCTTCTACGACGGTGATTTTGATGACCGATTGGCTATCGAGGTAGTCACCCTCCTCTCTCCTTCATTATTATTAATTTATTATTATTATTATTATTATTAATTTTGGTAGGTAGTTATTAGGGGTCATTAATTGATCTAACAAAAAAATTCTCTCTCTATTTATAGTAAGTGGGAAAGTGACGCGAATGGTGATGTAAGCGAAGCCAACTAGATCCAACTAAATCACAATCCATGCGAAGCTGTTTCAGGCCTATGGGGAGCTGACACTTGGCGAATTTAAGCGAAAAATATTATTTTGGGCTAATTTGTGTTTCTTCGAGCTGGTTTTATTGAATATAGGCGGGAAAGGATTATAGAAGCGGATATATTGGGCTTTGGGGATTTTACATGTATTTGGACAGTTGTGTTAGATTTTTTTGGACTGTTGAACATCATTATTGGGTTTATATTATTTATAAACATATGAGTGTATATACGTATATCCGGACAAAATACGAGTATTACAATCCTTACGAAGACATAAAACATATGAGCCCCGAAGGTACTTGCTAAGCCCATGTGGAGAATCAATATTCTCACGAGAGCAATAGCATTTCCCCCTCACTTAAACAATCGGGACGAAGCTCGGGTATAGAGCTTATAACCATGTTTTAAATGCGTAAAATGAGATCATATTCATAAATGGACAATTAAGTTAAATTATACGAACTTAAAAATTTCGACATTAAAAAAACTATAATCGGCTTGTGGTCTGACTCGCTTTTTTGTAAAAACAAAAAGTTTTCTCAGCCGAGTCACCAAGCTGTCGCAACCTTTTTTGCAAACCTGACATATTAAAAACACAAAAACAATGGAGTCACCACTAATATTTTTAAAAATATTTTATTGGATCACCTAAAACAGGCCATTTTAATAAGACCATTTTATTTTATTAAAACAACAATTTTGGTCTGCGAAAACAAAAAACATGTTCGAGAGTCGGTTACGCGTGAGGAAGGATTAGCACCCCATAGCGTCCAAAAATTGGTACATAGCCGATTACAAAATATTTTAATGTCGAAATTTGCAAGTTCGTATAAAATTTAATTTATTGTCCATTTATGAATATAATTCCATTTTAACGGCCCCACCATCCGGAGAGTAAATTGTAATTACCACCAACATTTCTGGCGCTAACCCGTTACCTCCTTTTGATAAGACACCACATTAATTATGTTTCACTTTTTAAATAAACAATCAAGGATTCAATTAGTGTGTTAAAGGTTTTATTTATTTTATGTTAGTGATTATTAACCTAAGGAACTTTCTAAGTAAATTTTACCTATTGGGGGTTCAAATTTAATTAAGTGCGTTTTGTTAATTTTAAAGTGAAGGTGTTATGAATATTTTTATTTATGGTGGATATCCATATATTAAATGAGACTTTAATGGGCTTTATTATTTGAGTTTAATACCCATTAGAATTAGGGTTTCCATTTTATGCCTATAAATATAGACTTTTGAAGAGAGCATTGTACATAACCTTACATTGAGAATATAATAAAACTCTCTCTTCGTCTCTCATCTTTGCTCTTATTTATCTCTCTTGTTCTTCTTTACTTTATTCACAACACGTTACTAGCACGAGACTCTAACCAACTGAGGTGTTTTGTCGTTCGAATCCTTTATTGAAAAGAATTTGATACTAGCATGAATCAAAGATAAGTTCTTCTCCCTCAATTATATTTTAATTATCGATTCTCTTTCTTTCTTTCTTTCTTTGATCTTTAACTTAACTTTTAATTTTTGAAAATTTTTTGGTTGTTTGGTGTTAGTGTAGCCATAGCGTGACTCAATTACCGTAGTTCTTGTCGACAATTCCCGAAAAACATTTTAACAAGATATTGGTAACTACATCTACCATATATTTCGATATAGCGATTGATTAATCATTCTTATTTATACATTCTTATGGTTTGGAGTGATTATATTTATGTTTTTTTTGTTAAAGTTGGTATTTTAACCATATTTTTGAGTTTTAGATGATATCTTTAAATGGCTTGGAAAAACAAAAAAGATTATGAGGAAAATCAATATCGGTAAACTCTATTTTTATTTTTATTCTTGGTCATATATATCTCCATTGTCTTTAAGAGGAAAATCAATATAAGTAAACTCTATTTTTATTTTTATTATTTAATTTATGTTTTTTAGGTGTTATAAATTATGGTCATTTATGTTTTTATTTTGATGGTTTAATCCGAGTATATTGGTTGGACATCTCGTTCTACGAGACTACTAGTTTAATCCGCGTATGAGGATTAAATCTTTGTTCTCTATAAGTATTATATATATATATATATATATATATATATATTGGTTGCTCAATTATTCTTTAATAGTATGATTGTTATAAAGTCTATATTTTCTTGAAAGCAATATTATTTTTGTGTCGAAAAATTCGACTATAGACTTCTCCCAAGTTCAAGTTACGAAAATCGTCTTGATCCAAAAAAAATTATGAGAGACATTTCCTGAAGTGAATGCAAGCATGATGTTTATTCCATGCGATTATTGGACTTATGTCATTCCTTGAAGTGAATGTAAACATGATGTTTATTCCATGCGATTATTGGATTTGTTTCATTCATTGATGTGAATGCAAACATGATAATTCACTATATGGTTAGTGAATAAAACTCGGTTATGTGCCAGAGTATCACTGATGAGATTTTAAAAACCTATTGGCCTCCGCTACATTCCCTGAAGTGAATGTGATATTTTTATAGCAAAAAAAAAAATAAATGCCACATTAGGAATTGTGGTCGTGATTAAGGCCATAAAAAATAGACATGGATAAGATGATCTTTTTGAGAATGTTTATATCCACCGAAAGTGAGATTATAAGGATGACAAGAATGATAGACATCATATCAAAATCTTTATGTTATCAATACGATGGTACAAACCATTGGTCTCGTACTTGTCAAACGCTAAAGTATTATGGACTTTATCCATAAGCATGAATGATAAATGAAAGAAAATATAAACAAATTTTTTGTGGCGAAAATAATTATGGCGTTGTTAGTCCAACTCAATTGGATATTGTTAATTTCTTCATAACCCTTGAAGGGAATAATTCGTCATTTGTTTTATTTTCTTTATAACCTCTAAAGGGAATAATTGATATTTTATTTATTTTGTTTTATGTTAATTTTATTATTTATTTATGTTAATTTACTTTATATTAACTTTTTTTACATATTATTTATTTATGCTTTATGTTAATTTATTCTTTGAAGAATATGATTACTTTCGGAATAAAATATAAAATGAATTGTGGCTATTTATGCCTAACAGACAGTACAAGTACTCATATTATACTTAAGCACATTTTGAGGGTTTATCTCTGATAGATAACCGATTTGATATGATGTGCTATATTTAATATTTTTTATTCCCCGAAGTGAATGAAACAAAGCACATTTTGAAAGGTGAATAACTATGCATATTTTCCCACTTAAAATGCAAGGGAATAATGTGAGTATTATATCCGGAAGTACTAATATCACAGAAGGCTTCGACTGAGCAAATATGTTATTGCCAAATGGAACTCTATTCCATTTTCACAGTGCATTATACTCGTCAAAGACGCAAAGAGACTTATTGAATTTTAAAGATATTTGCAGAAATACATTGAGAATATTAGTCGAAGGGGTGCCGACTATCTCAATATTACGAGTATAACTCAAGGCAATAATAAAATCTTGAAAAAATATATGCACTATCATCCCTATTGTACTACACAAGAATTAGTACAAATTGAAGCTCATGCTATTGTAAATCAGAAGTTTACTGATAACTTTATTATTTGGCATGACCGGTTAGGCCATCCCGGTTCAATTATGATGCAAAAATTTGTTGACACTTTCATGTGGTCATTATTGAAGAACTAAAATTTTCTTCAAGGTAATTTTTTTCATGTGATACTTGCTATCAAAGCAAATCAATTATTTAATCATCATTAGCTAAGATAGATTGTGAATCTATTAATTTTATGGAACGAATTCAAGGTGATATATGTGGGCCCATACACCTTTCTTACAGTCCGTCTAGATATTTTACGATTTTAATCGATGCATCGAATAGATGGTCATATGTATCCTTGTTATCAACCCGTAACTTGGTGTTTGCGAGGCTACGTGCTCAGTTGATAAAATTATGAGCACATTTTCCAGATTACCTTATAAAGACAATCAGTCTTGATAATGCTGGTGACATGTCATTTTACATGTAGTGTCACTAATTCGCATCAAGCCAACAAATTATCATAAGTTCTCCCCATTACAAATGGTTTTTGGTCAAAACTAAATATTTCTCATCTTAGATTTTTTTGTGCGGTATATGTTTTGATTCCTCCACCACAACGCACAAAGATGAGTTCTCAAAGGAGGTTGAGAATATATGTTAGATTCAAATTTCCCTTGATAATTAAATATCTTGAGCTTCTGATAGAGAATTTATTTACAGCTCGATTTACTACTATCATTTTAATGAGTCAGTTTTCCCAACATTAGGGGGAGAAAATAAAACAGCTGGAAAAAGAAATAAATTGGAATGAATTATCATTATCTTAGTTTAATCTACGTACTCAACAATGTGAAATATAAGTTCAAAAGATAATTCATTTAGCAAATCAATTGCTAGATGATTTTGCTGACCCTAATAGAGTGACTAAGTCACATATACCAGCTATGAATGCTCTGTTTAAATTTGATGTCCCGGAAAGACAAACTCTAGTTGCTAATGAGTCTAATTTTCGCCTGTAGCGTGTTAGACAAGTAGGTTCCAAAAATAAAAATCCTCGAAAAAAAGGAAGGGAGCTATAGTTATGATAGTCTGATCGAGAAATCAATGAATTATGAAAATCTCAAGAATAGATTAAAAGGTCTCCAATACAGACATTAATATGACTCAGATACCTAATAATAAAGAGATCTCAATAGATTATGTCATGTCTGGCAATAAGTGGAACTGAAATCAAATCGACGTCGATAATACATTTGCATGCAATATAGCACTAGAGATTTTATTTGATGATGTGGATCATGAATCATTGTCAATTGGACAATGTAAACAAAGAAATGATTGGTCAATATGGAAAGAGGCAATTGAGGCGAAACTAAGATCTCTTTCGAAAAGAGAAGTATTTGGGCCTATAGCCCGTATATTGAAATGTGTAAAGCTCGTGGATATTAATGAGCCTTTGTGAGAAAGAGAAATCAAAAGGAGAAATCACGAGATATAAGCTCGTTTGGTTGCACAAAGATTCTCACAAAGACATGAAATTAATTATGAGAAAAATATATTCCTCGGTGGTGGTTGCAGTTACTTTTAGATAGTCTGACAATAAATGAAATAACTCAGTTTCCGCCTAATGGATGTTGTTACATCTTATTTGTATGAGCCTCTTGATAACAACATTTACATGAAGCTTCTGGAAGGATTTAGACTGCCAGAAGTAGTTAATTCAAGTTCTCGAGAACATTATTCAATTATATTGAATATACCTTTTTATAGATTAAAACATTTTGGGCACATTTGGTATAATCCCCCCATTGAATACTTATTAGCGGAAGGCTATAAGAATGATTTAATTTCCGGAGCATTTTATTAACAGGTTTATCTATGGATTTGTCTTTGTTTTTATTTTGTATATTGGCGATTCATTGAGACTCATGAAGAGATCTCCTTAACAATGGAATCCTTGTGCAGCAATCGACATACACAGAAAAATGTTTAAAGAGACTTTATATGCATAATGTATATTCGTTGATCACTATTTGGTTGCTAAGTCTCTTAATGTAAACACAGATCCATTCTACCCTCGAGAAAAAGGTGATGATATTCTTGGTCTAAAAGCATCATATACACATTAATTGATCTGGAAGCACCGCATCTTAGCTAGTCTAGAAATACTATCTAAGTGCCACGAGACCATTGCCTTTAAATAATTGCTATGCATGAGGCAAAGCCGAAATATGTGTTTGGCTAAACATATCCAAAAGATATGTGAATTGCTTTCACAAGATAAGATGCAAGCTATCTTATGTAGAGATAATGCAAAATTTATATCTCAAGGTGGATACATCAAATGTGATAAAACGAAACATATCTATTTAAAATTTCGTCCCTCATGATCTTTAGAAGAATAATATTTGATGAATCATTTCAAGCAATAATTTGGAAGATTTATCCACTAGTGCATACACTATTTCAACATTTGAATATTATATTCAAGACTGAATTACAAAGATTCAAAGATCTTATGTGATATTTTTATGAGTGGGAGTAAATACGCGTTGCACTCTTTTTCCCTTAACCGAGGTTTTGTCCCAATGAGTTTTCCTGGTAAGGTTTTTAATGAGGCAACATGGTATGCGTATCAAAGATATGTGTACTCTTTTTCCTTTACTAAGAATTTTTTTCCCATAGGGTTTTTATCTTAGTAAAATTTTAACGAGGCACATTATCTTTATGGATATCCAAAGGGGAGTGTTATGAATATCTTTATTTATGGTGGATATCCATATATTAAATGAGACTTTAATGGGCTTTATTATTTGAGTTTAGGGAAACTACACCGATGGTCCCCAAACTATTACAGTTTTCCTATTTTGGTCTCTAAACTATGTTTTTCAGCAAAACCGTCATTTCTGTTACATAGTTCTCCTGTTTTTGTCCCCCGACGTTAAATAGCTAACTATTTTGCTGACGTGGCACTTTTTAAATATTTTTTAATCATTTCTCTCCCCTCTTAAAAAAATGCCACGTCAGCAAAATCGTTATCTATTTAACGCCGGGGACCAAAACAGGAGAACTATGTAACAGAATGGACGATTTTGCCGAAAAACATAATTTAGGGACCAAAATTGGAAAATGGTAATAATTTGGGGACCACCGGTGTAGTTTTCCCTTGAGTTTAATGCCCATTAGAATTAGGGTTTCCATCTTATGCCTATAAATATAGACTTTTGAAGAAAGCATTGTGCATAACCTTACATTGAGAATATAATAAAAGTCTATTTCTTTGTTTCTCATCTTTGCTCTTATTTATCTCTCTTGTTCTACTTTACTTTATTCAAAAGAATGAGAGTTTTTTATTTTTCAATTTTCAATGTTCTAAGTAGGGGTTGGTGTGCTGGTGATTAACACCCTTTCTTCCCCCATATGCGCCCCGATTTCTTGTGGACTTACCCCTTTCTTTTGGGATCTGGATTTTGTTGATTGCTTCTTTTGTTATTGCTGGTTTTGGTGTGCTATGGTCTGCTGTTTGTTTTTGCGTCTGTGTTGATTGTGAAGTGTGTTTTTGGTCAATTCTGCGTTGGTTTGCGGCTGGTGTGCTTCTCTGGTACTGTAAGTATTCTCTTGGCTACGAGGGGTTGCTGCCTTGTCCGTTGTACCGCGATTTGGATTGCTGCTAGGGGTTGGTGTGCTTCTGAAGATTTGTTCTCATCTGGTCGGTGGGGGTTCTGGTTCTGAATTTCAGTAACTCCAGCCTTTGTGCGCTCTCTTGCAAAAGTGAGGAAAGGGGGAGCTATGTCTATCTTAGCATGGAACATCCGGGGGATAGGGAATAGGAAGACGGTGAGGGCCCTTTAGAATTCTATCTTCAAGATCAAACCATCTATTATCTTCCTCAGTGAAACAAAACAGAAGAAACGATATCTTGAGAAGATTAAAATGAAAATGAAAATGGAGCACTCCTTCTACGTGGAACCACAAGGCTTAGCGGGGGGCCTTGCTCTATGGTAGACTTCGGAAGCAAATATTACCATCATGAGATATGACAATAACTTCATTGATACGAAGATTGTTCTTCAGGAGGGAGGTGCTTGGTTTAACACCTTCATATATGGCCCCCCATATAGAGAAGATCGACAAGCCTTCTGGAAGGGACTCTCAAATTTCAGAGATTCTATTCAGGATAATTGGGTGATTATGGGTGACTCTAATACGGTGTCGAGCCAGGAAGAGAAAGAAGGTGGAAACCCATTTAATCCAACGGAGGCAAAATGGTTTGAAGAATTTGTTGATTCTTCAGGCCTGGTTGAGTTGTCTATAAAGGGAGACAAGTTTACCTGGTTCAACCAAAGAGGGGGGGGGGACACGCCATTCTTGAGAAGCTGGATCGGATTCTTTGTTCTCCAAAATGGAGCTTCGCGTTTCCTAAAGCCTTGGGGATGGTGGAAATGGCTATCGCCTCTGATCACGCCCCTATAGTTCTTCTAACGAAGGGCCTACCCAGGAAATACAAGAAAGACTTCAAATTTGAAACCAAATGGCTTCTGGATGAAGAATGCCCGCAGACGGTGGCAAAAGGGTGGGATATCACACCCGATGAAAGAGTGGTATCCAGATTTCGAAGAAAGATCCGTAGTACCAAAACTGCCCTTGTTAAATGGAATAAAAAGAAGATGAAAAAGAAAAACGAACGGAAACAGACGCTGATGGTAAGAATCTCTGATTTACAGGGAAGAAAGTTGACTGACTTGGAACTGGATGAATATAAAAGGCTTAAGGAAGAGCTCGATGCTGAATGGGAAAGTGAGGAGAGGTATTGGCATCGAAGATCCAGAGTGAACTGGCTGAAGTGGGTAGATCCAATTCAATTGTCAAAATTAAAAATGAAGATGGTACATGGCTCGAGGATCCGGAGGAGATAGCCTTCTACCTACTCCATCATTTTTCAACAGGTATTCACGAGAGATCCATCGGTAAACTACCTTAGCCTCAGAGACTACATCCCCAAAGTAGTTACGAGTGAGATGGACGCGGTTCTTTGTAAGGTAGTTGATGAAGAGGATATCAAAAAGGCAGTCTTTGAGATGGGAGCGACTATAGCTCCGGGCCCCGATGGATTTCCTGGGTGTTTCTATCAGACTTTTTGGGAAACGATGAAAGCCGATTTTATTGGGATGGTTGTAGCGTTCTTCAGGGACGGAGCTTTGGACCCAACAATCAACAAGACTAACATTGTGCTTATTCCTAAGAAGACCAGTCCCACAGAGGTATCTCACCTGAGGCCGATCAGTTTATGTAACTTCTCCCTAAAAGTGATCACCAAAATACTTGCTTCAAGACTGAAGGCTTTCCTTCCTGATATCATCCCGCAGTACCAATCTGCGTTTGTGAAAGGAAGATCTATCCACGACAACATCATTCTTGCAAATGAGGCCTTCCACGCTATAAAGCGGACAAGGAAAAGACAAAATGGCTTCATGGCTCTTAAAATTGACATGGAAAAAGCCTATGATAAAGTGGACTGGGACCTTCTACAATTCGTGATGAATGAAATGGGATTTGAGGAGTGGTGGATTGACAAAGTTATGAGTTGTGTCTCTTCGATCTCATTCTTCTTAGTATTGAATGGTGAACGCAAGGGAGAGTTTAAAGCGGGAAAGGGGTCTGAGACAGGGGGACCCGTTATCCCCCTTTCTCTTTACATTCATATCAAGCATCCTTTCCTGGATCATTGAAAAAGAAATCGTGAGGGATCATTTCGATGGTCTTATAATTAAAAGAAGATGTTCAATTCTGAGTCATCTCCTGTTCGCGGATGATTGCCTAGTCTTCATAGAGGCGAATTAAAGAAACTGTACTGGATTAATGCACATCCTTCAGCTTTTTCAATATTCTACAGGACAGACTATTAGCTCCATGAAGTCCTCTGTCTTTTTTTCACCCAATGTCAGCAACAGTCTCAAAACCCATCTCTCTAACATTCTGGGTTTCAAAGCAATGGAAGAAGACACTCGATACCTCGGTCTTCCCTCCTTTTGGGGTCGAAGTAAAAAGGAAGCCCTGGGCTTCATTAAAGAACGAGTCCAAAATCGATTAAGAGGATGGAAAGCTAGATTTTTTACCAGTGCTGGGAAGGAAGTGCTCATCAAGGCAGTCGCTCAGGAAATTCCCACTTATGTTATGCAATGTTTTCTTCTCCCAGTCACCTTCTGCGATGAGATCAGCTCCATTGTGGCAAAGTTCTGGTGGAATAACTGTGCAGATAAGGAAAAAATCATTCATTAGATTAACTAGAAGGATCTTTTTCGACCCAAAGAACAAGGGGGAATGGGTTTCCGGAACCTCAGATTGTTCAACAAAGCTTTAGTCTCTAAGATTACCTGGAAGGTGATAAGGAATCCGGAATCCCTTTTAGCTCAGGTTCTTCGAGGAATCTATTTCCCTAATGGGAGCATTTTTTAGGCACCCAAGTGCTCTAATCCCTCTTGGGCCTGGTCGGGAATCAGAGAAGGGATCAAGGTTATTAAGAATGGTTCCCTGTGGAGAGTCAGAAATGGCAAAAACATCTCAACCTGGTTCGATAACTGGATTCCTAAGATTCATGGCTTCAGACTCTCGACTCAGCCTCCGCCGGGCTTTCCTGCCCCCTCTGTTTGTTCCCTCATGAATCCTGACTATAGAACATGGAATGAAGCGAAGGTTTATGAGCTCTGTTCTCCATCCGAAGCCAAGGCGATCTTGAAAATACCGATTGGAGGACCAAATGTTCAAGACTCTCTCATATGGGCCGGAAATAAAAATAGAGAGTACTCGGCCAAGTCGGGATACAGATTCATTGAGGATGGATCTATGGACACTCTGAACCCCTCATCCAGCGAGGGCACCTTATCAAAAAAGGAATTGTGGAACTCAATTTGGAAGTTAAAAGTCCTCTCTAAGATTCGATCCTTTTTGTGGAGACTGTGCCATAACATTGTTCCTACAAAGAGCTCCTTGAAAGCCCGTATGCATGGAAACTTCAAAGACCCTGATGCCTGCCCCCATTGTGAGAGTTCAGGGGAATCGGCTGAGCATCTCCTGTTCTTCTGCCCTTTCGCTCAGGCAATCTGGAAAGCCTCAGGGTTTAACTACTCTACATCCGCCATTGGCTTCCCTGGTTTCCCAAAATGGTGGTGTAAGGTTTACGAAGACCGAAACCTTGGTTTTTCTTGCGATGGGTGTGCTCACATAGCCTTCATTCTTTGGACCATTTGGAAATCAAGAAACGCCTTGGTTTTTGAAGGAAGAAGAGACTTCCCATGGGATGTCTGGTTAAAGGCGGACAAAGATTTCATGGAATTTCAGCTCGCCAACGTGTCCGACAACCTAGAAATGTCTTTTGATAAGCCGATGGTTTACAAGTGGACACCACCTCCTCAGGGAACTATAAAAATCAATTGTGATGCCGCTTTCGACCAGTTGACATGGAAAGCCTCTATCGCAACTGTTTTCCAAGAATGCTCGGGTTCTTGCCTGCTTGGAGTTTCGACTCCTTGCTGGGCTCCGTCTGCTGCAGCAGCAGAAGCTTTTGCAATCAGATTGGGATTATCGATGGCCAACCAGAATGACTTTAGGGATGTCATCATCGAGGCGGACAGTCAAGCTGTTATTACCAGGTTTCGATCTGGAGATGTTTCTGATTGGGAAACAATAGCTATTGAAGAGGATATAAAGGAAACCGCGAAATCGTTCGAGTCTTGTTGTTTTTCCTTTGTTCCTAGGTCTTGTAACCAGGCAGCTGATTGGCTTGCCAAGTTTGCGAAGACAAAACAGGACCAAGTTGTTTGGAATCTTGTAGTCTTTCCTCCTCATCTTTTGTATTCCTGACTTTCTATGATATGAAGTTTCTATATGAACAAAAAAAACGTTCTAAGTAGGGCTTTAAAAAACATAATCCTAGGTTTTTTATTTAAACAAAGAAAATAAATCAAGACACCCATTCTACTAAAACAAATTAATGGCGCAAAAGGGGATAATATTAATTTAATCTTATAAAATTAAATAGCTCACTTAAACAGTTGGGTATGAGCCCAAAAACACATTTCACCATCTTTTTCTTATAATATATGTATCAAACAACCCTTTAGATAAAGACAAATATGTGTTCATACAAAATAACAAAAGACGAAGAACGAGGTGGTGTACTACCGTGCTGCCCGTCATCCACCGGCGTTGGCAATTTTCGCCAAAACATTAGCACAAAATTCTTCGCTCTCTTGTGCAATTTTCGGATTGAGATTGCGTGTAGTGAATTACAAAGGATGGTGAGTGGTGAAATACAAAGGTGAATGGTGAATGTGTGGTGAAGTTGTGTTGAAATAAGGGGTTTATACAGGGATTTTTACCACCAAAATTACATGGACAAATCAGAAATAAAATTCCTAAATTTCGATTGATTACATTTGGTTGATTCCCTTTTCTTTTTCAATTCGATCTGATTTTCCTTGTTGACTTTCCCTTTGTACTATTGATTTCTATTTGGTAGCTAGCTTCCCTTTTTATTTCTTGATTAATTGTTCTTTTCCATATCATATTTGATTTAAGGACTGACATTCCCTTTTTATTTGTATCAAGCTAAAAGTCAATGACAACAATAGAATTTAGGATTTATCATTAAAATTTAAAGTTTAGGTTTTAAGGTGTTAAAAGTTAAAAATTTAAGTTTTAGATTTTATAGTTTAAATATAAAATGTTGTATAAATTTTTTTACACCGTTTAAATATTAGAATATAACCTTATTTTTAATACAATTATCTTGTATATACGTATAAAAATATAAATTTCTAAAAAAGAAGTAATGTATTTCGAGAAAGAGCCGGTTATATCTTGAAATTTTATGTAAAACTTAGTTTTGCACTATTTTTTCTCAATTTTTTATTCTTCGAATAAATAGCTTGATGAATAAAAAAAATCAGTCTAGTTTGACAGATCAAAAATTCTCTGCTTTTTTTTTTTTACTTATTTTTATACTCCAACGCTAAAAATCAAAACTATAACTCTAAACTCTAAAAATATACTTTACATCCAATACTTTAAAACCCTAGCCTTAAATCTTAATCATAAACCTTAAACTTAACTTTTTAAGGTGTAATGTCAAAAATGCCCCTAACAATTCATGAAATGGTCATTTTGGCCCCTATTATTTTTTTGTCCACTTTCACCCTAACGTTTCGTTTTGGGTCAAAATGACCCCGATGATGAAAATCATTAGTTGTCTAACAATCAGTGTGTGATGGTGATGTGGCATGTTGACTTGGCTTGAGACGTTGATGTGACAAAGTGTCACATTGGTAATTTATTTTAAAAAAGTTCGTTAGTTTAAAAATGATAAATAATTTTTTATTTATTATTTTTAATAAATAATAAATTATTATTATTTTAAAAATAAAAATTTATAAATAATATTTAATTTCTTATTTCATATTTTAAAAAATAAAATTTTAAAAAAATAAATTATTATTTATTTTTTTAAATAATATTATTTTAAAAACAATAAATTAAATAAATTATTATTAAATTTTTTCCATAAATAATAATTTATTATTTTTTTAAAATTAAGAAAATTATTTTTTAAAAATAATGCAACTAATTTTTTTAAATAAAAATAAATTAAAAATTATTATTAATTTTTTAGAAATATTAAGTTATTTTTTAAAAAAATTGTTGACATGGCAAAGTGCCATATTTGTGTCCAAGCCAAGTCAACATACCACATCAGTATCTTGCGTTGATCGTTAGTCAACTAACGGTATTCATTCACGGGAAGCCATTTTGACCCAAAATAAAACATTAAGGGTAAAAGTAGAATAAAAGAATAAATATCAAAATGACTAATCCGTGAAATATTAGAGACATTTTTTGGCATTATATTATTTTTAGGGATAATGACACATTTTCCCCTGTACTTTTAAAAATTTACCAATGTGTGGTATGTACTTTGAAAACGTTTAATCAACCACTTATACTTTCTTTCTGTCATACAAAGTACCCCCACCCATAACGTCATTATGTGCTGACGTGGCATGAGACCCTACATTGACAAATTTTTGAAAGTACATGAGACTAATTAAACGTTTTCAAATTACATACCTCGCATTGGAATTTTTTTGAAAGTATAGGGGGAGGGAACCGCTGCAAATTTACCATTTATTTTTTTAAGTTTTAAAAAAAAATAGGCCTTGATGACGTCATCTCTTTCATTTTTGCTCTTACTCTACACCACCATTGTCCGCCCAAAAATATTCTTTCTTCAAATTTTTCATATATTTAAAAAAAAGGTTTGAAAATAGATGAAAAAAAGATATGCGTATGAAACCCAAGAAATCAAGTTTTTCAAGCTCCCAATTAAACTCGAAATTGAAGGCGAAAGAAATGAAATGCTTTTGCAGCGCTAAAGCTCCTGTTTATATTTCAAAAACGAAAAAGAATCTCGGACAATTGCTCTATGGATGCGGAAAATTTGAAGAGGTGAGAGGCTCAATTCTATTGGGTAATAATTTTTTAGAATAATTTTAGAGAGATGTTTAATGGGTTATAGGGTATGGTAATGTGTTTTTCAAGAAAAAATGTTATTTTTCAAATGGCTTGAACCGTCTGAATGCTCTGAAGTTCAATCTGAAAATGACTTTAATGAGCTTATGAGGGATAACCAAAATTTAGTAGCTAAGATGAGAGAATTAAGGACCAAAATCAAATGGTTGAAAGAAAATGGAAGTCTTGAAACGATGAACAACATGTTAAAGGAGGTTAACAAATTGAAAGCTAAAAATTGTACAATAAAGTTTTGAACCAAAAAGATGGATAATCACATTATACCAATCTGGTGTAGGTTCGATTTTCATTGTGTTGGTTGCTGTAATAGTTTGTGCCTTATGGTAAAAGTGAATTTGTGTTGTTTATTGTAAATTGTTAGTTAGTTAGTTTATTGAACCAAAGAATAATTTATACCGGTTAAACTGGTAGAATTTATACCGGTGTAAGTTAGCCATAATTATTTAGTTGCAGTTCAATAGAATTTACACCGGCGTAAGTCAGTTATAGTTAGTTAGTTGTAGTTCAGTAGAACTTACATCGATGTAAGTTAGTCATAGTCAAGTAGTTAGTTAGTTATAGTTAAGAATAATGTTTACCAATGTAAATGTGTTATATGTATGTACTTGATCCACCAATAAAATCTACGAAGTTTTACTTTTCTTTAAGGACAATGATACATTTGCCCTTTGTACTTTTAAAAAATTACTAATCTAGAGTCTCATGTCACGTCATCACTTAACAGCGTTATGAGCAAGAATACTTTGTATCACGGAGGAAAAATACAAAATTAGTTGAATATTTTCAAAGTACTGACCCGCATTAGTAAATTTTTGAAAGTACATAAAGAAATGATGCATTATCCCTTATTTTTAATATTATCATAAATAGGAAAACCGACTATTTCTTTTGACGTTATAGCATTAATTTAATATTCAACCCATTAAACTTGACCTATTATATTGTCACAAGGTAATCATTGTCAGTTTTTCTTACAATCTCAACGTCAACACCCAAAACTTGAATATTGAAATTGACCGAGAATCAACCGTTTCAATTATTTTATTAATTAAATATCCGAGATACGAACTTACTAATGAATTTATTTAGAGAAAATCACATTTTTAGTACTCATCTTTACTGGTGTTTTTATTTTGGTATTCACCTTGTTTTTTACAAAAAAAATATTTTTATTTTGATACCCCACCATTAAAAAATTAGCCTCATGTTAATTAGGAGAGAGAAAATCACACACTGCCACGTTATTTTCTCTCTTCTAGTCAGCATACCACGTCGACTAAAATCATAAAAAAAAATCACATGTGGCATGCTGAGTATGAGAAAGAAAATGGCATGGTAGCCTGTCACGTGTAATTTTCTCTCTCATAGTCAGCATGTTATATGATTTTCTTACTCTTATTTAGTATGCTATCAATTCTTTAACGACAAGTACCAAAATTGAAACAAAACGCAACATTAGGTATCATTTTACCAAAAGAATAGATGAGATACCGAAAAAAAAAACACACTGACAAAGACGGGTACCAAATAGGTAGTTTTGCTTTATTTTATCAGTCTTACGAGAATTGAGTATTGAAATTGGAATGTAACGCCCGAGTTTGGGGCCCGGGAGATAGTCGGGTTTACTTAAGCCGGTTTGGGTTAAGCGAATTTTGGGAATTTTTTTAAATAATTAAACTCTAAAGGTTTTGAAGAAACATGGAATTTTTGGTAAAATGAGTAAGAAAAAAGGGTTTTGAAGATGGATTTTTAAATTGAAATAAAATATAATAATTCAAAAACCCCTTTATTCTCCCTTTTCACGTCAAAATTTCCTTAAGCCAAACAACTTATCATTTCCACCAAACTTCACCATCTTGGAGGATTTTAGGAGGTAAATTAACTTGGTTTTACTCTTCTCTACTTTCTAATCTTGGTTTTGACATTTCCTTTTCAAGGTTTTGAAGATTTCTCAAGTTTCTTCATTTTTTGGGTAAAATGGGTTTTGAAGGGGTTTAAGCAAATGTTGAGAAAATAGTGTTTTGGGGTGAGTTGTAAACCATATTTTGGGTGTAAAATGGTGTTAAGACAATGAGTTTATCATGAAATCCCGGAATTTGGAAAATTGGTAATTTTTAGATAATGGGTATTAGGGTTTTTGGCTTGAAAAATGGTGGGGAAGGACTTCTAATAGTTGGATGGTGTTGGGTTGATGTTTTTGGAGTATTTGAACATGTTTTGGATGTTAATTTGATGAAGATATGGCCAATTTATGGTTACAATAGAAATGAGGATGATTTTGGTTAGTTTCAGATATAAATTGTAACCCCCTCGTCCCGGTCTGGTCGGATGACCGGTCCGAGTGGGCCACACGGGGAAAACCGAAGCGAAACCCGTTAAGGTTTCCCCTCGGTTAACGACCCAGAAAATTTCTTTTTTTTATCTTATCTTGTCTACATACATAAATTAGACCTAAGTGTGTCCCAACAGCGGAAGATACAATCATGAAACAATTCACCGACCAAACAAACATAAACAGTCCATTTTTCTTCATTCCAGTAGGCCGTTTCGAAACACCTATAGGGTGTTCCGAAACGCCCTGACCTGGTCAACGAGCCTGGGTTAACCACAAGGTGACCGTTCTGAAACAGGGGTGACCCGTATCGGAACGACCTTGACGGTCAATATCTCGTGGTCAACGAGATTTGACCGTTTCGGAACTTCAAAGGCCCGTTTCGGAACGGCTTCATCTCGCCAATTTCTCAAAATTCCAGTGGCGAAAACGTTCCGGAACGACCCTTATCCGTTTCGAAACGGCAGGCCATTTACACAGGGGTCATTTCGGAACACGGGGACCCGTTCCGAAACACCCCCTGTCTGCAGACTTTTCTGGGCTGTTTTGAGGCACAAGGATGCCCCAAAACATCCCCTAGACACCATATAACAACCAAGCAATTACACCCAACATACTACAACATTACCATCATGCTTTGACACAACTTTAATATGTCTAAGACAAAGGCAACAATCAACACACATACATCCATTCAAACAACATCCAACTTTAAACATGGTTTCTAAAGCATTCAATCCACATACAAGAGAGCAAATTAGGCATGGTTTACAACTTAAACATGGCATCACAAGCCACACAAAATCAACATAACATAGAGTCTAAGCATGCCCCTAGCATCAACATCAACCAACAAATATTACACGTTTTACCATCCAAACATCAATCCAAACAACATCATTCATAAGAGTCATACAAGGCTCATACTAACACGTCCTAATGCCACATTGCTTAACTACTACAAAATCTACCATACTTGAGCAACAACTTGGATAGCCCCTTCTTGCCTTGCCTCGAGCTAACGCCACGCTAATGATCTGCATTGTTGAACATAGAGAGCGTAAGCTATAAGCTTAGTGAGGGTGCTCTAAAACGGAAAACAACAACAATGCAGGGTCCAAGCATGTTAATCCTAGTCTACATACATCAACCATTGACATAATATCAAGTAGACCTAGCTAGTCTTTCAAGTGGTATATATGGTCTCTCAATCCTAATAAGTTCAAACCTCATATATCATCATCATAGCAACAAAAATATAATTCAACCATATATCACTATCATATATCACAATTCACGATTTAAGTTTAATTGGCCACTTTAATTACCCCGATTGTGCGGATTTAACCTTGACAACACTTTACCTCGGTGGGATTCCACTCATCACCGGACCTTGCATGTGCGGGATTCCACTCATCGCCACATGTCCTACGGATGGGATTCCACTCATCATCCCGTAGAAATGTATGACTAGCTTCCGGTGGAATGTTACATCACCGTACTCCTCCTTGATGACTTAACGCCATCAAGGCCACGTACGTTTTGACTCAATTTGTGTGCACACTATCCTAATGATCGATCATTTACAACCGGTAATTATTTTAGTGCCAATTATCATAACCACAACATGCTCAATCTCATAGATGTATATCAAGATAAACTCACATCTACCAACCACAATCATAATAGCATTGTCAAACAAGCATAATAGCATTCATGGATATCGAAGGTTAAAACAACAACTTGAATAAACTATGAGTGGCCCACCAAGCACACTTCACACACACTCCCACTACACATACTCGAACCAAACTTAAAACAAGTTGAAACCACTCACCGCCCTTCCTTAGCAATTCGAACCAAACTCCCTATGAACCCGGATTCGGTCCCAAAGCCCCTTCCGTGTTTCCTCTTGCTTCTAGTCAAACAAAAACACATATATTACTTCCCAATTCAATGCTAAATCAACCTTCAATCCACTTTACACTCACAACCCAAATTCCAAAATTCCCAAACCACATAACATCTCTAAAAATCCCATTTTCGGACTCCCACAACTCAAGGCTGAAAATTCGATTTCCAAACATCCAAATGGCTTCCAAATCATCCCAAAACACCCCCATACCATAGGTAGACCAACAACCCCTTACTTTCAACATAAATTCCACCAAAAACTCAAGTTTTACAACCTTAAATTTAGCCCTAAGACCATACTACGAATTTTTATCAAAATTCAACCAAATTAAAGTATATGATGTATTTCATCATGCTTAAACAAACCCCCAACATGATTTAACAAAACAATTTGAAAAGCCCCATCAAAAACCCCAAATTTCATATGAACCCTAATTTTCAAAACACCATCTTTTTGAAATCTACAACAATGGTTGAATAGGGAATAAAGAGGAGAGTTGGAAAACATATTTACCTTTGAGAAACACCTTGAATTGAAGCTAGAATGAAGTGGAAAAGTAGCCAAAGCAAAAAGGGGTTTTGGGGAGAGTTTTAGTGAAAATGGTGTTGGAGAGGGAATGGGGGAAGAAAGATGACAACTTTTCTATAAAGTTGTCTAGCTTTTTAAATTTGGGTCAAATAGCAACATAGGTCCCTCCCCCTTTTCCAAAACTCCAACTAGGTCATTAATAGAAGTGGAATTATTTTAATTAAATTTTATTTGACTCGAACCAAAACACGGGTGTTACAACTCTCTCCCACTTAAGAAATTTCGTCCCCGAAATTACCTGACCGAAAGAGATACGGAAACTGCTTTTCCATATCCTCCTTCCTCTCCCAAGTGGCCTCGTCAACACCTCTACGTCGCCACCGCACCTTTACTAACTCAATCGATCTACCCCTCAACACTTTACTGTCAGAAGCTAAGATCTCTACTGGCTCTTCTTCATAAGTCAAATCCGGATTCAATTCAATTTCTTCTACGGGCATAACATGTGATGGATCGGACCTATACTTGCGAAGCATCGACACATGGAACACATCATGTATCTTCTCAAGCTCGGATGGCAAACGCAACTGATAAGCAACGGGACCAACCCTCTTCACAATCTCATACGGTCCTATGTACCTCGGACTCAATTTCTCTTTTCGGCCAAACCTCATCACTTTCTTCCACGGAGACACTTTCAAGAATACCTTCTCACCCACTGAGAACTCAACTTCCTTCCTCTTCAAATCGGCATAGGACTTCTGCATATCCGAAGCAGCCTTCAAGCGATCACAAATCAATTTTACCTTTTCGGTTGTCCCCTTGAGCAAATCCGGCATAGGTAACAGTTTCTGTCCTGCCTCGGCCCAACACACTGGAGTTCTACACTTCCGGCCATACAAGGCCTCATACGGAGCCATCTGAATGCTCGACTGAAAACTGTTATTGTATGCAAACTCCACCAGAGGCAAATGCTTCTCCCAAGTACCCTGAAAGTCTATGATACAACAGCGCAACATGTCCTCTAAGATCTGAATAACCCTCTCTGACTGACCATCTGAATGAGGATGATAAGAAGTGCTGAAGTTCAAACGGGTACCCAAAGCTGTATGCAGACACTCCCAAAATCTAGAAGTAAACCGCGGATCTCTGTCTGACACAATGGACTTCGGCACACCATGTAGCCTCACAATTTCACCAATGTACAAATCGGCCAATCTATCTAAGGTGTAAGTAGTGTTGACTGCCAAGAAGTGAGCACACTTCGTAAAACGATCTACTATCACCTAAACTGAGTTCTTCTTCGTAGGAGTCAAAGGCAAGCCCGAAACAAAATCCATAGTGATGTTCTCCCACTTCCATTCCGGAATTCTCAACGGCTGTAATAGACTCGAGGGAACCTGATGTTCCGCCTTCACTCTCTGACACACTAAGCACTTACTCACAAAGTCGGCTACATCTCTCTTCAAGCCAACCCAAAAGTACTCATTCTTCAAATCACGGTACATCTTCGTACTTCCAGGATGCATAGCAAACGGACTACTGTGGGCTTCAGTCAAGATCGTACGTCTCAAGTCACTGTCTTCTGGCACAACTATTCTATCTTTGAAACACAGAACCCCATCAGTGCTGAAGCTGTAATCTGAAGATCTACCCTCGGCTATATCTTGCACGTGAGGTGCCAAAGATCTATCTAAGAGCTGTTTCTCTCGTATCAACTGACCTAGAGTAGGTCTAACCTTAAGCTCGGCTATCAAGCCACCATCTCCGGACAAACTCAATCTAGCAAACATAGCTCTCAAGTCTACAACCATCTTTCTACTCAATGCATCGGCCACTACATTGGCCTTACCCGGATGGTACTCAATAGTAAGATCATAGTCTTTTAGCAACTCTAACCACCTACGCTGTCTGAGATTTAAATCCCGATGAGTCATAATGTACTTCAAACTCTTGTGATCGGTGTATACTGTGCATTTCTCACCATACAAATAATGTCTCCAAATCTTCAAAGCAAACACAACTGCCTCTAACTCTATGTCATGGGTCGGATAGTTGCGCTCATGAGTCTTCAACTGTCTTGAGGCATAAGCCACTACACTTCGGTCTTGCATCAGAACACATCCTAACCCTACATACGAGGCATCACTATAAATCACATAGTCCTTCCCGGACTCAGGCTGAATCAAGATCGGAGCTTGGGTCAAAGCTTCTTTCAATTTCTCAAAGGCTCTCTGTCTTGCATCTGTCCACTCAAACTGAACACTCTTCTGAAGTAACTGCGTCAAAGGAGCGGCTAACTTAGAGAAACCCTCTACAAACCTCCTATAGTATCCGGCTAAGCCTAGGAAGCTACGTACTTCTGTCACTGACTTCGGTTGCTTCCACTCAACAATGGCTTCAATCTTCTTCGGATCAACTCTAATGCCTTCAGCTGACACTACATGTCCTAAGAAGACTACTTCCCGGATCCAGAATTCACACTTGCTGAGCTTCGCATACAACTGATGATCTAGCAAAGTCTTCAAAACAAGTCTTAAATGTCGGTCATGGTCTTCTTCAGTTCGCGAGTACACCAAGATGTCATCAATAAACACAACTACAAACTGATCTAGATACTGATGAAAAATCCTATTCATCATGTCCATGAAAGCTGCCGGTGCATTAGTCAACCCAAAGGGCATGACTAAGAACTCATAATGACCGTACCTAGTCCTAAAGGCCATCTTCGGTACATCAACCTCTCTAACCTTTAGCTGGTAGTAACCTGATCTCAAATCAATCTTCGAAAAGACCGATGCTCCTCTCAATTGATCAAACAAGTCATCAATTCTAGGCAACGGATATTTGTTCTTCACTGTCAGCTGATTTAACTGTCTGTAATCTATGCACATTCTCATACTTCCATCTTTCTTCTTCACAAACAACACTGGTGCACCCCAAGGTGATGAACTAGGTCGAATGAAACCTATATCTGTCAATTCTTGCAGCTGAGTCTTCAACTCTTTCAATTCTTTCGGTGCCATACGGTACGGAGCAATCGAAACAGGAGCCGAATCAGAATAAGTCTCAATGCTGAACTCTACCTCTCTGTCCGGTGGTAACCCTGACAATTCTTCCAGAAACACACTAGGAAAATCACATACTGTCCGGATGTCCTGAGGTCTAACCTCGCTCATGTTAGGGTTCATCACATACGCTAAGTATGCTTCACACCCCAACTCAACTAACCTCTTAGCCTCTAACACTGAAACCACATTGGACAAGAATTTCACATTCTCACCCACCACTACAATCTCATAATCATCTGTGAGCTTCAAAGAAATCCGTTTAGTTTCAAAGTCTATCCTAGCTCTATGCTCCGTGAGCCAATCCATACCCAGAATCACGTCAAAGCCATAGAAAGGAAGTTCCATCATATCCACTGGAAATACATGTCCCTGAACCATCAACGGACACCTTCGGTACATCTTCCTAACCACTACCGTGTCCCCAAAGGAACTAGTAACACTAACTCCTACCTCTAGCAACTCACAAGGCAAATTCAAAGACTGTGCATGCTCACTCAATATGTAGGAATGTGTAGACCCAGAGTCAATCAAAGAAAGCAAACCCAAAAACTGTATCGAGAAGTTACCTGCGATCACATCGGTGTCATGCTGCTCCCCGCGCTGTGCGTAAACCCTAGCCTGTCCTCCGCCCTCCGGCTGGACTGCAACAACATGAGCTAAATTCCTCTGACCATCGTTCCTCGGCTGGAAGTTACCTCTACCGCGCCCGCGGCCTCTCTGAAAATCATTGGCTCTAGCAGGAGCCTGAGCTGGTGCCTGTCCCACCTGATGTGGACAGTCACGCCTAATGTGGTCTCTAGCACCACAACTCCAACAGGAATGATAATTCCCCCAACACTCACCGGTGTGGTTCCTTCCGCAAGTAGCACATGTGGGCAACTTCCCACCAGCTCTCTGACCCTGATGGCCCTTACCGTGGTTACCGCCACCACGCCTATGATCAAACTGATGCCGGTTGTCCCGATGCCTCTTGGCATCTCCTCTATCAAAGTTGCTGGACCTCTTACCTGAACTAGATCCACCTGACCGCCTGGTCAAACTCAAACTGTGCTCCAAGTCCTTGGCCCTCGAGACCAAGACATCAAAGTCAATGTAATCAGAAGCTAGAGTATAAGTCTTGATCTCCTCATTCAGCCCATATCGGAAGCGGTTACAACGCTCCACCTCAGTAGGTACAAGCTCAGGTGCATACTGACTCAGTCTGACGAACCGGATCTCATAATCAGTTACGGACATACTCCCCTGAAGCAATGCCATAAACTCTCTCTTCCTCTCATCGAGGTATCGCGGACCCAAATACTTCTTCCGGAAAGCTGTCTCAAAGAACTCCCAAGTGATCTCAGTCTCATCCATCCCCGAAGTAACGGTGACCCACCAGGTGTAGGCATCACCCTGAAGCAGAGACTCAACACATCCCAACTTGCGCTCACCAGTACATCCCATCTGAGCAAGAATACGGACGGTCTTCTCAAACCACATCTCTGACCTCTCAGGAGTAGCACCTCTAAACTCTTCGGCCCCAAGGCCCCGAAGTCTCTCTAATGGTAATCCGGTGCCCTCACCCTGATGATGAGCTGCCTGACCTCCAGCTACTGCAGCCTGGAACGCCCCGGCTATTGCCTGAACCAACGGAGCTAAGTCAATCCCGGCCGGTCCTTGGCCACCTTGGCCTCCTTGTGGTCCCATTCCTCTGGGCCCGGCCTCGCCTCCCACTCCCGGTGGAGGAGGTGGTGGTGGTGGAGGTGGTGGAGGAGCTCCAACTCCAACCACTGGCTCTCCCACTTGAGCCTCGACTCTCACAACTGGCTCAACTCTCGGCGCCTCTACTCGTGGTTCCGGTCGAACCATCCTAGGCCTCCCACGTGGTCTCATGGTTCAACTAGCAAGGTAAAACTACAACAAAAAACAGATAAGGATTACGTTAGTCAAAGCAAGGGTCCAATAGTGCTCAAGTATTCCTCTTTCAAAAATCTTTTTAAATTAAGTAATAGTAGCAATGGGCACTCACTCTACACCAGACACGACAGTTCAAGCATTCAAAACATCATACGATTAATCAAGCATCAAGGATTCGTGGCAAATCATGCATCAAACAACACAAGCATTTAACGCATTAATCTTACCTCACTTACCTGCCCGAGGTCTCGGTAACCTCAGGCTTTGATACCAACAAATGTAACCCCCTCGTCCCGGTCTGGTCGGATGACCGGTCCGAGTGGGCCACACGGGGAAAACCAAAGCGAAACCCGTTAAGGTTTCCCCTCGGTTAACGACCCAGAAAATTTCTTTTTTTTATCTTATCTTGTCTACATACATAAATTAGACCTAAGTGTGTCCCAACAGCGGAAGATACAATCATGAAACAATTCACCGACCAAACAAACATAAACAGTCCATTTTTCTTCATTCCAGTAGGCCGTTTCGAAACACCTATAGGGTGTTCCGAAACGCCCTGACCTGGTCAACGAGCCTTGGTTAACCACAAGGTGACCGTTCCGAAACAGGGGTGACCCGTATCGGAACGACCTTGACGGTCAATATCTCGTGGTCAACGAGATTTGACCGTTTCGGAACTTCAAAGGCCCGTTTCGGAACGGCTTCATCTCGCCAATTTCTCAAAATTCCAGTGGCGAAAACATTCCGAAACGACCCTCATCCGTTTTGAAACGGCAGGCCATTTACACAGGGGTCGTTTTGGAACACGGGGACCCGTTCCGAAACACCCCCTGTCTGCAGACTTTTCTGGGCTATTTTGAGGCACAAGGATGCCCCAAAACATCCCCTAGACACCATATAACAACCAAGCAATTACACCCAACATACTACAACATTACCATCATGCTTTGACACAACTTTAATATGTCTAAGACAAAGGCAACAATCAACACACATACATCCATTCAAACAACATCCAACTTTAAACATGGTTTCTAAAGCATTCAATCCACATACAAGAGAGCAAATTAGGCATGGTTTACAACTTAAACATGGCATCACAAGCCACACAAAATCAACATAACATAGAGTCTAAGCATGCCCCTAGCATCAACATCAACCAACAAATATTACACGTTTTACCATCCAAACATCAATCCAAACAACATCATTCATAAGAGTCATACAAGGCTCATACTAACACGTCCTAATGCCACATTGCTTAACTACTACAAAATCTACCATACTTGAGCAACAACTTGGATAGCCCCTTCTTGCCTTGCCTCGAGCTAACGCCACGCTAATGATCTGCATTGTTGAACATAGAGAGCGTAAGCTATAAGCTTAGTGAAGGTGCTCTAAAACGGAAAACAACAACAATGCAGGGTCCAAGCATGTTAATCCTAGTCTACATACATCAACCATTGACATAATATCAAGTAGACCTAGCTAGTCTTTCAAGTGGCATATATGGTCTCTCAATCCTAATAAGTTCAAACCTCATATATCATCATCATAGCAACAAAAATATAATTCAACCATATATCACTATCATATATCACAATTCACGATTTAAGTTTAACTGGCCACTTTAATTACCCCGATTGTGCGGATTTAACCTTGACAACACTTTACCTCGGTGGGATTCCACTCATCACCGGACCTTGCATGTGCGGGATTCCACTCATCGCCACATGCCCTACGGATGGGATTCCACTCATCATCCCGTAGAAATGTATGACTAGCTTCCGGTGGAATGTTACATCACCGTACTCCTCCTTGATGACTTAACGCCATCAAGGCCACGTACGTTTTGACACAATTTGTGTGCACACTATCCTAATGATCGATCATTTACAACCGGTAATTATTTTAGTGCCAATTATCATAACCACAACATGCTCAATCTCATAGATGTATATCAAGATAAACTCACATCTACCAACCACAATCATAATAGCATTGTCAAACAAGCATAATAGCATTCATGGATATCGAAGGTTAAAACAACAACTTGAATAAACTATGAGTGGCCTACCAAGCACACTTCACACACACTCCCACTACACATACTCGAACCAAACTTAAAACAAGTTGAAACCACTCACCGCCCTTCCTTAGCAATTCGAACCAAACTCCCTACGAACCCGGATTCGGTCCCAAAGCCCCTTCCGCGTTTCCTCTTGCTTCTAGTCAAACAAAAAGACATATATTACTTCCCAATTCAATGCTAAATCAACCTTCAATCCACTTTACACTCACAATCCAAATTCCAAAATTCCCAAACCACATAACATCTCTAAAAATCCCATTTTCGGACTCCCACAACTCAAGGCTGAAAATTCGATTTCCAAACATCCAAATGGCTTCCAAATCATCCCAAAACACCCCCATACCATAGGTAGACCAACAGCCCCTTACTTTCAACATAAATTCCACCAAAAACTCAAGTTTTACAACCTTAAATTTAGCCCTAAGACCATACTACGAATTTTTATCAAAATTCAACCAAATTAAAGTATATGATGTATTTCATCATGCTTAAACAAACCCCCAACATGATTTAACAAAACAATTTGAAAAGCCCCATCAAAAACCCCAAATTTCATATGAACCCTAATTTTCAAAACACCATCTTTTTGAAATCTACAACAATGGTTGAATAGGGAATAAAGAGGAGAGTTGGAAAACATATTTACCTTTGAGAAACACCTTGAATTGAAGCTAGAATGAAGTGGAAAAGTAGCCAAAGCAAAAAGGGGTTTTGGGAAGAGTTTTAGTGAAAATGGTGTTGGAGAGGGAATGGGGGAAGAAAGATGACAACTTTTCTATAAAGTTGTCTAGCTTTTTAAATTTGGGTCAAATAGCAACATAGGTCCCTCCCCCTTTTCCAAAACTCCAACTAGGTCATTAATAGAAGTGGAATTATTTTAATTAAATTTTATTTGACTCGAACCAAAACCTGGTTAACTCCTAGGCCCAAAACACGGGTGTTACAGAAATCAGAAACATGATGTTGTCGGATTTTGATAGAGTTAATTTCATTGGGTTTGATTGGTTGAAAAGTGTATTAGTGCCTTGTTTTGATTTGGGTAGAAGCAATGGACAAAGGTTTGAGTTCTTCGGACGCTACACCAGGAGTTGAAAAAGCTTGAAGAAGGACTGTTAGCTTGATTTGGTTTCGAGCCTGTGAGTGGAAATTGTTTTGAGGCTTTAAAATGTTTCAAAGAAGGTCTCTTGGGGTTTGGGTGGTGCCGTAGGGCTAACCTAAACCCAAGTGTAAGTCGTCTAATTTTGCCTTGTTTCGTTGATTGATGGTGTATGTGCGTTTATACGCGTTGTTGTGTGAAATGTGGATTTTTTTACCTCCTTTTTAATGATTGTTATGTTGTCGTAGTTGTTGTCAAAGCCTCACGTGATGGTTAGTGGAAAGTGTGTTGTTGAATACGTTGATGTGTAGTCCCACCGGAAGTGACTAGTAGATGAGTACGGTGATGTGTAGTTCCACCGAAAAATTGTTAGTTGTTGTGAACGGTGATGTGTAGTCCCACCGGGAATGGTTGTGCATGTGCATACCATGGTGTTGTCTTATGCTTTCAGTTTATCGTATTTCCTTTCTAAAGATTTTTGTCTTTAAACTAAATACATGTTTTGAACTACATTATTGTTGTTGTGATTTTGAGCTCTGCTCATTAAGCTTTGAAGCTTACGCTCTCTTTTCCAACAATGTAGATCGTTAGTGGCTATGGGAGGCAAACGAGGCAAAGGAGGAACCTTGGAGTTCATTTGCTAGCTCAAGTATGGTTTTTCATGGTTGTAATAATACTTAGGCAATGGGAATGCTAGATTGTTGTGTTAGGGAGTTGGTGTCCAAACTCCTATGTTATTGTTATTGTTGTTAACATGTTTAAAATGTTGAAGCATGCCTTTATGTGGCTTTTGACCTCTTTATGAAGGTTAAGCATGTTTGGTTGTTTTGTGTTAAATCTTGCTCTTTTGATTTTAGCCTCGTTGAATGTTTGACTTGCTTAAATGAGTTTTCTTGGTTGCCTTGAGTTGCATGTATGCTTAGGAGTTGGTCAAATGCTTGCTTAAGGTATTTTAGTTAGCTATCTTGTGCTTGAAATTGCAAATTGTTGTCTTTCTGTGCAGGGCGTATCGATACGCTCAAGGGTGGTATCGATACGGTCCCTTGTTTTAAGTCTATCGAACCGATACGCGGGGGCGTATCGATACCCTCTTTTCCCTCTACAAATCTGAGAATTTGACGAGAAATTGGGGTATCAGTACGAGTCTTAGGCGTATCGATACGAACCTGGAGTTGACTTTGGGAAACTTGACCGTTAAAGGGGTATCGATACTAGTCTTTGAGGGTATCGATACGGTCTCTCAAGGTTGACTTAGGGGAAGTTTGACCATTGAAGGCGTATTGATACTGGCCTTAGGAGTATCGATACAGCCTGAATTAAAATGCCTAACAGTTGTTTTTAATTGTCTGGTCTGCTTGGTTCGTATCCGTGTTTACTTTTCCATTATTTGCTTCTCATATATGTTCAAATAAAGCATACAGATAAAATTAAATTAAAAAGAAAAAAATAAGGTTGCTAATCGGAGTGAGGCCTTAATGGGTTTCGCTTCGGTTTTCTCTGTGTAACCTGTTCGGTTCGGTCAGGTGGCTAGGCCCGAACGAGAGGGTTACATTTGGTGGTATCAGTGCCTCGGTTATGAGGTCTCTTGGGAAGGTAAGTTGGTTTGTTTGCAATTGGTGTGTGAAAGCACAATTTCTCGTTCTTGTTGTTGGTTGATGAGTAGTTGAACGTCCCCATTGCTAAGTATTGTTATTGGGAAATGGTTTTGGTTAAAAGAGCTTGAGCACTTGGATCCTTGCCCTTACTTACCCAATGTTTTCTTGTGTGTTATGTTTGTTGTTTTAGATTTCATCTCCGTTATGGTGAGATCGAGGGGAAGGCCTAGAGTGGGTGACCAGGAACCCGGGGTTGTGCATCCTCCTCCTCCTCTTGATCCCGATGGTAATGGGGCGAGTGTCAGAGATAATATACCTCAGGCTGGTGCGAATGTAGGAGGTGATGGTAATGGACCTCAGGTTGGCCAGGGTCAGGCTGGTGCGGACATGACTCATTTGATTCAGACCATACCCGGAGCTTTTCAACAATTTTAGCCAGTATACATGCTGAAGCACCACCTCAGGGTGTGGGGACTGGTTTACCCTTTGAGAAACTTCGTAGTTTGGGTAGAGTTGAGTTCCATGGTTTGACTTCCGAGGGTTTAGAGGCTTGGATCGAGAGCATTACACGAATCTTAGGTCAGATGGAGTGCTTGGACACTCGTAAGTTGGGTTGTGTTGTCTCCTTGCTTCAGGAAGATGCGTACGCTTGGTGGACTACCGTTATTACGGGTATGCCAGAGGCAGATTTCAATTGGGAATTCTTTAGGACAACCTTTAGAAAGAAATACCTTGGAGCTCGATATCACGATGAAAAGAAGAGGGAATTTATGGCCTTGGTCCAGTGTGGTAAGACCGTGTCAGAGTATGAGGTCCAGTTTGTGAGGTTGAGCAGTATGCTCCCGGGTTGGTTCCCAGTGAGCGAGAACGGTGTGAGTGCTTCCGTTACTATTTAACTAGGGATGTGAAGACTTATATGCTTGCTTCTGATTACACCGAGTTTGATGTTTTGGTCTCTAGAGCCAAAGATATTGAGCAGAGTTTAGGCTCGAACACTTGTGCTAGTGGGTCCGATTCAGGGAATAGACATACGAATTGGAACAAAGAGCATGCCAAGAGGCACAGAGATAGAAGATATCAGCTCGACTCGAGACATAAGGCTGGTAATCATAGACGTGTCCATTAGGGCCAAGGAGCTGTTGTTCACACGCCCGAGTGCACTAGGTGTGGGAGACGCCATCTGGGCGAGTGTATGGGTACCTTTGGGGTTTGTTGGAACTGTGGTTCCTGAGATCATTTGAGGCGTAACTGTCCTCACCCGGCTAGGGGCGGACAGGCCCCAGCTCGAGGTTTTGAAAATCAAAAAGGCCGTGGGCACGGTCGAGGTAATTTTTAGCCAAGGAATGATGGTTAGAGAAATGTTGCTCATGTGGTAGCAGTTCAGCCCGAGGGTGGAGGTCCGACTAGGGTGTATGCACAGCGTGAGGCTGGGAATGACATATATGTCATCGCATGTAATTTCTTGTTACGGTCTTTATCCTTTCTTTCGTTGATAGATTCGGGTTCGACACATTCATACATTTTGGGTAAGCATGCAAGATCGTTAGATTTACCGTATGAGTGGTTAAAGGTAGGTGTGAATGTTACTAGTTCTTTCGGTGAGACCGTGGTAGTTAGGAAAATGTTTAGGAGGTGTCTTTTGATGATTCAGGGTCATGTGTTTCTGATTGATATGATGGACTTGTCGTTCTATGGTTTCGATGTGATTTTGGGCATGGATTGGCTCGTAGAGCATAGAGCTAGGATAAACTTTGAGACCAAGAGAGTTTCCTTGAGACTTGCGGATGATCTTGAGGTTGTAGTAGTTGGCGAGAACGTTAAGTTCTTGTCCAATGTTGTTTCTTCTTTAGAAGCTCAAAGATTGATGGATTTGGGTTGTCAAGCGTATTTGGCCTACGTGATGAATCTGAATATGAGTGAGGTCAGACCGCAAGACATCGGAACAATTTGTGATTTTCCGAGTGTCTTTCTAGAAGAGTTGTCGGGTTTGCCTTCAGATAGGGATGTTGGGTTTGCTATTGAGACGTATTTAGATTCTGCACCCGTGTCTATTGCTTCATATAGAATGGCACCTAAAGAGCTGAAGACACAACTTCGGGAATTGTCAGATAAAGGTTTCATTAGGCCTAGTATTTCCCCGTGGGGTGCTCCGGTGTTGTTTATGAAGAAAAAGAACGGCAGTATGAGGATATGTATAGATTATAGGTAGTTGAACAAGGTAACGGTAAAGAACAAGTATCCCTTGCTGCGGATCGACGATTAGCTCGATCAGTTAAGAGGTGCTTCAGTATTTTCGAAGATTGAGATGATATCCGGTTATTATCTGTTGAAGGTGAAAGATGTGGACATACTGAAGACAACTTTCTGTACACGGTATGGGCACTACGAGTTCTTGGTAATGCCTTTCGGTTTGACTAATGCTCCAGCTGCATTTATGGACATGATGAACCGAGTATTTCACGAGTTTTTGGATAGATTTGTAGTAGTGTTCATAGATGATATTTTAGTTCACTCTAGGACCGAGGATGAGCATGACGAGTATTTGCGATTAATGCTTCAGACCTTGCTTAAGAATCAGTTATATGCCAAGTTGAGTAAGTGCGAGTTTTAGATTAGAGAGGTAGTCTTTTTAGGTCATGTGATCTCAGCCGATGGGATTAGTGTAGATCCTAAGAAGGTAGAAGGATAGTAAATTGGAAACAACCGAAGTCAGTGACCGAAATATGTAGTTTCCTAGGCTTGGCGGGGTATTATCAAAGATTTGTCGAGGGATTCTCGAAGATTGCGGCACCTTTGACTAAATTGCTTCAGAAAAATATTTCGTATGAGTGAACATATGCAAGGCAGCAAGCGTTCGAAAAGTTGAAAAGGCGTTGACATAAGCTCATATTTTGATTCAGCCTAAACCAGGGAAGGAGTTCGTAATCTATAGTGATGTGTCGTATGCAGGTTTAGGTTGTGTGCTTATGCAAGAGGGAAAAGTTGTAGCTTACGCTTCGAGACAGTTGAAGGTTCATGAGAAGAATTACCCCACTCATGACATTGAGTTACCTGCTGTAGTGTTTGCCTTGAAGATTTGGAGACACCACCTTTACGGTGAAAAATGCACAGTCTACACCGACCACAAGAGTTTGAAATACTTGATGACTCAGAGAGAGTTGAACCTTAGACAACGTAGGTGGTTAAAGCTTCTTAAGGACTATGACCTCACGATAGAGTACCATCCGGGTAAAGCAAACGTAGTGGCCGATGCTTTGAGTAGAAAAGTGGCAGTTGAGTTACGAGCTATGTTTGCGAGATTGAGTGTGTCGTGGGATGGTGGTTTGATAGCCGAGCTACAAGTTAAACCTTCGTTAGTTTAGTTGATTCGAGAGAAACAGTTGCAAGACAAATCATTGGCACCTCACGTGCAAGATATAGCCGAGGGTAAACCCACAAATTTTTGCTTTGGTGAGAATGGAATCCTATGTTTCAAGGATAGGGTAGTGTTCCAGAAGATGCCGAGTTGAGGCGTACTATTCTGAATGAAGCTCATAACAGTTCTTTTGCTATGCATTCGGGTAGCACGAAGATGTACCTTGGGTTGAAAGATGAGTACTACTGGATTGGGTTAAAAAAAAGATGTGGCCGAGTTTGTGAGTAAGTGTATGGTTTGTCAGCGAGTTAACGTGGAGCATCAGTTTCCTTCAGGTTTGTTACAACCGTTGAAGATTCCAGAATGGAAGTGGGAACGTATTACTATGGATTTTGTGTTAGGTTTACCGTTGACTCCTTCGAAGAAGAATTCAGTATGGGTAATAGTCGACAGATTCACTAAGTGTGCCCATTTCATACCTGTTCATACTACCTACACCTTAGACAAGTTGGTCAATCTATACATCAGTGAGATAGTGAGATTGCATGGTGTGCCGAAATCGATTGTGTCAGATCGAGATCCGAAGTTTACATCTAGATTTTGGGAGTGTTTGCATCGAGCCTTGGGAACTTGGTTAAACTTCAGTACTTCGTATCACCCACAGTCAGATGGTCAGCCAGAGAGAGTTATTCAGGTGTTAGAGAACATATTGAGGTGTTTCATCATTGATTTTTAGGGATCATGGGAAAAGCATCTACCGCTAGTAGAGTTTGCATACAATAATAGTTATTAGGCTAGTATTCAGATGGCACCATATGAAGCTCTATATGGTAGGAAATGTAGAGCACCTATTTGTTGGGTCGAGGCGAGACAGAAGCTTGTACCCATGCTAGACTTGCTTAAGGGCACTACCGAGAAAGTAAAACTGATTTGTGATCGCTTGAAGACATCTTCAGACACACAAAAATCGTATGCCGACTTGAAGAGAAAAGAGATAGAGTATGATGTGGGCAACAAAGTATTTTTGAAAGTCTCACCTTGGAAGAAGGTGATGAGGTTTGGTAAGAATGGTAAGCTAAGTCCGAGATTCATTGGTCTTTACGAGATAGTTAAGAGAATTGGTCCCGTTGCTTATAGATTGAGATTGTCGACCGAGTTAGAAGAAATTCATGACGTGTTTCACGTTTCGATGCTTCGAAAGTATAGATCAGATCCGTCTCATGTAATGACAATGGAAGAGATCGAGTTGAACCCAAATTTGTCGTATGATGAAGAAACGGTTAAGATTCTTGCTTCGGATAGTAAAGTGTTGCGTCGAAGGACTATCGAGTTAGTCAAGGTTTTGTGGAGACACCTAGGTGTGGAAGAGGCCACTTGGGAGAGAAAGGATGACATGGAGAAACATTTTCTGTATCTCTTCCCGTTAGGTAAATTTCGAGGACGAAATTCTCTAAGTGGGGGAGAGTTGTAACGCCCGAGTTTGAGGCCCAGAAGATAGTCGGGTTGGGTGAAGCCGGTTCGGGTTAAACGAATTTTGGGGAAAAAAATTAAAAGATCAAACTCTAAAGCTTTTGAAGAAACATGGGGATTTTGGTAAAATGGGTAACAAAAAGGGCTTTGGAGATGGATTTTTAAATTGAAATAAAATAATATAATTCAAAACCCCCTTTCTTCTCCCTTTTCCCATTCATTTTCACGTTAAAATTTCCTTAAGCCAAACAACTTCTCATTTCCACCAAACTTCACCATCATGGAGGATTTTAGGAGGTAAGATAACTTGGTTTTACTCTTCTCTACATTCTAATCTTGGTTTTGACATTTCCTTTTCAAGGTTTTGAAGATTTCTCAAGTTTCTTCATTTTTGGGTAAAATGGGTTTTGAAGGGGTTTAAGAAAATGTTGAAAAAATGTTGTTTTGGGGTGAGTTGTAAACCATATTTTGGGTGTAAAATGGTGTTAAGACAATGGGTTTATCATGAAATCTCAGAATTTAGAAAATGGGTAATTTTTGGATAATGGATATTTGAGTTTTTGGCTTGAAAATGGTGGGGAAGGACTTCTAATGGTTGGATGTGTTGAGTTGATGTTTTTGGAATTTTTGAACATGTTTTGGATGTTATATTGATGATATGGCTGATTTATGATTAGAGTAGAAATGAGGATGATTTTGGTTAGTTTCGGATAGAAATCGAAAACTTGATGTTGTCAGATTTTGATAGAGTTGATTTCGGTGGGTTCTTGTTTTGATTTTGGTAGAAGCAGTGGACAAAGGTTTGGGTTCTTCGGACGCTACATCGGGATTTGAGGAAGCTTGAAGGAGCACCGTTAGCTTGATTTGGTTTCGAGCTGGTGAGTGGAAATTGTTTTGAGGCTTTAAAATGTTTCAAAGAATGTCTCTTGGGGTTTGGGTGGAGCCGTAGGGCTAACCTAAACCCAAGTATAAGTCGTCTAATTTTGCCTTGTTTCGTTGATTGATGGTGTATGTGTGTTTATACATGTTGTTTTGTAAATTGCTGATTGCGTTTACCTCATTTTTAATGATTGTTATGTTGTCGTAGTTGTTGTCAAAGCCTCAGTGATGGTTAGTGGAAAGTGTGTTGTTGAATACGGTGATGTGTAGTCCCACCGGAAGTGACTAGTAGATGAGTACGGTGATGTGTAGTCCCACCGAAAATATGCTAGTTGTTGTGAACGGTGATGTGTAGTCCCACCGAGAATGGTTGTGCATGTGTATACCATGGTGTTGTCTTATGCTTTCGGTTTATCGTATTTCCTTTCTAAAATTTTTTATCTTTGAACTAAATACATGTTTTGAGCTACATTGTTGTTGTTGTGATTTTGAGCTCTGCTCATTAAGCTTTTAAGCTTGCGTTCTCTTTTTCAACAATGTAGATCGTTAGTGGCTACGGGAGGCAAGCGAGGCAAAGGAGGAACCTTGGAGTTCATTTGCTAGCTCAAGTATGATTTTTTATGGTTGTAATAATACTTAGGCAATGAAAATGCTAGACTATTTTGTCGGGGAGTTGGTGTCCAAACTCCTATCTTATTGTTATTGTTGTTAACATGTTTAAAATGTTGAAGCATGCCTTTATGTGGCTTTTGACCTATTTGTGAATGTTAAGCATGTTTGGTTGTTTTGTGTTAAATCTTGCTTTGTTGATTTTAGCCTCGTTGAATGTTTGACTTGGTTAAATGAGTTTTTTTAGTTGCCTTGAGTTGCATGTATGCTTAGGAGTTGGTCAAATGCTTGCTTAGGGTGTTTTAGTTAGTTCCCTTGTGCTTAAAATTGTAAATTGTTGTCTTTCTGTGCAGGGTGTATCGGTACGCTCAAGGGCGGTATCAATACGGTCCCCTGTTTTAAGTCTATCGTACTGATACGCGGGGGCGTATTGATACCCTCTTTGCCCTCTAGAAATCTGAGAATTTGATGAAAAATTGGGGTATCATTACGGGTCTTAGGCTTATCGATTCGGTCCTGGGGTTGACTTTGGAAAATTTGACTGTTAAAGGGGTATCAATACCAGTCTTTGAGGGTATCGATACGGTCTCTCAAGGTTGACTTAGGGGAGGTTTGACCGTTGAAGGCGTATCGATACGACCTGAAGTAAAATTGCTTAAAGTTATTTTTAATTGTTTGGTCTGCTTTGTTCGTACCCGTGTTTGCTTTTCCGCTGTTAGTTTCTCACATAGGTTCAAATAAAGTATATAGACAAGATTAAATTAAAAAGAAAAAAAATAAAGTTGTTAATCGGAGTAAGGTGTAACTCGTTTGGTTCTGTCTGGTGGCTAGGTCGGGACGAGGGGTTACATGGAATTTATAGATTATTTAGTTTGACTTAATATTCAAGTTGGTAGAAAACATAGAAAATTCAAGTTATTTTAAAATACTAATTGTTTATTACTGGTAAGGAAAAACAGGGGGAGGAACAAAGGTAAATGTCTGCTGAAGCAAAAAAAACAAAACAAAACAAACAGATGTAATAGTATCTTCTTTAGGATTATATGATTAAAACCCAGAAACCAAAATCTTCGTATCTTTCAAGTTCTAAGTGTGTCAATGAAACGCTTCCCATCTGCAATATCATCAGTTGCAAGGAAATCCAGGAAATCCCTGAAGCTACTTTCTTTATATATCTTTGGATTCTCTTCATCCACCAGCTCTTCAGCTGTTCCCATTTTATCATCCATTCCCAAACTATGTAAGCTTGCAATGGAGATCCTAGTCCTTTCACTGTTCAAAGTTGCCCTATGGATCACACTCTTGTATACCCCATTGCTCAGCACTTCGAAATGGTCACCTACATGGACTTGTAACGTGCCGTGAATCTCCGGGACCACGATCCAATTGCCGTCTTCGGTGTCCAAGATTTCGAGGCCTATTGAGTTCTGGAGGAGAATGGTTAAGCATGTGTAGTCTGAATGCGGCGGCAAACCGAGTGCCGTGGTTGGTTCGGGGCATGGTGGGTAACAATTCACTGCAATCACTTGCATTCCATGTTCCATTTGTTGGCTTAGGTGGTTTGGGCTTATTGCAAGGCTCTCTATCACTGTTCCCATCAGTTCCAAAGCAAGTTTCCTTACTTCTGCACAATATTTCCCCATCTTTTCTCTGAAAACATTAAGCATTCATGAGTTGGAGACCACGTATTGTATTGTACTCGACTTCGAAATTTAATCTATGTACTTTAATTTAACATAATTTGGTCAGTACCTGTAGTGAGGCGGGTTATCCGGCCATGAATCCATCCAGGCTTCCAACGGATGTGCATAATGCTTGAGGAAAATTCTCCCGTACTGGACCTTGTCAACCCCGTCTTTCAAGCTCGTCGCATACCTTACGGGCTCGTAAACGTTGCTAGACTTGAACTTAAGCTTCTCTCGAGCTGGTAAATCGAAGAAATCCGACGCCACTGCAAGGACTTCATCCAGAATTGATTGGGAAATCCCATGGTTCACAACCTAATGCAAACATCAACATACATTCTTGTTTTAATATAAGAAAAAAAAAGTTGATTTCGAGCTAGCTAAGCAGAGAAAAGAAAAGAAAAGTTGCACCTACTTGAAAGAAGCCCCTGCGGCCACAAGCCTCGCCGAGCTCTTTGACGGCGACGGAGCGTTCACTGCCATACTTTCTCAGTGGAGTCATATCAATGATCGGAACTCGAGCTTCCTTGACATCGGAGTTGGAAGCTTTCGAAGGCGAAACAACATAACATTCAGGAACGTAATCGAAACCCTTCTCTTGTGCAGTGTTGCCAATTGTAAATGAGCTCGGCATTTCGTCCCCAGACATTCTGTTTGGACTCCAAGAAAGTAAAAGGAAAACACCTCGAAAAACAGAGTAACTCAAAGAAATGAAAAGAAAAAATGCTGTGTAAGTGTGTATGCTAAAATCATGTAAATTTATACAGGAAAATTCGGGTAAGCTATGACGGTTTAGAATCATAATTCAGAAATGCTTTGAATGAAGATCATTGCAAGCTGATATAGAGCAGAAGATTCCAAAAGATGACTTTATGGATCCATATATTAATTTCAGGCTTTTTCTGGATATAAACAGTTGGTAATGTTTTTGACCACCATGTTTATCCAGGTTAAATGAGAAGCTAGAAAACACCAATTCACTTTACTGCTAAATGACGATAAACATGTTGAGCATTGGCGGCGACGGTTCAATATTTTTGCGCGTATGACCGCGTTTATGTTTGCATTGAATCGGTTCCCTTTTCCTGCACCATTGCACACCTTTTTTCTATACCATTTTAAGTGGTTTTTGCTGCATTTTTATCTTGTATTAATTTAATTTTTTAGGATAGGTTAATTATTTCTTATTTATCACTTAATTAAATTGAATTATTAATAAATATAATTTATTTTATTTATCATTTAATTTATAATAAATTGTATTTTAATATAATTTTAACCCTCTGACACTGAGGGTACACCTTGTAGACGAAGTGGTTTGAACATGTGTCTTCTAAGATGAACAACATCCGCTTTTTTCACTTGGACACTTGTTGGGTTCATAATAAATTAAAATTAATTAATCAATGGGGTTGGTCCGAGTGGTTAATAGTTTGGTATCGCTAAAGCAAGTCTTGAGTTCGAGACTTTACATATGCAAAAAATTCTCGCTGAAAGACTAATCACCAAAGTCAGGTGTGCGACACGGGTCGGTCCATATTAGTCAAAATAAGCCCTGAGCAACAAAAAAAAGTTAATTAGAAAATAAAATGTGATATTACACTAGAAGTGCTCTTAACATTTTCTTCGCAGACAATTGTTACAAATCAAGACTTATTGAATGGAGTAAGTGAGCTAAAGTCTTAGAATTTGATTTAGATTTAGGGTCTGTTCGGTGTTATTTTTTCGCTTAATTTTTGAAGAAATCCCGTCAAACACTCATTTTTTTCGTCATCTAATTTTTACGTCGATTTTTGTCCTATACGCGGCTTTTGAACCCAAATCAGGATTTTACCAATTTCGCTGAACGGAGCCTTATGTCGAATGTGTACTAGTTGAAACTTCAAATTAAAGATCTACAATGGTGAAAACAATTTTTTTTATTATACGTATAATCAAAATTAAGTAACCATGGTTAGATAAATAAAATAGATGGGTATATTTCTATTCTGTCTCATAAGCAGGCTTGGTTTAAATGGGCTCAGTTTGTTACAAGTGGGTCCAAGTTATTATAAGTAGTTGTAATCGATTTGGGCTTATTCTCTTAGTCTGGGCTTATAAATATAAGACCCGTTGTATTTTGTAAAAATTATGTTAAATATAAGCAAAAGTTTCAGAATCCTTTCTCTTCTCTTTTGACTTTTCATCTTCATTTTCTTATCTATCAGAGTTCTATGAACTCGGTTTATTTTTCCTAGCATGGTACTAGAGCTATCTGTTGGCTTCTTGTCAGCATAATTTTTTGTCGCTTTCGCTGTTTGTGGTGTTTCTTTTACCGTTTGTTGGTGTTTTTTTTGTGCCGATCTACCGGTGTGTTCTTCTACCGTTTTGCGTGTGTTTCTTTTTGTCATTCGTTGGTTTGTTGGTGTTCTGTTCTGTCGTTCGTTGCTCGTAAAAGATTTGCTGCGTTGATGCACTTTGGTGAGATTTTTTCGTTTATGCTATTTCTCTTCCGTTGTGCTTCTAGTCTTGATTTCTTATCTGGATCTATTCGATTTTGTTCTGTCTTGCCTCTGGTTCTTTTCTTTGGTTTGATTACTCGTTTTCCGTTTCATTTGTTGATTGTCTACTTCTGTTATCTAATTTTTTTCTGGCGTTGCTTCATTTTCTTGTGATCTTTGTGTTTCTGTCTTGTCTTTTTTGCATCTTGTGTTCTATGGCTTGATGATGCTCCTCTCTCGGCTTCTAGTGGTAATATTGTTACTACTGGTATTAATACTCTTACTATTGATGTTAGTAATGCCTCCTCTAAGTTTTTTTTCTACGAAAAAGATTAATGTAGTACTTGATGACCATAATTACTTATTGTGGCATCAGCAAATGTTTTTATTATTATTAAGACTCGTCGCTTACAAAAGTTTATTGATAGTAATATTAGTCTTCCACCTCAGTACATAAATCAGTATTGCGATCGTTTTTCGAAAACACCGCTTTTATGTTTGGAAAAATAGCCTGACGATTAAAATTCAAAAAATTAGGGTTTTGACCAATTTTATCTTGTAATTAATTAATTTTTCATTTTTAATCAAAATCCCTTTTATTTGCTGAAAAATCGTTTTGGAGTCGCCACCGGCCACTTTGGTAGGCCAGACACCATAAAAACGTACCAGAGATTCTTTTTGAAAAATTCAGGTTCGGGGGTCGGTTACGTGTAGGGAAGGGTTAGCACCCCTACAAACGCCCGTTATCGGTTCCCTATTAATTGCACGCGGCATTTTGAACATTAATATGAATTTAATTAATTCTTTTAACTGTAAAATAAATTTTATCCTGAATGGGGTATTCTTTTGTAAGAAAATACATTTTGGACGAATATAATTATGAAACATCCAGTTACATTAGGACACTTCAATTTATATTCAAAATGTACCTCAACACAAAATGATTAATGTATGACCAATTATTGTCTTGTCATTTTTAAGTAAACCCTAATTAGGCTCCATCAATTTAATTAATTTAAAGTTATAAGAATATTATTAATTTTGGGACATAAATGATAACATCCAAAATAATATTGGACACTATCTTTAATGAGTCCAAAAGTAATAATATTCCCTAATTAAGACGACTCTAAACATTAGTCCTATTTTAATTTTAATTAATCTAATTGTGAAACATTTCCATTTTCTAAGTTAAAATGAAACATTGAAACTTTCATCGGAATATTCATTGATTAACATCACTTTTCATTGTGACACTAACCAATATTGAATATTCTAATATTGTTTCAAATATTCATCTATTTGCTACAATGATCTTTCCTATTTAATTATGTGATTAAGTAAACTATACTAAGGCTCTAATCTTATTTTAAACACGTGATTTAAGTCCTTAAACAATATACTACATGGTGTTTAAAACATGCAAGCATACAATTTAATTTAAACAATTAAATAAAAGCAATTAAATAAGACAATTAATACTGAGGAAGGACTAAATTGAATTAATTTGGAATTAAGAGATCAAATTACAAAGGAAACAATGGCTATTTTGTAAGGAAAAAGGAATTACGAAGCCTAAACCTAAATTCCTAAGAGAAAAGGCCCAGACCCATTAAACCAAAGCCCAAAACCCTTAACATGTTCGATTTTGGCCCAAACCCAGCCCTATTTACTCGTCCAGGTCACGAACCCGTATCCACACCCGCGCAAAAACACGCGGATCTTATCGCGACCCGACTCACTAAACAACGTCGTTCCCAACTCAGTATAAAAGGACCATTTTGGAGTTCAAACGATCATTTACACCTCTCTCTCTCCTCATTCTCCTCTCTCTCTAAATTCTCTGAGCTTAAACACCTAAATCCTAAAATCATCAACCCATTCTCGATCAAAACTTCATTTTTGGCCATTGTTCTTCTTCAATTCATCTATTTTCCTCGGTTTAATCCTCACAAACCCTAAATCCCCTCTCAAAACCTGTTTTCAAAGATCAAACCCATGAAATTCCCTAGAACACTTCAAAACTATTCTAAAACTCAACTTTGATCTTTAACCCTTACTCGAAACCCTTCTGACGTGTTTTTCAACCGTCGAGATGATATGGGTCACCGGTCATCATCTCTGATCATCACATTCCCCCTTCTGATGACCGGAATCCTTCCGGTCATCTTTTCCGACCTTCTGTACTTACCGATCGACCTCTGACCAAACTCTGATCTTCTTCAACCTTTTACCAATGACCGAAACTCCCCCGTTCATCTTCTCCGACCAACCTGAACTTTCTTGCCGCCGTCTGCAACTTCTGGTTACCGTCTCTGTCGTCGCCAGAACCCTAAATCTATCGAAAACACTCGATTTTTCAACCTAAACCTAGATCTAGCCCCTATTTCATCAAAAAACGACCCTCTTCTCCCTTTCCTAAACTAACTACCCAAAACCAATAGCCTCACCACTATGATTTTCAACTCTGACCGATGTCCTAGCACTCAGATCTCGACCCCGACGACACTCATAACAATGACGATGGCAAGATAAGTTCCTTATTCCCTCAGATCTTTTTTATTTTTTTACTGTTCAAACTATAAACTATTTATTAGGTTTAGATCTGGATTTAACTTCTGTTTAGACCTAGGTTGTATATTTTTTACTTGCGGGTTTGGGTTTAGATCTAGGAAATCAATCTTAGAAAAGAATTTAGGCTTTGAGATCTAGGATTTTTGATGATTTAGACACTGGTTTTAAGGATTTATGACTTTGGTTACATTTTGATTAGGTTTACTAAGTAAATGAGGAGTTTAGAGGTTAAGGTTACCTCTTCTTGGTGATTCTGCAACTCCGGCGAGCTTCCAGCAACGGTTGGCGATCTGGTTCGTCTTCTCCGAGCGTCTCTCCAGCTTCTGGTAAGTTTTTTTGACTTTCTCTTCAATTAATGTTTCATTAATTATTGCATTAATGATTAACTCACGTTTTCTCTCTCTTGCAGGTATTTATAACTGACTAGGTGGTGACATCAGCCTTCATCATTGGCGAAGACAATTGTCCCCAGCTGGGGAGCAATCCACGTGAATGGGAAACGACCCAATGGAAGCTCGCCACGTGGATTAGTTTAGGCGGGAAAAAGAAACACACCCGAGCTAATAGGCTTTTTGTGTTTCTTTGGGCTGGGAATTAGCTGTTAATGGGTTGTAAACAGCTGTAAAAGATCTGATATTTAATTTGGGATTTGTAACCAGTTTGGGCTCTACATGTGATAAAGAGTATAATTTTGCAATGGACATTTGGACATGTTTATTGAGCCGATTTTATTTATTTAAATTTATTTATTTATTATCTTTGACCTTATTATTATTATTATATATATATATATATATATATACCCAGACAAAATACAGTTTTTATAGCTACCCCTCATTTCTCATTGTTGTGGAACAGGAATAGGGCAAAGACTGAAAAGATACGGATTTTGTCCGAATCGTCTGACCGTCGAAGTTTGAAGCTGGTCTTCTTATTATGAAATTCTTCAATCTTCCACAATCTGGTATTGCTCCCTGGAATTCTTCATCCTCTAAGGTCTGAAGCTGTTCTTCTTATTATGAAATTCTTCATTCCTCACTCTTTTGTCGGTCCACATTTCTGTAACGGCACCGAACAAGCAAACTCTTCTCATTAGGAACTTTCTTATTCTTCAAACAACGAACTCTTTTCATTAGGAGTTCTGTCTTTGCTGGGTGAACTCTTCTCATTATGAATCCTTCCTGATCCTTTCCTATCAAAACTAATGAAATATTAAAGTTAACATGATCTTAATGTCCTATATGATGCATGAACCATGGTTTACTGAGATCTATCAATCAGCCTCTGCTGTTTTATGTCCCTTCTTGGATACTTCTTGTCTAATTCTCATCCCACATCATAATTGGTCGTCGCAACCTCCTTTATGCGTTTCTGGCCCTTTGCTCTAAAGTGCTTGTAACATCCTAAAAATTAGCCTAGAAGATTAGGGGATTAAATTACGTAATTAGATAAATTATTGAGTTTTAATTACTAATTGAGCTTAATTGGAATTAGGTTCATAAGGACCAAATTGAATTTTAAAACAAATGTTCAAAAAAATTCGGTCAATATGTTTAATGACCAATCTGAATAAGAGGGAAAATATGAGACTTGCATGCTAAAGTAGAAATGCATGGATTAACACTTGTAATAAGATGAAATCATAGTGTAATTAAGATTTTATATATGATTTAGAGGTATATTTAAGGATGATAATAGGGGAAATTAGTTGAGATATGACATGAAAGTCATATCCCATTTAATTTGTCTCCTATTTCTCTCTCTTTCTTTCCTTAGCCGGTTACCCCAACCAAACCACCTATTCCATTTTGTTCATTCACACCAAAAACATAAACATAAAAACTAGAGAGAGTTGGGAGCTTTCGGTGAAGAAGAAGGAGGGCTTGCATGGTGGTGAAATCTACTTAGGAAATTCAAAAGAAAATTAAAAGTAAGTAGATTACTCCTTTCTTAATTCGATCATGGTAAAAATTGCACTAGATCATATGTTATAAAATGTTTAAAAATTCATGAAGATGATGTCTTTAAGTGTAGTTGCTGAAAAAATGTAGAAATTCATAAGAATCCTTAAGGATTAAAAGACATAAAAGATTAAGAGCATGCATGATGTTATGTTGGCAGATTTGGTAGGTTACATGACATGCATCTTTGGAAATTCATAGAAAATTCACTAGTGAGAGTCTAATGCTGAAATTTGGATATGTTTTACCTTGATATGTCTAAAATGGTAGAAAAATTGTAAAACAGAGTTCTAATGGCTGTATTGAAATCTGGAAAGCATAATTTGATCAACATGCAAAACTGTCCAGCAATGCTTCTAGCTGGACAGTGAACTTTGAAAAATTGTAGAAAATAATCTACTAAAAGTTTTGATCTGAATTTTTGATATGTTAAAATTGGGTATGTTAATTGAATTTAGGAACAAACGGTGTTCGATTTGGAGTTGTATACAGGAAATACGAAATGAATTAATTTAGGTGGTCAGAAATGAGTATTAATGAAAAGAAGAGAAATTTAGAACATGAAATATATGAAAGTGGTAAAATTGGATTATATGGAGTATTAATAAATTGAATTACAATTTGTAGGATGTGAAATCCACCAATTTTAGTGGTCAATTTGAAGGATTTAGGGGTTAATTAAAGAAATTAGGAAAAATGGGAACTAGTCGAATTGAATCGTAAAGTATAGGGACTGTTTTGAATAAAAATACAAAATTCAGTCTCTAAATGCAGGAATTGAATTCTGAAAATTTCCCATTGTTTGGCTTGAATGCCTTAGATCCTAGAAGCGAAAGGGTCGAAGAGGAAATTGCACCGGGATCGGCTTCGGATCGAGCGAAGGGCATTCAGATACAAGATTAGCTCAGAGAACTGTGAGTGAAACGACTTTAGAGTTGAGATTAGAGTCCCAACTGCCTTAATTTGATTTTAAGTTATGATAAGCATGCAATTTGGACTAATTAATTATTTGATTTTAGTAAGGGAGAAGAAGGATTAAAACTTTATATAAAAAATCTCCGCCGGCATGGGAGAAAGGGGGACTGATTGCCGGCAGCATTGGACTGTCTTCGTGGGTAGGATATCGGAAACGCTGCACTGGAAAGGTCTATGGCAAGTGTTCGATAGGCACGACGTGGTGCTCGACGCTTTCATCCCTCGAAAGAGGGCGAGAGATGGAGGGAGGTTTGGTTTTGTGAGGATGGCAAGTAAGACAGACGCTGAACGGGCAATTGAACGTCTGAATAGTAAATGGATATACGGGTCTCGATTGGTGGTGAGTTTGGCGAGGTTTGCGGATCAGGGATTGGCCAGAATTTGAAGAACTAGAGATTTGGGTGAGTCGGATCGAAAGAGTACTGGTGATGAAAAGGGGCCTTCGGAAAGACAAAGTGTTAATTCGAAAAGGCTTCATGTAACGGCGAAGGTAATTAAAGAAGTTGTGGATGCAGCGAAAGAGAAAATTCTCCAATGTTGTATGGTGGGTTGGAGCCGTCAACATTGGAGTTTAAAGGAATTGGCGTTGCAGATGGATATCGCGGATCACCAAGGATTGTCCATATTAAGAATTGCTGGACCGGCAATTCTGCTCATGTTCAGGGATTCACAAACAATGAATGAGGTACTGGCAAAGACATGTTTTAATGAGTGTTTTTCAAAGCTTGAACGGTGGGATCCGGGGATGAAATTTCAGACTAGAAGGGCATGGCTTTCCGTCCGAGGCGTCCCAATTCATGCCTGGTCCAGTGAGACTTTCGATAACATCACAAAAACGTGGGGTTCGCTTGTTCGGATGGCGGATAACACATCATCGCCTACATCGTTTGAATGTGGCTGGCTACTGATTGAGACGGAATCGATGGAGCCCATTGATACTCGTTTGATGGTGGATGTCGGGGGAGTTTCGTATCCAATTTTCGTCAAGGAGGTGCCCATATTTGGGCCTCCTGTAGATTGTGAATGCACGATGACAAATGACTCTAGCACCGACGAATCATCGGAGTGTAGCACGTCGGAGTATGTGTCGGAATCGAACATGGGAGTGGACGACCAACATGACACGTCCGGGGATGTGGATGTAGGGCGGCAGGACTGGAGGTGCAACCAGCTGTGGAACGATGGTGTGCGTGGGGAACAGTTTGTAGGTGACACACCGGCTGCCGCGCCTGGGAGTATCATACCGGTGCAGACGCACGGTGATTTGAGGGTGGACGGCGATGCTGTTGGGCAGGGAGGAGTTCTATCGGTATTAGGACACCAAGAGAATCCTAAAGTTTTAGAATTCCAAAACTCTGGAACTGTAGAGGATGACATGTTCAAGCAACCTCTAGTGTTTGAACAAAACAAGGATAGTGTGTTATCCGTTTCTCACTTTCAGCAGGGGGAACCGGCGACCGAAAATTGTGAAGCGACAGGCTTGGTTTCCGTCCCAATTGCGACGGCCACCGTTGATCAATTTGGATTGCATCCTGTTCCTGTAGAACAGCTGGGCGGTGATATCGTAACATGCCAACGAGGTGAGAACGTTCCTACTATTCCTATCTTGATTAATGGGGTTTTGAAGAAAACAAAGTCTGTAAACGCCTTATCTGGGGTGATTAAAAGTCAGAAGCAAGGTAGGGGTCGACCGAAGAAGAACGGTGGCGGTGAATCACAAGTTGTTGTCGCGGATGCTTCGCTAACGGATTCAGATTTTCACCGTCGGCAGCAAGCTTTGTATCGTGAAGCTACAACAACAGCGGCTTTGGGTAATCTTGTGGGGGTGACGTCTTTGGGTCGTGAGGAAGACATTTTACAGGATTTGTCACGAGTGCTGCAAGACGGCATTCGAAATCTGTAAAAATGAGACTAATGAGCTGGAATGTCAGGGGGTTGGGGTCGTGTTTGAAGCGAAGACGGGTGGGGGATGTTGTTAGGAAGCATCGGTTCGATATGATATTGTTGCAGGAATCGAAGTTAGAGGAGATATTGCCGTCGGTTGTCGCGGGACTGTGGTATAGTGATGGTTTTGAGTTCTCTTTTTCGCCATCCGTGGGGGCGTCGGGTGGTCTATTAGTGATATGGGAAGGCAATCGATTTGAGCTGGAAGCGGTTGAAGTAGAGAGGTGTTTCATAATGTTACATGGGCGATGGCAGCCGGAGGACTTTGTGTGCTGTATCATGGCAATTTACGCACCTTGTGATGTGTCGGAACAGGAGGTTTTATGGCAGCGTCTGTTGGCTGTGATTGGAGGCAATGGGGGACCGTGGTGTGTCGCGGGCGATTTTAATTCGGTGCTGCGACCGTCGGAGAGAGCAGGATGTAGTATAATGTCGAGAGGTATGGTTTCTTTTGCTTCTTTTGTGAATGCCGCAAGCTTGATAGATATGCCGTTGCGAGGTAAACAATTCACTTGGTTTGGTAGAGAGAATCGAAAGAGTAGAATAGATAGATTTCTTGTCTCCACAAGGTGGTTGGACTGTTTTGCTAGGATAGATCAGCTATCGTTGCCGAGAGGTATCTCGGACCATGCTCCACTGTTGTTGTTGTGCGATGATGTTGATTGGGGCCCTAGGCCGTTTCGCTTTATTAATGTATGGTTGGATGAGAGACGGAACATTAATCGTATGGCAGAGGAATGGTGCCGATTGACAAGTATGGGAATCGGCAACTCTAACATTTCGGTTAAACTTCGACATATGAAAAATTTTCTTCGCCAATGGAACAAAACGGATTTTGGGGATGTTGAGAAAGAAATTACAGACATACAAAGCCGAATTGAATGTTTGGATAATGGTGAGGAGGAGATGGCCGCGGGGGAGGGTGACGAACTGTGTGCTCAAAAGCGAGCGTGGTTGCAAGCTTTATGGCGTGCGATTCGTAGGAAAGAATCGTTGTGGAGACAAAAGTCGCGTGCGACCTGGCTAAAGTTGGGTGATCGGAATACTGCATTCTTTCACAGGGCAGCGAAGTTGCGTGCGATACGCAATTCGATTGTGGGGTTGACTATTGATGGTGTTTGGGTCACTGAACCGAAACGATTACGCAGACATGTTGTACGCTTTTTCTCTAAGCATTTCGCTGCGGAAGAAAGATCATGTAGTTGGGTATTCGAGGGTGATTTCAGCAGGATAGGCGCGGCTGAGAATTTGTCTTTGATAGCACCGTTTTCTTCTGATGAGGCATGGATGGTCGTGCGAGGGTGTGAGGGTTCAAAGTCTCCGGGTCCGGATGGGTATAGTATGGAGTTTTTCAAGCGGTGCTGGGAGGTTCTAAGTGGTGATGTGGAACGGTTTTTGGCTTCTTTCTTTATAACCGGTAAGCTGCCGATAGGCGTGAATAACACTTTTATTGTGTTATTACCTAAAGTGGATTCGCCGATGTCCTTGCATGAGTACCGACCGATCAGCTTGTTAAACTCTATATATAAAATTTTAGCTAAAATTTTAGCGAAGAGGCTACAAGGGGTGTTAGGCGGTTTGATCAGCGACCATCAGTCAGCTTTTGTCCGCGGTCGACAGATAGTGGATGGGATATTGTTGGCCAATGAAACAATTCATTCCATGCGGCAAAATAGTGTGGGGGGATGTGTGCTGAAGCTCGATTTTGCGAAGGCTTATGATTGTGTCCGATGGGAATTCTTGGATCAAATCATGAGCTCGATGGGTTTTAGCGAGACGTGGCGGGGATGGGTGAGGGAGTGTATTGGCACTGTTCGGTTATCTGTTCTGCTCAATGGAAGCGCGACGAAGGAGTTTGACATGGGACGTGGATTGCGGCAGGGCTGCCCATTGTCGCCATTATTGTTTGTTATAGTTGCTGAGGCTTTGCATCGGATGTTAGTTCAAGCGGAACTTATGGGTTTGATTCGTGGGGTGACAGTAGCTCCGGGGGTGACGTTGACGCACCTTCAGTTCGCCGACGATACTGTGCTATTTTTTGAAGCATCAGTCGACGTGGCTTTGCACATTCGTAGGCTTCTTTGCTGTTTTCAGGTGTGTTCTGGTTTGCGTATTAATTTTGCTAAATCATCCCTTTATTCGATTGGGGTAGATGGGGAGATGGTAGCTTCTATGGCAGAGGTTCTATGTTGTCGTCAGGGGGAGCTGCCTTTTGTGTACTTGGGATTACCTCTGGGGGTGAATCCGCGAAACATAGCGGTGTGGGAACCTGTCATCGCATCTGTTCGCCGAAAACTTGCAGGTTGGAAGAGGACATCGTTATCGTTTGCGGCACGCGTCACCTTGGTAAATTCTGTCCTCTCTTCACTTCCAGTATATTATATGGGTCTATTTCGTGTGCCGAAAGGGGTAATTGCAGCCATTGATAAGTTAAGGCGAGCTTTTTTATGGGGTGGGGTCAATTTACAGCGAAAAATGAGTAGGGTAAGCTGGAGTTTGGTGTGCCGCCCGCGCCATTTAGGCGGATTAGGGGTGGCTGATTTGGAAGTCCGTAATAAGGCTCTTTTGGCGAAGTGGTCGTGGAGATATGCGAATGACGTAACATCATTGTGGCGCGCTATTATTGTCTCCAAGTATGGGGAGGCGGCACAATGGTGGCGTTTTAATAATTCGGCTAGGGGACCGATGTCTGTAGTTTGGAAACAGATTGTGCAGACTGTTAGCTCGGAGGGTGTGCAAAAGCATATGAGTGAAAATCAGTTTATTTGGAAGGTGGGCTCGGGGGAGCGAGTGTTATTTTGGTTTGATGCTTGGTGCGTCGAGCAGCCGTTTAAAGATGTGTTTCCACGCCTTTTCTCGCTTGTAATTGATCGGTTAGCATTAGTAGCGGACATGGCTGTAGAGGGACATTTTCAGCGTGTTAGGTGGGGGGAAGTTTTTCGCCGTAGTCTATTTTCTTTTGAGGAGCGGCAGCTACAGGATCTTCGGTCTTTGGTGTGCTGTGTACAGTTGCGACGAGGTGAGCTGGATACACTAGTATGGACGCCGGACAAACATGGCATTTTCTCTGTCAAGGGGCTGTCCCACTTGCTTATGCTGGACAAGGCGGGAGAGAGCGACTTTGGGGATTGCTTTGCGTGGAAGGTCTTGGTTCCCCCAAAGGTCCAGGCATTTTTATGGTTCGCTTGGTTGCGCCGGCTGCCCACGTTTGCGTTTTTGCGAGTGCGTGGGATCGATTTGGGTGAGCGGCAAGGCTTGTGTAGATGGTGCCGCGAGTTGGAGGAAGACATTGAGCATCTATTTTATTCTTGTCCGTTTGCTCAAGGTTTGTGGAATTGGTTTCGAGGGTGGTGGGCGATTGCTTTGCCTTTGCCTAAATCTCTAGCAGATTTTTTGCTTCCGGATATGCACTGTTCTTTCACAGGTACTTTGAGGAAGCTGTGGGTGTCGAGCGTCGCGGCATTGATGTGGTCATTGTGGCTTGCGCGCAATGACCTTGTGTTTAATGGGAAGTTTGTCCCGGCAGCGGAGATAGGTTTTTTGGTGAAGTTACGTTCATTTTATTGGGTGAAAACCCTTAAGGAGGGGCTCTCGGTTAGTGAAGCCCTTTGGTGGGACTGCCCGAGTTTGTATCGGGAAGGCCTTGCTAAGCCGCTGATCCGATTGGGAGTATTTTGGGAGCCACCGATTGGGGAAACATTAAAATTTTCAGTGGATGGTTCTGCTCGGGGAAAGCCGGGTCCAGCGGGTTTTGGGGGAGTGTTGCGGGATGCTCAGAGTCGTATTCTCGCCTTGTTTTCAGGGCCGCTTGGTTTGCTTGATTCAAACGTCGCCGAGGTTCGGGCGATAGCTTTTGCTTTGGAGTTCTATGTTGCGTCGAAATGGGCTGATTGTCCTCTTATTGTTGAGTCGGATTCCAAGGTGGCAATTGGGTGGGTGTTGCAGGTGGAGCGCCGGCCATGGCGTTTATGGGAGTTCTTCCGTGCGATTGACCGTGCTACTTTGTCGTTAGGATCTGTGTGCCTTTCTCATATTTTTCGGGAGGCGAATGGATTGGCTGATGCGTTAGCAAAGGAAGGGGTGTCTCGTGTCTCTTTATTTCATGCCTCGGTCTGATTTTGTACGGGGAGGGTCCATGTATTTAGTCGACATGTCGTACTCTTTTCCTCCGTTAGGTTTAGGGAGGTTTTTAACGAGGCGCATGTTTCGACTTGCGTTGTATATTCTTTCTTTAATAATATACATCGCTTGCTGATCAAAAAAAAAGGGAAGAAGGATTAAATGAAAAATGATTTTATGCATGTGAATATGTGAATTTTGGTGAATTTATATGCTTGAATTTGAATTGAAACATGATGTTGCTTTGCTGAATTTGAATTGAAATGTATGTCTATTGGACTGTTTTTGATTGGTGAAATTCTGATTATTAGTTTGTTAATATGTTGGCCGAATGATCAATGTTAATCGAATTGATTGATGCCATGTATATATATGTTTGATAAGCTCAATTGAAATGTGAATTGTGATATGTGGTTTGAACTATGTGACTTGGATTTGGATGATAGATATGCTGATTTGATGATGTTTGATTGAATTGAAAATTCATGAGTTCAATCGAAAGGATTGAGAAATTAATTCTGAAAATTTCTGAATAATGATACAATTGAATTTAAATGTCAATAAGCAAAAGCCCTTGGTGTGTATAGTTTGTCCAGGTAGTACGGCTAGCCTAGAGTCTGAGCTCAATAAGAAAATCGGTACGTTAGTGTACTCGATATTGTGGTACGTAAGTGTACCTTCTTGCTTAATGTCTGCGGACATTATGATATGTTATATGTGATACGATTTTGGTACGTGGTACCTATTACATGGTGAATTTTGATTCACAAATTCAGTTACACGTGACTTGATTACCTAGCATACTCTACTATCCAAGGCATTGCTAATTGATTAATATGTACCATTAAAGTAATTTAAATCTGAAAATCGAAATTAATTCATGAAATTGGTTCAATTGGAATACTCGAATGAAATATTGAAATTTCATGAATTGTTGTTTTGATATGCTATGAAACTTGAATTTGTGATAAGTTGATAATTGGAAGTTAAATAGGGTTTCATGGCTTGTATGTGTATTAAATTGGGTTTCATGGCTTGTATGTGTATCAATGATATGAATGATACGAAATTACTTGCATGTATTCGAATGGACTTATATGACTCATTGTGCATATATTCGAATGATTGCTATTGTGCATCATTAATTGTGAATTGTTTGTATTATTTGAACCATTCGAATGAACTAATGTGCAAAGTGGAATTTTATTGTATGATCATAAGTAATTTAATTGGAAACCGAGTAGAATAGGGTTTCCTCACTAAGTACGAGAAGTACTTACCACTCGAACCTTTCCTTCCTTCCCCTAAATTTCAGGTTCTAGCATTGTCGACCTCCACTCGTATTCTACTTGTACGAAGCTTAAGTATGATTTTCCATGTCTTTGTCGTGCTTATGATGGGTGGCCTAGCGTTCAGCATGTTAGTTCAGTTTGGTCTGATGGTTATGTTTATGAATTATTACTTTGGTTCGATATGAACTTTCTAATATGTTTCCCTCTATTTTGATATGTATGTAAGGGGTAAATATTTGGGGTATAGATCGCCCACGTATATGTTTGGGGCTTGATTCTTTTTGTTGAAATCACTTTTTGTATAGGCAACCTATAGGTTTAGCCGATGTAGTACCCCGGGTTTATTTTGTAAAAAGGGAAACTAGAAACGATATGGATGATATGGATCGGATATGATATGATATGATATATATATATATATATAAGTATGATGAATGTTTCAGCTATATATTGATTGGAATTACTTTTATGTGCTATCATGAAAAGTAGATTTAATTACTTGAAATTGGACTACATGTGTAATATCCGAATGGTTTAAATTAGAGGAATTAGGAATTTGAAATTGTGTAAACCGAATGGAATTGATTATATGACATTCGAATGAATTTAGAATTTAAAATTTGACCTTAAATTAATTGTGTATCAATCGAAACATAGTTTGGTTGTTATAATCGAATTAGGTTATATATGTGATATCCAATTCGATAAGAATTAAATTAAGTTATCCGATTGTATGAGAAATTGTTATGAAATTGGAATTGAAATTGATTAAATGAATAGTATCTAAATGTTGGGTTGTACCGAATGGATTGGATAGAAATTATCTATGGCTATCCTATTAATCGATTGTTTAAATGACTTTGCATGTGTTATATGAAATTGAATGTTTGCAATTAGAATAAATTGAATAGATGTATTCGATTGAAATAAAAAAAATATTATACGAATTTGATAAACCTCCTTCCGCTGCTAATCCGAATCTGTTATAAGTTAATATAACGCTCCTTGCCCCTAATCTGGGTGAGGGGTGTTATATAAAGTGGTAATCAGAGCTTTTTAGGTTAAGTCCTAAAAATTTTAATCGAGTCTGCATACATCTGCATTGTTTAGGTATGCCACCCACGTATTGCATGATAAGATATCTGTATTGAACTTTCTGATCTTCTGTTATTTGACTGAATGATAGAATATGACGGACCCAAAAGACCCAAAGAATGGGAGCTCGCACGAATCTTCGAGCGAAGGTGAAAATGTGAGATTGGGTGATAATTCTCCAGCTCGAACTGAAACTTCGAGAAAGGAGAGAAACAAAGAGTCTGCTCAGACTCGCGAGCAAATTGCCAAAAAGCCTGCTCAAGTCACTGAACGGATCCCTATAGAGCCTGTTCAGAACATTGAGCAATCTGATAAAGAACCTGTTCAGAATACCGAACAACCTCCACCTGAAAATCCTATGGTTCAGTCTGCCCAAAGGGAATTTCTCCTCAGCATGAAGGAGATGTTCAATCAACTTCTGAAAAATCTGAAACAAGAGCAACCTGCTGTTTCTGTCCCTATTGCACCTAGCAGAGCCCCGATAGATAAGCTTTCTCATCATCGAGCCTACACCTTTACTGGTGCTAATGAAGAAAGACCAGAAGATGAGGAGTAATGGCTTGAAAACACCACTAAGGTGGTAACCAGACAACTACAGTGCTTCGATGACCATAAATTGGAGTGTGATGTGGCTCTGTTAGCTGATGAGGCTATGAATTGGTGGGAAACCACTACTCTTACTGTTCCGACTGAACTGGTGACATGGGAATTCTTCCTTGAAGAGTTCAAAAAGAAGTACATCAGTGAACAGTACTTAGCTGAAAGAAGAAAGAGATTCTTGCACCTTAAACAAGCCAACCGTCCTATTGAGCAGTACGTTGCAGACTTTTGCAAGTATTGCAAATATGGTGCAGAGTACATCAAAACTGAAGCTGATAAATGCCGAATGTTCATTGAAGGCATGAATGGTGAATTGAGTCCAATCTTCACTGCTTTGGGAATCAATGATTTCCAAAATCTTGTTAATCGGGCTATTGCAACCGAAGCTAGAATGAAAGCTGCTGAAAAGAGAAAAGGGGGCAATAGACCTGTCAAAAAGCAGAAACGAGACGACAAGTCTCATTGGCAGTTCAAGAAGCCTAAATTTCAGAAAGAAGGGTCTTCTAATTTCACTTCTGCTCCGATGAGTAATTATACTTCTAAACCAACTACAGTGATCAGATCCTTAGTACCTACTATGTTTGTTAATAGTACGTGAAATTCTGAAAAGATTCCTCCTTGCAAGTTCTGTCAGAAACCACATCGAGGTCAGTGTAGACTTCAAGCAAATCTCTGTTATGCTTGTGGTGGTGATGATCAATACATCAAAGACTGTCCTCAGAAGCATGAATCTATGCCAGCTCGTAACACTGCAGTTCCTAGTCCGACATCCTCTAATCGGAATAGGAATGCCAAGTCAGCCCAGCCAAGTTATCAGAAGAAAGGCAAGGGTACCCATTCTAATGCTACCACTCATCAGGAATCTCGAGCACCTGCTAGAGTTTACCACATTCGTGGTAAAGATGATGAAGAGTCTCCTGAAGTGATTGCAGGTACTGTTGAGCTAAACTCACATCCAGTTTATGCCTTAATAGATTCGGGATCCACTCATTCATTCACATGTCTATCTGTTGTAAAAAGATTGAATTTAGAACCTGAAAATGTGAAAACAAGTCTGATAGTCTCAAACCCTTTAGGAGGAACTTCGAACATTAACCTAATATGTAGAAATTGTTCATTGAATATTAGCAATCTGCCATTCTTTATTGATCTCTACATATTACCCTCCTGTGAGTTCGATCTAATTTTGGGTTTAGATTGGTTAAGTAAACATGAGGCTTGGGTAGATTGTCAAAATAAAAGACTGTATCTTCAGGGTTTAGGAAAAGAATCCATACTCCTAATTGATAAAAAGCCCACTTCCATTTTTGCATCCATGGTCTTACGAGATCAAATTGAATTTGGAATATCTGAAATGCCTGTTGTTTCTGAATTCATTGATGTGTTTCCCGAGGAACTTCCTGGTCTCCCTCCGACTAGAGAAGTTGAATTCGGGATTGAAGTACAGCCTGACTCAAATCCGGTGTCTATCACTCTGTACCGGATGACACCTCTTGAGTTAAAAGAATTGCAAAAGCAACTTCAAGAGCTTCAGGACAAGGGTTTCATTCGACCCATCACTTCTCCTTGGGGTGCACCTGTTCTGTTCGTAAAGAAGAAAGATGGAGCAATGCGTCTTTGTATTGACTACCGTCAATTGAACAAGATCACAATCAAGAACCGATATCCGCTCCCAAGAATAGAAGATCTGTTTGATCAACTTAGGGATGCCTCGGTATTCTCAAAGATCGATTTGCGATCTGGATACTATCAAATGAGAGTCAAAGAGGAGGATGTATCCAAAACAGCCTTCCGAACTCATTATGGCCACTATGAATTTCTGGTAATGCCTTTCGGATTGACAAATGCTCCGGCGGCATTCATGGATCTAATGAACAGAGTATTCAAGCCCTATCTTGATAAATTTGTTGTCGTCTTCATTGATGACATTTTGATCTATTCTCGTAACAAAGAAGAACATGTTGATCATCTTCGCATTGTCTTGCAAACTCTCCGGGAATTCCAATTATTCGCAAAATTTTCCAAGTGCGAGTTCTGGTTATCGGAAGTCTCTTTCCTTGGTCATGTAATTTCTGCAGAAGGAATTAAAGTTGATCCGAAGAAAATTCAGTCAATCATGGATTGGCGACCTCCCAGAAATGTCAGTGAAATACGGAGTTTCCTTGGCCTTGCTGGTTACTACAGAAGGTTTGTCAAAGGATTTTCCTCTATAGCCTTACCTTTGACTAAACTTCTTCGTAAAGACCAACCATTTGAATGGTCTGACAAGCAACAGAGAAGCTTTGACCAACTCAAAGCAGCCTTGACTCATGCCTCAGTTTTGATCCAACCAGAACCGGGCAAAGATTATACTGTGTATAGTGATGCTTCACATGCGGGTCTTGGATGTGTTCTAATGCAAGGTGATAATGTGATAGCTTATGCTTCACGCCAATTGAAATCTCATGAATTGAACTATCCAACGCATGATCTCGAACTTGCTGCAATTGTGTTTGCTCTCAAAATATGGAGACACTACTTGTACGGTGAGAAATGTTATCTGTTCACCGATCACAAGAGCCTAAAGTATCTCCTAACTAAAAAGGATCTGAATTTGAGACAACGCAGATGGATGGAGTTATTGAAAGACTATGATTTAGTCATTGATTATCATCCAGGAAAAGCCAATGTGGTTGCAGACGCCTTGAGTCGTAAACCGACATTGGGTAAAATCTCTAATCCCTAAACCTTAATAAATAAAAATTTAATATGTCTGTAATAAAAGTTTTAATTAAAAAGTGGTATTTATTCTTGTAGCTCCAACTGCTATCAATGCTCATCTTCGAGTATATCAGAAGCAAGGATTTCTGTCAGAACTTCAAATTCAATCTAGTCTAATCTCAAGGATTGAAAATCTTCAGAAAGTTGATCCAGAACTTCAGGATATTGTTTCCAAACTGGATACAAAGTCTGGTGAAGGATTCCGTATTCATACAAACGGTCTCCTTTATTTCAAAGATAGAATCTGTTTTCCAAATGATTAAAATCTGAAAAGAGATCTTCTGGAAGAAGCACACCAGAGTTCTTTTTCGGTCCACCCTGGATCGGTTAAGATGTATAAAGATCTCAAATCTTTGTATTGGTGGTCTGGCATGAAAGCGGCTATCAATGATTTCGTATCTAAATGTCTCAATTGTCAAAGAGTCAAAGCTGAACATAGAGTTCCCACTGGACTACTCCAACCACTTGTACTGCCACAGTGGAAATAGGAACGAATTACTATGGACTTCGTGACTGGTCTTCCTTGTTCTCCCAGAAAATATAATGCTATTTGGGTGATTGTTGACCGATTCACCAAATCGGCACATTTCATTCCTATTCGCATTAACTACAGTTTGGAGACCTTGGCCAATCTGTACATTCAGGAAATAATTCGGCTACATGGAATTCCTATCTCCATTGTCTATGATCGTGATCCAAGATTTACCTCCAGATTTTGGAGAACATTACAGAGAGCTATGGGAACTAAATTAAATCTAAGCACAGCTTTTCATCCGCAAAGTGACGGTCAGTCTGAACGAGTAATTCAGATTCTCGAGGATATGCTTAGAGCTTGCATTATTGACTTTGGGAAAAATTGGGAGAAATCCCTACCCTTAGTTGAATTTGCCTACAACAATAGCTATCAGTCGTCTATTCAGATGGCACCTTTTGAAGCATTGTATGGCAGGAAATGCAGAACACCTCTGTGCTGGTCCGAACTTGGTGAAAATAAAGTTTTGGGACCCCAATTGCTCAGAGAAACAGAAGAGAAAGTTCAAATCATCCACTCTCGATTGAAACAAGCTTTCGATAGACAGAAAGCCTATGCTGATCTGAAACGAAGAGATATCCAGCATAATGTGGGAGACAAAGTCTTTCTTAAAGTCTCTCCATGGAAGAAAATGTTTCGGTTCGGAAAGAGGGGAAAGCTCAGTCCTCGCTTTATTGGACCTTTCAAAATTTCTGAAAGAATTGGCCTAGTGGCTTATCGACTTGCACTCCCTAGTGAGTTCGATAAAATCCACAATGTCTTTCATGTGGCAATGCTCAGAAAGTATAGATCCGATTCTTCTCACATTTTAAAGCCGGAAGAAGTAGAGCTGAATCCTGATTTGTCCTACGAAGAGGAACCGGTTCAGATTCTGGATAGGGAAATTAAAAGACTTCAGAACAAAAATGTTGTATTGGTTAAAGTCTTGTGGAGAAATCACAAGATGGAAGAGGCAACATGGGAACCTGAGGAAACAATGCGAAACCAATACCCTCAATTGTTTGATTCAGGTAAGAATTCGGGGACGAATTCTTTCTTTAAGGGGGAGAAATGTAACATCCTAAAAATTAGCCTAGAAGATTAGGGGATTAAATTAAGTAATTAGATAAATTATTGAGTTTTAATTACTAATTGAGCTTAATTGGAATTAGGTTCATAAGGACCAAATTGAATTTTGAAACAAATGTTCAAAGAAATTCGGTCAATATGTTTAATGACCAATCCGAATAAGAGGGAAAATATGAGGCTTGCATGCTAAAGTAGAAATGCATGGATTAACACTTATAATAAGATGAAATCATAGTGTAATTAAGATTTTATATATGATTTAGTGGTATATTTAAGGATGATAATAGGGGAAATTAGTTGAGATATGACATGAAAGTCATATCCCATTTAATTTGTCTCCTATTTCTCTCTCTTTCTTTCCTTAGTCGGTTACCCCAACCAAACCACCTATTCCATTTTGTTCATTCACACAAAAAACATAAACATAAAAACTAGAGAGAGTTGGGAGCTTTCGGTGAAGAAGAAGGAGGGCTTGCATGGTGGTGAAATCTACTTAGGAAATTCAAAAGAAAATTAAAAGTAAGTAGATTACTCCTTTCTTAATTCGATCATGGTAAAAATTGCACTAGATCATATGTTATAAAATGTTTAGAAATTCATGAAGATGATGTCTTTAAGTGTAGTTGCTGAAAAAATGTAGAAATTCATAAGAATCCTTAAGGATTAAAAGACATAAAAGATTAAGAGCATGCATGATGTTTTGTTGGCAGATTTGGTAGGTTACATGACATGCATCTTTGGAAATTCATAGAAAATTCACTAGTGAGAGTCTAATGCTGAAATTTGGATATGTTTTACCTTGATATGTCTAAAATGGTAGAAAAATTGTAAAACAGAGTTCTAATGGCTGTATTGAAATCTGGAAAGCATAATTTGATCAACATGCAAAACTGTCCAGCAATGCTTATAGCTGGACAGTGAACTTTGAAAAATTGTAGAAAATAATCTACTAAGAGTTTTGATCTGCATTTTTGATATGTTAAAATTAGATATGTTAATTGAATTTAGGAACAAACGGTGTTCGATTTGGAGTTGTATACAGGAAATACGAAATGAATTAATTTAGGTGGTCAGAAATGAGTATTACTGAAAAGAAGAGAAATTTAGAACATGAAATATATGAAAGTGGTAAAATTGGATTATATGGAGTATTAATAAATTGAATTACAATTTGTAGGATGTGAAATCCACCAATTTTAGTGGTCAATTTGAAGGATTTAGGGGTTAATTAAAGAAATTAGGAAAAATGGGAACTAGTCGAATTGAACCGTAAAGTATAGGGACTGTTTTGAATAAAAATACAAAATTCAGTCTCTAAATGCAGGAATTGAATTCTGAAAATTTCCCATTGTTTGGCTTGAATGCCTTAGATCCTAGAAGCGAAAGGGTCGAAGAGGAAATTGCACCGGGATCGGCTTCGGATCGAGCGAAGGGCATTCGGATACAAGATTAGCTCGGAGAACTGTGAGTGAAACGACTTTAGAGTTGAGATTAGAGTCCCAACTGCCTTAATTTGATTTTAAGTTATGATAAGCATGCAATTTGGACTAATTAATTATTTGATTTTAGTAAGGGAAGAAGGATTAAATGGAAAATGATTTTATGCATGTGAATATGTGAATTTTGGTGAATTTATATGCTTGAATTTGAATTGAAACATGATGTTGCTGTGCTGAATTTGAATTGAAATGTATGTCTATTGGACTATTTTTGATTGGTGAAATTCTGATTATTAGTTTGTTAATATGTTGGCCGAATGATCAATGTTAATCGAATTGATTGATGCCATGTATATATATGCTTGATAAGCTCAATTGAAATGTGAATTGTGATATGTGGTTTGAACTATGTGACTTGGATTTGGATGATAGATATGCTGATTTGATGATGTTTGATTGAATTGAAAATTCATGAGTTCAATCGAAAGGATTGAGAAATTAATTCTGAAAATTTCTGAATAATGATACAATTGAATTTAAATGTCAATAAGCAAAAGCCCTTGGTGTGTATAGTTTGTCCAGGTAGTACGGCTAGCCTAGAGTCTGAGCTCAATAAGAAAATCGGTACGTTAGTGTACTCGATATTGTGGTACGTAAGTGTACCTTCTTGCTTAATGTCTGCGGACATTATGATATGTTATATGTGATACGATTTTGGTACGTGGTACCTATTACATGGTGAATTTTGATTCACAAATTCAGTTACACGTGACTTGATTACCTAGCATACTCTACTATCCAAGGCATTGCTAATTGATTAATATGTACCATTAAAGTAATTTAAATCTGAAAATCGAAATTAATTCATGAAATTGGTTCAATTGGAATACTCGAATGAAATATTGAAATTTCATGAATTGTTGTTTTGATATGCTATGAAACTTGAATTTGTGATAAGTTGATAATTGGAAGTTAAATAGGGTTTCATGGCTTGTATGTGTATTAAATTGGGTTTCATGGCTTGTATGTGTATCAATGATATGAATGATACGAAATTACTTGCATGTATTCGAATGGACTTATATGACTCATTGTGCATATATTCGAATGATTGCTATTGTGCATCATTAATTGTGAATTGTTTGTATTATTTGAACCATTCGAATGAACTAATGTGCAAAGTGGAATTTTATTGTATGATCATAAGTAATTTAATTGGAAACCGAGTAGAATAGGGTTTCCTCACTAAGTACGAGAAGTACTTACCACTCGAACCTTTCCTTCCTTCCCCTAAATTTCAGGTTCTAGCATTGTCGACCTCCACTCGTATTCTACTTGTACGAAGCTTAAGTATGATTTTCCATGTCTTTGTCGTGCTTATGATGGGTGGCCTAGCGTTCAACATGTTAGTTTAGTTTGGTCTGATGGTTATGTTTATGAATTATTACTTTGGTTCGATATGAACTTTCTAATATGTTTCCCTCTATTTTGATATGTATGTAAGGGGTAAATATTTGGGGTATAGATCGCCCACGTATATGTTTGGGGCTTGATTCTTTTTGATGAAATCACTTTTTGTATAGGCAACCTATAGGTTTAGCCGATGTAGTACTCCGGGTTTATTTTGTAAAAAGGGAAACTAGAAACGATATGGATGATATGGATCGGATATGATATGATATATATATATATATAAGTATGATGAATGTTTCAGCTTGTTCTTAATGTGCCCTTTCGGGTTTTCACTTTAGGTTGCTTTTCTTAATGTGCCCTTTCGGGTTTTCACTTTGTTTTTTTTCTTCGAAATCTGCCTTTTCAAGTTTTCGCCTCCCTTTTCTTTTTCTCCTTTTTTTCTTCTTTTTCTTTTCTTTTTTCCTTTTTTTTTCTTTTTTTCTTTTCTTTTGTCTTTTTCCAATCACATATTGCTTGGTCCATATTGCCAATACCCAATCTTTCAATGTAAAGTCTTGCTGAACCCAAGAGCCTTTACTGCTTTAACCGAGATGTTGACTCAGAAGAGCATTGTAATGTGTTGGTCTTGTGGTTCTGATCATCTCATCATAGGTGCAGAGATAAAAACATTGTTCTTCAGGTGGCAGCCTTTATTGTCGCATTTGTGTTCGATCTTCAATTTCACACCGTCTTATCATGTACGCTCTTCTTCAATACTCAGAGTGACAAAGTTCACCTGCACTTTTAAAACATAGTAATAGTAGGAAATCATCTATTTTTCATTATATCAACCATTTTAAGATGCTTTGGAATAAAAAGAAAGCTCAGAAGTGAATTCATGAATTTTATTGAAGCTTATAAATCAAAATACAACAGAGTTTGAAATAGTCATAGCAAACAATGAAATCAAGAAACAAAATCAGATCTTCGGGCATCCAAAGCATGAAGGATACAACCACCCCATCGACCAGAAGTAGGGCTGAGCATGCACTCATGTCCGACGGTCCTCAAATGTTGTCGGAATGCTTTCAACTGTGAAATCCCTTCCAAAATATCAGGTGTCTAAGAGGTCCTGATTATCAGATGCCTAACTCCATTCATCTGAGCTGCCTTAACAGGTTTTCAACTCAGATCATCCTTTGGTTTCAAGACGCCCTTTGCGGGTTTTCATCTTGAACCCCCTTTTATTTTGTTTTCTCTCCTTTTTTATATCTGAGGCGCCCTTTTTTGCGTTTTCACCGTAGATATTTTTATTTTGAAGAAGTGCCCTCTCGGGTTTTCACTCTGCTTTTTTTAATCTCTTTTTGAATTCTTCAAGCATAATACTTCTTGACTGAATCCGAGTTCACTGGTTTGTGTAACTCTTTGCCATCTATTTCGGTCGGTATCAACGCTTCTCTAGAGAAATTCTTTTTGACAACATAAGGCCCCTCCCAGTTAGGCATCCATTTTCCGCGATCATCTCGATGTATTTGTATGACCTTTTTCAACACAAGATCCCCCTATCAGAATTCTCTCGGGCGCACATTTTTGTCATATGCCTGTATTATCCTTTTTTGGTACATTTGGTTGTGACAAATTACCCTCAACCTCTTTCCTCAATGAGATTTAACTGGTCAAATCGAGCCTGCAACCATTCCGCGTCATCCAGCTTTACTTCTGACAACACACGAAGTGACAAAATTTCGACTTCAAAGGGGAGTAATGCTTCTGTCCCATAGACCAGAGAATAAGGTGTTTCCCCAGTTGAGGTCTGTATTGAGGTCCGATATGCAAATAAGGCAAAAGGTAGCTTTTCGTGGCAGTCTTTGTATGTTTCTGTTGTCTTTGATATGTTCTTCTTGATATTCTTATTTGCCGCTTCCACTGCCCCATTCATCTTAGGGCGATAGGTCACCGAATTGTAATGAATGATTTTAAATTGTTCACACACCTACATTATCACTTTGTTGTTAAAGTTTGTGGCATTATCAGTGACGATTCTTTCTAGCAAACCATATCGACAAATTATTTCCTTCTTCAGGAACATACTGACTGTTGTTCTTGTTGTTAGGTGTAAAATAGTCTATCGCAATAGAGTGCAAGTGTACACGATGCAAGTAGTAGAGTGATACACGAAGTATCGGATGTCGAATCCACAGGGACTGGAAATAGCTTTAACCTTGGATTGCTGCACAAGAAAGAAAGAAGAGAGTTTAATTGTTGTAGAGGAATAGTGAAGAATACTGAAGATAAAAGATTAAAAGAATTCAGGGTAAAGAAGTAGGCCGGTATTGATTTGCTCAGTAGTTCAGGTGTTGCACTGTATAGAACTTCCTGTTCTGTCGTCCTCCCTGTCGCGGTAGCACTACGGCAGCAACAGTCTGTTGTTGTCGCGGCAGCGATCACACAACTCTGTAGTTCAAGCTTGGCAAGAATCCATGCTGTGACTTGTCCTATCCCTAGGTCCAAATCTGTCAATGAACACGTCTTAGATGAAACCTCCTGGCGTGAAACGAAGGATGAACACCGATGTTGTTGAATTCTTCCTTAGCCACTTAACCTCGTCCTATCCCTAGGTCCGAGATAGTTTAACCATAAACTAGAGAGCTCGCACTTATTCTTTTCGTATACTTAACTCTCCCGATATTAAGTAAATGAATAATCTCACAATGCTCTCCCGATACTCTTGTAAGATGTTGAAAACCAGAATAAGCAAACTTGAAGTTTATTTTATTGAACAGAAAAATCCTAAAATCAGTACAATCCTTGCAACTACTTTACAGAATCAACCCTTAGCCCTAGGGGAAGTTTAGAACATGATGAGAAGGGGGGAAATGACTAGGGTTTTGGGGAAGACGGCTAGAGAATGAGATGTCCTTCCCTAGGTCGAATTACATGCCTTTATATAGGCCTTGGGTCCAAGTTTTCTAATATGGCAAGAATACAATTTTAAACTAAAGTACAACTCTATTAAAGACTAAATCTTCTGAGTAGATGCCTTTAATTCATCCTCATTTCTTTCCTTGGGTTTCTTCCTTGGACTTTGGGCTTGGCCTTCATTTCGAACTAGGGCTCAGAAAAATATAAGAGTGACCCACGACATATCGGCTTAATTTCCTCTATCTGTCGAGCTCCACTTCACTTTTCCCTTCACCATTGTTGTCGTCAGTGGCTGCCACGGCAGGGACCACGACTACATCTTTCTTCTCGATTTCAGTCCTGTGCTCCAGCTTTGCTTCTTCACTGCCCTGCGTCTGCCACATCAGCTATATGCAAAATCAGCCAAAATCAGTAGCAACTGTGCCAATTTATATAATTGTGATGTATATGTGAAATCTATCCTAAATGCAATGAATTATACTTGAATGCAGCAGAAATATGGGTTAAATAGGGGGTAGAAAGTAGAACTTTTGCACACTCAACACACCCCTAAACTCAAGTTCTTGCTTGTCCTCAAGCAATTTAGACCTAACAAAGAAAAATAAAAAAAAACTTTTTGTTGGCTTAAAACAATGAACTTTTCCTTACCTACCATTCATGCCCTATTGCGAACAACACCTTGTTGGACATTTCAGGATTTATTCGGACCCTTGCTATAATTCTCGTGTAGTGTGTGCATGTTTTGTGAACAAATATATGCCTAGACTCTTTTAGTTTACTAGAATAGCTAAGCCACTCACTTGAATTTTTATGCCAACTTTTATTTTCTTGGAGGCAATTCTTATGCTCCTTTAGTTTTTTTCTTAGACTCGATTTTCTTTTCTTAATTTAAGTTTGACTAGAGCCTGTTTCGGGCACCTCTAGCTAACTTCCTAGAGCCGGTTTCGGGCACCTCTAGCTAACTTCCTAGAGCCGGTTTCGGGCACCTCTAGGTGTATTGAGTCTAACTTTTCTTAACTTCTTTTCCTAGAGCCAGTGTTAGGCACCTCTAGGGGCAGTTCAAGTGTTTAAGCTTTTTCCTATTCTAGTTTACCAGTAGAGTTCTAGACAATATAAGAGTCACAAAGGGTGTTTAAGGATCAGAACTATAGTAAGTGTAACCCCCTTAACCCGGCCCAGACGGTTGACCCGAATTAAAAAAGTCACACGGGGAAAACCAAAGTCAACCCGAAAGTCAACCTTGATTAACGACCCTTTTTTTTTTCTTTTTAATCTTGTCTAGATGCACATTAACCTTAGATGTGATCATGCAAACAACATACTCAAAGATCACAAACATCAGAGATCAAACAGGGACCCAATTGAACAATTTACAACTTTAGGGACCAAATTGTAAATTCTGAAAACTTTAAGGACTTAGCAAAATTTTAAGTTACCAACTTAAAATTAATCAGGTTTCATGCTTCTCTGCCAAATTTCAACTCAAACGGACATCCCAAACTCATACAATTGCACAAACAAGATTCAGGACCAAAATGTAAACATTTTGAAACATTTAACCGCCCATGTCAGCCCCCAACGGTCACCCGTTCCGAAACAGGCAAAGCCCGTTTCGAAACTTGGGGCCGTTCCGCAACGCGTTCCGCAACGGGGGTCTGGCAGTAGCCAAACCGTTCCGGAACGGTGGCACCCGTTTCGGACGCCTGGGTTCATGCAAGGCACCCGTTCCGAAACGGTGTCAACTGTTCCGAAACGCCCTGCACAGATTGCAGAAAAATGCATTCTAAAACATGCAATTAATCATCCAAACATGCTCCAAATGTCACCAAACTTTACCAGCATGCAATTCAACATATATATGACTTGTAGGCATCATCAAATCAATAATTTAACTTCATATGCAAAAAGCCCCAAATCTATAGGCATGCTTCCTACACAAGCAACCATTTAAGCACAAACTTTCCAATTCAATCTCATTAAAGCCAAATCATGATTCAGCAACATCATCAACATTAAAACATACTTGTCCAAACATATACGAACACAGAACATCAATCCGAGAGATTCTACCCCCATTGCCTTTATTAACTATAGCTATTCACCGAGACATACATCTCAAATGGAGTCCACCTTGAATCTCTTGCTCCTTGCTGTCCAAACTTCAAGAATCTGCATTGATGGACAAAAAGGAGCGTAAGCACATAGTGCTTAGTGAGGAATGCTCAAAACCAAAACACCATCAATGCAGCGGGTTACAAAACACATTTAAAACAACCCGATTTGTTTACCAAAGCCATGTTTGAAAACTCTTTTCAACATCAAGCTCAAAACCATGCATTGCACACACATGAAAACCAACCCTTAGCTTAGCAAGCTAAGAAAACCCCTTTTCAAAGCACAACTTACAAAATCATCCATTTAACCATTCCATGCATAAACACCATATGCAAAGTTAAATCAAAACCTTGGAAAACATTCCCATTTCACAACATACCCTTCTTATACTTAAAAACCATTTAAGCAAGAAGCCCTTTAAAAATCATTTACTCAATCAATCCAATACATGCATTAACCAAAGGCATCTCATGAACCACAACATCATTATCTCATGCCTTTTAAAACAAGTCTTAACAAGACTTCAATGCATTAAGGAGATTTCATGCACACATGCATCATTTACCAAATGACAATCATCACTTGTTAAACCGAACAAGTAAACATGCATTCACTAGCATTATACACTTTTCATGCAACCATGCATCTTTTCAAGCATCTCATGCTTCTCATGCAATTATGCATCATTTCAAGCATTTCATGCTTCCTTATGATCAAGAACATTGCATTGGCTTCCAATATCATCCTCATCCACTTTTCAACTCAACACCCGATCGGATACGCGGATTCCGAGCGTTGTCCCTACGCTCCATACACCCTACCAATCCAAGGTCTCCCAAATGGACTTTTAAACACCATTTGACCTTACAAGCCTAAGGTTCCCATGTATGGACTTTTAAACACCATACAACCTTAGCTTCTCCCGAGGTTCCCATGCATGGACTTTTAAACACCATACAACCTCAACTTTTCCCAAGGTTCCCATGTATGGACTTTCAAACACCATACAACCTTGACTTTTCCCAAGGTTCTCATGTATGGACTTTTAAACACCATACAACCTTGACATGCACAAGGTTCCTATGTATGGACTTTCAAACACCATACAACCTTTGCATTCACCGATTGGTAGTTGTATCACATCACTAACGAGATCCGAGACACCCCACACAAGATCCACACATGGACTTAACACCGCCATTGTGATCTCAACAAGCACAAGGTTCCCCTATATGGACTTTTAAACACCATATAACCTTTGCTCAACCAAGGTCCTCGAATGGGCAACACCTCCATTATGACCTTAACCATCTCGTTAGGATACTTGAAGGGAGTTTATCGGTCCACTCTTGACCACTCCACCTCCAAGGCGACTTAATTCACGGTGCACCCAATCCTATAGCCGGCTAACTATATCCGATCAACGAACCAAGAATCCACTTACATCACTTGCCAATATCACCACCTCACCACAATAGTCCAATGATTCACATGCATAACCATAATGCAAAAACCATCATTCACCATCATTAAATCACTGTTTTAAAGCATTACACATAGCCATTAAACATCAAGCATCACCATGCATCAAATCCACATTTTCAATGTATAAAACCAAGGATCTCTTACCTTGAGCATCCTTCACATATGGCTTTCAAAACCAGCATTAAACCATGCTTAAAACATGCTTTCAAAACAGATTTAAACCATGCAAAACACATGCATTTCGATCAACAACCACAATTGCTTAAAAGCCAATTTCACAACACAATTCAAGAGCGAAAACCATTCACTTACTCTTGAGCTTAGCAAAGTTTATTAGACTTAAACTAAGCTCCCAAAACCTTCAAACCTTGGTTTAAAAGCTGAAATCCCAACTTCACTCACCGATACACAAAACAAGGCTAGCCAACAAGCCTTCCAAGCATCCGAAAACCTTCCGCAACACCTTCAAAGCTCACGGATCAAACTCCCCTGTTTCAAGCACACAACAACAGAGGATTAATGCATCATTATGCATTAAAAACACCAGCAACAAGACTCAACTCGCTGTTCAACCCAAATCCAACAATTTGGCTACCAAACACAACCCGAATCACCTCCAAACACTTCCAAAACTTAACCCAGCCAAGATCCATCACTTCTAACCATTTTTAAACATCAATTAACATCCAAAATGATCACAAACACATCCTTATACCTCCAGGTATAACAGATCACCAAAAACACTCCAAAAACAACCAAAAACTCAAGCCAAACTTAAGAAATTCAACCTATCCGGGATTGCATTGATTAAACCTCAACTTATAATCAATTTAGCATTCATTTAACATCATTTTGACACTTCAAAACACTGCCCAAACAGATCACACGAAAATTTCACCAAAATCACCAAATCTTGCATTTTAAGCCAAAATCAAGATTTCAATTAAAAAGCCATTAACAAAACACAAATCAAGGATTGAGAACTTAGGAATTTCAGTAAAGAACTGATAGTTTAGAGGAGAAGGACGTTCTTACCTCCAAACTTGAATTTCTCCTTTTTAGAGCCAAAATGCTTGATGATACAACTTGCAAATTGAGAGGTTTTGTTGTAGAAATGATTAGGAATCAAAAGAGAGTTGAAATGAATGATTTAGATGCCAAAATCAGAGAAGGAAATCTGGAGAAATGTGTTTGGGTGGAGAGAAAATGAGAGAAAAGGAAAATTGAGAGAAAATGAAAAGTTAGTTAAGAAATGGTGAAAATGATTTTCCCTCCACATTTCATAATCTTTAAAATCAGAATAAAGCCTTAAAATATCTTAGAAAAATCTGGAGAAGTCCTTTTTGGAATAATAGCTCCTTAAAGATTCAAAGTTTTAATCCTTTATAAAACTGTCCCGCAACTTTCAAAAATTACATTTTGGTCACTAGCCAAAATGTCAACCTTCCGAACCTCATTTTCCAAAATTGATTTCACAGTTCACTTTTATATATTAAAAGATGATTTTAGAACATTTTTCAATATTTTTAATGCAACCCGAACTAGGCTTTCCTAAATTCACTCTTATATATTCGATCAGCACTTTGACCGAACCGGTCAACGCCCAAAACTTCTGAGCCCAAAACCGGGGCGTTACAACTCTCCCCCCCCTTAGGAAATTTCGTCCTCGAAATTTCAACCGGCGAAAAGAGAACAACAGCCTTCTCAAAGCAACACACAAGGCAACACAAAAGCCTCAACTACCACTGATTACTATCCACACAAAACCTCCACCAAACTTAGCACCACCACATGCTGTTCATAAAATCCAGAACACTCAAGATAGCCACAACTTAACCTTTCACATACCCGGACTGTAAACAGCCCAAACACCAACCTGAAGAACTTCAGCTCTTACAGCACACATCACTGTAACACGCAACTTCCAAGACTTGTTTACACAGAAACAACAACCAATCCAATTCAGCCATTATGCAAACCTTTCTGCTTCTAAAACTCTTGCAAACTCCCAAACCTCTTCCAAGGATCTTCCCAACAAGCAGAAATCCTTAAACGTCAACTGGTTACTCAAACTCCTCAACGAATGCTGACAATCCTTCACATCTGCCGCTAACATTACCATAACAGCTTACCAGGATTACTCACCCAAATTCCAAGAATTACATCACAACCCCAACTTGAATCCGTCAGCCGTTCCACACACCACCAGCTGACTTCAAACGGAACTTTCTTAACCACAACCAGCCAAACACTTCTCACAAGAACCCAAACAACCAACAAAAACCTTCGATCCTTCATAATCCTTCCACTTCAAACTTCAACCATAACACTTGCATTACCAGAACACACATAACAGCTTCTGAACTCCTCAAAGGTTGCTAAGAACCAACACTCGCCAACACAACCCTTTCACAACAACTTAAAAGCTAAGCTACCTCAGCACTTGGAAACACCACCACAAACTACAACATCACTAGCACCAAGGAACTACCACTTCCTTTTAGCTATACAAACCACTTAACCGATACTAATCTCAACCGGTACCCTTCACCACCAAACCACTAAACTCTCTCTAAGCAACAAACACTATCCTTCTACTACAGGCTATACCACTCTCACCATTGCTAGCAACTAGCTTAACATTACTTCTAACCCTCACTCAGCACCAAAACAACCTCTAAAAACCCATCATCCAAACCAACCACCACACTAACAGATTCGATTAGTTATTAGCGAGTGTGAACATCGTATGCATGATCACCTACATGCCCTATCAATGCCTGATGTACATGTATGCAAAACCTCTAATGTCATGCCACATGTATGCATGGACCAACATATATAATATAGCATATAACAATGATTTTAACTGTGCATGAATGTCAGTTCACACCCTCCAATAACATCCTCAAAATTTGTCTAAAAACAACCTCCCAACTCACTTCTAGCTTATCTAACTCCATCATACCAACAACCATTAACCACCAGATTCTCACTAAACCTTCTTCACACCAAAGATGCTTCCAAACAACTACAACTATTACCCAAACATGCTAGCAACAAGACTAAACTTACCACGCAAGGAAAACCAACAGAAACCAAACTAAGGTAACTAGAGCAAAGATTACTTAACAAGGTTACCTGAAAACACAACACCTCCCTGAAGCTTCATCAGACGAGCTCTCTTCCTTGCGGAACCATCATCCTCCTGCCGCACCACTGCAGCACCAGCTAGCACACTAGGGTCACCACCAACTCCTTGCGGTAAGGAACCTTGACTGTTCCGAGCCAACCTCAAACAATCACGTCTCATGTGTCCAGCAGACCCACATTTCCAGCAATTCTCTTTTCCCAAACTCTTCACAACCTTCTGCTCTTTTGGCCACCTCTGAACCTTGCCTCGGCCGTGCCCACGACCTTTCAGAGACCCTTTGGCTAACACCAAAGTTGACTTCACTCCATGAGGACAATCACGCTTAACATGCACTTTGGAACCACAATTCCAGCAAACACCCGCGCCCCAACAACCTCCAACATGGCGCCTTTCACAACGGTCACATACCGGTGGCTGAGCTTCCACTCCTTGCTCAAGCAACACTTGCTCCACAACAGCACTTCCTTCACCTTGCTCAATCCTTGGAAATTCCCTTCCAAGATACCTTTCACAAAAAGCAGATACAAAGAAATCCCAATCAATATCATCAATATGTGACGCCACCGCCACAGATGTCCACCAGACACACGCATCCTCCAACATCAAAGAAACAACGCTCCCCAGCTTACAGGCATAATCACAGCCCTCCTGATCCAAGATCAGAACCACACTGGCCAACCAGGCCTCAAATGCCTCAGGTGTCGAACCATGATATTCCACAGCACCCAAATCAAGCAAACGCTACTTCGGCAAACCCACACATACCACAGCCAGCACATCCACTGACTTTACCTTTACCACAGCCTGAGATGTTCCCAACACCTCCTGAACAACAGATGATGAACTCTTCATCATAGAACCAGCTTCTTCTTTCTGCCTTAACTCCTCAACCCCAGGCACAGAAGACTGAAACAAAACACCTCTACAGAAAGGTGAATTCCATGCCTTAACAACCTGCCCCAAGGCAGCAACCATCTCACCCAACTGCCATTCTTCCATCGACTTTGCCATACTACTAACAACAACAAACAATCACAACAAGCAAACAAACCAATTAGACCAGCATTAAGCAAGGATTCAAACTCCAACTCCAAATAACACAATAGCTATATTAATAAGGCAATGGGTATCCCGAATCCTCCCCTTTACATGACGTAACAGTCAACACAACATGGATATCACAATATCAAGCATATCAAACAACATACTTTGATCATGCTTACATCAAACAGCATCCACTTGCAACAGCATATTAGCAACATAACATGCTCATTACACATTCAACATCATACTCAAAACACCAGCAGCATATTCAGAAACACGTGTTTCAACCAACCTTCAACCATACATCAAGGTAAACAACAAGCACACATCACAACAACTTACCGTTTTCCCCAAGCATTCGCAACTCAGCTCTGATACCACCAAATGTAACCCCCTTAACCCGGCCCAGACGGTTGACCCGAATTAAGAAAGTCACACGGGGAAAACCAAAGTCAACCCGAAAGTCAACCTTGATTAACGACCCTTTTTTTTCTTTTTAATCTTGTCTAGATGCACATTAACCTTAGATGTGATCATGCAAACAACATACTCAAAGATCACAAACATCAGAGATCAAACAGGGACCCAATTGAACAATTTACAACTTTAGGGACCAAATTGTAAATTCTGAAAACTTTAAGGACTTAGCCAAATTTTAAGTTACCAACTTAAAATTAATCAGGTTTCATGCTTCTCTGCCAAATTTCAACTCAAACGGACATCCCAAACTCATACAATTGCACAAACAAGATTCAGGACCAAAATGTAAACATTTTGAAACATTTAACCGCCCATGTCAGCCCCCAACGGTCACCCGTTCCGAAACAGGCAAAGCCCGTTTCGAAACTCGGGGCCGTTCCGCAACGCGTTCCGCAACGGGGGTCTGGCAGTAGCCAAACCGTTCCGGAACGGTGGCACCCGTTTCGGACGCCTGGGTTCATGCAAGGCACCCGTTCCGAAACGGTGTCAACTGTTCCGAAACGCCCTGCACAGATTGCAGAAAAATGCATTCTAAAACATGCAATTAATCATCCAAACATGCTCCAAATGTCACCAAACTTTACCAGCATGCAATTCAACATATATATGACTTGTAGGCATCATCAAATCAATAATTTAACTTCATATGCAAAAAGCCCCAAATCTATAGGCATGCTTCCTACACAAGCAACCATTTAAGCACAAACTTTCCAATTCAATCTCATTAAAGCCAAATCATGATTCAGCAACATCATCAACATTAAAACATACTTGTCCGAACATATACGAACACAAAACATCAATCCGAGAGATTCTACCCCCATTGCCTTTATTAACTATAGCTATTCACCGAGACATACATCTCAAATGGAGTCCACCTTGAATCTCTTGCTCCTTGCTGTCCAAACTTCAAGAATCTGCATTGATGGACAAAAAGGAGCGTAAGCACATAGTGCTTAGTGAGGAATGCTCAAAACCAAAACACCATCAATGCAGCGGGTTACAAAACACATTTAAAACAACCCGATTTGTTTACCAAAGCCATGTTTGAAAACTCTTTTCAACATCAAGCTCAAAACCATGCATTGCACACACATGAAAACCAACCCTTAGCTTAGCAAGCTAAGAAAACCCCTTTTCAAAGCACAACTTACAAAATCATCCATTTAACCATTCCATGCATAAACACCATATGCAAAGTTAAATCAAAACCTTGGAAAACATTCCCATTTCACAACATACCCTTCTTATACTTAAAAACCATTTAAGCAAGAAGCCCTTTAAAAATCATTTACTCAATCAATCCAATACATGCATTAACCAAAGGCATCTCATGAACCACAACATCATTATCTCATGCCTTTTAAAACAAGTCTTAACAAGACTTCAATGCATTAAGGAGATTTCATGCACACATGCATCATTTACCAAATGACAATCATCACTTGTTAAACCGAACAAGTAAACATGCATTCACTAGCATTATACACTTTTCATGCAACCATGCATCTTTTCAAGCATCTCATGCTTCTCATGCAATTATGCATCATTTCAAGCATTTCATGCTTCCTTATGATCAAGAACATTGCATTGGCTTCCAATATCATCCTCATCCACTTTTCAACTCAACACCCGATCGGATACGCGGATTCCGAGCGTTGTCCCTACGCTCCATACACCCTACCAATCCAAGGTCTCCCAAATGGACTTTTAAACACCATTTGACCTTACAAGCCTAAGGTTCCCATGTATGGACTTTTAAACACCATACAACCTTAGCTTCTCCCGAGGTTCCCATGCATGGACTTTTAAACACCATACAACCTCAACTTTTCCCAAGGTTCCCATGTATGGACTTTCAAACACCATACAACCTTGACTTTTCCCAAGGTTCTCATGTATGGACTTTTAAACACCATACAACCTTGACATGCACAAGGTTCCTATGTATGGACTTTCAAACACCATACAACCTTTGCATTCACCGATTGGTAGTTGTATCACATCACTAACGAGATCCGGGACACCCCACACAAGATCCACACATGGACTTAACACCGCCATTGTGATCTCAACAAGCACAAGGTTCCCCTATATGGACTTTTAAACACCATATAACCTTTGCTCAACCAAGGTCCTCGAATGGGCAACACCTCCATTATGACCTTAACCATCTCGTTAGGATACTTGAAGGGAGTTTACCGGTCCACTCTTGACCACTCCACCTCCAAGGCGACTTAATTCACGGTGCACCCAATCCTATAGCCGGCTAACTATATCCGATCAACGAACCAAGAATCCACTTACATCACTTGCCAATATCACCACCTCACCACAATAGTCCAATGATTCACATGCATAACCATAATGCAAAAACCATCATTCACCATCATTAAATCACTGTTTTAAAGCATTACACATAGCCATTAAACATCAAGCATCACCATGCATCAAATCCACATTTTCAATGTATAAAACCAAGGATCTCTTACCTTGAGCATCCTTCACATATGGCTTTCAAAACCAGCATTAAACCATGCTTAAAACATGCTTTCAAAACAGATTTAAACCATGCAAAACACATGCATTTCGATCAACAACCACAATTGCTTAAAAGCCAATTTCACAACACAATTCAAGAGCGAAAACCATTCACTTACTCTTGAGCTTAGCAAAGTTTATTAGACTTAAACTAAGCTCTCAAAACCTTCAAACCTTGGTTTAAAAGCTGAAATCCCAACTTCACTCACCGATACACAAAACAAGGCTAGCCAACAAGCCTTCCAAGCATCCGAAAACCTTCCGCAACACCTTCAAAGCTCACGGATCAAACTCCCCTGTTTCAAGCACACAACAACAGAGGATTAATGCATCATTATGCATTAAAAACACCAGCAACAAGACTCAACTCGCTGTTCAACCCAAATCCAACAATTTGGCTACCAAACACAACCGAAATCACCTCCAAACACTTCCAAAACTTAACCCAGCAAAGATCCATCACTTCTAACCATTTTTAAACATCAATTAACATCCAAAATGATCACAAACACATCCTTTACCTCCAGGTATAACAGATCACCAAAAACACTCCAAAAACAACCAAAAACTCAAGCCAAACTTAGGAAATTCAACCTATCCGGGATTGCATTGATTAAACCTCAACTTATAATCAATTTAGCATTCATTTAACATCATTTTGACACTTCAAAACACTGCCCAAACAGATCACACGAAAATTTCACCAAAATCACCAAATCTTGCATTTTAAGCCAAAATCAAGATTTCAATTAAAAAGCCATTAACAAAACACAAATCAAGGATTGAGAACTTAGGAATTTCAGTAAAGAACTGATAGTTTAGAGGAGAAGGACGTTCTTACCTCCAAACTTGAATTTCTCCTTTTTAGAGCCACAATGCTTGATGATACAACTTGCAAATTGAGAGGTTTTGTTGTAGAAATGATTAGGAATCAAAAGAGAGTTGAAATGAATGATTTAGATGCCAAAATCAGAGAAGGAAATCTGGAGAAATGTGTTTGGGTGGAGAGAAAATGAGAGAAAAGGAAAATTGAGAGAAAATGAAAAGTTAGTTAAGAAATGGTGAAAATGATTTTCCCTCCACATTTCATAATCTTTAAAATCAGAATAAAGCCTTAAAATATCTTAGAAAAATCTGGAGAAATCCTTTTTGGAATAATAGCTCCTTAAAGATTCAAAGTTTCAATCCTTTATAAAACTGTCCCGCAACTTTCAAAAATTACATTTTGGTCACTAGCCAAAATGTCAACCTTCCGAACCTCATTTTCCAAAATTGATTTCACAGTTCACTTTTATATATTAAAAGATGATTTTAGAACATTTTCCATATTTTTAATGCAACCCGAACTAGGCTTTCCTAAATTCACTCTTATATATTCGATCAGCAATTTGACCGAACCGGTCAACGCCCAAAACTTCTGAGCCCAAAACCGGGGCGTTACAGTAAGGCTCTAAATTGTTCCTAAAAATATCCTAAAGGCACTGCCACGACAGAGGCTGTCACGGCAGGTAAGTTCAGTTCAAAGACTTAAGCCATTTTTTTTGACAAAAATAAACTTGAATAATAATTAACACTTAGACACAATTTTGAACCTAAAAACACTTCATATTACTGGAGAGATGTCACCCCAAACTCGAGGGTTGCATTGCCCTCAATGCATGATGACAGAAAAAACAGAAAATAAAAACAAAATACATCACAATTATAATAAAACAACAAGATAGCAAAATAAGATAGAAACTTAATTTCAGGTGCTGTTGTCGTTGCTGCTGTTGCTAATCTGTAGCTGCCGGCGGGCAGTGACCTTCAATGTCGGTGCCGGCATAATGCTGGGAGAGGCGGAGGCAATCTTCTTCTTAGGTTTTCTTGGGGGCTGGATGCGAGTGGGTGAGATCTAGGGTGGCTTTTCCAACACTTGTACCTCATCAAATGAGCTGCTGCTGCTGCTGCTACTGCTACCACTGCTGCTGCCAGACTTGCCCTGGCCGGATGATCCTTCACCAGTGTTGGGCTTCTGCCTTTTCATCGGAGTGAACTCCTTTGAAAGGTTTCTTCTGACAGAGGGCTCCCCATCAGATTCTTGCTAGATGGAGGAGGAAGAGAACCCGGCGAAGTAGTCGTCATCAAGTTCAGGTAGTGGCTCCTTTTGTTTCTCTCCTCTGCAGAGGCAGTGGCGGTGTGGCTGCCGCCTTCAGCTGTCGCGTCCGGGGTTGGAGTGGATGCATCAGAGGGTATTTTTGGTATGGCAACAGGAGTGGGAGTATGGGCAGGTGTAGGGGCAGCAAAGTAATGCTCTGGGAAAGCAGGGAATTGTACATTTGCAAAATTTAAATTGTTTTGAATAAAATGTACCGTTGTTGCTGTGAAGTCTCTGACGAAACTCATCAGACCAAGCTGCTGTTTCTCCATCTTTTGCAGTGTGGCTAGGATTTGAGTGGAGGAGTCTGCTGCCGTTGGCTGCTGCTGCTCTGCGGCGGCAGGTTCTGGCTGAGTGGGCTATGCTGGCTCTTCTGCTGCGGCAGATGGGTTGAAGAAGGAGAGGCGTGTGGCTACTTTCAGTTCCATTAAACTGAATATGTTGCGCTCCGTCCATCCCTTCCCTCGAACCTTGAAATCTTCGGGGATTTCTGGAACGTTGTGGCCGCGGCAGATCTCGGTGATGAGGTACGGGAATGCAAGGGGTCCCGATGGTCGAAGGGCACACTCCAAAATTCCCTCTCGTATATACCGACCGACATTTATGGGTCTCTCATTTAAAATGGAATGAACGAGAGCTAACCTGGGTTGGTCAACCGTGCTGTTGTTGGAAGAAGGCATTATCCTCTTCTTTACGAAATGGTTCCAAAGTTTGGCCTCGGGAGTGAGTTGAGTGTGTTTCACCGTCCACCGATGCTTGGGATCAGTATTCCACTCTGTTCCTTCTTCAGTTACCTCTGCCATGACAGTATCATAGTCTGCCAGCGACAGACTCTCCACGAACCTCTTGTGTACGTTTTCTCTTTTGCTGGTGTAGATTCCATAGAGGGTATTGATGTATTCAGGCTCGAAAGTAACTTCCTTACCTTGCACTGTCACGGTCTTCGTATCCTTGATGTCGACAGTAGTGTAGAATTCTCTGACCAACGTGACATTCATCTCCTCTGGCTGGGCAGCAAACATCTGCCATTTGAGGGCTTTGATTTTTCGAGTTATGAATGGTTCGAGCTCGAAGTCTTCCGTGCGTTTGGTGTAAAGGAACCCTCTCTCTTCCCACATCTCCCTCTTTTGGAAGGAGCTGTAGCATCTGTCGACGGAGTCGGTGGTGGCAAAGCGGTTAGGGAGTCGGTCGTGGCTGGGTGTGCCGGCTGCTGTGGCAGAGCTGGAGGCAGCACTTCGCCATGTCTGTCTGGTACTCATAGTTGCAAGGCTGTGGAAAAATGAAAGAAATTTGAGATCTAGAGAGAAAGCAAGTTGAGATAGTAAAAGTGAGGTGAAAAATGAATAGTGAAACAAGGTTTATATAGATGAATGGTTTGCTGCCCGTTGGAGCTGTAACGGCAGGCGTGAATAACGGGGCTAGCAGTTACGCGGTTTATGACACGTCTGTCACGCGTTTCCATGTTTGTTGCGCGTCTGTTACGTGTTTGCGTGTTTGCCGCGACAGCGTGTTGACAGGTTGTATTTTTCGCGTCTATCGCGACAGCTGTTGACAGGCTGTGACGACAGACTCCTCCTTTGGGCTTTTTGTGCTGCTGGTGAGATGGTGGGCTGGTTCACTTCTTCTCCTCTCCTTGTTTCCCTTATTTCCTAAAAATAATTAAAATAAAATCTTAGTTTCTAGAAATAAAATAATTCTAATTTCCTAATAAATAAATAAAATACATAAATAATAGTAATAATAATAAAAATAAAATTAAGTTAAATTAGGGATGCCTTGGGGGGCATCTCCTAAAGTAACTACTTCCTGCATCCTTGGGGCTTCAGTCCCCTGATAATGCTTTAGTCTCTGTCTGTTGACTTTAAATTGGTGCCTGTCTTTTAAGGATTTGATCGTGATGGAACCATGAGGAAAAACCTGCACAACTTGGAATGAGCCGGGCCATCTAGATTTAAGCTTCCCTGGGAAAAGTTTCAACCTAGAGTTAAATAACAACACAAGCTGCCCTGGGCAGAACGGTCGTGGCAACAACTTCTTGTCATGCCACCTCTTGGTCTTGTCCTTGTAAATTCTTGCATTGTCGTAGGCCATTGCTCGAATTTCTTAAATTTCATTCAAGTCAAGTAACCTCTTCTGTCTTGCCTTATCTAAGTCTATGTTTACTGCCTTGATAGCCCAGTAAGCTCTGTGCTCTATCTCAACAGGTAGATGACATGTTTTTCCTATATCAGCCTGTAGGGTGACATTCCAAATGGTGTCTTGAATGCTGTTCTATAGGCCCAGAGTGCATCATTGAGGTGTAAAGACTAGTCCTTTCGAGTAGGTTTAACCATCTTCTCAAGAATGTTCTTTACTTCCTTGTTGGATATTTCGGCCTGTCCATTGGTCTGAGGGTGATATGTTGTTGCAATGCGGTGCTTTACGCCGTATTTTCTCAAGGCAGCAGCGATTACCCTATTGTCGAAATGTCTCCCTTCATCACTGATGATCGCCTTAGGTATGCCAAATCTGGAGAAAATATTCTTGTGCAGAAATCTCTGAACAGTCTTGGCATCATTTTTCTGTATGGCAATCGCTTCAACCCATTTGGACACGTAGTCCACTGCCAGTAAGATATATAGATTCCCACATGATGCTGGGAATGGTCCCATGAAATCAATCCCCCATACATCGAAGATTTCGACTTCTAGGATGTTTTGCAGTGGCATTTCATGTCTTCTTGAGATGTTCCCAGTCCATTGGCACTTGTCACAACTTTTGTAGAATGCTTGGGCATCTTTGAACAGTGAGAGCCAGTAAAAACCAGACTGTAAAACCTTGGCAGCGGTTTTGTTTCCACCTAAGTGTCCTTCATATGGTGAAGCATGGCAGTGGTGAAGCACAGCTTCCTACTCATCCTGTGGTACACACCTCCTGATGATTTGATCTGCACAGTGTTTGAAAAGAAGAGGTTCGTCCCAATAATAATGTTTTACATCATTTTGGAACCTCTTCCTTGCTTGGCAATTAAGTTCAGGAGGTATTATTCCGCTAACTATGTAATTAACGAAGTCAGCATACCAAGGAAGTTCAGAAAACTTACCTACCGCCATGGCTGTCGCGGCAGTGCTTGTGGCAGCAAACAGCTGCTCATCAGGGAAGGTCTCCAGTATGTGTGTCTTGTCTGTCGGTAGACTCTTTCTCCTTTCTAATCTTGACAAGTGGTCTGCAACTTGGTTTTCTGTCCTCTTTTTATCCTTGATTTCTATGTCAAACTCTTGCAACAGCAGAATCCAACGTATCAGTCTAGGTTTTGCATCTTTTTTAGCGAACATATACTTCAGTGCTGAGTGGTCGGTGTGAACTACCACCTTCGTTCCAAGTATGTACAAACAGAACTTGTCAATCGAAAACACCACTGTTAACAGTTCCTTTTCTGTTGTGGTGTAATTTACTTGGGCATCGTTTAGTGTTTTGATGGCGTAATAAATTACGTGGAATAGCTTGTCCTTCCCCTGCCCAAGTGCTGCCCCGATAGCATAATCACTGGCATTACACATGATTTCAAATGGCAAACTCCAGTCCGGTGGCTGTACAATTGAGGCTGTTACCAGCTTTTCTTTTAGGATTTTGAATGCCTCAGTACATTCAGTATTGAAGTCAAAGGGACGATTCTGTTCCAGTAAGTGGCATAGAGGCTTGGTAATCTTCGAAAAATTTGCAATAAACCTTCGATAAAACCCAGCATGCCCTAAGAAACTCCGAATTCCTTTGACCGTGGTAGGTGGCGGCAGCTTTTCAATCACTTCTATCTTTGCTCTGTCGACTTCTATGCCGCGACAGCTTACCTTGTGGCCTAGGACTATCCCCTCATCTACCATGAAGTGACATTTCTCCCAGTTTAAGACCAAGTTCGCTTTCTCGCATCTTTCGAGCACCTTCTATAGGTTGTCTAAGAAGCTTTCAAAGCTGTCTCCAAAGACAGAAAAATCGTCCATGAATATTTCCAGGAAGTCATCCACCATGTCGGAGAATATCGCCATCATACATCTCTGAAATGTTGCTGGTGCATTGCAGAATCCAAATGGCATTCTCCGAAAAGCATAAGTGTCGTATGGGCAAGTGAAAGTCGTTTTCTCTTGATCCTCCGATGCGATAGCTATCTGGTTATAACCTAAGTAACCATCAAGAAAACAATAATAAGGTTTCCCCACTAATCTATCAAGCATTTGATCAATAAAAGGTAGGGGAAAATGGTCTTTCCGAGTAGCTTTGTTAAGCTTCTGGTAATCCATACAAACCCTCCGACTGGTCACAGTCCTGGTTGGGATTAGTTCGTTCTCTTCATTGGTCACCACGGTTATTCCTCCCTTTTTAGGAACACACTGCACCGGGCTCACCCACTTACTATTCGAGATGGCATAAATTATCCCAGCGTCAAGCCATTTGATAATCTCTTTTCGAACCACTTCTCGCATAGCGTCGTTTAAGCATCTCTGGGCATCAATTGTCGGCTTATGATCATCCTCTAGGAGAATTTTGTGCATACATAGTGCCAGACTGATGCCTTGGATATCAGCTGTCGTCCATCCAATAGCCTTTTTGTACTGCTGCAGCATCCCTATCAGCTGTTGTTCTTGTTTCTGCATTAACTTGGAAGAGATGATTACGGGCAACATATCATTTAATCCAAGGAAAACATATTTGAGGTGCCCTGGACAATTGCCTATCCAGTTTACCTCTTCTTGACCTTCAGTGTCAGATATGTCAGAATCTGAGGAGCTGCTGTCGTCGTTGCTGATGTGACAGTCTTCCAGATGGCTGCATTGGCAGTGACCAAATTTAATGTCATGGCAGGCCGACATGATGCAAGGTTGGTCAAGGATTACTTTAGTGATAGCCTTGCATTCTTCTTCTGCATCAGCATGTTTAATTGCCTGGAGAACATTGAGCTTGATCTCTTGATCATTCACTCTCATTGTAAGCTCTCCCTTTTCTACATCAATCAGTGATCTGCCTGTGGCTAGGAAGGGTCGCCTCATGATAATTGGTACGTTCTCATCTGCTTCACAGTCTAAAACAAGAAAGTCAGCAGGAAAAATGAACTTATCCACTCTTACAAGAATATTTTCAATCTTCCCTTCTGGTTGTACGTAAGAGCGGTCTGCCAGCTGCAGCATAACTATCGTGGGTCGTGCTCGTCTAATACCTAGTTTCTAAAACACATATTTTGGCATTAAATTAATACTAGCACCTAGATCACAAAGTGCCTTACCCACGAATTTATCACCAATTATGCACGGTATGATGAAGCTCCAGGATCCTTCTTTTTCTGGGTGGATGCCTGTGCAAGATAGTCATGCATCCTTCTGTCATTTTAACCGTCTCAAATTCCCCAAGTCTGGATCTTTTTGACATAGCATCCTTGAGAAATTTGGCATAACTGGGCATCTCTTTGATGGCCTCTAACAGCGGTATATTGATTTGAATCTGCTTAAAAATATCATAGATCTTTTTGAGCTGGTACTCATGTTTCTGCTTTTGTAACCACTGTGGAAAAGGAGGTGGAGGAAGATAATCTTCAAGTCGTCCTTCACATGGTATTCAGATCTGAGGAGGCTTAGGTTCTTCATCCTTCTGGTCTTTCTCCTCTGTCTCTTCTGCTGTCGTGAGAGGAGTGGCGGCAGCAGGTTGTTTATCTTCTGTCGGGGCAGTGTTCGCGGCAACTGATTTTAGGGCTGGTTCCTCAACCGGTACGACTTTCTTATTCGGCCTTGGCAGTTGTTTCCCACTCCTTGTTGTAATGGCTTTGCACTGCTCATGTGTGGGTTGTCTAGCGACCTCAGTATCGCTAGGGAATCCTCCGTTCTACCTTGGCTTAATATGCTGGGAAACCTGACCCATTTGTGTCTCCAATGATTTTCAGTGTAGCTTCATGGTTAGTCATTCTCATCTCTGACTCATCCATGAATGACTCAGTCTTTTTGACGAAGTGATCCATCTTTGCCATATAAGCTCCTGTCTGTGACATAAATGTAGCCAATGCCTGCTCCAGTATACTAGGTGCGGCTGCCGGCTGCTGTTGTGGCTGCTGTTGCGGTTATTGTCGTGTCAGAATTCTGGGTGCCCCATGATTTTGAGTGTTCTGCACTTGAGGATTCAGTGCGTTGTTTGGGTTTCTCCAGGAGAACTTGGGGTCTTTCCTCCAGTTGGGATTGTAATTGTTGGAATCGTAATTTCTCGGCTTGTTATAGTTTCCAACATACATCCCTTTCCTCTAGCTGTAACTGGTAGTCTTTCGAACTGTGATTCCCACTACAAGTACCACATACCTCTTCTGCAGAGTAGACTGGTTGTGAATCTTTCTTCAGCAAGTTTTCTACTACCTTTGTGAGGTATGCAACCTGTGTCTTTAGGGAATTGTCGGCTTCAAAGTCCTTCACCGCTAGCACTCGTTTACCTCTCCTCACTGTGGGAAATTGCTCTTCATTCTTTGCTAGATTTTTCAATACTATCATGGCTTCGTCTGGATCTTTATCCAACAACAATCCATTGGCTGCTGAATCTATTCTCATTCGGGTGTGTGTGTTGGCAGCATTGTAAAATTTGATTACTTGATTCTAAATGAGGAATCCGTGCATCGGGCAATTTCTCATAAGAGTGGTAAACATGTCCCATGCCTCGTGCATTGGCTCGTCATCTTCCTGTTGAAAAGTAGCAATTTCATTACGTAATCGCTCAGATAAATGGAAAGGATTAAAACGAGATAAAAATTCACGAGTTAGATCTGCCCAAGTTCGTATTGAACCCGTCGTTAGTTTGTTCCACCAAGTTTTTGCTCTGTCCCTCAGTGAATGGGGAAATAACCGAAGCCTCAGTATCTCCGAATTTAATCCTGGTAATCTAAACGATCCACATATTTCTTGGAACGTTTTTAGATGTTCTCGGGCATCCTCTGTAGCAGCACCACTAAATTGGCCAGCGGAATTGATCATGCTGAACATCACAGGTTTCAGCTCGAAATTTTCAGCTTCCACGTCTACCAAGGTGGTCTCCAGTTCCACATGATCATTGATCATGTAATCACGGCATGACCGTCGTGCGGCCACGGCAGCATCATGCTGTCTGTTTCCTTCATCCCCGATAGGATCTTCAGGATCTTCGTGATTCCTTGGGTTGTTCCTCCCGTTATGCATAGCTTCTAACTGTTCTTCAAGATAATCGTTTCTGGTTATCAAAAGACGGACTCGGTTCCTGAGGTTGCACGAGCGTTCTATTTCAGGATCTAATTTATACACAGGTTCTTTGCCTCGTCTAGATCGGCGCATAAGCAAACGAAAAACCTTGTGAAAAGCACAGGGTGAACAGTCCCAATAAAAACAAAAAAGATTAAAAAAAATGTGCAGTAAAAGTAGGGTAAAGATATGTTGCCAGTCCCCGGTAACGGCGCCAAAAACTTGTTCCGTGTAAAATAGTCCATCGCAATAGAGTGAAAGTGTACACAACGCAAGTAGTAGAGTGATACACGAAGTATCGGATGTCGAATCCACAGGGACTGGAAATAGCTTTAACCTTGGATTGTTGCACAAGAAAGAAAAAAGAGAGTTTAATTGTTGTAGAGGAATAGTGAAGAATACTGAAGATAAAAGATTAAAAGAATTCAGGGTAAAGAAGTAGGCCGGTATTGATTTGCTCAGTAGTGCAGGTGTTGCACTGTATAGAACTTCATGTTCTATCGTCATCCCTGTCACGGCAGCACCTGCGGCGGCAGCAGTCTGTTGTTGTTGCGGCAGCGATCACACAACTCTGTAGTTCAAGCTTGGCAAGAATCCATGCTGTTACTTGTCCTATCCCTAGGTCCAAATCTGTCTATGAACACGTCTTAGATGATACCTCCCAGCGTGAATCGAAGGATGAACACTGATGTTGTTGAATTCTTCCTTAGCCACTTAACCTCGTCCTATCCCTAGGTCCGAGATAGTTCAACAATAAACTGGAGAACTCGCACTTATTCCTTTCGTATACTTAACTCTCCCGATATTAAGTAAATGAATAATCTCACAATGCTCTCCCGATACTCTTGTAAGATGTTGAAAACCAGAATAAGTAAACTTGAAGTTTATTTTATTGAACAAAAAAATCCTAAAAACAATACAATCCTTGCAACTACTTTACAGAATCAACCCTTAGCCTTAGGGGAAGTTTAGAACATGATGAGAAGGGGGAAAACGACTAGGGGAAGACGACTAGAGAATGAGATGTCCTTCCCTAGGTCGAATTACATGCCTTTATATAGGCCTTGGGTCCAAGTTTTCTAATATGGAAAGAATACAAGTTTAAACTAAAGTACAACTCTATTAAAGACTAAATCTTCTGAGTAGATGCCTTTAATTCGTCCTCTTTTCTTGCCTTGGGTTTCTTCCTTGGACTTTGGGCTTGGCCTTCATTCTGAACTAGGGCTCAACAAAATATAAGAGTGACCCACGACAGACCGCTTAATTTCCTCTATCTGTCGAGCTCCACTTCACTTTACCCTTCACCATTGATGTCGTCAGCGGCTGCCACAGTAGGGACCACGACATCATCTTTCTTCTCGACTTCAGTCCTGTGCTCTAGCTTTGCTTCTTCACTGCCCTGCGTCTGCCACAACAGCTACCTGCAAAATCAGCCAAAATCAGTAGCAATTGTGCCAATTTATATAATTGTGATGTATATGTGAAATCTATCCTAAATGCAATGAATTATACTTGAATGCAGCAGAAATATGGGTTAAATAGGGGGTAAAAAGTAGAACTTTTGCACACTCAACACTTGTAATGTTGGTGTAAGAGGCTGCTTCTACCCATTCGGTGAAATAATCTATTGCCACAAAGATAAAACGATTTCCGTTTGAAGCTTTAGGATGAATTTGCTCAATGATATCCATGCCCCAGGCAGCAAAAAGCCATGATGAATTCATTATATGAAGATGGACTGGTGGAGAATTAATCTTGTCATCGTATATCTGACACTTATGACACTTCTTGGCATGTTCAATGCAATCTCCTTCCATAGTTGTCCAATAATAGCCATATCTCATAATCTTCTTGGCTATTGAGAGCCCATTTGCATGTGTAACACATATCCCATCATGTACTTCTGACTAGGGGTGTTCAAATAAATTTGATCCGATTATCCGTTGATCCGATCCGAAATTTCAGATAACCGATCCGTTTTTTATTTTTCAGATAATTCGGATTGGATATCCGAAAATTTCGGATCGGATACGGATAGTGGTTTTACATTCGGATCGAATATCTGGTTATCCGGTATTCGAAAATTCATTTTTTATATGTATAAATCTTATTATATTCGATATTTTTACTTGTTATATATGAAAAATTGAAATTTCCATGGATACAATATTGTTATATTCAATAATTTATTGATTTTTATATTCAAAAACCTAAATTTTTCATGGATAAAACCATTAAATTAAAAAATAATCAAATAAATTCATAAATTTCGGATATTCGGATATTCAGCTTTTTCGGATCGGATACGGATCGCTATTTAGGTGATCCGAATTTTCGGATCGGATCCGATATCCGAAATGAACACCCCTACTTCTGACATGATATTCTTTGCTTCATTGGCATCGACACATCTTAGCAGAATCTGATCTCTACCTCTTTATATAAAATTTCTCCTTCGAGTAAATATCCTAAAGCCATCCTTCTAATAGTTATTTTTTCATTGTCATTTGCCATCAGGGGATAGGTCTGATACTTTAGATATTGCATAATGTCATGATACCAAGGATGCTGATCAATTTCTTCTTCTATATTGTAACAATGAGCATAGGTTTCATAACTCTGCATACGAATAGTCATCGTGTCTTCCAATTTGTTTGCTAGGAATACTGAAGCCAGTGTAGCTAAGGCATCTGCCATTTGATTGTCCTCCCTGAGGATGTATATAAAGGTAATTTCTTCAAACTCTTTTATTAGCTCCAGAATCAATTTTCGGTACTCAATCAGTTTTACATCCTTTGTTTCCCATTCTCCACAAAGTTTGTAGATCACCAACTCTGAATCCTCGTATACTTTTAAGACTTCTATTTTTCTTTTGATAGCAGCTCACAGAAATTAATGTACAAAGAAATTCTAACTTGCTTGTGAACGGGTAATGTACATTATCTGGAGAAATTAATACTGCTCTAATACCCCGTCCAAAAGCATTAACGGCTCCATCGAAATATAATTTTCAAGTTTCACTATCTAGGATTCCAATTTCTATCGTGGAGACATTCATCACATCTTCGTCTGGGAAATCAAAGTTCAAGGGTTCGTAATTTTCCATCGCACGACTCGCTAAGAAATCTGCTATGGCACTTCCTTTTATTGCTTTTTGACTCATATACACAATGTCAAACTCTGATAGTAACATTTGTCAACGTGCCAATCTTCTGGTCAATGCTGGTACTTCCATCATAAATTTCAATGGATCAAGACGAGAGATTAGCCATGTAGTGTGGTATAACATATACTGTCTAAGCCTACGGGTTACCCAGACAAAAGCACAACATAACTTTTGGATGGGTGGGCAGCGCACTTCACTTTCAGTAAACTTTTTTCTCAGGTAATAAATGGCTCTTTCCTTCTTTCCTATATCATCGTGTTGCCCCAACACACATCTCATTGAATTCTCATAGACCGTCAAGTAAAGGATCAATGGTCTATCGGGAATTGGCGCTACTAATATGGGAGCATTGGTCAAATACTTTTTGATCTTGTCAAATGCCTCTTGGCACTCTTCATTCCATTCTCCAGGGTTATTCTTTTTCAACACCTTGAAGATTGGATCACATTTATCAGTTAATTGAGAGATGAACCGAGAAACATAGTTCAATCTGCCAAGGAATCCACGAACTTCCCAAGAAGTTTTCCATATGTTACTCCAAAGGTGCATTTGTTAGGGTTGAGCTTCAATTGGTATTTTCTCAATCTCAAGAACAACTTCTTCAGATTTTGGAGATCTTCTTTCTCATTATAGGACTTGGCGATCATATCATCTACATACACTTCAACTTTTTTGTACATCATGTCATGAAATAAAGTTACCATCGTCCGTTGATAAGTTGCCCCGGCATTCTTTAGTCCAAAAGGCATTACCTTGTAGTTGTATGTGCCCCATAAGGTTATGAAGGTCGTCTTGATCATATCTTCTGGACTCATCTTTATCTGATTGTATCCCGAGAAGCCATCCATGGACGAAAACCATAAATGCCATGACATATTGTCAACTAGAATATCTATATGTGGCAAAGGAAAATTATCTTTTGGACTGGCCCTATTCAGGTCTCTGTAGTCGACACACATTTGTACCTTCCCATCTTTCTTCGGTATAGGGACTATGTTGGCCACCCATTCTGGATACTGGGATACTGCAAGAAAACTAGCATCGATATGTTTTTGTACCTCTTCTTTTATCTTTATTACCATTTCTGGTCTCAATCTTCTAAGCTTCTGTTGAACCGGTTTGCATTCAGGTCTAATGGGAAATTTGTGTACCACTATGTCAGTATTTAGTCCTGGCATATCTTGATAGGACCAGGCGAAGACGTCTTTGAACTCATGCAATAGATCAATTAGTTCATGCTTCTTTTTGGACGAAAATGTTGTCCCTATCTTTACTTCTCTTCTGGTCTCTTCTGTTCCCAGAATGAGAATCTCTAACTCTTCCTTATGGGGTAAGATCTGCTTGTCTTCCTTTTCTACCAACCTCAGTAATTCTTCAGGGATTTCACTTTCTATTTCATCCTCGACTTCATTGATTTTCGCTAGACATACTGGTTGTCCAGATCCTACCCCAGGATTAGGTTTAGGATCATTTATGTAGTCGATAATTGAAGACATGTAAAGAAAATAATAATATATTTTGAAAAGGATGCGAAAAAATAAAAACATGTTTGTCATTTGTGAATCAGCATAGAAAGCATCTTTATTAAAATGATTGTATAACAGCCCTTTACAGATAATCCTCTTATACCCGCGGGCAAAGGTATAAGGTGGTCCCAGTATTTACTTTGTTTCATTATTGGATACAAGGGAATTGTCTTCAACTGTCCAATTCTTCAATGTCTCGCCTGGGGCACAGGGACGGATCATTTTAAAAAATTCACCAGGTCGAGCACCCTAAAAAATTCAGCCAACAAAGAGCCCATCCAGATTGTTGCCAAAGATTTCCTCTTCATGCAGTCTTACCGTTTCTCGATTAACTTCCTCCAGTTGCTTTTCAACATTCGTGAATCCACACGATTTGAAGATCTTGGACATGTCAAAAGATGTCACCAGCCTGGAAGAATTCTCGGTTCCCTACATGCGAGCTTTCCTTTGTTCCCTCCTCTTCTTCAACTCTCTCAGTCGATCTTGCACGTTAGGAGTGAACCCCAGTCCAAAATGATCTTTCTTTATAAGGATGGGCTTTGGTCGCAAACTTCCCTGCATGTGTTTTCCAAGTCCTTTGCTTGTCTTTGCACCCCTTCTGAACGTCTCTCGCACTTTCATTTTGGTACAATTTAATAGTCTTGGTTGCGGGAATGGTTTTCTTTCAGCTACAAAGGTGGCATTCACAAATTCCAGCGCCCTGAAAGAACACTCCAAGGCATTCTCATCTGTATGAATGTATGGAACATCAATTGTTATAGAGGAAATGATATCTTCTTCTGCTCCGACACTAATCAATTTCCCTTCTATGACAAACTTGAGCTTCTGGTGCAGAGATAATGGGACTGCTCCTGCAGAATGGATCCAGGGTCTCCCGAGCAAACAGTTATATGTCTACTTGATATCCATTACTACAAAATCTATGTTGTAAACTGTCGGCCCTATCAACAATGGTACTTCTATCCTCCCCAGTACATCTCGTGTCATTCCATCGAACGCTCTCATGGTATTCTGATATGCCTTCATTTGGGAGTCGTGAATAGGCAACCTCTACAAAGTCGCCATTGGCATGACATATAGGGCAGATCCATTATCAATTAAGACTCCAGGAAGCACATATCCTTTACAATGCATGGTCATATTCAAAGCCTTTATTGACCCCATCCCTCATTCTGCGATCTCATCATAGGTGAATGTTATGTAGTTGTCGGCAACAATATGGTTCATAATCATGTCCAGTTTATCTACCGAAATATCATTCAGCACAAATGTCTGATTAAGCACCTTCATCAAAGCATTACGATGCCCCTCAAAACTCAACAACAACTCCAGAACTGAAATCCTTTCCTGCTGCCTCTTTAACTGTTCTACTATACTATACTCACTATGCTTTAAAAACCTCAGAAATTCTTGGGCTTGCTCCTCCATTAACGGCTCATTTATTTTCGGAGCGGGGTCTTCTTCAAAAATCTTTTCAGGAACAGCAGGTGTCTTTCCTTTAGCCTTCTCACCCTCCTTCATCACCTCTGGGGGGAATAGCATCTGCCACTTCGAGTGAAATGGCCCACTTCATTTACCGTCTCCGCATTTGGCCGCTTATCTTTCTCTAATTCGTTCTTCATTTCATCATTTGGCTTTGTTTCCTCTTGCAGTTTTTCCTTTTCGGGTATTGTCACATTGGTTGTGTAATTCCAAGGAACCGTATTGGTGCTTTTGAAAGCAAACGGTGCAGGGTTCAAGATTACTATCTTCGGGGTCACTACTGGTTTTGAACTTGCAGCCTTCGGTCTGACGGATACAACCAAAGGCTTGTGTACTCCGTACTTTGCCCTAGAGCATTCTAATGCACGCACCTCAACCTCTTTCCTTGCACCAGCTTTCTCAAAGAACTCAATTTCTTTATTATCCATCATCCTTTGGATCAGATCCCTGAACTCTTAACATTGTTGGATTTCATGATCACACTCTTGGTGATATTCACAATACATCTTAGCAGGTTTTTCCATTTCAACCTTCATGCCAATTTCAATCATCTTGGCGTTGTATAATTGCTCAAACAACCATCTTAATGGAGACTAGATTTTCGATACATTAGTTTTCCGCCTCTTTGCTTCGTCATATTCCTCTATCATATTTACCCAACATCCACCATGACTCGGAAGAGGATTAGCTACAATATTGGGCTTGTAAAACTTTAGTATCCCGATATTGATCAAATTCTACACCACTTTCTTAAATGTTGTGCATGTTTCAATCGAATGCCCAATATCCCAGTATGGAATTCACAATGGGCATCTACTTTGTACCACGGAGGGTAAGGAGGCTGTAGAGGCGTCAAATGATATGGCCTTACCAGATATGCCTCATGCAACTGGGTATACAGTTCAACATATGACATCAGAATGGGTGTGAAATTCATCCTATCATTTCTCGGTCCACGAGAGTCCCTCTTGCTCGAGTTCTGTGGGTTTCCCGTTGCAGTTCCAGGTGGAGTAATAGTCACGTTTTTTAGAGCCTCATATGTGCTTGTATTATTCCCCTCGTTCTCCTTTCTTTTATAATTCCTGCGGGAAATTTCCCCACTTTTAATTCTTCCACTCTTTATCGCAGCTTCTATTAGTTCTACAGTCATCACAATGCCAGCAAAGTTTTGAGTAGCATTGCTGATAAGCCTTCCAAAAAGTGGCCCTCTCAAGGTTTGAACAAGCGTGTGGGCGATCTCGCTTTCCATCAACGGGGATTATACTTGCACTGCAATGTCTCTCCACCTCTGAGCGTATTGTTAGAGTGTTTCGTCACTTCTCTGCTCTATTCCTTGCAGCATCACCCAACTCAGAATCATTTATATAACATGTTTGTAATGCTCCACAAAAGCTCCTGAAAGATCTTTCCAAGAACGAATATTCACTTGGCTTAACTGTGTATACCAACGGGTAGCTGAGGCAGTTAAGTTGTCCTGGAAACAATGTATCGTCAAATTTTCATCCTTCAAATAGGCAACCATCTTCCTACAATACATCGTGAGACGAGCCTTTGGACAAGTGGTCCCATCATATTTCTCAAAGTCTGGGGTTTTGAACTTGGGAGGAAGTACCAAGTCAGCTACCAAGCTCATTTCAACAGCACCAGGCCCCATCTCACTAGCCTTCTGTAGTTCCAGCAAACGATCCTCTAGAGCCTTGCAACACTCTTCATACTTTCGTTCAATCTCAACACAAATCGTTTCTATCTTATTCAGGGTGTTCAGGTCTGGAACTTCTTCACCACTTCCAAAGTTTACCCCAATATGCACCGGGTGACTAGGTGTTGTTCCTGCCATATTAATGTAAACCTTCTATGCAGTAGAAGGTTTCTCAGGTTGCATCCTAATGTGGGATGTCGTTTCAACTTGATCGTTCACATCATTGGAAGCTCCTTCAGCCGCCTTAGCCTTTCTAGACTCTTTAGGGCCTAACAAAGCAGTTAACTGATTGATGATCTCTGCTTGAGTCTGAGTGAACCAGTCTTTGATAGATTGCTCAATTCTATCAAAGCGGTTCTGTGTTTCCACTCGCTCATTTTCGAGGCTAGCAATTCGATCCCCGATAGCCTTGGTACTAGAACATAGACGGGTTTCGTATGAGTGCGGTATGGTTGCGGCTTAAAGCAAATTCTGCCATTAAACCTTTCTTTTATTAAATTCTTTATTTTGCAATATATCATAAAATTCCAAATAAATGAATGTATGCATGAGTGTATGAGTGTATGAATGCATGAATGCAATAAAGGACATCGAATTTAGGAACCAGTCTTTTTTAGAAACACCCCATTCTTCCGAAAATTTAATTACATAGAAAAGATAAATTTTCTACAGAAAGCTGGTAACCCTAATTCTTAGATTGACCAGTTCATACAACAAGCGAGTAATGGAATCTTCATGTTCTTCTTCAACATTGGGTTACTCTACCAGGCTTGTAGCTTGTCTAGACAGAATCTGGACGTATGAAGCAATACTCTTGACTTGCGCATTGAAGCTCACCAGTTCTTCATTCTGACACTAAACTGTGCGCCACGTTGCTTCGTACTTGTCCTTCCATGCTCCTCTTTCCACCATTAGCGCTCCTTCATAACCAACGAGTTTTTCTTTCAAATCTTGGACAATATTTTCTAATTCTATCACCCTTTTCTGCAGCCTTTCCCTTTCCATCTCTTCTTGAATCTTGTCTTCATTATGATATTTGGTGATCAGTCCTTCCAGTTGTGTTACTTGGCTTGTTAAGTCAAAATTCCTAGCTTGCTCTTTTTCCAGCCTCTTTTTTGCTTTGTCGTTTGATTTCGTGCTCGCACGTGCTTTCCTATCGTACATCTTCTTGTAATCATCTTTATCCTTAGTCATTGCATCCAGCTTATCTGATAGGCTCTTTATCACCTTGCTCGTACCTCCCCTTTGTTTAGCTCTATAATCATCATGCAGCTCCTGTAATTCTTTCAAATCTCAGCTTATCTTTTTGTTTTGTTTCATCAATTTCTTCTCTCTTCCCTCCTGGATTTTTACTTGCAGTTGCGCCATGGTCAACTCTTCCCCAGGATCATTAATCCCCTTTTTGTATATCTTTAAATCCACTTCTCGATCATGCTTAAGCTTTCCAAGGCTAAGGGTGACTCCCTAATTGCTTGAGTTGAGGTGCCAGCACCTGATGGCTTTTCCTAGAATGTGGTGTCGCTAACCCTTTGAGCTATCCATTCATTGTGCCTTGCCATCACCTCCAGGCTTTGGTAAGGCTGAACTCTTCTCGGTGTCTCCCATGCTTTTCGAAGTTTGTAGTATCAATCCTTTGTAATCATTTTTTATGAGCGTACTCAAATTTGGCCATCCCAGCAGTTGCCGGCACAAACTGTCTTTACTCGACTTGTCTTGACACTAGCAACATGCAATAAGCTGTGCCTCCCCAAATTCCTGGTAAAGGAACCCAGACTATATTTCCGCATCTATATAAGAAGGTTGTACCTCTGTTTATCCATGTGGCTTTCCATACCAAGTTTGTGTCTTTCAGGTCCCTGAGATATTCTTCCCAATGCTTCTCTCTTTTTCTTTCTAAAATGCAGTCAGCTATGTGTTCTCTTATTGGCGAATAGGTGTCAAGATATCTAATCCCCTTATAAGGTGCGTTCCATCTATGTCCTCTGAACCATACCTCCAGCAATTGTGCACAACCCTAGAATTTTCCTTCTTATATTTTCTTGCAAATAGTCAACGATCTATAGGTCTCTATCAAGATAGCTGGCATCGGGTTGACTCCTTTGTCTAACCGCTCAAACAATCCTATAGTTGACGAATCGATGTGCTCAGGTGTTCTTGGGAACAGAACCAGACCGTAGATACATAAAGCAAAGAGGCTCCTCATTCTGACTGGTTCATCAGTGTTTTCTAGCACCAACTCTTTAAGGGTTCTCCAATTGACCCGTTGTCTGTCTTCGTTTTGGTCAGTGCTGTCGTTGTTAGCCATTTTCTTTTCCCACCATTCTCTCGTCGTCCCAGTTAATGATGTCAATTTCTTGATGAAGCCTGAATTTTCAGAGCTATTAAGGGACCTAGTGTAGATTTTATTATCGTACTCTTCTAGCGTCGGTGTCATGTCCACCTGTCCAAAAGTGAAGCAATTATATGCAGAATTCTAGAATTGTGCCATAGCTCTTAGTAGTTCATGGTCAATCTTTATATCTAGCAGTAGAGCTATATCACCAATTTCTTTTTGAAACTGCTCTTTCATTCCACCATCCTATTGATCTCAAATGCCTTTTAAATCTGGTATGCATGTATTCTGGTTAGTATTTAACTTCGTGTACCCTTTCATTTTAGACATTTCACCTTTTCTGAGAATGTCTCCCTTTTCGTGTTGTACTTGCTCTGACCAGGTCCATATTGCAGTATTATCTTCTCATGCCCTAAATTCTCGAGACATATTGGATACTTCTAAACTGACTGACTCCCAATTCGATGCCAAAATCAAAATGCAATTTATGACAAAATTTAAAACAAAAAAACAACAAAAAACAACAAAAAATTTGTGTTAGTATCATGAATTAATATTTAAGGCAAATAAACAAACTACAAAATTAATATCAAAATAAATGAACAAATTAATGTCACAATATTTAAAGCAACAAAATAACCAGAGAAATGTATTTAAATCGGCAGCACATGTCCTAGGTCCCTATCTGGCTCTAGCGGGGTGGGCTTCTAAAAACAGAATGTGGGTTTGGTTCTAGACTCTCGGTTCCCGAACTGTCATTATTGTCTACTGCGACAGTAAGACATTGTTGAGTTGAGAGGTGCTCGATTCGTTCAACCGATGTTGCTCACCAAGTGGTGGAGAGGTGGAATTTTGGGTGGATTTGGTGTGGAAGCTAAAAGATTAAAGACACAAAGATTTTAGAGTGGTTCAACCTTCTAACCAAGGTCTACATCCACTACCTTAGCTTCCCACTAAGGATTTCCAATCAATCCACTATTAATTCGTCCCATTTTCTAGGCTTAGAAGGAAACCCTTATACACCGATCAAGCTTTCTAATCAAAGCCTTGATCAAACCCTCTTTTACAAAAAGAAACAATAAGCAAAATTAAATCCCTCTAATAGGTATTTGTTTGCACAATTTAGCACTCACTCAAAACCTAAAACACTTGAGCAAATTTGACAATTTTGGCTCACTAGTGTTTGTCTATACAATAAATGACAATTTAAGCTCTAAGACAATTCTTGATCATTTGTTGATTGACAATATGAGCATTAGCCTTTACTTGATGCTTGGAGGTCCCTTTTATACTCCTTGATGAGTTTATGGCAGTTACTATCCGTTGGGGTTGGATTGGAGCCGTTGAGGACTTTAATTCCCACCATAAATGCAGTTCTGCAGCTCACCTTTTCGAAACGCTCGAACCCGTTTTGAAACACCCTTTAAGAAGAAAGAGCTGTTGCAGTCTGACAAGGCACTCATTTCGGAACGCCCCTGGCCGTTACGGAACACGTATCAAAACGCTTAGACCCATATCGAAATGCCCTGCATTTAAATGTTAGTTGGGAAATAGTCGTTGGGGTTTTTGACCGTTGTGGTCGAAGCCACGTAGGCGTATCGAAACGACATAGCCCGTTTTGAAACACAGGGCAAAATCCTCATCCAGGGAAAGCTTGTTTCGATACTTGTATCGAAACGTTTTTGCTACTGGAATCCCCCGTATCGAAACACTTTAGGGCGTTTCGAAACACCTGGCCGGTTTTGTGTAGTTTGGTCTTTGAAAACATATAAAACCCTTTGAAAATGTCCCTAACATAGTTTCAAGTTATTTGGACTTTGGAAATTGTTTTAAATACTTTTTAAATCAGTCCAAAACATTTTTCAATTATTATATCAAAACATTAGTTCTACAGACATCGACTCGGTAGTATAGGTCCCTTATAACGGAGGCATGGGCCCCGTGACATATTAAGGGTGTTCTTTTTCGGATATAAGATCAGATCCGATCCGAAAAATTCGGATCACCTAAATAGCGATCCGTATCTGATCCGAAAAAATCGGATATCCGAATATCCAAAATTTATAAATTTATTTGATTATTTTTTAATTTAATGGTTCTATCCATAAAAAATTTAGGTTTTTGAATATAAAAATTAATAAATTATTGAATATAACAATATTTGTATCATGGAAATTTCAATTTTTCATATATAACAAGTAAAAATATCAAATATAACAAGATTTATACCTATAAAAAATTTTGAATTTTCGGATATCGGATAATCGGATATCCGATCCGAATGTAAAATCACTATCCGTATCCGATCCAAAATTTTCGAATATCCGATTCGAATTATCCAAAAAAATAAAAAACGGATCGGATATCCGAAATTTCGGATCAGATCAACGGATAATCAGATCGGATCAATCGGATCAGATTTTTTGAACACCCCTACGACATATAAGGTTAGTATACCGGAAGAAGACAAAAATCCGAACTTGGAGCTGGAGAGCATCACGTCGGATATTGTCTTACTCTCACTTAAGGGTGAAAAACTTGGGTGTAGGGTCTATGCATGAATGACAGATATAGCATACACAAAAACTACCCTCATTCTTCCTAAAATCCATCGAACAATTCTTCAGAAAAAATTAAATCCAAATTAATGTTAGAAATGCCGAAATTCCATGTGTAATTAATTATTAGGCTTGACTCTCAATGTATCCCCAGCGGAGTCGCCAAGCTGTCGCGACCGTTTTTTGAAAGAAAAAAACCGCTTTTATGTTTGGAAAAACAGCCGTATGATTAAAATTCGAAAATCGAGGTTTTGACCAATTTTATCTTGTGATTAATTAATTTTCCATTTTTAATCAAAATCCCTTTTATTTGCTGAAAAAACGTTTTGGAGTCGCCACCGGCCACTTTGGTAGGCCGGACACCATAAAACGTACCGGAAATTCATTTTGAAAAATTCGGGTTCGGGAGTCGGTTACGTGTAAGGAAGGGTTAGCACCCCTACAAACGCTCGTTATCGGCACCTCATTAATTACATGTGGCATTTTGGCATTTCGAACATTAATATGAATTTTATTAATTCTTTTAACTGTGAAATGAATTTTATCCCGAATAGGAGTATCCTTTTGTAAGAAAATATATTTTGGAAGAATATAATTATGAAACATCCAGTTACATTAGGACACTTCAATTTTTATTCAAAATGTACATCAACACAATAGGTTTAATGCATGACCAATTATTGTCTTGTCATTTTTAAGTAAACCCTAATTAAGCTCCATCAATTTAATTAATTTAAAGTTCTAAGAATATTATTAATTTTTGGACATAAATGATAACATCCAAAATAATATTGGACACTATCTTTAATGAGTCCAAAAGTAATAATATTCCCTAATTAAGGTGACTCTAATCATTAGTCCTATTTTAATTTTAATTAATCTAATTGTGAATTATTTCCATTTTATATGTTAAAATGAAACATTGAAACTTTCATCGGAATATTCATTGGTTAACATCACTCTTCATTGTGACACTAACCAATATTGAATATTCTAATATTGTTTCAAATATTCATCTATTTTCTACAATGGTCTTTCCTATTTAATTATGTGATTAAGTAAATTATACTACGGCTCTAATCTTATTTTAAACATGTGATTTAAGTCTTTAAACAATATACTACATAGTGTTTAAAACATGCAAGCATACAATTTAATTTAAAACAATTAAATAAAAGTAATTAAACAAGACAATTAATACTGAGGAAGGACTGATTTTGTAAGGAAAAAGGAATTAGGGAGCCCAAACCTAAATTCCTAAAAGAAAAGGCCCAGACCCATTAAACCAAAGCCCAAAACCCTTAACTCGTTCGATTTCGGCCCAAACCCATCCCAATTTGCTCGACCGGGTCACGGACTCGTATCCACACCCGCGCAAAAACAAGCAGATCTTATCGCGACCCAGCTCACTAAACGACATTGTTCCCAACTCGGTATAAAAGGACCATTTCCAAGTTGAAATGGTCATTTGCACCTCTCTCTCTCTCTCCCTCTCCTCATACTTCTCTCTCTTTCTAAATTCTCTGAGCTTAAACATCTAAATCCCAAAATCATCAACCAATTCTCGATCAAAACTTCATTTTTCGTCTTTGTTCTTCTTCAATTCATCTATTTTCCTCGGTTTAATCCTCACAAACCCTAAATCCCCTCTCAAAACCTGTTTTCAAAGATCAAACCCATAAAATTCCCTATTTAATTATGTGATTAAGTAAATTATACTACGGCTCTAATCTTATTTTAAACATGTGATTTAAGTCTTTAAACAATATACTACATGGTGTTTAAAACATGCAAGCATACAATTTAATTTAAAACAATTAAATAAAAGTAATTAAACAAGACAATTAATACTGAGGAAGGACTGAATTTGTAAGGAAAAAGGAATTAGGGAGCCCAAACCTAAATTCTTAAAAGAAAAGGCCCAGACCCATTAAACCAAAGCCCAAAACCCTTAACTCGTTCGATTTCGGCCCAAACCCATCCCAATTTGCTCGACCGGGTCACGGACTCGTATCCACACCCGCGCAAAAACAAGCAGATCTTATCGCGACCCAGCTCACTAAACGACATTGTTCCCAACTCGGTATAAAAGGACCATTTCCAAGTTGAAATGGTCATTTGCACCTCTCTCTCTCTCCCTCTCCTCATTCTTCTCTCTCTTTCTAAATTCTCTGAGCTTAAACATCTAAATCCCAAAATCATCAACCAATTCTCGATCAAAACTTCATTTTTCGTCTTTGTTCTTCTTCAATTCATCTATTTTCCTCAGTTTAATCCTCACAAACCCTAAATCCCCTCTCAAAACCTGTTTTCAAAGATCAAACCCATAAAATTCCCTAGAACATTTCAAAACATTTCCAAAAACTCAACTTTGATCTTTAACCCTTACTCGAAACCCTTCCGATGTATTTTTTCAACCGTTGAGATGATAGCGGTCACCGGTCATCATCTCCAATCATCACCCTCCCCCTTCTAATGACCGGAATCCTTGCGGTCATCTTCTCTAGCCTTCTATACTTTTCGATCGACCTCTAATCAAACTCCAATCTTCTTCAACCTTTTTCCGATAACCGGAACTCCTCCAGTCATCTTCTCTGACCAACTTGAACTTTCCGGCCGTCGTCTGCAACTTTCAGTCGACGTCTCCGTCGTCACTGGAACCCTAAATCTACCTAAAACACTTGATTTTTCAACCTAAACCTAGATCTAGTCCATGTTTCATAAAAAACGGCCCTCTTCTCCCTTTTATAAACTACCTACCCAAAACCAGTAGCCTCACCACTATGATTTTCAACTCCGAACGATGTCCTAGAACTCAGATCTCGACCCCAACGACACTCATAACAACGACAACGTTGAGATAAGTTCCTTATTCCTTCAGATCTTATTTATTTTTTTTATTACTGTTCAAACTCTAAATTGTTTATTAGGTTTAGATCTGGATTTAACTTCTGTTTAGACCTAGGTTGTATATTATTTACTTGCGGATTTGGTTTTAGATCTAGGAAATCGATCTTAGAAAAGAATTTAGTCTATGAGATCTAAGATTTTTGATGATTTAGACACTGGTTTTAAGGATTTATGACTCTGGTTGCATTTTGATGAGGTTTACTAAGTAAATGAGGAGTTTGGAGGTTAGGTTACCTCTTCTTGGTGATTTTGCAACTCTGGCGAACTTCTGGCAACGATTGGCGATCTGGTTCGTCTTCTCCGAGCGTCTCTCCAGCTTCTAGTAAGTCTCTTTGACTTTCTCTTCAATTAATGTCTCATTAATTATTGCATTAATGATTAACTCATGTTTTCTCTCTCTTGCATGTGTTTATAGCTGACCAAGTGGTGACGTCAGCCTTCATCGCTGGCGAAGACAATTGTCCCCAGCTAGGGAGCAATCCGCGCGAATGTGAAATGGGCCAATGGAAGCTCGCCATGTGGATTATTTTAGGTGGAAAAAAGAAACACAGCCGGGATAATAGGCTTTTGTGTTTGTTTGGGCTGGGAATTAACTGTTAATGGGTTGTAAACAGTTGTAAAGGATCTGATATTTAATTTGGACTTTGTAACCAGTTTGGGCTCTACTTGTGATAAAGAGGATAAATTTTGAATGGACATTTGGACATGTTTATTGAGCCGATTTTATTTATTTATTTAAGTTTTATTTATTTATTATCTTTGACCTTATTATATATATATGCATATACCCAGACAAAATACGAGTTCTAAAATCAGAATAACCAGGTTAGCATTAATCCTGATTTTGAGGTGCTCTAAGAGCAAGATGGTGCTCTTGTTACCTGGTTACTTTCCACAGTCATTGAATCTGTCTTACCTCATCTCATAGGTCTTAATACTGCTTCAGAAATTTGAAATACCTTGCATAGAACCTACATTGGCGAAACGACATCTAGGTTAATGTACTTTAGATGTCTTCTTCATTCACAGAAAAAAGGGAGAACTAAATATGAGAGATTTTTTTAATGCAAGTGAAATCTATCTGTGATAATTTAGCTAGTTGTGGTGAGGTTATTTCTGAACATGAACATATAACAACGATTTTGAATGGCCAGCCATCTGAGTATGAATTTGTTATTACTATTCTTACAACTGGTGCTACTCTGTCTAGTGTTAATTTTGTTTGCACTATTTTACTTGATGTTGAGGCTAGACAGTTGAATATTAATAATCGAGTTGTTGCTTCTGCTCATGTGGTTACTAAACCTGCTAGGTCTGCCTCTTAGTCTATGCCTAGTGAGTTAGGGTCTGGTGTTGATACTGTTCAGTACTCTCAGGATGATCAGACTGCTTACACTTATAATCCTAGTAGAGAAAGTAACAGTAAGGGAAGGGGTAGAGGAAGATCTTTTTAACCTCAGTGCCAACTTTGTGGCAGGCTGGGTCACATTGTTGAACGATATTATTGTCGTTTTGATATGAATTTTAAGAACGAGGTCTCTCGCAATAATACTAGCGGGGGCAACATAGGAGGTTACAGTTTTGTTCAAGCATACACTACTTCTTATCATATTGCTAGTCCTTCTTTTCTCACTCTTGGTGCTGGATCTCCTTTTACCCCCATTCTTTTTCATAATTCTGCTCATAATGCCTTTTATATTTAGCATCCTTTTGTGTCTTACCCCTCTGTTTCATCTGCTGGCACTAATCCTTTTGTTTCCTTCAACTCAGCATCTCCTTCACATTTTAGTCTCAGTGGTGTCAATCCAGTTGTACCAGTCTCCCAACCTATGTATGCCAGTGCTTCATCCAGCTCCATAGCTACTCCCATAAATTCTCAGGCCTTTATTGCTATACCGGAGATTGTAGATGACAATGCCTGGTTTCCAGACTTAGGAGCTACACATCACCTAATCAAGGACTTCAGCAATCTTGAAGTTGAGAGCACTACTCCAGTAGCTGGCAATGTTCAAGTGAGAAATGGTAATTCTCTCTCTGTTAAATGCTCTTCTCAATCTAGTATTATTGGCATTTTCAGAAATTCAAGTTAAATAATTTGCTTTATGCTTCTGAAATTACTAAAAATTTAATTTTTGTGTCCAAGTTTACAAATGATAATTATGTCTCTCTTGATTTCTTTCCCTCCTAATGTCAAGTAAGAGATCTTGTCACAAGGAATGTTGTTCTTCAAGGTCATGAGAGTGATGCCCTCTATAAGTTTGATTTTCCTTCTAATAAAATTGATTTCGATAATGTTTCTAGACAATATTTATTTTCTACTGTTAAGAAGGGTTATGTTGATCTATGGCGTCAAAGATTAGGCCACCCCTCTTATCATGTTTTGAATTCTATTTTGAAAGAATGTAGTATTCCCATTTCTGCAAATAATGAAACTCATTTGTGTTAGGCCTGTCAATTTGGCAAGTCTCACAGATTGCCTTTTTTTTAATTCCTCTACTATTTATTCTTTACTGATAGATCTTATTGTTGCTGATGTGTGGGGTTCAGCCCCTATGTGTTCTAATGGTTTCAAATTTTATGTTTCTTTTACTGATGCCAGCGCACGATACACCTGGATTTATTTTCTAAGGCAGAAATCATATGTTAAACATGTCTTTGAGCAGTTTCACAACCAGGCTGAGAGACAATTGAGTGTCAAGCTTAAGTTCTTCCAGTCTGATAGATGAGGTGAGTTTGTTGCTTTGTATCCTTATTTTAAGCGCCATGGTATAGTTTATAGAGTATACTGCCCTCACACTTATGCTTAGAATGGTACTGTAGAAAGAAAACATAGGCAGATTGTGGAAATTGGTCTCACTTTACTTGCTTATGCTTCTTTACCTTTAAGCTTTTGGAATGATGCTTTTGCTACTGCCATTTTTCTCATAGGCTTCTTACTAAAGCTCTTGTTGGTAAATCACCTCATGAGAAATTATTCAACTGTAAACCTGACTACTCTAGTTTTAATGTGTTTGGTTGCTTGTGTTATCCTTTCCTTAGACTTTTTAATCAGTATAAATTATTCAACTGTAAATCTGACTACTCTAGTTTTAATGTGTTTGGTTGTTTTTCCTAGTCGGCCCACAGATCATGCATCTAGTCTAAATACTTCACAGTTCTACACTTCATTTCAAACATCTACCCCACCCTCTATTCCATCTAGTACTATTGCTTCACAAGTTCATCCTCCACTTCAACTTTCACTCCACCTTCCATCTCATCTGGCACTCATACTTCACATATTCACACTCCACTTTAAACATCTACTACACCCTACATTCCATCTGGTTGTAATGCTTCACAGTTCCATCCTCCACTTCAAACATCTACTCTACCCTCCGTGCCATCTGGTTTTAATCCTTCACAGTTTCATCCTCCACATCAAACATCTACTCCACCCTCTATTCCATCAGTTTTTCCAGTTTAAAATATTTATCCTATGGTCACACGAGCAAAGGCTGGAGTTTTTAAACCCAAAGCTTATTTATCTGATGTTGATATCAAAGAGCCTGCTGATGTGTTTAAAGCTCTGCAACACACTGAGTGGAGCAAAGCTATTCATGGAGAATATTCTGCCCTTATAAACAATGAAACATGGGATTTGCAACCTCTGCCACAAAATTGAAAGCTTATAGGCTGCAAATGGCTTTTCAAAGTCAAAAAGAACTTTGATGGCTCTATTGAGATGTTCAAGGCTCGTCTGGTTACAAAATAATTTTTTCATAAAGTGGGAGAAGATTTTAAGAAAACCTTCAGCCCTGTTGTTCGAGCTATAACAATAAGAACTGTTCTAGCTACTGCTGTTTTAAAGCAGTTTTATATTTGACAAATTGACATCAACAATATTTTTTTAATGGGTAACTCACTGAAGAAATTTATATGGCTCAACCACCTGGGTTTGAGATGAAGATTCCTAAAGGAGAGAAGCTTGTGTACCAATTATAGAAAGCTTTGTATGGGTTATGACAAGCTTCAAGAGCATGGTTTGACACGCTAAGGGCATATCTCATCTCTAAACTTAATTTTGTGGTAGCCAAAATCGATACTTGTTTGTTTATTAGAGACAATGGAGACTGTAAGATCCTATTGATGGTATACATTGATAATATCATCATCACTGGAAGTCACCTAACAGAGGTGAAATTTGTTATTCATCAGATCAACTCTAAATTTTCTCTTAAGGACTTAGGTGAACTAATTTTTTTTGGCATGAAAATTCAGCCATGTTCTGAAGGTCTGTTGCTAAGTCAGAAAAATTATGTGTCTGAATTGTTAGCTTGAGCAGATATGCTTTAGTATGCTCGACGGTTGCACCAAAACTTACCACTAATGATAGCTCTCTATTTGTTGTATTCATCTTTATCGTAGCATTGTAAGAGCACTTTAATATGTCTGCTTAACAATGCCTGATATTGCATACTCAATTAACAAAATTAGTCAATACATGAACAACCCTTTGGAAACACATTGGAAAGCTGTCAAACGTATCTTGACGTATCTTTTTGGTTCCTTAAATCATGGGTTGTTGTTTTAGTCATCCACTGCCTATACGCTAGTGGGTTATTCTGATGTTGATTGAGCTTCCTCTGTGGAGGATAGACTATCAAACTCTGGTTTTTGTTTTTTCTTTGCTCTAATCCTATAGCTTGGAGCTCTAAAACGCAGGCAATGGTTTCTCGCTCAACCTCAGAAACCGAGTATAGGAGTCTTGCTAATTTTGTTTCTGAGTTAGTTTGAATATAACAAATGCTAAAAGAAATTGGGATTAGTCTTTTTAGCGTACATATGATTTAGTGTGATAATACATCTACTGTTTTTATGGCTGTTAATTCTACTCATCATGCTAGAGTAAAGTATGTTAAGATAAATTTACATTTTGTTCGGGAAAGAGTCTTAGCCGATCAACTTCTTGTTAACTATATTCCCACCTTTGAAAAGATTGCTGATATCATTACTAAACCTATTCTTCTTCTTTTTTACTTCCATGAGAAGAAGACTTGGTGTTGTAACTTTACAGGAAGTTCAAGAAAAGAAGAAAACAGAAAAAAAAATGTTAGAGTAATAGAATAGATGGGTATACTTATATTTTGTCTCATAAACAGAAGTGGCTTAAATAGGCTCAATTTGTTACAAGTGGGTCAAGTTGTTATAAGTAATTGTAATCGTCTTGGACTTATTCTCTTAGTCTGGGCTTATAAGTATAAATCACATTATATTTTATATAGATTATGTTGAATATAAGCAAAAGTTTCAGATTCCTTTATCTTTTCTTTAGACTTTTTCATCATCATTTTCTTTTCTTTTAGAGTTATAATGAATCAATTTATTCTTCCTAACAACCATTTCATTTTTCTATTTTTATGTTGTTAATTTACTTGAATTCGTAGTGCTTGTTTTATGCAATTAATTTTCCATGCGAATTTTCTTTAGTAGCTGTACAAGGTTGAAAACTATATATACTATCTATAATAAATACGAATTATTTCACAGTTAAATTTCAATTTGCTATTATATTTATTTTGAATTATTCAAAATTAAAATTAAAATCATTTCGAATTGTTCTGTTCATGCTCGATTGTCCAATGTGATATTTCTTATTTGGCTGAACGTTCAAAACGAGTAGGAGCAGGGACAGACACAAGACTTCATACTAGCGAGCAGATTTATAAAATTCTAGAGACGCAAATAAATTTTCAATTAAAAATATGTAAAATAAAATTTTAATTTTTTTTACATCATATACAAATTTTAAATTTCTAAGAAGACGACTATACCCTCCATACTCGGAAGCACCGTTGAAATTGGGCCAAATAACTCATAAATAGCCTTTTCCATGTTCTCAGTGTCAAAGTAATGAGTTGGAACTTCCATGCTTGAAGAAAATTATTATAAAAAGTAAACAACAACAGATGTTATTTAATTATGAATTCAGATTATATTTATATTATCTAATTATTAAAAGTTATTCATTTTTTTATCAAATTATTTGTATACCTTTGTTAATATTAAAATACTTCATTTGAAATTATTAATTAATTTAATATACAAATATATATATATATATTAAATATGACGAGTAACTCAAATATAACCTTACTCATAATTGAGTAGCCAAATATAACCTATAATTGATATATATTTGAAATCATTAATTAATCAAGTTGTGTATCGAGTAACTCAGCTCAGCTTGTTAAGAACTCAAGCTGAATTCGAGCTCAAGTCCAATCGAGTCGAGTTTAAATCAAATCGGACTCGAATAGCTCGTGATCTATCTCGTCTTATTTGCGACTTGGTGTCAGCTGGGTTCATGCTCTGTTGGAAACATAACAAGTCTGAAACTTGAAAGTTTCATGTCTGAACCCCATTTGATGGAACTTGGAAGGACTGCAATACCATGTGATTGTACAAATATTGCTTTCCATTGCACTCTCCATCCTGCTGTTTTGGTTGATAATTAGAGGTACGAATTGGGTAGAAATAGAATAGGTTACTTTTGGATTAATTTTGAATTGAATCAAATTGAAACTTTTGGGTTATTTTCAGTTAAGTTTGAATTTAAATCATTTTAAGCTTTCAAGACAGGTCAGTACAAATTCCAATTATTTCAGACACGCTTATCACTTTAGATTCAGATTGGTTTTAAATTCTAATGGGTTTTATATTCCGGTTAATTCGAATTGAATTTTCATATTAGAATCAAATTAACAAAGGCAATGGAACAAACAAAGGGGAAAGCTCAAACTATATAATCAGTACATAAACATATATTTAAGATTTTCAACTTATAGAAACTACCATAGAGTCGTACATATATATATGATCTTACACTCCATGTATTTTATATTACATACTAACCATAGTCTCCTCACAAGCGAAGCCTAAGAACTTGGTTCAACCGTGGTGGTTCCGGTTACCCGAGGGCCAACGGTTGCCATTCCCATTTTCGCTGGAACCACCGCTTCCTCCACCAGAGTTTCCTTGTCCACTTCCAGAACCGTAGCCACCTCCATGAGCACCACCGCTTCCAGACCCATAACCGTACCCGGAACCAGACCCAGTTCCAGAGCCAAACCCAAACCCATACCCCCTCCCGAACCCATTAGGTGACCTCCCGGAGCCAGAACCATAACCCCACCCACTCCCGGGGGTTGAACCCCAGCCCCAGCTGTAGTCCCAGTTAGGGCCATGGGCAGAACCAGTAGCACCATTGGAGCCTCCACTCGGAGCATTAGAGCCGTCCATGGAGGTCAGTGTTTTCCTATCACCAGAAGCACCAACAAATACAATATTAAACGCAACCAATGAGAAGAAAAGGAAGAAGGTGAAATGAAGGAAACTAAGTTGGATTGTCTTCTCCATTTTTCTGATGTTTTAAAAGCGTGTGTTGCTGTGAATGGTTAATGTGGGTGTGAGTGGGTTATTTATAGTGGGGGGTTGATTTTGAATTTTGATTTTTGACACTAAGCCCACTTGTGAGGAGGGTATTTACTTTTTGTATAAACTACATAAAGAGTACCCTGATTATAGGAAACTTTCTTGTTGAATCTCTCATCTATGAAAAGTTATAGAATAGTTCCCTCACTTAAAAAATTAACAAGTTAGTTTGATGCCGTTAAAAAAATAATACATGATGGCATGCTAGTTTACAAAATTTAGCATAATAACACATTTAATTTTTTGTATTTACATATTCAATCAATTTAGTCTCAATTCGAAAAAAATTAATAAATTTAGGCATCTTTATTTACAAAAATTGGGCATGAGGCTTACCAAATCAGATCAAATGGAAGAGGGGCGTCTGCCAAGGTCTTGGTGCACATGATCAACGTTGTTGGAGCTCACAAACGAGGTGCAAGGATGAATGCAGAAAGGTGTGGCCTGGTCGAACGAGCGAGAGAAATAAGATGGAAGGGTCGCCGGATGAAACGAAGACCGGGAGGAGGGTCACCATAGCATGGAGGCGATGTCAGAGTGGAGGATTAAATTTATAGAATGAGTAAATAAAGATAACTAAATTTGTTGAATTTTTTCGAATTAAAATCAAATTAATTGAATGTGTTATTGTATCAATTTTTGTAAACGAGCACGTCATTAGCCGTTAAATTTTTAACGACACTAAACAATTTTTTTTGTAAGTCGATGGACTATTTTGTATCTTTTTATAGTCATGTGACTTAACAAAAGACACCCTATAACTGTGTGTCTATTTATGTACTTTACCCTTACTTTTTATACGAGTGCACATGTCTCATTATGATCGGATTTTTTTGGCCACGGAGAAAGAGGCACTACCACGCTTGAATCGCACCACCGCCCTTACCAACTAAATTATAACATAAACATCAAATATATCCACAAATGGATTGTCTTCCAAATGCATGAAGCCAAGTTTCAGGCCACAAATCTCATGATTATGCCAGTGTTTTTGTCTGCTAAGTTTGAGTAATTATGAACTTTCAACGTTTGCTCAATCCGTTGCTAACCATTAAATTCAGAGGGGACAGGAGGATATACCCCTAAAAATTTAAAATTTATATATAAGTTAATATTTTTTATTAAAAATTTATTTTCGTCCATCTTAAAATTTTATAAATTTTCTTTTAAATTTTATGGATTTGCCCCTAACATAAAATTTTACGTCCGTCCTTAAATCTATCTAATTTGAAATTTGCAAATACAAAAGGGTTCCTGGTCTTTTGCTTTACTCACACCAAAGAAATGATTAAAGGGTCTATTTGGTAAGATGGGAAGAAAACTAGGAGTTGATAACTCATATATTATTTTTTGAAAAATACTTATTAATTTTAGAGTTTAAAAATTTAGTTTAAAGTTTAATGTTTTTGAGTTGTAAAGTTTAAAGGGTTATGTTATAAGATTTAACATTTAGGATTTTATAATTATAAATTTAGATTTTAAATTTATAGTTTAAATAGGAATAGTTACGTAATTTTTCTACATGAAATGTAACCCTTGTTTTATTATCAATTAGAATACTTTTTAGTCTATAATTTTTGTTTATGAATTGTGATTAAACTTGGATCGTATAGTTTTGGATGGAAAAACAATAAAGGAAGCTTGACCTGAAAATTAGAAAGATAAAAAATTAAAAAGGTTGGAATATACATATTACTTTTTCCTGTTTCTTAATAATAAAAATGGGTAAAATACATAAATGGTCACTAAACTATTCCATAAAATACAAAATGGCCACCAAACTTTCAACGATTATATAATAGGTATTAAATTTTAGTTTTTATTACAAAATGATTACTAAGCCGTTAACTACCGTTAACTGGGTGACACGACAGCTACGAAATTTTGTATAATATCACATTTAGTCCTCAATATTTACACACTCAATCAATTTATACCTCAACAATGAGGGTTAAATTAGGACTAAATTGATTGACTGTGTAAATATGGAGGATTAAATGTGCCATTATTCAATTTTTCATGACTATCACACTATTCACTTAACAACAATTAATGGCTCAATGACCATTTTGTAACAAAAATTAAAGTTTAATGTTCATTAAGCAACTTTTAAAAGTTTAGTGATCATTTTGTATTTTTCGAAATAATTTACTGATCATTTGTATACTTTACGCTAAAAAAATATTTCTTTGTTGATCGAGTCTTAATTCTGTTGGTATGTTAATATTTGTGTGAAATCACATGTTGTCCTATAGCTTAAGAGTTGGTTGATTTTGTACCGACGGTTGGCATCCAACTTGATCTTGAGAATATCATATGATATCATTCTTGTAGGATTGAAAGACTCAATGTATCTTTCTAAAAGTTGAATAACTTAACCTCATGATTTAATCCTAATTTCGGATTCCTTCAAAGATTGAACCACATGTGTAAGTTATGGTAGGGTTGCCCAACAAGCAAAAGCAAATAGAGAGAAGATATTTAGGGAAAGGAGAGATATTTTATGTGTTTGAATTTCATGGATGTAAAACAGCAAGTGAGTGAGGTATGGGGAAAGGTGGTAATGGTGCAGCCAAATTGAGTGGTCGTACCTTTAACAGGCCAAGCCACCAAGGGACACATGGAGGAGATAATAATACACTACTGTTGTAATTTGCTGTTTACCGAATCCATTGAACGGCACCCGTAGAAAATAAAATCTTATTATTTTTAAAAAATTCAAGTTCGAGCAAATTATTTATACGATATATGTGCGTTTTCAAAGGGCTAATAGAGTGTTTGGTTTGCAAAACAAAAATATTACCATGCGTAATATTAGCCATTAAACGTTTAGATTGTGCTCATTTCGGGGAGGAGAGAATATCATTTTCCCTATAGTAGCACTTTTTGGGATGAATGCTGGGAATGACATTACCACCCAAAGCTTAGGTATTAGCCATTTTCAGTCATTTTCGACGAATTTACCCTGAAAGAATTAAGTTTTTTCAAATGAATACTAAGGCTGCAGTGCTTGGACAAACATTTTCCATTTCAAAAAAATGGATAACTAGTTGTCAAAGTTCTTCATAGTTTCACATTTTTTTTTTCAATTTAGTCCATGGTGCACATGTTTTCATTATAGTTAAATCAGACCTAATTAGCTTAGTTTTTTTATTTAACATTTTTAATTTTAGTTGTATTTTTATGGTAGGGTTGTTTAAATAATTATTTATTTTATTTATAAATATTTATGAGGTAATTTTTGAATAATTAAGATTCAATAATAACTATTTATTTTATCTTTTACCTATAAATCTATCTAAATCAATTAGACTGTAATTAAAATTTTAAAATTTAATATAGTACTAAAATAGAAAGTTAAAAATAATTTTATGAATTTTATGTAAATATTTACAATTTAATATTGAAAGTTTAACTTGTTGAAAATAAAATATATCACAAGGATAATTTGATAACATATGGACTCAAGTAATTCTATATTCGTCTAATCAAGAATTGTATTCTTACATTCCAGTCAAACAAATTAATGTAACATTCTCCGTAATATGCCAAGTAATGTTACATTCCTAAAGATAATCTTATATCTCATGAACCAAATCACCGTAAGAGTAAAGAACTAGACCTGGCAAATTTGACCCGAGACTCTAACCGAATTATCCGAACTGAAACTCGATTTTGACCCGAACATGATGATCCAAAGTTGACTCGAAACCCAAAATAAACCGAACCGAACTGAAACCGACCTGAAATTTATGTTGAGCCGAAATGGACCCGAACCGATTTTCACCTGAACCGAATGGACCCGAACCGAAAGTTGAATCGATTATCGACCCGATTTTAACCCGAAAATTAAGGTAAAATAAATGAATAATTTATTTTTAATATTATCTATTTTTAACAATATAATAAATAGTATAATGGTGTAAGTTTTTATTATCTTTTTGTATTATATTATGGGAGAGACCGATGCTTAATTCTTAGGAACTAATATTAATCTTAGAAACTAAAATAAACAAAAATATCAACATATTAAAATTATTAGACTAAATTACAAAAATTAGATATAAATAAGGTAATTATTAGACTAAATTACAAAATATTTACATATTAAAATTATTAGACTAATTATCACCGTGAGAAAGGATTGTTATATTCAAAGTCCAAACCATAAAGATACTTATGACTAAATTAAATTAAACTAAAACTTAAAAATAAAATTAATAATAAAATACAACATTTTTTTTGAAATATGCTGGTGCGATGCAAGGGTATCATCTGTTCAACTTTCTTAGTCTTTTTTAAGACGACACACACATCATGCATTATTGGTGCTCGAATTCGAATCTTAAGAGATAATAAACATCTATCTTTACCACCAGAACACAAGGGATGAACATAAAATATAACATTTTAAATGCTGCAAGACTTAAAGAGTTATTAACCTCTAACCTTAAAACCCCCGCTTATTTCTATAATCATCCCCTCTAAAATTGTCCTTTTTCTCTTGTTTTTTTATCAATTGTTTTTTTATTTATTTTTAATTAAAATTAAAGGGTGGGCGGCAAACAACTCGCGTGAATATTTAGGTTAGGGGTAATTCTATTTTTAGCCCTTTTAACTTTAGATGTTTTTCATTTAAGTCCTAAAATTTTACTTTTAAATTTTAGTTTAATTTAATTGAGTCCCGATTTAGATTAATTTAATTGGAATTTCACATTTAGTTTTAGAATTCTTTTAATTATGTTTGTGATTTATGTTTCTAGGTTTTAATTTAGTTCAATTAGATTCTAAGTTTAATAGGTTAATTCAATTCATACATTATTATTATTGTTATACCATATAAAGTTTGATTAAATATAATTATACACAAAATTTTGATTTGGATGTAAACATGTAATTGTACACATGAAAGTTGAAACTTTAATTTAGTTCAATTGTACACATGAAGCTTTGATTTAAATATCTAATCAAATTCAAATGCACAAATTAACAAGTTGAATTGGAATTAATCTCGTAAACCAATAACATAGACTAAACTATAAACCGTTAATACTAAACACAAAATCATAAAACCTTAAGGAATTAGAATTAATCTCGTAAATCGATAACTTTAGGCTAACTCATAAACCATTAATACTAAACTCTAAACCTTACGTAATCATAATTAATCAAATAAACCAATAACCTTAAACTAAATACTAAATTAAACCATGAACCTTAAGAAATTAGAATTATTCTCATAAGCCAATAACAATAAACTAAACCATAAATCACAAATTATAATGTTAAACCATGAATCATAAAAACCTTAATGAATCATAACTAATATCATAAACCAACACCTTAAACTAAACCATAAATCGTTAACACTAAACGCTAAAAATACACCTTAAAGAATCAAAATTAATCTCATACACCAATAACCCTAAACCCTAAATATTATAACATTATAAAAAATATAACCCTAATAAGTTTTAGTAGTTCTAGTATTTATAAACCTTAAACCTTAAATTTTAAATACTAAACCCACAAAATAAACCATTATTAATAAATTTTAGTAGTTCTAGTATTTATAAATTTAATAAATACAACTGAAAATGATAACTTTAAATTATTAATTCATTTATTTAAATTGTTTTTGTGATACGATTAATTTGTTATTATTAATTTTATTATATTATACATGAGATTATATAAAATGATTTTAAAATTCTGATAAGTGCAAACTATTATTATAATGTACATTTATAAATTTTTGTAAAATTTTTGCTATAGGATCTAAGACCTTAAATTTTAACATAAATTTATTTAGTTGATTTAATTTGTAAATTTATAAATTGTGTTGGACTGTTAATTTTTTAAAATTTGTGAAGCTACTAAACTTATCAATTTCATATTTTGATTATATTTGATATTATCAATTTATCATAAGTACAATTGTACAATCATGTTCAAATATGACACATATATATATAATTTTAATTATATTTAAATTATTCATTAATTATTACATCAAAATAATAATTAAATTTATTGATATTTAAAGTCAACTATTTCTTATGATTAAATTAATAATCAACAAATGAATCATTTAGTAAAATTAATTTGATGATTATAATTAATCTTTTTAATGTAATGATCATACTTAATACAAAAGGCAAATTTATTAATTTAATGATCATAATTAACAAATTAGTTTAAACTTTTAATAATTTGTTTTAAATTTATCAATATCAAATTATTAATTTAATAAAACTTTTAAATATTATTACATACTATAATTTATAAACTATAAAAAATAATAATATTAATTAAATGATTATAGTTAGTCATATACTTTAAATTGTGAAGATGTATTTTGTCACACTATAATATAATAAACTCATAATCTCATAACTTCATCAATTGTAATATATTAGTTATTACAAGTCAGATAAATACCAAATTAAGTAAGATCAGTTCAATAACAATTCAAGTCATTTACAGGTTGAGTCAATTATAGTTCAGGTTCATAACAGGTCAGGTTGATAACAGGTTGAGTAATATCAGTTATTTACCTGGTTAATCTCGGGTTCAATTACCACAATATCATGTTAAACTCGGGTTCGAGTCATTCTCAGGTCGGGTACAGGTCCAAAATTTCCAAGCCCAACTCGGGTTTAGGTCAACACTAGTTTGGACTCGAATCGATTTTGGGTCATCACCACATCGGGTCACAAGCAGTTTTGTATGTCGGGTCAGCTTTTTACATCCCTACATACAATCTTGTACATCAACGAAGTCTCTGTGAATCATAACCCAACTTAAACCGAATCGACTTGAAAATTCAAAGTTTGACCCGACCCGAAACCAATCCAAACGACCTGATTTTGACCCGAACTGAAAGCGCCCGATTCGATATTGACCTGAACCGAAAACAAACGATATGATTTTGACCCGATCTGTTACCCGAACCGGACTCGACTTATTATAGACCCGAACTAAACTCGAACCAGACCCAAACTGAATCTAAACTAATTCCAAACAGACCTGAATGACCCAATTGCCACCTCTATAAAGATCATATACCACTATATAGATAATGTTAAAAAAAATTAGATGCTTGCCTTTTTTAGCTTGTGGTGCAGTGGGAGGAGATGATAACTTTTGACTTCCACATCTTTGGATTTTCATCCCTTTCACGAAAATGATATGATGATCTTGACACGTGAATTCTCCTCTCTTTTTTCTTTCATCATCTTCCATTCTTCCTTGTTCTTGTCTTCTGTGGGAAAGAAGGGTATTGTTTGGATTCTGAGAAAAAAATCTTAGGGATTTGGACCACATTTCTGTTCATGGGTTACTTTGAACAACCATCCCAATAATTTGCAGAAACATGGTAAGAATCACAGACATGAAAACCTAGAAGTTGGTTAGGTTGGTTAGGTTAGATTTTTTTGGCCAAAAGTTGCATATAACCACAAGTAGATGTGATAATTTTAAAAACCACATGATATACAATGGACAACATTCTGGTCACAATCTATCTTACCCGTGCTAATTTTTTATTCGAGATAACTTTGGTCCATGTAGGATGAATTTTGATATATATTTTTTTCAAATGCATTCGTGAAATTTTGGTTTGATTCAATTTTCATAAGGGAAATAATGAAAAGATTATCGTTTTAATATGTTTAGGTCTTGTATAAACAAATAATTATATTTATGTATTCCAAACTAAGTAAATGTATTTGGGTTAATTGCCCCGTCGGTACATGAACTATACCAAATTTTTAGTTTCATACATAATGTTTTAAAATTCTCAATTTCATACATATAGTATTTCGCAGTTAACGGTTTATCCACTTTCGTTACGAAAGCTGACGTGAACCCCTTTGTCCATTAATAAGTTGACATGTGACATTTTTTTTAATTTCCATTTACTTAAGGGTTAATAACAAGATTAGTTCTCAAAAGTTCATTGATAGTTTAATTTCATCCTTAATCTTCAAAAAATATATAAAATAAATATTTATTCTAAAAAATGATTTAATAAATATTTGGGCCAATACATATTTGACACATGGCATACTATTGTAAACACATATTTGACACGTGGCATTCAATTTCACGTGTTTACAAAATATAAAGGGTTAATTACCCCTTGGTAATTGAATTAAAATCAATATTTCATATTACTAAATGTTGGGTGTAATAATAAAATATATTATATTTTCGAGAAAAAACTCAACTTAAAACTTAAAAATAATATTATTAGAATGTGTATATAAAGTGAATGCAACATTTACATGTGTAAAGAATGATAAATAGAAGGGAGTTGCACTTGTACATTGTATCAAAGGAAATTATATATTAATGGTGGGTAGTGTTTTGTATAGATAAGTGCATTTTTTTTTAAAAAATAATAATATTTTTGTTTCAATTTTGTGATGGTAATTGTTTTTTTTTTCTGACATTAGATAAAAGGAAAATATTTTATGCACCGACGGTGAAAAAAACATAAACGTCTAGTTTTTAGGATTTAAATGTTATGAATTAGGGTTTAGAGTTAGAGTTTTAGTGTTTGTGATTAAGTTTTAAAGTTTGAAAATAGATTTTATGGTTTAAAGTTTAGAGATTAGGGTTAGGGGCTAGGAGCCCTAAAAACGATATATGGCAGATTTAGAAGCCTGCTTGTGAAAAAAAGTTTCCAGCGATAATGCATGAAATAATTACCCATAAATAAAACTCACACCTATATTGTTCGAACTTGGATTATCAAGGGAGAGCATTTTTCGATAATTTTTAATGTGGTTCCATGGTAGTATTTGTTCAATTTTGACACTTAATAAAATTCATGTACATCTTACACATAAAACTCTTCGAACTTGATTTTTTTTTAAAAAAATAATATTTTCTTTTCTACTGAAACTTCAACTATTCCTTGGATTTGCTTGAGTTCAATTTTTAAAAGTTGAATAGAAGTGTTTAATAGTTGGTATTGTTTTTGATAAAGAAGGGATACCACCACATGCCTCGTTAAAAAATCTCCCTAAACTTAGATAAAGGAAAAAGAATGCATGTGAGGGTAATTACAAAACTATCGGTAAACCTACCAAGACTGTTTAACAAACACATCAACTACAACTTATAAACAACATCATTGTCTAAAGACATAAGTCGCCATTCATCCTTGACATCAAATAATGAGGTAGATTAAAGGAATAAACCACCTTCATATTATCTGGTGAGGCAAGCTTTGCAAGACCATCCGCCACCAGGTTGCTTCCCCGCGATATATGATTTAATTTAACCACCCAACAACGCCTACTCAACTCAAGCAAATGCCATGAGAGCGAGCACGTACCAACCAACTTTACATCATATCGTAAAATTCTCATTGCATCCATACTATCGACCTCAAGGATTACTTACCGAAAGCCATGATCCCAAGCAGCCGAGAGTCCCAGATATGAACCCAAAGTTCATCTTCAAGCATCGAACAAACCCAATAAACTTTGTAAAGCCAAAAATCCATCTCCATAAATGATCTCGCGCAACCCCCCCCCCCCCCACACGATGCAAAACCATTCGAAGCACGCCTTGCTCCATCAAAATTATTTTTCAACCATCCCTCATCCGGTAAAAGCCATTGAACATTTGTTACAGCAAGAACAGTGGCATGTGGCTGAATTTTCCATAGACTAGCAAAAGCCTTCTTCGATAGCTCGACAAGGTGGAGACTCTTCTCCAAAATCGATCCCTTGGATTCCAAGGGCGCATCAAACACGAGTGCATTACGTGTTAACCAAACATTCTAGAAAATAACGCCAAATAATAGATCCCAATCACCATGATCTATCATAAAACGATCACCCTTGGTAAGGTTCATAATCACCCAATCTTTCAAAGTCAAAGAGAAGAATTCTTGAATGGTTGTGGGTTTAATGATCGATAACCAAAGCTGCTGAGTCAAAGGACATTTCCGCAACACATGATCGATATCTTTCAGTGAATGTCCGCAAATCGGGTAGCTACTATCCAACGTGTAATGGCCCTTCATTCTTTCCTCATTCATCATTAACTTGTTCGAACATACCAACCAAAGGAACATCTTAATTTTTTGCAAACCCCAGAAACTATGCACCACCTTCCACGAACTATTGACCACATTCGGAACACTGCCGCGATGAACTACATACGCTGATTGCATAGAAAAACGCCCATCCGACTCACCTGACCATGCCACGACATCTCTGTGCGGAGCTCGAACGACAACAATATATAGTAGTGCCTCAGATGAGAGTAATTGCTGCAGTATCTCCCAGTTCCTTTCACCAGCCGAGAATACGCCCACGAGCCGTACCGATACGGTAGGTTGTTGAAAAGCATTTATTGTGGGAAATTACAGCCCAACGGCTCTATTGATGATCTCAACCACCCAAACGGCTAGAAATCAATGCAAGAGTATAAAAACAAGTCTCAAATGCTACAACAATAACCATTGAACCTCAAAGAATCATCCAAGCATCAAATCCAATTCATGAGCCTTTTAGTGTCAAATTTGTACCCAACTCAATTGTGTCTTCATTGTAATTTTTATTGAGAGTTTGGGGGAGTGTTTATGTATAATTGGGTAAACAATTAGCCTTTGAGAGGTACCATTAAAGTTTGCCTATCTTCCTTTGTGTTAGAGTGATATTGGATCAATCTTCGGGTAGAGAGATTGATCGATTTGTAAGGTTTCCTCCTAAGCCGAGAAAAGGGGACGAATTCAAGTTAGCAAATTGTTGAAATCCTCAGTAGAGTACTGAGGTAGTGGATGTAGAGCTTGTTTGAAGCTTGAACCATTCTAAAACTGCCTTTTCTTCATGTTTAAATGTAACACCCTTAAAAAAATAAAATAATAAATGAAATGAAAAAAGAAAGGAGTAAGTGAGGGTTGTGGGAATCGAACCCACAACCTCATGTGGTTCAGCCAGGTGCCCAGCCAATTGAGCTATTGAAGTTCTTGGTTATGGGCCACCCCAATAAAATTATATTAGATCCTAAAATAATATAATAATAATTAAATAATTAAAATATCCTACCTACCATATCGAACATGATTTTAATTGGGATCAATTTTCCCCAAAACTTCCAAAAACACCCCCTCGTCATTTTCCTCTTATCCCTTAAAACCCGATCACCGTCTGTCAGCCTTCACCGCCACGCCGTGCCGCTCACCGCCGGTGCCCTTGAAACCGCCGTTTCACACCGACCAAAACCCCTAAGGCCACTCGCGCGTTCGTCGCGACAATCACCGGCAATTGGCCGTTGAAGATTCGCGACCTAAGGCTAAACCGGTCCGCATTTCCTTCAAGTTTTTCGGCCGCCGTGGGCGTCCGTTCGCCGCGCCACCACCGCCGTTGGACTCCCCATCGCAGGCCGATCAAAAGCCATGTCACCGTTCGACCGTTCATCGACGTTTGCCCTGTCGTTGGAGCTACGCCAACTTCCCAACGTGTTCGAACTGTTAAGGATAGATCCGGTGAGTTTTGGGTTAATTCCGACATTATTTTGATTTTAGGTGAGTAATAAAATGATGGTTGTTTGATTGTGATCTTTTTTTCAGCAGAAACGACGTGAAACAGACCTTTTTCGGTGAGGTTCCGGCGACCTTCGAGTTATAAACCGGTTGACCAAACCGGTCTAAACCGGCTGGTCCAGTTGAACCGGCCAGCTCGATCAAACCCGTTAACCCGACCCGTTGACCAACCCGACCCATTGACCCGAGTCAACTCAGTGAGTCAACTCGTCCGAGTCAACTTGTCGAGTCAACTTAGTGAATCAACTCGCCGAGTCAGCCTTGGACCAGTGACGTCAGCGTTGACTTTGGCCAAAAAGTCAACTTTTTCCGAAAAGTCCCATTTTATGTTTTTCGACGTTCTGAGTCCGATTTTGAAGCTCGTTTCGCGAAATTCTAACCCGAAAGCCTTCAAATTGGACGTTGAACCCGAACATGCATATGTATAAGTTATGTCGTTTTAGAGAATTGAAGATTAAAGACTGATATTAATCTTCTGATTTAATAGGTACTTGTGGATCTCCCGATCGTGCCTACGCCCAACCCAACTCGTCCCGATCTGTACCGCCTCGTGATCCTATAGTCACTCGTATGACCCTAAAACCTAGTATTTTATTACGAATTAAGGTGTAAATTTGATTTTAACCATAATCCTTGTCTATTTAGGTTCCAGTACTGTAGCGGAGCGTGATCCCGGTGCTTGATAGACCTTTTGACTGACCGATCTCATCTTTTGAGGTGTGTTCCTTGTGTGTTATATGGCTATTGCATATTTACTGTTTTACATGCTTCATATTATTTAATAAAACAAACTATGTGTACATGATTGTTAAACTTGATTTTGTGTAAAACTAGCATGTTTTCTTCTTATGAAAGAAACACAATTGTACTGTATGATTGAATTATGCCCTAGTATTCGATATGACAAGCATGTCTATGGTTTCCAGTTATCAGTGTAGAAAAATGTGGTTGAGCATTGCTATGACTATTATTGTTGCGTACTATGTTACTGCCCGGACTAATTAGTAGGGGTACTTGGGGTATCATGTGGAGACTATCGGCTCATCCCTGATCCAGCTGGTAAGACCGCTCGTATTCGGATCCTAAGCTTCGGCTAGGTCCGCCCGTATTCGGATCCTAGGCCTCGGCCAGGTCAACCCGTTTTCGGTTCCTAAGTTTCGACTAGGGCCGCCCGTATTCTAAGGTATATCCTTAGGATGGTACCCCGCCCAATGAGCTTGGGTTAATGCCAGTATAGGATACTGTTCTGGGGAACTATATCATGGTGTTCGGTTGGAGGGTAGATAGGTTGCATGAAAACTTTGATGCTTTTTATGATATGTTTTGCATAACATGATTTATTATGTGTTGATGTAAATGTTTTACTTGCACTGTTGGGAAACACTGAGCTTTCTAGCTCAGGCCCCAAATTCTTTCCCCTTTCAGATATTTTGGATAGGCCACCCCGTAGCCGACACTTGGAGGATCGACACATTTGGTATTCTTTTTTAATGTAATGTTTCTATCCACCGTTTGTACTTTCAGGGTGACATGTGCCTATATTTTGTTATGTATGGTATTAAACTAAAAGTATTTTAATATGCTAACTGATACTTATTTTGTAACCATTCTATGATGGGTTTCTTTAAGTAATCATGGGTTCCTATATTATTTATGACGTCTATGTTGCGAATGACTTTAGAAATATTGTTTGATGTATTAAACATGTTTATTTAACTTGATGGTTTTCACTAAGTCCTGCCGTTATGTTGTCGAAATAAACACTTAGTTTGCCAACAAGTTTTCCACTTGAGTTTTAAAATTTTGATGTGCCTTACTAGACTTGGTCTTTCTGCATAGGCCGGTCTAGGGGGTTACATTCAGTTGGTATCAGAGCTTTTGGTTTTAAAAACCTCGGACTGTGGATAAGTCCTTTTAAAATACTGTTTTAGAATGTTTTACAAGTACTGTAAAAAGAGGCCATGTCACCTAACTTTATATGTTTAATTGTGTTTGATTCTCTAGTGTCATAAACTGATATTACGTTTTATCCTTTGTAGAGATTCTCCGAGATGAGCACCAGAAGGGGGCATCGACCCGCTCGTAGGTGTGGTCGACCCGTTAGATTTGCAGACCCGATAGATGATTTGGTGGTTGATCCACCTGCCTCTGGAGTTGCTACAGCCGCAGTTGACCCTCCGACATCTGTAGAGCCTCCTACCCCTAGTGGTCCTTCAGTTGCTGCTGTTGCTTCGACTACTCCGACATCTGTCCTGACTGCTCCTACACCTACTCCCATTGTTCCATTGCCTACTTCTAGTATCGGCATGACTACTCTGGTCAGGGGACCTATTGTTTCTGGGCCCGAGCCTATGACTGGAGTTACGAATGAGTCATTGAGTAGACAGTTTCTCCAATTGATTCAGGGAGTAGTTAGAGCGTCTAGAGTTACACCTGAAGTTCCTATCTCCCAGACCCTGATTGCCAACGGGATCAAGACCTTCTCGGGATCTCTTAGTGGCCCACCGTCCGAGGCTGAAAAGTGGTTATACGATATCGAGAGACGTATGGGTGAGTTGGGTTTTGAGCCATCCATGAAGTATTTGGGTGATGTATCTATGTTGAATGGGAATGCCCGCACTTGGTGGGAGTTCATCATGAGTAGTGTTCCTTCTGATCGACTGACATGTGATTTCTTTAAGGAGCGCTTTAGGAACCGTTTTCTGGCCGAGTGGTTCTTGAGAGAGAGACGCCAGGCTTTTAAAGACCTGGTGTAGGGTACCATGACAGTGGCTGAGTATGAGATATAGTTTCTAGAGTTGTCGAAATATGGTACTGGCTTGGTTTCTACTGAGAAAGACAAATGTGACAAGTTCCTGGAGGGCCTTCGTATTGGGATACGTGATCAAGTGGCTACCCACCATGATTAGGTGTTTGAAGATTTAGTAGACCGGGCTAAGACTGCAGAACATATGGAGATTTTGATAGCTAGTCAGAGTAATAGAGATGGAGATCGGGATAGAGGCAAGGATCGAGGGCGAGATCGATCTTGGAGATCTTCTAGACAGGGAGAGTCTCACACACGCTCTGATAAGAGGGCTCGTACCATGTATCAGGGAGGTGGTTCGAGTTATAGGCCCACAGTACAACAGGGCCCATCAGTTAGTCGAGGTGATTCATCACGGTCCACTCTCTTACCTGTATGTGAGTATTGTGGTAAGCTTCATCGAGGGGAGTGCAGGAAGATGTCGGGTGCTTGCTTCAGATGTGGATCCACTGACCATTTCAAGAAAGATTGTCTACACCCATCTTCTGTAGACCGATCGTCGTTTCAGATCCCTGCTCGATCCCAGACTCCAGCCCGTTCACAGACGTATGTTCAGACACCGGGTTCAGGGCGTTATCAAAGTAGAGCTCATGGATCTTCTGCTAGATCTGATAGTAGAGGTCGATCACATCAGAGTGGGGGACCGGTCATGATTGAGGCTAGACAGCCTGCACTTGTTTATGCTACTAGACATCGCGACGACAAAGATGAGCCATACGTCATTGCAGGTACATTCACTATATTTTCTGTTCCATACTTTGCATTGTTTGACAATGGTTCTACCCATTCCTATGTATCGAGATCTGTGTTCCGAGACCTTCAGATTCCTGTTGAGAGCACCGAGAGTACAATTACTGTTATGAGTCCAGTGGGTCAGTCAGTTGTTGTGGATAGGGTTTTCAGACGATGTCCCCTCGAGGTGCAAGGATAAATCTTTCTAGCTGACCTTATGGAACTACCATTAGAAGAGTTTGATCTGATTCTTGGCATGGATTGGTTGACTGAACACCGGGTTAACCTAGATTGTGAGTCCAAGAGAGTAGTTTTGAAGACTTCTGATGATCGTACAATAGTTCTTGTTGGTGAGCGCCGAGGGTATCTATCTAATGTGATATCTACTTTGGCTGCCGACAAGAAGATCCGGAAGGGATACCAGACTTTCATCGCCTATTTCTTGAATACCAAGGGTTCTTTGTCAAAGATCGAGGAGATTCGCACTGTTAGCGAGTTCCCTGATGTCTTTCCCGAGGAATTACCTGGATTACCTCCGGATAGAGATGTCGAGTTTGAGATTGAGACCTATCCAGGCTCTGCACCAGTCTCTATGAACCCTTACCGTATGGCTCCTAAGGAGCTGGAGATTCAGTTGCAAGAGCTCCTCGACCGAGGCTTTATCCGACCCAGCTCTTCGCCCTGGGGAGCTCATGTTCTCTTTGCGAAGAAGAAAGATGTGTCTCTTAGGCTGCGTATTGATTACCGTAAGCTGAACAAGTTGACAGTCAAGAATAAGTATCCTCTGCCCAGGATTGATGACTTGTTCGATCAGTTTCGGGGAGCCACAGTTTTCTCGAAGATTGATCTTCGTTCCGGGTACTATCAACTAAAGATAAAAGGGTCTGATGTAGCAAAGACGACCATTTGCACCATATATGGGCACTACGAGTTTTTAGTGATGTCGTTTGGTCTGACTAATGCTCCTACTACTTTTATGGATCTGATGAACCGTGTGTTCCGACCCTATTTGGATCAGTTCGTAGTGGTGTTCATCGATGACATCCTAGTCTACTCCTGGACTGAAGAAGAACATGTTGAGCATTTGAGGATTGTTCTGCAGACTCTTAGAGAGCACAAATTGTATGCCAAGTTGAGCAAGAGTGAATTTTGGCTCAACGAGGTGACATTTCTAGGGCATGTGGTATCGGCTCGGGGTATTCAAGTTGATCCGAGCAAGATAGAGGCCATTGTGAGTTGGAAGCAACCCAAGAATGTTTCCGAGATCCGTAGTTTCTTGGGTTTAGCTGGGTATTACAGGCGTTTCGTCGAGGGCTTTTCTATTATTGCCGCTCCCTTGACGAAGCTATTAAGGAAGGATGTTCCATTCATCTGGACAGATGCTCAGCAGGATAGTTTTGAGAAGTTGAAGACAGCTCAAACGCAAGCTCCAGTTTTGACGCAGCCCGAGTCTGGGAAGGATTTTGCAGTTTATAGTGATGCATCACGTTCCGGGCTTGGTTGTGTTATGATGCCGGATGGCAAGGTAATAGCTTATGCGTCTCGTCAGTTGAGGCCACATGAGTGTAATTATCCTACCCATGATCTAGAGCTGGTCGTTGTGGTCTTTGCCTTGAAGATTTGGAGACACTATCTCTACGTAGAGAAATGTTATATCTATACAGATCACAAGAGCCTGAAGTACATTCTTACACAGAGAGAGCTTAATCTTAGACAACGTCGTTGGATTGAGCTTCTTAAGGACTATGACTGTGTGATTGAGTACCACCCGGGGAAGTCTAATGTTGTTGCTGATGCTTTAAGTCGTAAGGCTATATCAGACTTTAGATCCTTGTTTGCCAGGATGAGTATATACAATGATGGCAGTTTACTAGCCGAGCTGCAGGTTAAGTCGACATTGGCCAAGGAAATTAGGGCCAAACAGCTTCTAGACAGTTCCTTACTCCCTGTCATGCAGCAGGTTGAGCAGGGATCTACTTCTATCTATGACTTTGATCAGGATGGAGTCTTGTGCTTCAAGGGTCGTTATTGTGTACCAGATGATGCCGAGTTGAAGCGGACTATTCTTAGTGAGGCTCATAACAGCCCTTATGCTATGCATCCCGGTGGGGACAAGATGTATCAAAACCTGAGGCAGAGATATCGTTGGGAAGGTATGAAGAAGGACATTTCAGATTATGTATCTCGGTGTTTGACTTGCCAGCAGGTTAAGGTAGAGCACCAGCATCCTTTTGGTTTATTGCAGCCTATTAAGATCCCCGAGTGGAAATGGGAACGGGTCACGATGGATTTCGTTACAGGGCTTCCTCTGACACCTTCTAAAAAGGATTCAATCTGGGTGATTGTTGACCGACTCACCAAGTCAGCCCATTTTATTCCAGTTCGAGTCACCTACTCTTTGGAGAAGCTGGCTAAACTATACATCTCTGAGATCGTCAGACTATATGGGGTAACTTTATCTATCATCTCTGATCGGGATCCGAGGTTCACTTCTCGATTCTGGTTGGCCTTGCACAGTGCTTTAGGTACCCGTCTGAATTTCAGTACATCCTTCCATCCGCAAACAGATGGACAATCGGAGAGGGTGATTCAGATTCTTGAGGACATGTTACGGGGATGTGTGATTGATTTCCGTGGTAGTTGGGAGGATTTCTTGCCCCTAGCTGAGTTTGCATACAATAACAACTATCAGGCTAGTATCCACATGGCACCGTATGAGGCTCTGTATGGCCGTAAGTTTCGTACTCCCATATGTTGGACAGAGTTGTATGAGAAGAAGACTTTGGGCCCAGAGTTGGTTCGAGAGACCGAGAAGATCGTTAGATTGATCCACAACCGTCTGAAAGAGGCTTTTGATAGACAGAAGTCCTATGCTAATCGGAGGAGGAAAGACATTGAGTTCGAGGTTGGTGATCAGGTTTTTCTGAAGGTGTCTTCATGGAAGAAAGTTTTGAGATTTGGGCGCAAAGGCAAATTGAGCCCAAGATTTATCGAACCGTATCGTATTCGAAGAAGAGTCGGGCATGTTGCTTATCAGCTTGAGTTACCTCCTCAGCTTAGCCGTATTCATGATGTATTTCAAGTATCTATGTTGAGGAAGTACCACCCAGATCCGAGCCATGTTATTCAGGTACAAGATGTGGAGTTGAGACCAGATTTGTATTATGAGGAGGAACCTGTTCAGATCTTGGATCAAGACGAGAGAGTTCTAAGGAACCGACGTATTCCTATGGTTAAAGTACAGTCGAGTAATCGTGGTCCTGAAGAAGCTACATAGGAGACTCTTGAGTCAATGGAAGAACAATTCCCACATTTGTTCAACTCAGGTAAATTTCGAGGCCGAAATTTCTTTTTAGGGGGAAAGTTGTAACACCCTTAGAAAAATAAAATAATAAATGAAATGAAATGAAAAAAAAGAGAGGAGTAAGTGAGGGTTGCGGGAATCGAACCCACAACCTCATGTGGTTCAGCCGGGTGCCCAGCCAATTGAGCTATTGAAGCTCTTGGTTATGGGCCACCCCAATAAAATTATATTAGATCCTAAAATAATATAATAATAATTAAATAATTAAAATATCCTACCTACCATATCGAACGTGATTTTAATTGGGATCAAATTTCCCAAAAACTTCTAGAAACACCCCCCATCGTCATTTTCCTCTTATCCCTTAAAACCCGATCACCGTCCGTCAGCCTTCACCGCCGCGCCGTGCCGCTCACCGTCAGTGCCCTTGAAACCACCGTTGCACGCCGACCAAAACCCCTAATGCCACTCGCGCCTTCGTCGCGACAATCACCGGCAATTGGCCGTTGAAGATTCGCGACCTAGGGCTAAATCGGTCCGTATTTCCTTCAAGTTGCCCCTGCCAGGGCAGCTAAAATATGTTTTGCTTGGTTTAAATGATACGTTGCCCGTAATCATCTCTTCCAAGTTGATGCAGGAACAGGAACAACAACTGATAGGGATGCTACAGCAGCACAAAAAGGCTATTGGATGGACGATAGCTGATATCAAAGGCATCAGTCCGGCACTATGCATGCATAAAATCCTCTTAGAGGATGATCATAAGCCGACCATTAATGCACAGAGACGTCTAAACGATGCTATGCGAGAGGTGGTTCGTAAGGAGATCATAAAATGGCTAGATGCTGGAATAATCTATGCCATCTCGGATAGCAAGTGGGTGAGCCCGGTGCAGTGCGTTCCCAAGAAAGGATGAATAATCGTGGTAACCAACGAAGAAAACGAGCTAATCCCAACCAGGACTGTGACCGGTTGGAGGGTTTGTATGGACTACCGGAAGCTTAACAAAGCTGCCCGGAAGGACCACTTTCCCTTGCCCTTTATTGATCAAATGCTTGATAGATTAGCGGGAAAGCCTTACTATTGTTTTCTTGATGGTTACCCAGGTTATAATCAAATATCCATCGCACCGGAAGATCAAGAGAAGAAGACGTTCACATGCCCATACGATACTTATGCTTTTCGGAGGATGCCATTTGGACTTTGTAATGCACCAACGACCTTTCAAAGGTGCTTGATGGCAATATTCTCTGATATGGTGGAGGATTTCCTGGAGATATTCATAGATGATTTTTCTGTCTTTGGAGACAATTTTGAAAGCTGCCTAGGCAACCTGCAGAAAGTGCTCGAAAGATGTGAGAAAGCAAACTTGGTATTGAACTGGGAGAAATGTCACTTCATGGTGGATGAAGGGATAGTCCTAGGCTATAAAATAAGCTGCCACGACATAGAAGTCGACAGAGCTAAGATCGAGGTAATCGAAAAGCTGCCGCCACCCACCACAGTCAAGGGAATCAGGAGTTTCTTAGGGCATGCTGGTTTTTATCAGAGGTTTATCGCGAACTTTTCGAAGATCACCAAACCCTTATGCCATCTTCTGGAGCAGAACCGTCCCTTCGACTTCAACACTGAATGTACCAAGGCATTCAAGGTTCTGAAAGAAAAGTTGGTAACAGCCCCAATAGTACAGCCACCAAATTGGAAACTGCCATTTAAGATTATGTGTGATGCTAGTGACTATGCTGTCGGGGCAACACTTGGGCAGAGAAAAGACAAGATCTTTCATGTCATATAATATGCCAGCAAAACACTGAACGAAGCCCAAGTAAACTACACCACAACAAAGAAGGAACTGTTAGCTGTGGTGTTCTCTATTCACAAGTTCCGTTCATATATACTTGGAACGAAGGTCATAGTTCACACAGACCACTCTGCATTAAAGTATCTGTTCACCAAAAGGATGCAAAGCCTAGACTGATACGTTGGATTCTGCTACTGCAAGAGTTCGACCTTGAAATCAAGGAAAAAAATGGGACATAGAATCAAGTTGTAGATCACTTGTCAAGGTTAGAAAAGGGAAAGAGTCTACCGGCAGATGAGACACACATACTGGAGACCTTCCCTGACGAGCAGTTGTTCGCTGCCACAAGCACTGCCGCGACAGCCATGGCGGCAGGTAAGTTTTCTGAATTCCCCTGGTATGCTGATTTCGTTAATTATTTAGTTAGTGAAATAACTCCTCTTGACCTTAACTATCAAGCTAGGAAGAGGTTCCAAAATGATGTTAAACATTATTATTGGGACGATCCTCTTCTTTTCAAATATTGTACGGATCAGGTTATTAGGAGATGTGTACCACATGATGAACAGGAAGCTATATTACATCACTGCCATGCTTCACAGTATGGAGGGCACTTAGAAGGTAACAAAACTGTTGCCAAGGTTTTGCAGTCAGGATTTTATTGGCTGTCACTGTTCAAGGATGCCTAAACATTCTACAAAAACTGTGACAAGTGTCAACGGACTAGAAACATCTCCATAAGACATGAGATGCCACTGCAAAACATTCTTGAAGTCGAGATCTTTGACGTGTAGGGGATAGATTTCATGGGACCATTCCCAACTTCATGTGGAAACTTATATATCCTTCTGGCAGTGGACTATGTGTCTAAATGGGTTGAAGCGATCGCTACTCAGAAAAATGATGCCAAGACGGTTCAGAGGTTTTTGCATAAAAACATATTTTTCAGATTTGGCATCCCCAAGGCGATCATCAGTGATGAAGGGAGGCATTTCAACAATAGGGTTATAGATGCTGCCTTAAAAAAATATGGTGTCAGACATCAGATCGCAACAACATACCACCCTCAAACCAATGGACATGCTGAAATATCCAACAAAAAGGTTAAGAACATTCTTGAAAAGATGGTTAAGCCAACTAGGAAGGATTGGTCTCTACACCTCAATGATGCATTATGGGCCTACAGAACAACGTTCAAAACTCTATTGGGAATGTCACCTTACCGGCTGATTTATGGGAAAACATGCCATTTACCTGTCGAGATTGAGCACAGATCATACTGGGCCATCAAGGCAGTGAATATGGAATTGGAAAAAACAGGACATAAAAGGCTACTTGATCCAAATGAGATCGAAGAAATTCGAACAATGGCCTATGACAACGCAAGAATCTACAAAGACAAGACCAAGAAGTGGCATGACAAGAAGTTGCTGCCACAACAGTTCTGCTCAGGGCAGCTTGTGTTGTTGTTCAACTCTAGGTTGAAACTCTTCCCAGGGAAGCTGAAATCAAGATGGTCTGGCCCATTCCAAGTGGTGCAAGTTTTCCCCATGGTGCCATAACAATCAGATCTCTGAAAGACGAGAACCAATTCAAAGTCAATGGACAAAGATTAAAGCATTATCAGGGGACTGAAGCCCCAAGAATGCAGGAAGTGGTTACTTTAGGAAATGCCCCTCCTGGCATCCCTAATTTAACCTAATTTTTATTTTTATTTTTATTATTATTTATATATATTAGGTAATTAGAATCATTTTATTTTTAAGAACTAAAGTTGTTATTTTTATTATTTTCAGGAAATAAAGGAGATAAGGAGAAGAGGAGAAGTAAATTCAGCCCACCATCTTTTCATCAGCCCAAAAAGCCCAACTTTGGAGCCTGCCCTTACAGCTGCCGCGACAAACGCAAAAAATCCAGCCTGTCAACACACTGTCGCGGCAGACACGCAAACGCGTAACAAACGCGCAGCAGACATGAAAACGCGTGACAGACGCGTCAGAAACCGCGTAACAGCTGGCCCCGTTTTACTATTCATTTTTCACTCACTTTTACTCTCTCTACTTGTTTTCTCTAGAATTTTACTTGCTTTCATTTTTTTTCACAGTCCTTGCAAATATGAGTACTAGAAACACCCGCCGAAGCTCTGCCTCAGGATCTGCCCCAGCAGCATCCACTCCAAGTTCCTTCCAGATCCGTGATATATGGGAGGAGAGAGGTTTCATTTACACTTCCAAAACGGGGAACCTGGGGCTGTAGCCGTTCATAGCCCGTAAAATCAGAGCCATGCAGTGGCAGATATTCTCTGAGCAGCCAGAGAAGATGAATGTAACTCTCGTTCGGGAATTTTATGCTGCCATCGGCAACAGGAACGCGACAATAGTTACAGTCCGAGGGAAAGAGGTACCTTTCGAGCCCAAGTACATCAACACGCTCTACGAGTTCTATGTGGGTAGAAAAGAAGATGGCCACCAAAGATTTCTCGAGAGTTTAGAGCCTGCCGACTACGATGCTGTGATGGCAGAACTCGCAGATGAGGGTATCGAGTGGAACACCAATCCGAAGCATCCGAGAACGGTAAAAAGAGTCCAGCTCACCCCGGAGGCAAAACTTTGGAATGCGTTTATCAAGAAACGGATTATGCCCTCCTCGCACAACATAACCGTCGACCAACCAAGGTTAGACCTCATCCATTCTATCTTAAATGAGAGGCCAATTAACGTTGGCAGGTACGTCCGGGAGGGTATACTGGACTGTGCTTACCGACCGTCAGGACCACTCTTCTACCCCTATCTCATCACTGCCCTCTACCCCGGCCACAACGTACCGGAGGCTGCCGAGGATTTACGAGTTTGAGGGAAAGGCTGGTCCGACCGGAACATACTCAGCTTGATGGAACTCAAAGCTGCCACGCCCCTATCATCTTTTGATCCTACTACCACGGCAGCTGAGCCAACAGAGCCCACCGACACCGAGCCTGCTGCCTCAGAACCCAGGCAGCCTACTGCAGCAGCTCCTCCAGCTGACACCTCCTCACAAATCCTTGCTGCCATACAAAAATAGAGGAACGACAGCTCAACCTCATGAGTTTCATCCAAGACTTCACCACCGCCACGATACATTTCATCCACACTTCTCTTAATTTCCCCGATGCTCTGTTCCCTACTTTCACCAATCATTATTTTGCTGCCCCCATCCCTGCCCATACCCCTACCCCTGCTGCCACGCCAAAAACGCCATCTGTTGCGTCTACTCTGACCCCTGCCATAACAGCTGCAAGCGACAGCCGCACAATCGACACATCTGCCCGGGGAACCAAGAGAAAGGAGCCTGAAGACGACCTCGATAGGTATATTGCTGGTTTCTCTTCCTTTGAAATCTGGGTGGCATCCGACAACGAGCCCTCTGTCAAGAGGAACTTGTCCAAGGAATTCACCCTAGAGAAATGACAGAAAACAGAAGCAGATAAAGAAAAATCTGACAGCGGCAGTAGCAGCAGCGAGAGCAGCAGCAACTCCGAGGTTCAGGTAGTGGAGAAACCACCTCATATCTCCCCTACCCGTATTCAACCTCCACGGGAGGCCAAAACCAAGAATACTTCTGCTTCTCCCATTCGTCTGCCAGCAGCAGCCAAGAAAGTCACTGCCCGTCGGCAGATTCAACTCAGCAGCAGCAGCAGCAGCGGCGACGACAACGCCTGAAATTTTAAGTTTCTTATCTTATATTGCTGTCTTCCTTTTTATATTTTGTGATGTAGTTTTTAATTTTCTTTTTCTTATCTGTCATTTGCATTGAGGGCAATGCAACCCTCGAGTTTGGGGGTCGCATCCCTCCATTAATGGAGTCTTTTAAGTTTAAAAAATTGTGTCTTTTACTTAGTTTATTTTTGCTTAAAAATGATGAAAATTTGGCTTAAGTCTTTGAACTGAACTTACCTGCTGTGACAGCCTCTGTCGTGGTAGTGCGTTTAGGATAGTTTTAGGAGCAGTTTAGAGCCTTACTATAGTTCTAAATTTTAAACACCATTTGTGACTTTTATACTGCCTAGAACTCTGCTTGTAAACTAGAATAGAAAGCTTAACACTTGAGTTGCCCCTAGAGGTGCCTAACACCGGCTTTAGGAAAAGAAGTTAAGAAAAATAGACTCAATACACCTAGAGGTGCCCGAAACCGGCTCTAAGAAGTTAGCTAGAGGTGCCCGAAACCGGCTATAGTCAAACTTAAGCTTGAGAAAATAAAATCGAGTCTGAATAAAAACTAAAGGAGCCTAAGAATTGCCTCCAAAAAGATGAAAATTGGCATAAAAATTCAAGTTAGAGGCTTAACTATTCTAGTAAACTAAGGGAGTCTTGGCATATAATTGTTTACAAGCATGCACACACTGCACGAGAATTATAGCAAGGTTCCGGATGAATCCCGAATTATCCAACAAGGTGTTGTTGACAATAGGGAATGAATGGTAGGTAAGAAAAAGTTCACTGTTTTAAGCCAAACAAAAATTTTGTTTTTCTTTTTTAGGTCTGAATTGTTTAAGGGCAAGCAAAAACTTGAGTTTGAGGGTGTGTTGAGTGTGTAAAAGTTCTTTAATTTACCCCTATTTAACCCATATTTCTGCTGCATTCAAGCATAATTCATTGCATTTAGGTTAGATTTCATTTATACATCACAAATATATTAAATGGCATAGTTTCTACTGAAATTGGTTGCTTTTGCAGGTAGCTGCTGTAGCAGATGGAGGGCAATGGAGAAGCAGACACTGGGCAGTAGAGAAGCAGAGCTGGAACTATATGTGTAGACGAGGAGGACGATGCTGCCATGGCCGCTGCCATGGCAGCCAAGGACGACAGCAGTGGTGAAGAGAAGAAGCAAAGTGGGCCTCGACAGAAAGAGAAAATTAAGCCGGTCTGTCGTGGAGCACCCTTATATTTTTTCAAGCCCTGGATCAGAATGAAGGCCAAGCCCAAAGTTCAAGGAAGAAACTTCAAGCAAGAAGGAAAGACGAATTAAAGATATATGCTATGAAGATTTAGTCTTTAATAGAGTTGTACTTTAGTTTAAACTTGTATTCTTGCTTATTAGAAAACTTGAACCCAAGGCATATATAAAGGCATGTAATTCGACCTAGGGAAGGATATCTTACTCTCTAGCCTTCTTTTCTAAACCCTAGTCGTTTTCCCCTTCTCATCATGTTCTAAACTTCCTCTAGGGCTAAGGGTTGATTTGTAAAGTAGTTGCAAGGATTGCATTTGTTTTAGGAATTTTTCTGTTCAATAAAATAGACTTCAAGTTTGCTTATTCTGGTTTTCAACATCTTGCAAGAGTATCGGGGGAGCATTGTGAGATTACATATTTACTTAATATCGGGAGAGTTAAGTATACGAAAGGAATAAGTACGGGTTCTCTAATTTATGGTTGAACTATCTCGGACCTAGGGATAGGACGAGGTTAAGTGGCTAAGGAAGAATTAAACAACATCAGTGTTCATCCTTTGATTCACGCCGGGAGGTATCATCAAAGACGTGTTCATCGACAGACTTGGACCTAGGGATAGGTCAAGGCACGGCAAGGATTCTTGCCAAGCTTGAAGTACAGAGTTGTGTGATCGCTTCCGCAACTAACAACAGACTGCTGCCGCGACAGGTGCTGCCGCGACAGGCGCAACGACATAACAGAGATTCCTAGACTTTGCAACACCTACACTACTGAGCAATTCAATACCGACCCATTCTCTCTATCCTGAATTCTTTACTCTTTTATTATCAGTATTCTTTATTATCTCGTGACAAACATTTAAACTATTTCTTTTTCCTCTCGTGCAGTAATTCCATGTTGAAGCTATTAGCCTAGTCCCTGCGGAGACGATATCCGATACTTACGTATCACTTTACTACTTGCGTCGTGTACACTTGCACTACATTGCGATAGACACTTTTACACGCAACAGCCACCACCGCCGTTGGACTCCCCATCGCAGGCTGATCAAAACCCAGTCACCGTTCGATCGTTCATCGACGTTTGCCCCGTCGTCGGAGCTACGCCAACTTCCTGACGTGTTCGAACTGTTAAGGATAGATCCGATGAGTTTTGGGTTAATTCCGACATTATTTTGATTTTAGGTGAGTAATAAAATGAAGGTTGTTTGATTGTGATCTTTTTTCTGGCAGAAACGATGTGAAACGGACCTTTTCTGGCGAGGTTCCGGCGAACTTCGAGTTCTAAGGGTAAGAGCCAGTCCGTGTTGACCAAACCGGTCTGAACTGGCTGGTCCGGTTGAATCGGCCAGCTCGGTCAAACCCATTGACCCGACCCGTTGACCAACCCGACCTGTTGACCCGAGTCAACTCAATGAGTCAACTCGTTCGAGTCAACTTAGTGAGTCAACTCGTCTAAGTCAACTCAGTGAGTCAACTCGTCTGAGTCAACTCAGTGAGTCAACTCGTCTGAGTCAACTCAGTGAGTCAACTCGCCGAGTCAGCCTTGGACCAGTGACGTCAGCATGACGTCAGCGTTGACTTTGACCGCTGACGTCAACGTTGACTTTGACCAAAAAGTCAACTTTTCTGAAAAGTATTATTCTATGTTTTTCGACGTCCTGAGTCCGATTTTGAAGCCCGTTTCACGAAATTCTAACCCGAAAGCCTCTAAATTGGACATTGAACCAGAACATGCATATGTATAAGTTATGTCATTTAAGAGAATTGAAGATTAAAGACTGATATTAATCTTCTGATTTAATAGGTACTCGTGGATTTCCCGATCGTGCCTACGCCCAACCCAGCCCAGCTCGTCCCGATCTGTACCGCCTCGTGATCCTATCGTCACTCGTACGACCCTAATCTATTTAGGTTCCAATACTGTAGCGGAGCGTGATCCCAATGCTCGATAGATCTTTTGACTGACCGATCTCACCTTTTGAGGTGTGTTCCTTGTGTGCTATATGGTTGTTGCATATTTACTGTTTTACATGCTTCATATGATTTAATAAAACAGATTATGTGTACATGATTGTTAAACTTGATTTTGTGTAAAACTAACATGTTTTCTTCTTATGAAATAAACACGATTGTACTGTATGATTGAATTATGCCCTAGTATTCGATATGATAAGCATGCATATGGTTTCTGGTTATCAGTGTAAAAAAAGGTGGTTGAGCATTGCTATGACTATTATTGTTGCGTACTATGTTACTGCCCGGACTAATAAGTAGGGATACTTGGGGTATGATGTGGAGACTATCGGCTCAGCCCTGATCCAGTTGGTAAGACCGCCCTTTTTTGGATCCTAAGCTTCGGCTAGGTCCGCCCGTATTCGGATCCTAGGCCTCGGCCAGGTCCGCCCGTTTTTGTTTCCTAAGTTTCGACTAGGGCCGCCCGTATTCTAAGGTATATCCTTAGAATGGTACCCCGCCCAATGGGCTTGGGTTAATGCCCGTATAGGATACTGTTCTGGGAAACTGTATCATGGTGTTCGGTTGGAGGGTAGTTAGGTTGCATGAAAACTTTGATGCTTTTTATGATATGTTTTGCATAACATGATTTATTATGTGTTGATGTAAATGTTTTACTTGTACTGTTGGAACACACTGGGCTTTCTAGCTCACGCCCCAAATTCTTTCCCCTTTCAGATATTTTGGATAGGCCACCCCGTAGCCGACACTTGGAGGATCGACACATTTGGTATTCTTTTTGAATGTAATATTTTTATCCACCGTTTGTACTTTTGACATGTGCCTATATTTTGTTATGTATGGTATTAAACTAAAAGTATTTTGATATGCTAACTGATACTTATTTTGTAACCATCCTATGATGGGTTTATTTAAGTAATCATGGATGCCTATATTATTTATGACGTCTATGTTGCGAATGACTTTAGAAATATTGTTTGATGTATTAAACATGTTTATTTAACTTGATGATTTTCACTAAGTCCTACCGTTATGCTGTCGAAATAAACACTTAGTTTGCCAACAAGTTTTCCACTTGAGTTTTAAATTTTGATGTGCCTTACTAGATTTGGTCTTTCCGCATAGGCCGGTCTAGGGGGTTATATTAAATTATCTTTTTGCACCATTCAATTTTTATTCCACCAATTCACCCCTTCTTGGTGATTAGCCATCACTTGATCAACTCAACACAATCTAATTTACTCCATTCACAACATCACAAATCAAACCCCTTATCTTATTTGATAGATAAATGTCTCGGTCCACTAGACTATCTGATAATTGATAAGGCTGAGCAAAACTCGACTTGACTCAAAAAATCATTTTTTTTCAATTTCAAGTTATTCGATTCGAGTTATTTGAGTTATTCAATTCAAATTGAATAACTCGTGAAAATTTCAAGTTCGAGTTTGCCCACCTTGAAAACCGAAAAACCAAATTTTACAGTTTTGCGATTTAATCCTTGATTTCCTTTTTTTCTTCAATTTCCCCTTCATTTTAAGTCATTTTTACCAAATCTAAACCACATGTTCCTAAACCACTATAGTATACTTATTTAGCTTTAATTCATATTTTAAAAATAAATTTTCTCATTTTACAATTTAGCCCCTCAACTTTGTATGTTTTCCTCATTTCTTCAATTCCTTCTTCTTTTTAAGTCTTTTTTTTACCAAAATTGAATCACATGCTCCTAAACCAATGTATAATAACTATTTAGCTTCAATTCATATTTTTGAAAATAATTATTTTTTCAATTTATCCCCTCAAATTTGTATATTCTCATTTCTTTAATTTCTCATTCGTTTTAAGTCCATTTTTTTTACCAAAATTTAACCACATTCTCCTAAACTAATGTGAAGAACTATTTAGCTTCAATCAATGTTTTTAAAAATAATTTTCCTATTTTTACAACCCTCAACTTTATATGATTTCCTTGTTTCTTCAAACCCTCATTCGTTTTAAGTCCATTTTTGGCCGAATTTAAACCAAATGATCCACTATCGCTATTTATATCGATGTAACTTCAATTCATATTTTTAACAAAAATATTTTTTTTGCAATTTTATCCCTTAACTTTGCATTTTATACAACTTGGTCCTTCAATTGTATTTTTTGTAAATTCTTTATTTTCATCAATTTCTTAACTCTTTTATACTCACATCAATATTTTATCCTCAAAAGTTCTTTCTTTAAAAATAATATTATAAAAATAATAAATAATTTTAGATGATATTTTTTTATTAAATAACATTACAAATTTTATTTACACATGTGAAAAAGAATATATATATATATATATATATATATATATATATATATATATATATATGTGGGTGTGTACCTTATATGATTAGTGAAATTCATTTAAATTAGAATCAATTCGTACTATAACATTATAAATGATTTCAATTAAATTTGTACAAAAACTCGATAAACTCGACCCGAATCGAAAAAATGCAGATAAATTTTGAGTCATAGAATATAAGTAGTTAACTTGAATAATTCGAAATATTTTGACTCAACTCGACTCGATCGAATATTGATCCCTGATAATTGATATTAGCTATATTTGTTCACCCCCAATTTGCTTAACCAGTTACCATTGTTGGGGGCGGGATAGAAGGCTTGATTACAGGTTTTGATATTGAAGTAGACATTTTAATAGTGTGAGTTAATGGCCAGGGACCTAACTTTATTTCAACCTGTCTAGAATCTAGGGCACACAAAGGTTCCCCACAAGCAGAGTATTTTCCCTTTTTCTGGGCCATGTTTTTCATATATAATATATATATAGGATAATGAAGATCCCCATTTTCAATGGAGCACCCCAAATCTACAACCTCAACTTGTACACTTGAACTTTCAACTGTCACAAATGGCAAGGGGGCTCACACAGTGATGACAACGGCATATAACGGATTATTTTGCTGCTCCTAATCTCCATTTCATTTTTATTTTTATATATACTCGGTTTTCATTTACAGAGATATTTATTTATATCAGTGTAAAATTAAAATAATTTTATATACTTTTATAATTTTTTGTGGTTATTGTTTCAATGAACTAACAGTTGAATTTGTCAATGTAATTATATATGTCATACACAAAAAAGTTTAAATTAATTTGATATCTCTATCATATCAACCGTAAATATCTTTGTTGTACCCCTCCCAAATGCTTTCTGAATACATCATCTCTGTGAAAGATACCACCACCTTTGTACTACACTCTGGCATTCCCCCGAAGGCTCACCTCCAAGTTTTACGAAGCCTTTGGGATCCGCAAGCCCTCGGTGTAAAACCTCTGGAGCTCTTAGTCTCCGCACCACTCGAGGCACTATGGCCTCCGAAGCTCATATTCTCCGCACCACTCTCCCCACTCAGCTCTTGCACTTTGACATGACCGTTGTCAAGTCCACTTGACTCACCAGCTCAGTCTGCCGCTTGACAACAGGGTCCATTCTGTCATCCCTTTAGTAGTCATCATGACGCTAGACCTGACTTCATCTCATCGAACAGCACCAAGGGGATATAAATACCCCCAAGACCGAAGACAAACAGGACGACACTTCTATATTGACACCTCTCTCTCCTCTCCCACATGGCTCCACTAGCCTTCTCCACACTGTTTGCAGCTCTAGGCCCCAAATCAACCAGGGATAAACCGCCCGATTCTACTGCCGACCACCGTCTATTGTGGCTCTATGCCCGCCCCACGACAGATGAACCACCAAACCTCGTCCCCAAACCTTCATTCGAATACCGATTTCACCTCCTTATTTGGTGTCATTCAAAATCGACATCGACAATCTTCTATATCAATATATTTTAACATTTGAAAGTTTTTATACCAAATAAATTGTTAGATAATTTATTTATTCAAAACTCGACACGTATAATCTAAGCGGGTCAATTCCCTTTTATTTAAAATTTTAATTTTTATCTCTTAGTTAGACCTTGAATAATTTCTTTGGTCTCTTTTCGACCCTTCGAGATTTTACATAATATTTTGTATTATATTAGTTTCTTTGACATGTGTATGCGTTTATTTTTTTAATAATTATTTCTATTTAAAGCAAAGATAATTTAATATATAAATATAAAATATTTTAAAACTTTAGAACCCGTAGAGTGGTACCAGTGGTAAAGAATGATATATTTCATCTAAATGACCCGGGTTCGAGCTTTATATGTGCATGATATGTGTGCCTTATTAAAAGGCTAAAAATATTGAACAGATACTACCCGGTAATCACATCAATATATTAGAAAAACGTATTAAAACTTAAAAAATTTTAAATAATAAATATAAATATTAAAAATATGTTAATCACACAATGCAGATAAAACTGTTTGAACATGAGGCTCGACATCCACATCCCAGAACGTGTATAGGTGCATTTAGAGCAGCTCCATAGTCGGACCACCTCACATGCGAAGCGACAGCCCCATCTCCCCATCGGAATTGGACCCAATTTCCATTACTTCAACGCTGAAACTCGAGTGCCCTTTTGGCTCCATTTCCTAATGATTCAGAAGCAGAAACACTCACCATTGCATAAGATATTTTCATATCATGCCCTTCCCTACTTCGACGTGTATACCAGATTTCAGAGACTGTGAGCCTTATCTACAAACTAAAATATCTGTTTTCAGTTTACACGATTGTAGCCCAAATCGCTTTTGGAACCTAAACTAATGCATATCTGTTTATATTACCAATCTTTTCAATTTGGTTTAAAAAGTATTTTTCAAAAAGCTATTCTCTTACTTGTTAATTATTTGCTTCTTTTTAGCCTTAATTCTAAGAGGGGGACAAACCATCTAAACGTGGAATGAACCTTAAGTTTTGTAATCCCTTAATGTTATCTTTTTTAGACTAGATGAAAACGCAGTAATTGTTGGTTTCATTTCTTAGCCATTCTCTTACTTCTCGCATATTATGCCGGGTGAACATTTTCAAAGCTGGAAATAAGATGTCTGGCTTATTCTTGTCACAATCATTCGTATAAAATTCATTTCTTATACACTTCTGTCACAGCTAGTCATCCCTAAAACCATGAGGACAAAAAATTAATTGTTAAGCTTTGCATATTCACAATGCTAGGCTTCTAATTTTTGATCTTATTTAAGAGATTTAACGCATTGTCTTGCTAGACAAATTTATTGTTAGTAAACACTTTTTTTTTTGGCTTAAGGGGTATTTCCCCCCTAATGTCGTACCAAATATTAAATTTAGCCCATTCACGAAAAACGCAACCAATTAGGTCATTAAATTCACAAATTGCATCATTTAGCTCTTTGATTAACGTTGATTGTTAATTTGTTGACGTGGTAATTAACGATGCTAACGTAACAATTCACATATGAATGTTAGCGTGGCATAGAGATAACATTTGATTTTTCTTTCAAGGAATTCGAGGACAAAATTATTTTTTAAGAAGTTCAAAGGTATTGATCTATCTCTGTTGCACTGGTATGTAAACCTCTTTGTCATGACAACGAGAAATTATATCATAGGCTTGACTTGCCACATCATCAATGGTAATGGCTAATAAAAATCATCCATTTTATTAATTTTTTTCATGTTATCTTGTTACCAAGAGTGTTTTTTTAATTTAATTTACAGTAAATATGATTGAATATTCACTTGGTAAAAGATGACAAATTTTTTTTACTGAAATAAATGATTTTTATTAGTTAAGACGATGTATGACGTGACGAGCCGGGACTATGATATAATTTTTCTAACCATTAAGCCCAAATCTGTTGAGAATTCTACCTCTAGCCTGTAGGCCATCTCTGGCTTGTTGCGGCTGACTAAAACCAACTCCCGAACCATGGCTCACTCAAACTTGGACCACTTGATTGTGGCCCAAATTCCTCAACTCGTTTAACCCTTCTCAATATTTACCCAAAATCTCGATTTTCCAAGTCTATGTCTAAACTCGATTATTGTGTGCCCAAAAAATTGGGTCTTTTGGTTTGATCCAAAGTTAACCATACTCGACTCATTAACTAATCTAACATATTGAACGGTCCAAACCATTAACCGATCCGGTTCAAGATTTGATTAGAGATATGATCTCAGTCTAGAACCGTTTAACTTTTAATCGTTTACCAACCATTGATTCGTTAACCCATTGACCATTAACATGTCGACTCATTAATCATTTACAGTTGACTTTGACTGGATTTGTTGGCTTTGAAAAATTAGTACTTTTATTCTATTTTGATTGTATTACTTTATTTACCTATTGCGTAAATGTTTTTAACTTTTAGAAAGTGTTTAATCAATTTTTGAGTATGTGATGTTCTATTCAAACCCACCTATTTGAATAAGTTGATATTCAATATTACAAATCGAATTGTGTAACACCTCATACCAGTCTAGTCGGAAACTAAAAGAAACAATCAAATCAATCATATTACATTTAGCTATGCAAGTTTCCTTTCCAAAATTCAATCCTAACAATAATTGCATGAATTACATTTCCTTAAGTTAAGGACCATTCTTTAATTTTTTGATAGTTTAAGGGCTAACTTGTAATTTCAATAAAATTCAGGATTAACATATATTGTTCGTTTACCATGGTACGCAATGTCAAACAATAAAGTAACTCATGTCAGCATGTCAAAACAATTAGGGGCACATTTATAATTACAAGTACTAAGTGAAGCTAACAATGTATTTTAGCATTTTTCACCCTAAGGTATTGAAACTATATTAGGAGCATGGGCGGAGAGCCACATTGGTCATTGGGGTGTCGGTTGACACCCCCATTTTTTTTTGGAAAATGTATTTTTCTATATAGTTTGTATATAAAAACAAAAAAAAATATATGTAATTGACACCTCATTACAAATAAAATGACACCCCTTTATAAATAATTAATTTCTCTTAAATACCGTTCGAAAAAATGACACCCCTTGAATAAATTCTTGGCTCTGCCCCTGATTAGGAGTATCGAAATTTCTATACATGTATCAAAACTTCTACACATGTATCGAAACAATTTTGATCCGATGTTTGAAAGTATCAAAACTTCAAGAACATGTATCGGAATCCTAAGGGGAGGTAACAAAACCTAGAAGCTTATATAAAAACCTAAAAATAATATGTTGTAATGCCCTGGCTTAGAAGTTTTGGTAAAGTATTTGAGGTTCCTTGAACCAGTTTTTGGAGTTGTGGGTGAGTTCAGAAAAAACCCTTTTCGGGAAGTTTTAAAAATATAGAAAAATTATCTAAAATCCTTATTAATTATGTATAAGGTGTTGGTGAAATCAATTTTGGAAAAACGTTTTTGGAAATCAGACATTTTAATCTAGTGATTAAAATGTAGAGTTTCAAAACTATTTTGGTGACTGTTTTGCAAAATAATCAAAACATTGAATCTTTAAAGAGATATTTAGATAAGTCTAATTCAAACATTTCCCCTAAATATTTTGACTTTAAAAAGAGTTCTAAATTAAATAAAAGGGTATTTTAAAAGATTTCTATCATTTCACAAATTTAACGTTAAAACTCTCTCAAAGCTTTCTCTTCATTTTCCTTTCAACTAGACAGCTTTCTACCTTCAAGATTTAAAAGATAAAATCCCTTTTTATATTGGTTTTACATCATCAAACTTATTTCCAATGATTTATCTCTAAAGCCCAATGATTTTCTTTAGATTCTCTCAAGCTTTTCATTGAAAAATAAGGGAGAATTCTACCATTAGAGGTGAGTTGCGTTTTTCACCTCTAATGTAAGGTTATTTATTGAAAATCTCACGTTCTTGATTCTTTTATGGTTTTAGATTAAATGTTTTATAAAGAGACTTATGAAAATGTGCTTAATCAAGCTAAAAATGGTATTTTTGGTTCTTGTTTTGTTAGGTTTGGTAATGTTATCAACAATGTTTTTATTGTTAAATAATGTTGAGGTAATGGGTTGATCTTATAAATTCCGAAATTTGATGAGTTGGTGAAGTTTTGGGTTGATATTATTGAGTTTTTGGCTTAGATTTGTGAGGAATCAATAACTGATGGTTATATGATGACGGGTTGATGTTTTTGGATACTGTTAGATGTGTTTTTGATGATAACCTTGCTGGGTTTTAGCTAGAGATTGTTTGGGTTGATTTATTTGATGTTTTTGGTTAATTTCAGATACTAATCGATGAGTGAATGTTGCTAGATGTTGGATTTCTGAGTTGCTGCAGGTTTAAGGGCTGGTATAAGCTCTAATGCTCTGTTTTGAATTGTTTAGAAGTAGGGGATTTGGGTTTGGAAACTTCGAACGCAATTTTGGGTGATTTAGAGGCTTGATTCAGTGTTTCGGCTGGCGTTTGTGTGTTGCTGGTGAGTGGAATTGTTTTAAAAGCCTTAACTTGGTTAAAGACATGTTTTCGAGGGTTTAGATTGTGCTTGAAAGGCCAATCTAAGATCGAGAGTAAGTTTAATGGTTTTCTCCTTGTTCTCGGCTATTTACGTCTTGATCTTGTTTGATCATGATCATGTTTTTGGTTTGATGTTACATTCCACTTTTATCATGCATATTGCTCGTGTATAATTGGGATGAGAAATTTTATGTTTGTGGCCTTACAAAATAGTGAGAAAGTGTTGGCCTTGATGAGTATATTGGCACTTGTGATTCTTATTACCGGATATAATTGGCCGACCAATAGGATGAGAGTGCACTATAATGGTAAAATTCGCGTGTGGCCTTAGTGACGTTAGATTCCACTAAGGAGGAGTACGATGATAGGCATTCCACCAGAAGCTTATATTTTCTAGACGTTTTGAGTATTGTGATGGGCATTCCACTAGCAGTTGTCTACTTGTCTTGATTACGGTGATGGGCATTCCACCGAACATTATCCGCATATCCAAGTAAAAGTGCTAAAATGTCAATATACTCATATGACTCAAATTGCTCTTTATGCCTTATTATGTTGATGTTGTTGTTAGGCTTGAGATATATGTTTCCATGTAGATGTGGATGTTATGCCTTGATTTGTAATTCAAGCATATGGTAATTGAGCATGTTATGTTGAAAGTTATGTTTGAGAAATGATTTGTGAAATGACTCTATTTTCAAAAGCAAATAAAATGATTTAAAATTGCATTGTTGTTGTTGTTGTTGTCCTGAGCATCGCTCACTAAGCATTCTTGCTTACGCTCTCTTTTCCAACAATGTAGAGTCGTAGACCATTTGTGGTAGCAAGGAAGCAAAGAGTGGTCCATAAAGTTTACTTTTGCTCAGGTATGGTTTTGGCATCCAATAATAGTATGTTAGCAATGGGATAGGATCTTTATGCTTTAGGAGGTTTTGTTTTGAGACTCCCTATGTTGAGACATGTTTATGATGCCTTTTTAGACTTGTAAAGTACCTTTTCATGTTGAAGTATGATTTGGTTTGAAGTTTGACCGTTTTGTGAATTGTTTATGCTTAAGTTGCTTACATCTAGAATCTTGCTATGTTGATGTTGTTGCCATGCTTGTTGAGGTTTTGTGGTATGTTTGAGTTGTATGCATGTTTATGTCTTGTTTGAAGGGTCCATATGTGTTAAGATTGCAATAAACCAGTAAAATGTGTCATTGCAGGTTGGGCGTATCGATACGGTCGAGCCTGTATCAATACGGAGTACATGAAATGGTCTGATGGTATCGAAACGCTAAGGTCTGTTCCAGTACTTTTTACTACTAGAAACCTTGGTTCTAAAACGCTCCCGAGGGTGTTTCGATACGGGCTAGTGTTCCGAGCCCTTCGAATCTGTTTCGATACGACCAACTATTTTGTTAGTTATTGGAATCTTCTGAAGTTATGTTTTCTTGCATTTTAGTCCCTATTTTTTATGCGATCGTTGTATTGAGTTTAGATGGTTGTTTTAAGTTGCATTTTGGCATATGGGCATGAAATATGACTAATTGAACATTGGTAAGCCTAATTTCATGCTAGGTCCCTATAGTGTGCTAGATTATGCATTTTGGTCCCTTGAAGCTTGAATCTCTTAATTGATGTCGTTCTCGTTTTTTTCCGCTGTGAGTTTCTATCACATAGGATGTTAATGACATTTAGAAAAGAAAAGAAAAACAGGGTTGGTAATTAGAGTGAAACCTTAGCTGGTTTTTCTTCGGTTTTCCCTGTGTATCCCGTTTGGTTCGGTCTGGCAGCTAGACCGGACTAAGGGAGTTACATTTGTTGGTATCAGAGACAAGTTATCGAGCAATCGAGAAGGTAAGTGAGGTAAGGTTTTTTCCTGTGTGGTTGTTGTTTGCGATGCACAGTGTTTGTGAGCATGTTCGTTGGTTTTACGGTTGCTTGTGTTGTAGAGGAAGGCACCCAATGCTATATACTATTTTGAAAAAGTGGTTTTAACTTAAAGTAATTGAACGTCTTGGACCCTTGCTATTGCTGACCCAAATCATTTCTGTGTTTATTTGTTTGTTTGTTGTTAGATAGCATATCTTGGTAAGATGAGACCGAGGCGTGGTCATATAGTTGGAAATCCTGGTAATGAAAATCCTGAGAATGTGCGAGAGGAAAATTTGCCTCCTCCTCCACCGGGCGATGGTAGAGCAGGTATTGGAGGTGATGGACCTGAGGGTGGCCAAGGACAAGCCGGTATGGATATGACTCCCTTGATTCAGGCTATAGCCGAGGCCTTTAGACAGCTGTAGCCGATATGCGTGTTGTGGCACCACCTCAGGGTGCGGGGAGTGGTTTACCCGTTGAGAGACTCCGTAGTTTGGGCGAATCTAAGGCTTGGCTTGAGAGTACTGTTTGTATCTTGGGTTAGATAGAGTGCACCGATGCACAAGAGTTGGGTTATGTTGTGTCACTGCTTCTGTGTGATGCTTATGCAGGGTAACATGATTGTATCCGAGTACGAGGTACAATTTGTCCGGTTGAGTCCATATGCTTCTGAGTTGGTTCCCACTGAGAGGGAAAGATGTGAACATTTCAAATATGGCTTGGTTCAGGAGGTGAAGACCTTTATGTTGGCCTCAGATTATGTGGATTTTGATGTTTTGGTCACTAGGGCCAAGGATATCGAACAGAGCTTGGGATTGAGTACTCGTGGTGGTGGATCTAGTTCAGGAAAAAGGTTTGTCGAATGGGGTAGAGGCCATGCCAAGAGGCACAAGGATAAGAGGTACCAACCTTACCATAGGCGTGGAAGTGGTAACCCGTGACGTAGCCATCAGGGTCAAGGAGCTGTTGTTCGTACACATGAGTGCGCTAAATGCGTGAGACGCGATTTCAATGAGTGTTGGGGTAATTATGGCTCATGTTGAAACTGTGGGTCTCGAGCACATTTGAGACGTGATTGTCCACATCCGGCTAGAGATGAACAGGCTCCGGTTCGAGTAGTTGAGAATCAGAGAGGCCGTGCGCGCGGTCCAGGTAACTTTCAGCGTAGGGATGATGGTTAAAGAAATGTAGCTCATGTGGTTGTTGTACAGCCCAAGGGTGGTTTGTAGTTAAAATTATTTCTCTTAGGTTGGTTTTAGTATGCCTAATGAGCCACTTTGTTTGTAGTTAAAATTCTTTCTCTAAGGTTGGTTGGTTTTAGATGATTCACCTATTTCATTTTTCAAAGGACCAACACTTTTGAAAGAATTTTTGAGCTCATCTAACACCTTTTGGTGTTCAATGTTACATTGAGAAATAAGTTTATTTAAATCTACATTTTCTTTTTGAAAGTATTCAAGTTCATCTTGTAGACCTAAAATCTTTTTCTCAACTTCCAAGATAGCTTGAGAAATTAAATCATTTTTAGCATTCAAATCCGAAATGACTCTTTTATTTTTCAAAACAGACTCCTTATACTTCTAAACTAACTCATCATACACCTTTTGTAACTCATTATATGCTTCATGCAATTCATCATAGGTAAAATCAAAAGTAGACAAGTTAGAGGTTACCATAGAATCCTCTTCAATAGCCATGAGGCAAAGGTTGGCCACTTCTTGTTCCTCATCCTCGGATGACTCCTCATCACTCCAAGTAGCAAGTTGGCTTTGAACTTCTTCTTCTTCTCAATGCCCTTCTTCTTGAGTTGAGGACACTCGGAACGGATGTGACCCAGTCTCTTGCACTCAAAGCATATGATCAGATCCTTTTCTTCCTCTTTGTTCTTGGTCTTGAAGTCCATCTTTCTTTGAAACTTTCTACCTCGGTTAGACCTCATGAACCGTGAGAATCTCTTGGATATCATAGCCAATTCTTCAAGATCTTCCTCCTTACTAGAAGTGCTCTCCTCATGTAGAGAAGCTTTGAGAGTCACTCCTAGTTTCTTCTTCTTGTCTACCTCAAGATTTTCCCTTCCTTGCTTCATGATTTCATGAGTTAGGAGAGAACCAACTAGCTCATCAAGCTTCAACGTCTTCAAATTATTTGCCTCGATGATATCGGTTCTTTTCCCATCCCAAGACTTGAGAAGAGAGTAGAGTAGCTTCCGGACTAGCTTGTCCTCCGATATGATCTCTCCAAAACCTTTTAGTCCATTAACGATGGTTGAAAAATGATCAAACATCATAGATACGGTTTCGTCGGGCTCTATCTTGAAATTCTCATAGCTAAGATTGAGAATTCCAATCTTTGTTTCCTTCACATCGCTTGTCCCTTCATAGGTTGTCTCAAGTGTATCCCACACTTCTTTAGCACTTTCGATGGAAGAAACCTTGGAGTAGATATCCGGTCCAATAGCACAAAATAGTATGTGAAGAGCATTTTAGTTGATTTGAAGCTTCTTTCGATCATCTTCACTCATTTCTACTTTTCTTTTCGGCACAAGTCTTCCTTCATCGGCTCTCTTCTTCGGAATAATGGGACCGTCTTTTATAACATCCCAAACGAGGAAACCGCTTGACCTTATGCAGAGACACAACCGATTCTTCCAACACGGATAGTTGTCACCATTGAAGAAAGGCGGTTTAGTGATTGATTGGGACTCATACATGCTCGAGCCGGAGGTAGATGCCATGGCTTGCTTTGTTGATGATCACACTCATCCTAAAATCTCCTCTTTTGGTTGTTAATTCTTCAAAAAGGTAGGCTCTAATACCAATTGTTGAGTGGATCAAAGGATTGATCAAAGCCAAGAGGGGGTGAATTGGGTTTTTAAAATTTTAGAAGTGGAGTGGATAAATAAAATTGAAGACAAAGACAATTATAGTGGTTCAAGTTCCAAATGAACTCTAAATCCACTACCTTAGCTCTCACTAAGGATTTTTCAACAACTTCACTAGTTGATCTTCCCCTTTTCTAGGCTTAGGAGGAAACCTTTACAAAACCAGTCAATTTTCTACCCAAAATTGACCAAACCCTCACTTGGTTACAAAAAAGAATTTGAAAGCAATAAGAAGTATCTCTCAATACAATTTTGCCCCTTTAATACAAGCACTCAACCCAAATTAAAATACAAGATAAGAATTACACTCAAAGACAATTTGAGATTTTACAAGAATGAGAATTTTGGTCCTTGAGCTTGGATTTTGTGTATGGATGTTTCTCTTAGATTCAATAGTTGTTGTTGGTCTTCAATGGGCTTGTTTTTATACCTTCTCCATTAATTCTAGTCGTTTGAGTGGTTAAGGAATTGATTATAGCCATTAGAACCCTCTCTCACAACCATAAATGCACTTCTGCAGCCTACCATGTCGGTACTCGAGGAAGCGTGTCGATACCTGTCTCAAAAAAGAAAGAGCCATTGCACAAATATAAGAGAGGTGTATCGGTACGTGATAGGGAAGCGTATCGATACGGGGAATACCGTATCGATGAAATTTTTTTAACATAGCTCACTGGAGGATATCGTATCGATACCCTATTTAAGATTCAGTTACCAACCAACTACCAAGCCAACGATCAAAATATTTAAAGCTCTGATTTTAAAAATATTTTTAAAGCGTATCGATACAGGTGAGATTGTATCGATACTTGATTCAAACACTGGGATTTTATAGAGATAGCGTATCGATACAGATGGAATCTGTTTCGATACCTCGTATCGATACGGTAAGGAGCGTATCCATACATTTGTCTCCAGTAGCCAAGTTTCTAAAAATGTATTGATACCCTTAGGGGTGTATCGATACTCATAGACGTTTTTGAGCATTTTGGCCTTGGAACACTTAGAAAAAGTTTAAGAGTTTGAGTTTTTCAAACTAGAGCAAACCTTTGATGATTTGAAAACCTTTTAAGGGACTTCAAAATTTATTTAGAGATTTCAATTTGGTCCTTAAAACACTTTGTTATATCAAAATCAAACATATGTTTTACACAGTTGAAGGTAAAAGATAAAGATGTACCGAAGACAGCTTTTCACACTTGCTATGGACATTATGAGTTCTTGGTGATGCCCTTTGGTTTGACGAATACACCAGCTGCTAGACCTGGCAAACTTGACCCGAGACCCGAAAACTGAATTGATTTACCCGAACCGAACCTGAACCGAAAATGCTTACCTGAAATTTGACCCGAAACCCGAAACCGAACCGAAATGGACCTAAACCAATAGACCCAAACCGAATGGACCTGAACCGAAGACAACCCGAAATAAATAAAAGATATTAATAGAAATAAAAAAGATGAGATATGAACAATCGTACAACTCACCAAAAAGTCAAATATATTGGCTTTATAAAGCCATATAAAGGCTGTAAAAAAACGACCAACCTAAAAACTTGATTAAAATTGGCCAATCTCCCATCAACCAGAAATTAACCTGAACCCAAAAATCAACCGAACAATATAATCGAACTAGAACTGAACCGAACTCGAATCGAACCGAACCTGAACTAAATGATATCAAACCCGAAATAATCGAAACCGAAATGACCCGAACCGATTGACCCGTTTGCCACCTCTACCGGCTGCATTTATGGATATGATGAATAAGGTATTTCATGAGTATTTGGATCAGTTCGTAGTAGTGTTCATTGATGATATTTTGATCTATTCCCGTACCGAAGAAGACCACGATAAGCATTTGCATTTGGTGTTACAAACCTTGTTAGATAATCAACTATATGCTAAGTTAAGCAAGTGTGAATTTTAGATTAGAGAAGTAGTATTATTGGAGCATATAGTATCAACTGAGGGAATTATAGTGGATCCTAAAAAGGTTGAAGCAGTTGTACCTTAGGCACCGTAGATGGGTAGAATTTCTTAAAGATTACGACCTTTCGATTGAGTACCATCTAGGTAAAGCCAATGTAGTGGCTGATGCTTTGAGTAGGAAAGTGGCAGTTGAGTTGTGAGCAATGTTTGCTAGGCTAAGTTTGTCATATGATGGTGGTCTAATAGCGGAATTGAAAAATTAAACCTTTGTTGATTCAGTTGATTAGAGAAAAGCAATTGCAAGATGGAACGTTGGCACCATATGTACAAGACATAGTGGAAGGTAAACTGTCAGATTTCTGTTATAGTGATGATGGTGTTCTATGCTTCAAAGGTAATGTTGTTGTACCAAATGATGTTGATTTGAGGCGTACCATTTTGATCGAAGCTCATAGTAGTTCGTTTACTATGCATCCCAGGAGTACAAAGATGTATCGCGATTTGAAGGATGAGTACTACTGGGTTGGCTTAAAGAAAGATGTTGCTGAATTTGTGAGCAAGTGTATGATTTGCCAGTGTGTTAAGGCCGAACATCAGTTTCCTTCTAGGTTGTTACAACTGTTGAGAATTCCCAAGTGGAAGTGGGAGAGGATTACTATGGATTTCGTATCAGGTTTGCCTTTAACACCTTCTAAGAAGAATTCTGTTTGGGTAATTGTTGATCATTTTACGAAAAGTGCACATTTCTTGGCTGTTAATACTACTTATACCTTAGATAAGTTGGTTGATTTGTACATCAGTGAGATTGTGAGATTGCATGATGTACCTAAATTGATTGTATCAGATAGAGATATGAGGTTCACAGCTGGATTTTGGGAGAGTTTGCATAGTGCTTTGGGTACTCAGTTGAGTTTTAGCACTTTTTATCATCATCAGACCAATGGTCAGTCAGAAAGAGTCATACAAGTTTTAGAAGATATGTTCAGATGTTACATTATTGATTATCAGGGTTCATGGGAGAAGCATATACCATTAGTAGAGTTTGTCTATAACAACAACTACCAAGCAAGTACTCAGATGGCACCTTACAAAGCTTTGTATGGCAGAAAATGTAGAACACCTATTTGTTGGGCCGAAGCGGGACAAAAGTTGTTATCGTTGATGGACATGATTAAGGGTACTGCCGAGAAAGTGAAGTTGATATGTGACCGTTTGAAAGCAACTACAGATTGACAAAAGTCGTATGCAGATTTGAAACGTAGAGAAATAGAGTATACTGTGGGCGAGAAAGTGTTTTTGAAAGTTTCACCTTGGAGGAAGGTGATGAGATATGGTAGAAAAGGTAAACTGAGTCAGAGGTTCATTGGTCCTTATGAGATAGTTCAGCGAGTTGGTCTCGTCGCTTATAGATTGATTTTGCCACCCGAGTTGGAAAAGATCTATAATGTGTTCCATGTTTCAATGCTTCAGAAGTATAAATCAGACCCGTCTCATGTTATGCCTATTGAAGAGATTGAATTGAATTCAGATTTGTCGTATGTTGAAGAACCAGTTGAAATCATAGCTTCGTACAACAAAGTGTTGTGTGGTAGAACCATCGAGTTGGTCAAGGTTAAATGGTGACATCGAGGTGTGAAGGAAGCCACTTGGGAGCGAAAGAATGACATGAGGAAACAGTTTTCACATCTCTTTCCACTAGGTAAATTTCGAGGACGAAATTTCTTAAGTGGGGGAGAGTTGTAATGCCCTGGTTTCAGGCTTAGAAGTTTTGGTACAGGATTTGAGGTTTGTTGAACCAATTTTTGGAGTTGTGGGTGAGTTCAGGGAAAACCTTTTTCGGGAAGTTATAAAATATGGAAAATTATCTAAAATCCTTATTAATTATGTATAAGGTTTTGGTGAAATCAATTTTGGAAAAACGTCTTTGGAAATTGGACATTTTAGTCTAGTGACTAAAATGTAAAGTTTCAAAACTATTTTGGTGATTGTTTTCAAAAGAATCAAAACATTGAATCTTTAAAGAGCTATTTAGCTAAGTCTAATTCAGACATTTCTCCTAAGTATTTTGACTTTTAAAAAGAGTTTTAAATTAAATAAAATGGTATTTTAAAAGATTTCTATCATTTCACAAATTTGACGTTAAAACTCTCTCAAAGCTTTCTTTTCATTTTCCTTTCAACCAAAAAGCTTTCTACCTTTAAGATTTCAAAGGTAAAATCCTATTTTATATTGGTTTTACATCATCAAACTTATTTCCAATGATTTATCTCTAAAGCCCAATTGTTTTCTTTAGATTCTCTCAAGCTTTTCATTAAAAAACAAGGGGAAATTCTACCATTAGAGGTGAGCTGAGTTTTTCTCCTCTGACGTAAGGTTCTTTATTGAAATTCTCACGTTCTTGATTCTTTTATGGTTTTAGATTAAAGGATTTATAAAGAGACTTATGAAAATATGCTTAATCAAGCTAAAAATGGTTTTTTTGTAAGATTTTTGTTTGGATCTTGTTTTGATGCATTTGGGAATGCTATCAACAATGTTTTTATTGTTAAATAATGTTGAGTTAATGGGTTAATCTTATAAATCCCGAAATTTGATGAGTTGGTGATGTTTTGGGTTGATATTATTGAGTTTTTGGCTTAGATTTGTGAGGAATCAGTAACTGATGGTTATATGATGATGGGTTGATATTTTTGGATGTTATTTAATGTGTTTTTGATGATAATCTTGCTGGGTTTGAGCTGGAGATAGTTTGGGTTGATTTATTTGATGTTTTCGGTTAATTTTGAATACAAATAGATGTGCGAATGTTGCTAGATGTTGGATGTCAGAGTTTCTGCAGGTTTAAGAGCTGGTATAAGCTGTAATGCTCTGTTTTGAATTGTTTAGAAGCAGGGGAATTGGGTTTGGAAACTTTGGACGCGATTTTGGGTGATGCTGGGCTTGATTCGGTGTTTCGGCTAGCGTTTGTGTGTTGCTGTTGAGTGGAACTATTTTAAAAGCCTTAACTTGGTTAAGGACATGTTTTCGGGGGTTTAGATTGTGCTTGAAAGGCCAATCTAAGCTTGAGAGTAAGTTTAATGGTTTTCGCCTTGTTCTCGGCTATTTAAGTTTTGATCTTGTTTGATCATGATCATGTTTTTGGTTTGATGTTACGTTCCACTTTTATCATGCATATTGCTCGTGTATAAATGTTATCCCATGTGATCCCATGTTGTAAATGATGTTCCTATTGAGGTAAGATGTGTTGAATACATGCTATGCATGGAAAATGTGTATATGGTAATTGGGATGAGAAATGTTATGTTTGTGGCATTGCAAAACAGTGGGAAAGTGTTGGCCTTGATGAGTATATTTGCAATTGTAGAGATTCTTATTACCGGATATAATTGGTCGACCAATAGGATGGGAGTGCACTATATTGGTAAAATTCGTGCGTGGCCTTAGTGACGTTAGATTCCACTAAGGAGGAGTACGGTGATAAGCATTCCACTGGAAGCTTATATTAGCTAGAAGTTGTGAGTACAATGATGGGTATTCCACCGAAAGTTATCTGCATATCCTAGTAAAAGTGTTAAAATCTCAATATACTCATGTGACTCAAATTGCTCTTTATGCCTTATTGTGTTGACGTTGTTGTTAAGCTTGAGATATATGTTTCCATGTAGATGTGGATGCTATGTCTTGATTTGTAATTCAAGCATATGATAAATTGAGCATGTTATGTTGAAATTTGTGTTTGAGAAATGATTTGTGAAATGGCTATGTTTTCAAAAGCAAGCAAAATGGTTTAAAACTGCATTGTTGTTGTTGTTGTTGTTGTTGTTGTTGTTGTTGTTGTCCTGAGCACCTCTCACTAAGCATTCTTGCTTACGCTCTCTTTTCCAACAATGTAGAGTCGTAGACCATTTGTAGCAGCAAGGAAGGAAGGAGTGGTCCAAGAAGTTTACTTTTGCTCAAGTATGGTTTTGGCATCCAATAATAGTATGTTAGCAATGGGACAAAACCTTTATGCTTCAGGAGGTTTTGTTTTGAGACTCCCTATGTTGAGGCATGTTTATGATGCCTTTTTAGACTTGTAAAGTACCTTTGCATGTTGAAGTATGGTTTGGTTTGAAGTTTGATCGTTTTGTGAATTGTTTATGCTTAAGTTGCTTACATCTAAAATCTTGCTATGTTGATGTTGTTGCTAAGCTTGTTGAGGTTTTGTGGTATGTTTGAGTTATATGCATGTTTATGTCTTTTTTTAAGGGTCAATATATGTTAAGATTGCAATAAACCAGCAAAATGTGTCATTGCAGGTCGGGCATATCGATACGGTCGAGCCTGTATCGATACGAGTACCTAAAATGGCCTTATGGTATCAAAACACTAAGGTTCGTTCCGATACTTTTTGCTACTGGAAACCTTGGTTCTGAAATCCCCCCGAGGGTGTTTCGTTACGGGCTAATGTTCCAAGCCCTTCGAATCTGTTTCGATACGCCCGTATCGGTACAAGGCAACTTGTATCGATACGGCCGGTTGCTTTGTTAGTTATTGGAGTCTTCTGAAGTTCTGTTTTCTTACGTTTTAGTCCATGTTTGTTATGCGATCGTTGTATTGAGTTCGGATGGTTGATTTAAGCTGTATTTTGGCATATGGCCATGAAATGTTACTAATTGAACATTGGTAAGCCTAATTTCATGCTAGGTCCTTGTAGTGTGCTATATTTTTCATTTTGGTCCCTTGATGCTTGAATCGCTTAATTGATGCCGTTCTCATTTTCTTTCGCTGCGAGTTCCTATCACATATGATGTTAATGGAATTTAGAAAAGAAAAAAATTGGGTTGCTAACCGGAGTGTAACCTTAGCGGGGTTTTCTTCAATATTCCCCATATAACCTGTTTGGTTTGGTCTGGCGGCTAGACCGGGCTAAGGGGGTTACATATGTAATTAAGGGTATTAAAACCAAGACAAAAGTATTGAGACTCATGATCTATTTTGCATAAATTAAGCATAATAAATCTCAATCTCATCTCTAAATGATGTTTGATTCACCTATACATTTTATAACATGATTCAATTCATCATAACTTCAGTCAACATGCATCAATTCTCAACAAGAAAACACGTAAATATGCAACTGAATTCAACAAGCAAGGCACATGCAAAGAACATTTTATTGACACATTCAAGTTATGTAAAATACTTATCATACCACGATTGTTTCAAGTATAAACTATGTATACTCGAGTCTCTACCGATAGATATAACACAAATTACACACACACACGCACACACACACACACATATTGTAACACCCCAAGAACCGGTGATCGAAAATCTAAATCCCAGTGAGTCAAAATGAACATTGACCATTGACCATGTGGTTAATTTCACATATATTGATAGTCAATTAGAAATTGTCATTGATATTGGGATACATTGCAAGCAATGCAAACTTAAGGAACATTGTATGGTGACTAAAATGCAAGGATTAAGTCTTAAGAGGTCAAAGAGCAAAGAGTGGGAAGTTTGAGGACTAATTAAGTGATTAACTCCTAAAGAGACTAATCATCTTACACGTGGACTAAGGAGAAGAGACTACTTCACCCAAAGGTTTCCTGAACTACCTTAGTAATTAAACTAAAAGATATAGGAAAGAAAGTTGACAAAAACTATTCCATCGGGTAAATGTTAAGCAACCACCTCCCCTTCTCCTGCCTAATCTAGCACCTCCATTGAAGGATTTCTCAAGCTTTGATTTTATTTGATTTATTGATCCTAGTCAGCTTCAATCAATCAACCAAGGTAAGCTCATTGATTCCTTATTGATTTTTATGGTGAATTCATGGAGAAATCATAAAATTAAACATAGTGAAACCCTAGCTAAATTCCATAGACTCCTAAACTTGTATGATTATGTTTTTGTAGTCAGGAATAATCATAGATATTGTTTATAATCATTGAATTCATCGAAATAAAATTTGATAAATTTTCCATGCATTGCTATATAGCTCAATTCATTGGTGGAAAGGGTTCACCAACACGTAGCAAGCCTCATAGCAAGGGAATTGTAATCCGGGAGCCCCAACAACTTCGGAATCATCTGTGAGTATAGTTGTGTCATGAGATTGGCTAGGTGTCATCCCTTTGCATCATCCATTGTTGTGGTAAGCATCATTAAGTCAAATGTTCTTGCTTTTATTGATATTGAAACATTGAACAAGGTAAGCATTGATTTACACGAATATTATTAGCCTATATATTGAATCCTTGGATACGAGTAGACATTGAATACAATTGGCATGCCATAGAATTCATTGAGCTCAAGTACGGGTGGACTACGGTCCTTGGGTTGAAAACCCTTATTGGCGATGGTGATGTTGGCGAGATGTATGTGTTTTGGTCATTGGCGATGTTGAGGGATAGGTCGTCTATTGATAGCTTGGAGATGTTGGATGGGAATTCACGTATCCATCGATTACTTCAATTCAAGGAATATGAACATTGAGAATATATGTGATTTATAGTTTGCATTTACATTGTTAATCCATGCTTGATACTTGTTTCATAAGGTTAAATATGATTTTACATTGATTCATATAATATTGGATTCGTTGGCATGTATTACATTACAACTTGTTATTATTGATAACTACCTCACTAGGCTAAGTAAGCCTAACATAGTTCATTGCATACGTTTTCAGGTTCTATAGCCCTATGACATGGATCCTGGATAGCCGGTTGCAAGTCACCTTCGGGTCACTATTTTGTAATGTATATTTACCCCTCGAACTCCTAGAATAATGTCATATGGCTCTAGTATGTTTTGAATGTTATAATAGAGATGTATGAATATGAAAGTTTAGGTATGAATATATGGTATATTTTGGAGTTTAGAATAGAATTTGAGTTGCATATATGGTTGGAATTATACTTCTATAACTTAAACGTTGCTAAAGAGGTTAAAATAAGGTATAAGCTTGAAACATAGGTCATAGAACTTATTGGAGACAATTGGTATCGATTAAGGGGTCATGGGACATGTTTTGGTTAGGTAAATGGCTTAAAAACCAGCAAAACAAAGGAATTGCAAACAGGGCGTACCAATACGGATGGGTGCGTATCGGTATAGGTGTTTGGACCAAACCATTAAAAGGGTACTAGTACGGACCAGGGTGCATCGGTAAGAAATTTTGACACTGAAATTTGATTATTTGCCTAGGTACCGGTACGAATGGGACCCGTACCGATCCCCCGTTTGTTCATAGCCTAGTACTAGTACGGCGTGACCCGTATCAATATCGATTTTTGTCACTAGAATTTGTAACTTTGGTTTGATTATAAATGGGTATCGATACGTGATAGGACAATATCGATACGACTTCATGAGCACCGATACGGACTACCCTGTATCGATGCTGAATTTTTCCACTTGAAAATATTTTGAACATGCGTATCAATACGACCTCTTGATTGATGATACCGAGGTAGGTAATTCAATTAATTGTTTGAAACAGTTTGCACAATTTATAAAACATTCCTTTGGTTTTGATTAGGCTAATTGAATGTGTTATTAACCTCAAAACTCAGTGAAAATTTGGTATGCATGCATAATATTACTTTAATTTAGTATTGACACTGTTAATTGCTGGTAAGAACCCTAATTTTTCTAAATTTTACAATTTGTTCCCTAAACACTAATTTCATTGGTTTTGAACCTATATTAATAAATTGATTAATTAATTGACTACCTTAGAGTCACAATTATTGTAATATTGTGTAACACCCCCTTCCCGATCTAGTAGGGGACCGGGTCGGAAAAGCGTTACCGGAAAACAAATTCAGAATTCAGAGACGAAACTGTAGTACAGAATTTACTCAGAATGTCTTATTAATCAATCTTAGGACTTAACAAACCTATTCAGAATTGGGGTTCATTTTAAACTTTTTAAACTTAAAGGACTAAATTGCAAATTTTACAAATTAGTAGACCTAGTCAGGGTTTCATATAACCAACATGCAATTAAACCTATCAATTTTTAACCTATGAACTTTCATTACTATCGGGTGTCATTTACCCATCTAATTAAGCCATATGAAATTTAGTGACCATTTTGCAAATTGTCTAAACTTCATTTTTAACCATTTTAACAGTTTCAACTAACATCGTATCGATACACTAAGCCAAATTTTATATTTCCAGATTCAAGGATATCAAGCCGTACCGATAGAGTTAAGCTCGTATCGATACGCGTTGACTGCATTGACCTCGTACTGATACTACCTAAGACCGTATCGATACAATTTTTCAAACCAGATTCTAGTGACCAATTTTGTATTGATATGCCTATACCATATCGATACACTCTATTTCATTAAGCCAATTTATGCCTAACTGTACCGATACGCCATCACCTGTATCGATACGACCTGACCTGTAATGGCAAAATTTTGATGGTTTTTATTCAAATTAGCCCACCGAACGATGTCCAAACACTACCAAATTTTACCAGCAAGTTTGTAAACATATAATCTACTAGTGAGTCAAGTTTCATACCATTCTTAATCCATTTTCTATGTTTTCCAACTTTTAAGCCGAATATGCACATTATGTTATTTTAGTCATTACCAAAAGGTTATTTAGGGCTATTCAAACTTATACATAACATGACTATTACCCACATAGTTCAAACATCAAAGCCAACTAGTTTAGCTACTTTGCCACCATTTTAGGAGTTCGTAGGGACAAAATAATTTACTTTAAGCTTGTGGTGACTTGTTGATCTTCCAACTAACTTCGATCTCGATATGATATACTCTTTAACCCGAAATGTTATGGAAGATGAATGCATTAGAATTACATAGTCTAAGTGAGGTATCCTTAAACCATGAATGAGCATATGACATGTAAGTTAGCATGCTTTAATGGAAATTTAACATACTTGACATATAGCATAGCATCAATAATTAACATGGCAACTATAATCGATAACGGTACTTCATAACAATGAACATTAGCACAACAATAATCCATGACAATATTCAATAGTTTTCCTTGGATCGATTTATAGTATATGGATACACGAATTCCACATCAACACCAACAATAACAATGGTCTAGTCATCATCCCTCCGCCGCACCAATTTGACCAATTCACAAGAACATCCCTTCGCCGCACCACAATAAAGGTCATAGCCTACAACCCATACCAATGAGCTCATGAATTCTATGGCATGCCAATTGTATCCAATACTCTCGAATCCAAGTTTCTATAATCAATAATTCAATAACGGTATTTCAATAACAATAGTACCATATCGATTAATCAATAGCAATGATTCATATCAATAGACCAATAACAATAATTCAATGATTTCGATGGCAATAAAAACAATGCTTTGGACATGGATTCAATGCAAAACTTACCCTTACTTACAAAATATGGCTTTCGAAAATGATTTATGCAAAATCCTTCAATATAATGGTTAGCAAATTACTAATCAATAATTCGAGATGGCACCTAGTCAACTCTCGAGACTCCGACTACACTCACCTTACACTCTAAATCTCCTAAGGCTCTCGGATGGTGATTCCTTTATTCCTAACTTTGTTTGGAGACGATGGTCTAGCTTCCTTCAACTCTTGAGCTAGGCAAAGCAATAGGAGATTGTTATAATCAATATTCATTTCTAAGCTTGAAATAGCCATTAGCTATTCAATAGATTCATGGATCAAAACTTGAAGAATAAGTGCTTGACTTAGGGATTATAACTTGAAATTAAACCTCCAAGGGTCTATAGAATCATCAATAAATTTAGGGCTTTTACTTACCCAATTAATAGCTATGGAGTGAAGCTTCCAACTCAAAGAAATCTTAAGCTTTAAGGGTTCAAAAAAAGAGGTGTGTGCTTGAGCTTGGTGGAGGGGATGAGAATGGTGGTGTACGCTTGTTTTAAGACAAAAGATGGGAACTTTAGCTTCGGTGAATAGCAAGACAAAATGAGAGCTGTTTCTTAATCCTTTTTAAGAAACTATTTTCTAATCATTTTCCACCTCCTCATGAACCAATGAAAAGCTTTCCTCCACCTAAGGGTTTACTAAAACTAATCTCCATCATTTCAAACCTTTTTATTGTTATTGATGATTAATCATCATTTTCCCTTACTTCAAATGATCTCACGTGATGTGGGTGGCAACCAAGTAGGTGAGTCATCACTAATTCCCTTTTCTATTGAATCAGACACTAAATAAATTTTAAACAGAGGACCGTATTGATACCCTCTTAATCGTATTGATATTGTGAACCTTAATTTGGTAAGTTAGTTATAAACCGTTATACCGTACCGATACGATACCTACCATATCGATACCCTTGACTCAGATTCAACATTTTGGACTTTCTGATAAGTTCCTTAATCAAAGATCATGCTCAAACAAGGTTCAACATCAAGAAAATGGATCATATAATCAACATCGATACAACTATTTAGACTTTCATATTAGGATTTCCGATCACCGAAATCCAAATAGACCGGTTTTGGGGATGTTACAACTCTTCCCCCTTAAGAAAAATTCATCCTTGAATTTTTTACCTGAGATAGCGTCTTGCTCATCCTCTTGTTGATTTCCATTCATGTGGTACATTCGTGCGGAGACTTTAGATTCGGGATTGTACGATGCTTTGAATGAGTTTTGTTGACGCTCCAAAAGTACTAATTTGTATACCAATTTCACATCCTTTTACATGTCTTTTAAGTACATTTAGTTGCATTCTATCGTAGGAACCATGCATTTGCATTAAGAGTTAGGATTTTATGTTATGCCAGTTTGAAAGGTTATTTTTAGCAAATTTTTGCATGTTGGCATAGCTAATGGCACGTCAGCTGGTAGAATAGGAGCAGGCGACGACACTAAAGAGGATGCCGAGGTAACGTTGGCGTGGAAAGACCTTTAATGCCAAGAACCAGTCAGCAGAGTAGAACATTTGATGCTAGGCCAAGAATATGTTGACTCCGAAAAAATAGGACCATATCAGGCTATGAGAAAATATGAATCAGATCAATCTCCGAGAAAATAGGGCACGAGAAGTGCAAAGCTTGGTTGGCAGTACCATACCAAGCTGTGATGCCGGAGGAACATTGGCACAATGACGCCAGCCCTAACTTGATCAACCTTACTAGTCAAACGCCGGATAAGATGATCACCTACCTTATCCATGCACGTTCGAATTCAAATTCAGGATATTCTTAGGCTATCCATGGAGTCCTATTTAATCCCGATAAAAGCAAAATGAAAAGGGAGGACGGTGGAGAATCGAGGAGAGTGATCAGAGATAAGGAGCAACAGTCGAGAGCCTGGCCGTGAAGAGTTGCATCGATAGACCTTCTTCTAGCCCATCCTCTTTGTTGTTATTTTTCTTTTCTTAGTTTTAATGACGATGGATGTTGAAAACGATTATGGTTTTTTGGTTGACACCCTCACCATAAACTAATTTAATAGTTGGTGAGGGGTGTTTACATTTGAATGTTGTTTTTAATGTTTAGTTTTTAATAAATTAGCACTGCCTCGACACTATTTTTCCTATCAGGCATGTTCTTCATTTTTAGGTGTGTTGCCAGCCGACATCTGGCACTATCTCTTTAAATATTATGTCAAGCGACGGCTGACATAGTTGGCTTATTACAACTCAATATCATAACTGACTTGGGTGGCAACGATTGATTGCTAGATACAAAGGAGAGATGCTTCGAAAGAAGATGTTCAAGTAGATGAACTTACTTCGGGAGTGAAATCTACCCCTTTGGAGTAAAGATTGGAACTTAATCGAATTGATTTATGTAAAAACATGCACTATAGACATATAAGGGTTTTTCCGTAATAGATTTAGGGTAATGCCATCGATAGAGGCATTGCTACCTTTGAATTTGCTCGGAAAACAATGCCAAGAAAGGATTTATTAAAGGCTGGCATGGAAAAACTAGCGTGAAAACCAGGCACTCCTTGCCAACGCTCATCATTTGCTATGACATTTTCCTTGCCTTCAACTTTATCTTATTTCATTTCTTTTCTTGTTAGATATTTCAAAATCACTTCCAATCAAAACAATCTTTTCACAAAGCAAGTACTTGGCTAAGCAATTAAACCATTGAACGCAATCCCTATGGGATCGACACTCAGCTTAACCGTTGTATCACTTGCAGACCATGTATACTTACACACAATAGATTTTCTTGGCATTGTTTCAAACACTTTTCCAATATCATTTGTGCCCTATTGCCAACAAATAATCATTCACGCCGAGAGTCTACAAGTTTCTAGACCTCCCGAAAGAAGTTTTCCTTGCTCCCTTGCCTCGAAAGGATTAAGCATGGGATGTGTTGGCCAATACAGAAGCAGACTTCATAGAGTTCTTTGAGCAATCACAAATAAGGTGTCCCATCTAACCACAAAAGAAACAAGCTTCCGACTTCTTACAGCATTGCCCCTCGGGATGCTTATGTAGGCAGAAATTGCAAACTGGGTACTTGGATTCTTGCCTAGAGCCTTCAAAGCTCTCAATAAGATAGGTACCAGGATAGAATTGAGTCACCACTTAAAGGTTATAGGAATACTTGTATCAGGAATGTTTTGAGTACACACTGTGTTTCGAATCGTAGTTCTTTCCTTTCTTGAAGTATTCAAAGGATTGAGACTCATCTCGGTGCCTCTTTTCAGATCGGTTTTGGTTCTCTTTTCTTTTCTCATAAGCCTTCTCGGCGACTTCAGTGGCAATGGCTCGATTAACAAGGATTTGGAAGTCCTCGGTCTCCACAATAGTGAAGAGGGGACGTAATTCATCATAGATGCCATCTACAGACATTATGCATTTCTCTTTCTTAGTACATATAGTCTCAGCACCATACCTTGCATACTTGCAGAAATCTTGAATATACCACTCCACAGGTCTTCCCCTTGTCTCAGGTGGAGGAAATTCTTACGCCTTTCAGCGATGTAGTGCTCACTGATATACTTCTTACGGAACTCCTGAAGGAAGAAGTCCCACGAAATTATATGCTCAGGTATGGTAAGTGTCACAGTTTCCCACCAACTCTAGGCCTCTTTAGCAATCAAGGCCAAGGCGCATTCTAGTTTGTGTTCTTTGGGGCACTTCATTTGCCTATTCAAGTCTGAGAGCGTTTTCTAGCCAATACTCGGGTATCTCGGGATTGTCCAGGTCTTGACCAATGAAGGTGTAGACCGAATACTTTTTAAGCTTATCAATGGGAGCTTGGGTATTCGCTTCGGTAACAATGGGAGTTTGATAGGGTTTCTTAGCCCTCATAGTAGTCACAATTTCTTTTATCATATCAGCCATGTTCTTGAAACATTTGGCTTCAGCAGACTGTACTTCGGGTTCAGGATTTCACATCGGAGGGGTTTGCAGATTCAAAGGATCTCTCCTCCTAACTTCCTCGCCACTAAATGAGGAGTCCACGACATGTTCATCTATTCGAGCTTGATTAGAGTTAGACATCTATACATAAAAGAGATCAGATCAGCCGGTAAATCACAAATATACAATAATATAACTCCTAGGTGGAAAAGTAAAACAATAATCAATACAGTCAAGCATAAGTTTAGTCCAGAACCGACAAAACCCTACCTCTGATACCACAATTGTAACATCCATTTCCTAGTCTGGTTGGGAACCGGGTCGGAAATGCATTATCGGAAAACAAATTCGGAATTCGGAGACGAAATCGTAGTACAGAATTTACTCGGAATGTCTTATTAATCAATCTTAGGACTTAACGAACATATTCAGAATTGGGGTCCATTTTAAACTTTTCGAACTTAAAGGACTAAATTCTAAATTTTACAAATTAGAGGACCTAATCAAGGTTTCTTATTACCAACATGCAATTAAACCTATCAATTATTATCATATGAAATTCCGTTACTATCGGGTGTCATTTACCCATCTAATTAAGCAATATGGAATTTAGTGACCATTTTGCAAACTGTCTAAACTTCATTTTTAACCTTTTTAACAATTTCATCTGACATCGTATCGATACCCTAAGGGTCGTATCGATACACTAAGCCAAATTTTATATTTCCAGATTCAAGGATATCAAGCCCGTATCGATACAGCTAAGCCCGTATTGATACGCGTTGTGTAACCCCCATAGCCCAGCCTAGACGGTTGACCCGAACTACGAAGATTACACGGGGAAAACCAAAGTCAACCTTGATTAACGACCCTTTTTTTTCTTTTCAACCTTGTCTAAATGCATATTAACCCTAGGTGTACTCTTGAGATAAGCATACTCAAAAAATCACAGCAATGGGAAACAATAAGGGACTCAATTGCACAACATACGAATTTAGGGACCAATTTGTAAATTCTGGAAATTAAGAGGACTTTACCAATTTTTAAGTTACCATTATGAAATTAGTCATGTTTCATGCCTCTTTGTCAAATTTCATCTCAAACGGACATCTCAAACTCAAACAATTGCACATATAAAAATCAGGACTAAAACGTGAGGATTTCAAAACATATAACCATAAGATTCAGTGCCCAACGGTCAAGTGTTCCGAAACGGGGAAGGACCGTTCCGAAACGCGGGACCGTTTCGAAACCTGTTCCAAAACAGGGCTTGGCAGTAGCAAAAACGTTTCGGAACGTCTCTACCCGTTTCGAAACGCTAAGGCCATTTCAGGCCCTTGTTCCGAAACGGTAGCACCCGTTCCGATACGGCATGCCCAGAATTGCAGAAATTTACTGATTTAGCAAGCATTCGACCCATCAAACGCATACCTATGACGCCCAAATCATGCCAACAAGTCATTATGCACTAAAGGAACATAATAGCAACATCAAAACACAACCATAGCATCGATTAGGAAAAACCTCAAACTATAGGCATGCATCCTAATACTCAACACCAACCAAACATCAAGTCATCAAAGCAATCATCAAAGTGGCCAATTACATAACCAAGTCATCATAGACATCAAGACAAACTTAGGGAGTCCAAAACATCTCCCAAAAATCACAACCTAGGTTCCCATTGCCAAATACCAAAAGCTAATAGTGTTGTGAAAATAGTCACCATACATGAGCTTAAACTTTCACTTGGATCCTTGACCTCCTTGCTGCCCTTTAAGCACCTCAATGCTCTGCATTATTGGTTCAAGAAAAAGAGAGCGTAAGCACGTATGCTTAGTGAGAAATGCTCTAATAAAACAACACAATAATGCACTTCATAAAAACACCTTTCCAAGGCCTTTAATTTCAAAAAAACATTTATCATGCATCTATGCATACAAACCAAGCATCTCATGCTTCAATTCAACAACATGTCATATTGGCTTTCAAGTGATAATCCATAACCATTTTTCAACTCAAAACACAATCGGATACGCGGATTACAAGCGTTGTCCCATACGCTTCATACACACTACCAACACTCAAGGTGGAGTTTATCGGTACAATCACAATCCCTCAACACCCATGATGGAGTCTACGGTACAATCACAACCCCTCCACATCACTAGTTGGTAGTTGTATAACACCACTAACGAGAACACGGGACACACAACACAAGATCCACACATGGACTTTTAACCACCATTGTGATCTTAACCATCTCGTTAGTGTACTTGGATGGAGTTTACGGTACAATCACAACCCCTCAACATCCAAGGCGACTTTATTCACGGTGCACCCAATCCTATAGCCGGCTAACTATATCCGATTCAAGTATTTTTAAACCACCACATCACTTGCCAATATACATCATTTAACATCATCAATCCACTAATTTAAAGCATTTAACAAAGCCATTAAACCATCATGCATCACTATGCATCAAAACCACATTTATCAATGTCAAACCAAGGATCTCTTACCTTGAGCATCCTTCAACACATGGCTTACAAAACCAGCATTAAACATGCTAAAATATGCTTTCAAAACAGAATTTAAACATGCAAAATAAACACATTGCATTCAACCATCTCATGGTTCATCAAAAAGAGAGTTTCTCCGAAAACTTACTCTTGAGCTTAGCTAAGTTGTTTAGACTTAAACTAAGCTCCCATAACCTTCCAACATTGGTTTCAAAGCTGAAAACCAAACTTCACTCACCGATTCCGTTTCGCAAGCTTGCCGAAACGCCGATCAAGCCTCCAGATCAACACCACAAAGATCCGAAGATGTCTCCCCTGTTTTAAACACATCAAAGCAGAGGATTAATGCATCACTATGCATTAAAATCTTCAGCCAAAACACCTAAACTCGCTGATCTCATCAAAACTCACATTTCGGCTATCAAACACAACCGAAATCACATCCAAACACCTCTACAACATTACCCAGCCAAGATCCATCAATTCCAATCATTCTTAGACATCAATTAACATCCAAAAAGGACCTAAACACTTCCTTATACCTCCAGCTATAGCAGCACATCAAAATCACCCCAAAAACCACCATTAACTCAAGTAAAAACTTAGGAAAATCAACCTATTCGGGATTGCATTTATTAAACCTCAATTACACATCATTTAGACATCCAATATACGTCAAAAAGACATCTCAAAATAGAGCCCAATCATTTATTACGAATTTCTTCAAAATTAAATCCAAATCTTGCATTTTAAGCCAAAATCAAGAACACAACATAAAAACCTTTAATAAAACTCAATTTAAGGATTGAGAACTTAGGAATTTCAGTAAAGAACTGAGTATTTAGAGGAGTAGGGCGTTCATACCTCTAAATGTGAGTTTCTCCTTGTTTAGAGCCAAAATTCTTGAAAATTCAATAAGCAAATGATGAGGATTTGGTGTAGAAATGATTAGAAATCATTTAGAGATTGAAATCTCAACTTTAGGTGTGAAAATCAAAGGAAAAGTGGATGTAGAAATGTGTTTGGCTGAGGGAGAATTGAGAGAAAATGAAATGGGAAAATTTTGTCAAAAGTTAGTTATAAAACTAAAATATCTCTTTTCCCTCTTTTCTTTTTATTAAATAACCTTTAATAAATCTTTAAAATTTTAGAAAAATCTGGAGAAACCCTCCCTTGGGTAAATTAGCTCCTTAAAGATTCAAAGTTTCAATCCTTTTAAAACAGTCACCAACTTTTCAAAAATTACATTTTAGTCACTAACTTGAAATGTCATATTTCCAAACCCCATTTTGTAAAATTGATTTCACCACTCTCTTATATATAATAAAAGAGGATTTTTAGATATTTTTCCATATTTTTAATGCATCCCGAACTAGGCTTTCCTTAAAAACCACCTTTTATATTCGAATCGTAATTTAAACCGGTCCGGTTCAGACCCTAAACTTCCAAGCCCAAAATTGGGGTGTTACAACTCTCCCCCCCTTAAGAAATTTCGTCCTAGAAATTTACCTGAAGGAAAAAGGTATTGAAACTGCTTCAACATGTCATCCTTTCGTTCCCACGTGGCTTCCTCAACACCACGATGCTTCCACAACACCTTTACCAACTCAATGGTCTTGCCTCAAAGAACTTTACTATCCGAATCCAGAATCTTCACTAGTTCCTCATCATAGGTCAAATCCGGATTCAATTCCACTTCCTCCACAGGCATCACATGAGAAGGATCCGATCTATACTTCCGAAGCATAAAAACATGAAACACATCATGAATCTTTTCTAACTCTTGCGGTAACCTCAACTTGTACGCAACAGGACCCACACGCTCAATCACCTCGTATGATCCAATGTACCTAGGGCTCAACTTACCCTTTCGGCCAAACCTCATCACCTTTTTCCAAGGCGAAACTTTCAAAAACACACGGTCACCCACCGTATACTCAATCTCCTTACGCTTCAAATCCGCGTAAGACTTTTGCCGATCAGAAGCTGCCTTCAATCGCTCACAAATGAGCTTCACTTTCTCGGTGGTTCCTTGCAACAAAGCTGGCATCGAAACCAACTTCTGACCCGTTTCAGCCCAACAAAGAGGAGTCCTACACTTCCTCCCGTACAAAGCTTCATAAGGTGCCATTTGAATACTTGCCTGATAACTATTATTATAGGCAAACTCCACCAAAGGCAAATGTTTCTCCCAAGAACCCTGAAACTCAATCACACATCACCTCAACATATCCTCCAACACCTGGATAACACGCTCAGACTGTCCATCCGACTGCGGATGATAAGATGTACTGAAATTCAACCGTGTACCCAAAGCCTGATGCAAACACTGCCAAAAACGCGATGTAAACCTCGGATCCCTATCCGACACAATCGACTTTGGCACACCATGCAACCGTACAATCTCAGCAATGTACAGCTCCACAAGCTTATCCAAAGTGTACGTAGTATGCACAGGCAAGAAATGCCACACTTCGTCAAGTGATCCACAATCACCCACACCGAATTCTTCTTCGATGGCGACAAAGGCAAACCAGACACGAAGTCCATGGTAATCCTCTCCCACTTCCACTCAGGAATCCTCAACGGTTGCAACAACCCTGAAGGAAACTGATGCTCAGCCTTAACTCGCTGACATACCATGCACTTGCTTACAAACTCAGCAACATCTTTCTTTAAACCCACCCAATAGTACTCATCACGAAGATCACGGTACATCTTAGTACTACCAGGGTGCATAGAAAAAGGACTACTATGAGCTTCAGTCAGAATAGCACGCCTCAAATCAGCATCATTGGGCACTACTATCCGACTCCCAAAGCATAAAACTCCATCATCATTAAAGCAGAAATCCGATGGCCTATCCTCCGCAATATCCTGAACATGTGGCACCAAAGAATCATCCAACAACTGCTTTTCCTTAATCAACTGAACCAAGGATGGTTTCACTTGCAACTCAGCCACAAGACCACCATCACGCGAAATGCTCAAACTGGCAAACATAGCCCTCAACTCAACATCTACCTTCCTACTCAAGGCATCCGCTACAACATTAGCTTTACCCGGATGGTACTCGATCGTCAAATCGTAATCCTTAAGCAACTCCACCCAACGACGTTGCCTAAGATTCAACTATTTTTGAGACATCAGATACTTCAAACTCTTGTGGTCCGTGTACACATTACACTTCTCACCATACAGGTAATGTCTCCAAATTTTCAAAGCAAAAACTACCGCAGCAAACTCAATATCATGCGTAGGATAATTGCGCTCATGCACCTTCAACTGACGCGATGCATAAGCCACCACCTTACCCTCTTGCATCAACACACATCCCAAACCAACATAGGATGCATCACTATACACCACAAACTCTTTCCCTGATTCAGGTTGAACCAAGATAGGAGCTTGCGTTAAAGTTGCCTTAAGGTTCTCAAAAGCTTGTTGTCTCGCATCCGTCCACTCATACTTAACATCCTTCTGCAACAACTTCGTCAAAGGTGCATCAATCTTTGAGAACCCATCCACGAACCTCCGATAGTATCCTGCCAAACCAAGGAAACTACGGACTTCATGAACAGACTTAGGAGGCTTCCAATTCATCATTGCCTCAATCTTTTGTGGATCAACACGAATCCCCTCAGCAGAAACCACATGACCAAGAAACACAACCTCTCTAAGCCAAAACTCACACTTGCTCAGCTTGGCATAAAGCTGATTCTCCAACAAAGCTTGCAATACAATTCTCAAATGCCCTTCATGCTCCTCCTCAGTACGAGAGTACACGAGAATATCATCAATGAACACCACAACAAATTTATCCAAGAATTCATGGAACACTCTATTCATCATGTCCATGAAAGCTGCAGGAGCATTCGTCAAACCAAACGGCATCACAAGAAACTCATAATGCCCATACCTCGTTCTGAAGGCTGTCTTAGGTACATCAACATCCTTCACCTTCAACTGACAATACCCTTACCTTAAGTCAATTTTAGAGAACACAGCTGCTACCCGAAATTGATCAAAAAGGTCATCAATTCACGGCAATGGGTACCGATTCTTGATAGTCAACTTGTTAAGCTGACGGTAGTCAATGCACATTCTCATAGTGCCATCCTTTTTCTTCACAAACAAGACCGGTGCACCCCAAGGTGACACACTCAGCCGAATGAAACCGCGATCAAGCAACTCCTGAAGTTGCGTCTTCAGCTCTTTCAACTCTTTAGGTGCCATTCGATAAGGAGTAATGGACACTGGAGTTGTGTTTTCATACAGCTCAATTCTAAACTCCACTTCACGATTAGGAGGCAATCCAGGCAACTCCTCCGGAAACACACCAGGAAACTCTCGCACTGTCCTGATATCTTGCACACGCAACTCTTTAGAGCTAGGATTCATCACAAAGGCTAAGTAAGCTTCACAACCTTGCCTCAGCATCCGGCTTGCTTCCAACGTAGACACCACATTGGCAAGAAACTTCACATTCTCACCAACCACCACCACCTCATAATTGTCCGCAAGTTTCAACGAAACTCGCTTATTCTCAAAATCCACTACAGCTCGATGCTCAACAAGCCAACATATAGGTCTTCACTTCCGTCACCAAACCATAACGGAAACGTTCACACCTCTCACGCTCATCAGAGATAAGCTCAGGTGCGTACTGACTGAGTCGGACAAACTGAACCTCATACTCAGCCACTGACATGCTCCCTTGCGTAAGAGACATGAATTCCCTTTTCTTTTCATCTAGGTACCGCACACCCAGATACCTCCTCTTGAACGCGTTCAGAAAGAACGTCCAAGTCACATCAGCATCCTCCATTCCGGAGATAGTGGTTGTCCACCAGGTATACGCATCGTCATGCAACAACGATATTACACAGCCCAGCTTCTGCACTTCATTGCAGTTCATTTGTCCCAAAATTCTCTTGGTACTTTCCAACCAAGACTCAGAACCTTTAGCAGACAAACCCCTAAACTCAGTCCCTCCCAGACTGCGCAAGCGTTCCAAAGGTAGTCTAACATTAGCATCTCCCTGATGCCCAGCTCCATGAGCTCCAGCTACCGCCGCCTGAAAGGCTCCAACAATAGCCTGTATCAGCACTGTAATGTCAGGAGCAGCCTGCCCCTGCCCAGCTTCAGGTCCAGCGACCCCAGCACCAGCACCAGCTCCCTCACCCCCAGCACCACCACCACCAGGTGGAGGAGGTAAATCCACCACATTTTCAGCATTCTCTTCGTTCTCATTTTGAGCCATAGCTCGCGTATTAATCCTCGTCTCTCTACGAGGTCCCATTTACTAAACAATGCAATCACAAATGCAATAAACAAAGTCAGGCTCAACAAGGTAAGCAATCCAAGTACTCAAGCTCATTTCCAATTAAAAACAAATCATTTCATTAGCTTTGATATGGCAATGGGTCCCTCTAACATGCTTCACCACAACATACACCACAATTGCATCATACTTACAATTCATACATCATACTTCACTCAACAGATATACAAAGCAATCATACACTTATCACCCACATAACCATTCCCAATTACTCGAGAACTCAGCTCTAATACCACCAAATGTAACCCCCATAGCCCGGCCTAGACGGTTGACCTGAACTACGAAGATTACACGGGGAAAACCAAAGTCAACCCGAAAGTCAACCTTGATTAACGACCTTTTTTTTTTCTTTTTAACATTGTCTAAATGCATATTAACCCTAGGTGTACTCTTGAGATAAGCATACTCAAAAAATCACAGCAATCAGAAACAATAAGGGACTCAATTGCACAATATACGAATTTAGGGACCAATTTGTAAATTCTGGAAATTAAGAGGACTTTACCAATTTTTAAGTTACCATTATGAAATTAGTCATGTTTCATGCCTCTCTGTCAAATTTCATCTCAAACGGACATCTCAAACTCAAACAATTGCACATATAAAAATCAGGACTAAAACGTGAGGATTTCAAAACATATAACCATAAGATTCAGTGCCCAACGGTCAAGTGTTCCGAAACGGGGAAGGACCGTTCCGAAACGCGGGACCGTTTCGAAACCTGTTCCGAAACAGGGCTTGGCAGTAGCAAAAACGTTTCAGAACGTCTCTACCCGTTTCGAAACGCTAAGGCCATTTCAGGCCCCTGTTCCGAAACGGTAGCACCTGTTCCGATACGGCATGCCCAGAATTGCAGAAATTTACTGGTTTAGCAAGCATTCGACCCATCAAACGCATACCTATGACGCCCAAATCATGCCAACAAGTCATTATGCACTAAAGGAACATAATAGCAACATCAAAACACAACCATAGCATTGATTAGGAAAAACCTCAAACTGTAGGCATTCATCCTAATACTTAACACCAACCAAACATCAAGTCATCAAAGCAATCATCAAAGTGGCCAATTACATAACCAAGTCATCATAGACATCAAGCCAAACTTAGGGAGTCCAAAACATCTCCCAAAAATCACAACCTAGGTTCCCATTGCCAAATACCAAAAGCTAATAGTGTTGTGAAAATAGTCACCGTACATGAGCTTAAACTTTCACTTGGATCCTTGACCTCCTTGCTGCCCTTTAAGCACCTCAATGCTCTGCATTATTGGTTCAAGAAAGAGAGAGCGTAAGCACGTATGCTTAGTGAGAAATGCTCTAATAAAACAACACAATAATGCACTTCGTAAAAACACCTTTCCAAGGCCTTTAATTTCAAAACAACATTTATCATGCATCTATGCATACAAACCAAGCATCTCATGCTTCAATTCAACAACATGTCATATTGGCTTTCAAGTGATAATCCATAACCATTTTTCAACTCAAAACACAATCGGATACGCGGATTACAAGCGTTGTCCCATACGCTTCATACACACTAACAACACTCAAGGTGGAGTTTACCGGTACAATCACAATCCCTCAACACCCATGATGGAGTCTACGGTACAATCACAACCCCTCCACATCACTAGTTGGTAGTTGTATAACACCACTAACGAGAACACGGGACACACAACACAAGATCCACACATGGACTTTTAACCACCATTGTGATCTTAACCATCTCGTTAGTGTACTTGGATGGAGTTTACGGTACAATCACAACCCCTCAACATCCAAGGCGACTTTATTCACGGTGCACCCAATCCTATAGCCGGCTAACTATATCCGATTCAAGTACTTTTAAACCAACACATCACTTGCCAATATACATCATTTAACATCATCAATCCACCGTTTTAAAGCATTTAACAAAGCCATTAAACCATCATGCATCACTATGCATCAAAACCACATTTATCAATGTCAAACCAAGGATCTCTTACCTTGAGCATCCTTCAACACATGGCTTACAAAACCATCATTAAACATGCTAAAATATGCTTTCAAAACAGAATTTAAACATGCAAAATAAACACATTGCATTCAACCATCTCATGGTTCATCAAAAAGAGAGTTTCTCTGAAAACTTACTCTTGAGCTTAGCTAAGTTGTTTAGACTTAAACTATGCTCCCATAACCTTCCAACATTGGTTTCAAAGCTGAAAACCAAACTTCACTCACTGATTCCGTTTCGCAAGCTTGTCGAAACGCCGATCAAGCCTCCGGATCAACACCACAAAGATCCGAAGATGTCTCCCCTGTTTTAAACACAACAAAGCAGATGATTAATGCATCATTATGCATTAAAATCTTCAGCCAAAACACTTAAACTCGCTGCTCTCATCAAAACTCACATTTCGGCTATCAAACACAACCGAAATCACATCCAAACACCTCTACAATATTACCCAGCCAAGATCCATCAATTCCGATCATTCTTAGACATCAATTAACATCCAAAAAGGACCTAAACACTTCCTTATACCTCCAGCTATAGCAGAACATCAAAATCACCCCAAAAACCACCATTAACTCAAGTAAAAACTTAAGAAAATCAACCTATTCGGGATTGCATTTATTAAACCTCAATTACACATCATTTAGACATCCAATATACGTCAAAAAGACATCTCAAAACAGAGCCCAATCATTTATTACGAATTTCTTCAAAATTAAATCCAAATCTTGCATTTTAAGCCAAAATCAAGAACACAACATAAAAACCTTTAATAAAACTCAATTCAAGGATTGAGAACTTGGGAATTTCAGTAAAGAACTGAGTATTTAGAGGAGAAGGACGTTCATACCTCTAAATGTGAGTTTTCCTTGTTTAGAGCCAAAATTCTTGAAAATTCAATAAGCAAATGATGAGGATTTGTTGTAGAAATGATTAGAAATCATTTAGAGATTGAAATCTCAACTTTAGGTGTGAAAATCAAAGGAAAAGTGGCTGTGGAAATGTGTTTGGCTGAGGGAGAATTGAGAGAAAATGAAATGGGAAAATTTTGTCAAAAGTTAGTTATAAAACTAAAATATCTCTTTTCCCTCTTTTCTTTTTATTAAATAACCTTTAATAAATCTTTAAAATTTTAGAAAAATCTGGAGAAACCCTCCCTTGGGTAAATTAGCTCCTTAAAGATTCAAAGTTTCAATCCTTTTAAAACAGTCACCAACTTTTCAAAAATTACATTTTAGTCACTAACTTGAAATGTCATATTTCCAAACCCCATTTTGTAAAATTGATTTCACCACTCTCTTATATATAATAAAAGAGGATTTTTAGATATTTTTCCATATTTTTAATGCATCCCGAACTAGGCTTTCTTTAAAAACCACCTTTTATATTCGAATCGTAATTTAAACCGGTCCGGTTCAGACCCTAAACTTCCAAGCCCAAAATTGGGGTGTTACACGTTGACTGCGTTAACCTCGTACCGATACGCCCTAAGATCGTATCGATACCATTTTTCGAACCAGATTCTAGTGGCTAATTCCGTATTGATACGCCTATACTGTATCGATACACCATGTTTCATTAAGCCAATTTATGCCTAATTGTATTGATACGCCATCACCTGTATCGATATGGCCTGACCTGTAATGATAGAATTATGCTTGTTTTTATTCAAATTAGCCTACCAAACGATGTCCAAACACTACCAAATTTTACCAGCAAGTTTGTAAACATACGAATGAATGCCCAAGTGGTTAAAGCATTGGAGCCATTTTGCACTATCTGCGGGTAGAACCACCATACGGATGAATGCCCTGCCAATCCTGTGTCAGTAAATTTCATTGGCAGTTCTGGTCGTTATTATAATTCTAACTTCAACTCTTATAATGCAGGTTGGAGGCAGCACCCTAACTTAGCTTGGGGAAATCGAAGGAGAAACAAGTACAATGTACAACGCCAGAATGCCCAGAGGCAAAATCAGAATGCCATGCCATCATTCTGCCAAAATAATATACCGCAAGAAGTTCAAAATAATTTCTAAAAAGGGATAAGACTCAATCAAGGGGGCAATCTTACAGAATACACAGAGCAGGATTAAGTCATAGTTCATAGCCTGGCAGGATCAATACGTAACTTATAGATCCAGATGTGATAGCTTGCGAATGCACTCAACAATCGTCCACAAGGAGATTTGCCAAGTGACACTGAAGATGCTCGGCACAAAATCAATGAACAATGTAAGGCCATAACCCCTCGAAGTGGTAAATATTGTGAGGAAGAAACGACTGCAAAGCAGTCGGTTGACTGCCAAGTTGGCAAACCAATGCCAACAATGGAGCCCATGGAATTAGAGAAGGAAAAGGCCAAAGCAGATGATGCCAATGATGATGCCCACAATAATGCCAATTCCCATGCCAGCTCCAGTGCCAACGATGAAGTTCACAAGGATGACAAGCGAACGGAGGTAAGAAAGCAAACTAATGCCAAAGTGGATGCAAACACAAGCACCATTTCCGGCCAGACTCCAAAAGCACAAGCAGGACCAACAATTTAAGCACTTCACAGAAATGCTTAAGCATTTGCAAATTAATATTCCATTGGTAGAAGCCCTTTGTTGAGTTGATCAAACAATTGCAAATGGCCAAGAGGGGGTGAATTGGCGATAAAAAGTTTAAGGGTGGAAATTGGAAGAATAAAAATTTGGACACAAGCCAATTAGAGTGGTTCAAGTTCTCTAATGAACTCTACACCCACTACCTTATCTCCCACTAAGGATTTTCAACCAATCCACTAATTTATTCTTCCCCTTTTCTTCGATGAGGAGGAAACCTTACAATTTTGATTAAGCTTTCTACCCAAAGCTTAATCCACTCACTTTTACAAAGAAGAGAATTTTGTAAACTTTACAAATTCCTCTCTAAGGAGAATGTTTACCCAATTACAATCAAACACTCCCCAAACTCACAATAAGAATTACAATGAAGAACACAAAGGAGTTGGGTACAAAGATTTGACTCTAAATTAACAAAGTTTGGATTTGAGTGCTTTGATGTTGCTTGTAGGTTCAATAGTTCTGCTATTGCATTTGAGACTTGTTTTTATACTCTTGTATTGATTTCTAGCCGTTTGGGTGGTTGAGATCGTCAATAGAGCCGTTGGGCTGCAATTTCCCGCAATAAATGCTGCTCAACAACCTACCGTATCGGTACATGTCTCAAACAAGAAAGAGCTGTTGTGACTGAAAAAGCAGGGCGTATCAATACGGATTTTGCTCACTGGAATCCTGAGTTTGGTTTTGATAAAAAAAACGTATCGGTACGCTCCCTTGGCGTATTGATACCGTTCACCGATCATTTAAAATTTAGGATACCAACTAACTGACAAGCCAACGATAAAAAATTAAATGCAAGGATTTTGCAAAGGTCAGCATATCGTATCGATACAGTGACGTGCGTATCAGTACTTTATAGTAAAGTGATATTTTGATAAGAAAACTGTATCGATACGGTTCCAATGTGTATCGATACGTTATAGCTTAAAGTCTTGCCTAGATGATCAATTCACGGCAATGGGTACCGATTCTTGATAGTCAACTTGTTAAGCTGACGGTAGTCAATGCACATTCTCATAGTGCCATCCTTTTTCTTCACAAACAAGACCGGTGCACCCCAAGGTGACATACTCAGCCGAATGAAACCGCGATCAAGCAACTCCTGAAGTTGCGTCTTCAGCTCTTTCAACTCTTTAGGTGCCATTCGATAAGGAGTAATAGACACTGGAGTTGTGTTTTCATACAGCTCAATTCTAAACTCCACTTCGCGATTAGGAGGCAATCCAGGCAACTCCTCCGGAAACACACCAGGAAACTCTCGCACTGTCCTGATATCTTGCACACGCAACTCTTTAGAGCTAGGATTCATCACAAAGGCTAAGTAAGCTTCACAACCTTGCCTCAGCATCCGGCTTGCTTCCAACGTAGACACCACATTGGCAAGAAACTTCACATTCTCACCAACCACCACCACCTCATAATTGTCCGCAAGTTTCAACGAAACTCGCTTATTCTCAAAATCCACTACAGCTCGATGCTCAACAAGCCAACATATAGGTCTTCACTTCCGTCACCAAACCATAACGGAAACGTTCACACCTCTCACGCTCATCAGAGATAAGCTCAGGTGCGTACTGACTGAGTCGGACAAACTGAACCTCATACTCAGCCACTGACATGCTCCCTTGCGTAAGAGACATGAATTCCCTTTTCTTTTCATCTAGGTACCGCACACCCAGATACCTCCTCTTGAACGCGTTCAGAAAGAACGTCCAAGTCACATCAGCATCCTCCATTCCGGAGATAGTGGTTGTCCACCAGGTATACGCATCGTCATGCAACAACGATATTACACAGCCCAGCTTCTGCACTTCATTGCAGTTCATTTGTCCCAAAATTCTCTTGGTACTTTCCAACCAAGACTCAGAACCTTTAGCAGACAAACCCCTAAACTCAGTCCCTCCCAGACTGCGCAAGCGTTCCAAAGGTAGTCTAACATTAGCATCTCCCTGATGCCCAGCTCCATGAGCTCCAGCTACCGCCGCCTGAAAGGCTCCAGCAATAGCCTGTATCAGCACTGTAATGTCAGGAGCAGCCTGCCCCTGCCCAGCTTCAGGTCCAGCGACCCCAGCACCAGCACCACCACCACCAGGTGGAGGAGGTAAATCCACCACATTTTCAGCATTCTCTTCGTTCTCATTTTGAGCCATAGCTCGCGTATTAATCCTCGTCTCTCTACGAGGTCCCATTTACTAAACAATGCAATCACAAATGCAATAAACAAAGTCAGGCTCAACAAGGTAAGCAATCCAAGTACTCAAGCTCATTTCCAATTAAAAACAAATCATTTCATTAGCTTTGATATGGCAATGGGTCCCTCTAACATGCTTCACCACAGCATACACCACAATTGCATCATACTTACAATTCATACATCATACTTCACTCAACAGATATACAAAGCAATCATACACTTATCACCCACATAACCATTCCCAATTACTCGAGAACTCAGCTCTAATACCACCAAATGTAACCCCCATAGCCCGGCCTAGACGGTTGACCTGAACTACGAAGATTACACGGGGAAAACCAAAGTCAACCCGAAAGTCAACCTTGATTAACGACCCTTTTTTTTCTTTTTAACATTGTCTAAATGCATATTAACCCTAGGTGTACTCTTGAGATAAGCATACTCAAAAAATCACAGCAATCAGAAACAATAAGGGACTCAATTGCACAATATACGAATTTAGGGACCAATTTGTAAATTCTGGAAATTAAGAGGACTTTACCAATTTTTAAGTTACCATTATGAAATTAGTCATGTTTCATGCCTCTCTGTCAAATTTCATCTCAAACGGACATCTCAAACTCAAACAATTGCACATATAAAAATCAGGACTAAAACGTGAGGATTTCAAAACATATAACCATAAGATTCAGTGCCCAACGGTCAAGTGTTCCGAAACGGGGAAGGACCGTTCCGAAACGCGGGACCGTTTCGAAACCTGTTCCGAAACAGGGCTTGGCAGTAGCAAAAACGTTTCGGAACGTCTCTACCCGTTTCGAAACGCTAAGGCCATTTCAGGCCCCTGTTCCGAAACGGTAGCACCTGTTCCGATACGGCATGCCCAGAATTGCAGAAATTTACTGGTTTAGCAAGCATTCGACCCATCAAACGCATACCTATGACGCCCAAATCATGCCAACAAGTCATTATGCACTAAAGGAACATAATAGCAACATCAAAACACAACCATAGCATTGATTAGGAAAAACCTCAAACTATAGGCATTCATCCTAATACTTAACACCAACCAAACATCAAGTCATCAAAGCAATCATCAAAGTGGCCAATTACATAACCAAGTCATCATAGACATCAAGCCAAACTTAGGGAGTCCAAAACATCTCCCAAAAATCACAACCTAGGTTCCCATTGCCAAATACCAAAAGCTAATAGTGTTGTGAAAATAGTCACCGTACATGAGCTTAAACTTTCACTTGGATCCTTGACCTCCTTGCTGCCCTTTAAGCACCTCAATGCTCTGCATTATTGGTTCAAGAAAGAGAGAGCGTAAGCACGTATGCTTAGTGAGAAATGCTCTAATAAAACAACACAATAATGCACTTCGTAAAAACACCTTTCCAAGGCCTTTAATTTCAAAACAACATTTATCATGCATCTATGCATACAAACCAAGCATCTCATGCTTCAATTCAACAACATGTCATATTGGCTTTCAAGTGATAATCCATAACCATTTTTCAACTCAAAACACAATCGGATACGCGGATTACAAGCGTTGTCCCATACGCTTCATACACACTAACAACACTCAAGGTGGAGTTTACCGGTACAATCACAATCCCTCAACACCCATGATGGAGTCTACGGTACAATCACAACCCCTCCACATCACTAGTTGGTAGTTGTATAACACCACTAACGAGAACACGGGACACACAACACAAGATCCACACATGGACTTTTAACCACCATTGTGATCTTAACCATCTCGTTAGTGTACTTGGATGGAGTTTACGGTACAATCACAACCCCTCAACATCCAAGGCGACTTTATTCACGGTGCACCCAATCCTATAGCCGGCTAACTATATCCGATTCAAGTACTTTTAAACCAACACATCACTTGCCAATATACATCATTTAACATCATCAATCCACCGTTTTAAAGCATTTAACAAAGCCATTAAACCATCATGCATCACTATGCATCAAAACCACATTTATCAATGTCAAACCAAGGATCTCTTACCTTGAGCATCCTTCAACACATGGCTTACAAAACCATCATTAAACATGCTAAAATATGCTTTCAAAACAGAATTTAAACATGCAAAATAAACACATTGCATTCAACCATCTCATGGTTCATCAAAAAGAGAGTTTCTCTGAAAACTTACTCTTGAGCTTAGCTAAGTTGTTTAGACTTAAACTATGCTCCCATAACCTTCCAACATTGGTTTCAAAGCTGAAAACCAAACTTCACTCACTGATTCCGTTTCGCAAGCTTGTCGAAACGCCGATCAAGCCTCCGGATCAACACCACAAAGATCCGAAGATGTCTCCCCTGTTTTAAACACAACAAAGCAGATGATTAATGCATCATTATGCATTAAAATCTTCAGCCAAAACACCTAAACTCGCTGCTCTCATCAAAACTCACATTTCGGCTATCAAACACAACCGAAATCACATCCAAACACCTCTACAATATTACCCAGCCAAGATCCATCAATTCCGATCATTCTTAGACATCAATTAACATCCAAAAAGGACCTAAACACTTCCTTATACCTCCAGCTATAGCAGAACATCAAAATCACCCCAAAAACCACCATTAACTCAAGTAAAAACTTAGGAAAATCAACCTATTCGGGATTGCATTTATTAAACCTCAATTACACATCATTTAGACATCCAATATACGTCAAAAAGACATCTCAAAACAGAGCCCAATCATTTATTACGAATTTCTTCAAAATTAAATCCAAATCTTGCATTTTAAGCCAAAATCAAGAACACAACATAAAAACCTTTAATAAAACTCAATTTAAGGATTGAGAACTTGGGAATTTCAGTAAAGAACTGAGTATTTAGAGGAGAAGGACGTTCATACCTCTAAATGTGAGTTTCTCCTTGTTTAGAGCCAAAATTCTTGAAAATTCAATAAGCAAATGATGAGGATTTGTTGTAGAAATGATTAGAAATCATTTAGAGATTGAAATCTCAACTTTAGGTGTGAAAATCAAAGGAAAAGTGGCTGTGGAAATGTGTTTGGCTGAGGGAGAATTGAGAGAAAATGAAATGGGAAAATTTTGTCAAAAGTTAGTTATAAAACTAAAATATCTCTTTTCCCTCTTTTCTTTTTATTAAATAACCTTTAATAAATCTTTAAAATTTTAGAAAAATCTGGAGAAACCCTCCCTTGGGTAAATTAGCTCCTTAAAGATTCAAAGTTTCAATCCTTTTAAAATAGTCACCAACTTTTCAAAAATTACATTTTAGTCACTAACTTGAAATGTCATATTTCCAAACCCCATTTTGTAAAATTGATTTAACCACTCTCTTATATATAATAAAAGAGGATTTTTAGATATTTTTCCATATTTTTAATGCATCCCGAACTAGGCTTTCTTTAAAAACCACCTTTTATATTCGAATCGTAATTTAAACCGGTCCGGTTCAGACCCTAAACTTCCAAGCCCAAAATTGGGGTGTTACACGTTGACTGCGTTAACCTCGTACCGATACGCCCTAAGATCATATCGATACCATTTTTCGAACCAGATTCTAGTGGCTAATTCCGTATTGATACGCCTATACTGTATCGATACACCATGTTTCATTAAGCCAATTTATGCCTAATTGTATTGATACGCCATCACCTGTATCGATATGGCCTGACCTGTAATGATAGAATTATGCTTGTTTTTATTCAAATTAGCCTACCAAACGATGTCCAAACACTACCAAATTTTACCAGCAAGTTTGTAAACATACGAATGAATGCCCAAGTGGTTAAAGCATTGGAGCCATTTTGCACTATCTGCGGGTAGAACCACCATACGGATGAATGCCCTGCCAATCCTGTGTCAGTAAATTTCATTGGCAGTTCTGGTCGTTATTATAATTCTAACTTCAACTCTTATAATGCAGGTTGGAGGCAGCACCCTAACTTAGCTTGGGGAAATCGAAGGAGAAACAAGTACAATGTACAACGACAGAATGCCCAGAGGCAAAATCAGAATGCCATGCCATCATTCTGCCAAAATAATATACCGCAAGAAGTTCAAAATAATTTCTAAAAAGGGATAAGACTCAATCAAGGGGGCAATCTTACAGAATACACAGAGCAGGATTAAGTCATAGTTCATAGCCTGGCAGGATCAATACGTAACTTATAGATCCAGATGTGATAGCTTGCGAATGCACTCAACAATCGTCCACAAGGAGATTTGCCAAGTGACACTGAAGATGCTCGGCACAAAATCAATGAACAATGTAAGGCCATAACCCCTCGAAGTGGTAAATATTGTGAGGAAGAAACGACTGCAAAGCAGTCGGTTGACTGCCAAGTTGGCAAACCAATGCCAACAATGGAGCCCATGGAATTAGAGAAGGAAAAGGCCAAAGCAGATGATGCCAATGATGATGCCCACAATAATGCCAATTCCCATGCCAGCTCCAGTGCCAACGATGAAGTTCACAAGGATGACAAGCGAACGGAGGTAAGAAAGCAAACTAATGCCAAAGTGGATGCAAACACAAGCACCATTTCCGGCCAGACTCCAAAAGCACAAGCAGGACCAACAATTTAAGCACTTCACAGAAATGCTTAAGCATTTGCAAATTAATATTCCATTGGTAGAAGCCCTTTGTTGAGTTGATCAAACAATTGCAAATGGCCAAGAGGGGGTGAATTGGCGATAAAAAGTTTAAGGGTGGAAATTGGAAGAATAAAAATTTGGACACAAGCCAATTAGAGTGGTTCAAGTTCTCCAATGAACTCTACACCCACTACCTTATCTCCCACTAAGGATTTTCAACCAATCCACTAATTTATTCTTCCCCTTTTCTTCGATGAGGAGGAAACCTTACAATTTTGATTAAGCTTTCTACCCAAAGCTTAATCCACTCACTTTTACAAAGAAGAGAATTTTGTAAACTTTACAAATTCCTCTCTAAGGAGAATGTTTACCCAATTACAATCAAACACTCCCCAAACTCACAATAAGAATTACAATGAAGAACACAAAGGAGTTGGGTACAAAGATTTGACTCTAAATTAACAAAGTTTGGATTTGAGTGCTTTGATGTTGCTTGTAGGTTCAATAGTTCTGCTATTGCATTTGAGACTTGTTTTTATACTCTTGTATTGATTTCTAGCCGTTTGGGTGGTTGAGATCATCAATAGAGCCGTTGGGCTGCAATTTCCCGCAATAAATGCTGCTCAACAACCTACCGTATCGGTACATGTCTCAAACAAGAAAGAGCTGTTGTGACTGAAAAAGCAGGGCGTATCAATACGGATTTTGCTCACTGGAATCCTGAGTTTGGTTTTGATAAAAAAAACGTATCGGTACGCTCCCTTGGCGTATCGATACCGTTCACCGATCATTTAAAATTTAGGATACCAACTAACTGACAAGCCAACGATAAAAAATTAAATGCAAGGATTTTGCAAAGGTCAGCATATCGTATCGATACAGTGACGTACGTATCAGTACTTTATAGTAAAGTGATATTTTGATAAGAAAACTGTATCGATACGGTTCCAATGTGTATCGATACGTTATAGCTTAAAGTCTTGCCTAGATGAATTTCGTATCAATACGGGAATAGGCTATATCGCTACGCTATGAACGATTAAAATTCCAGTATTGAAAAACCGTATCGATATGCATAAGGGTATCGATACGCCTGGGCGTTTTGTTGAAGTTTGGCTTGAAAAAACATCAAAAGACTTAGTGAAATTTGAACCTTTAAGTATGTTTTGACTTGAAATATTTTTTTGTTCAAAATGGCTTGTCAAAATTTGAGTCTTTGAAAAATACTTAAAAATTTATTGTTTTACAATTTAGTCCATAAGTTAAATTGTTATATCAAAATCAATTTTGGTTTCACAATCTCCCTCTTTTTGATATAACAAAACCAACTATAAATTTTTAAGTTTTGAAACTTTTGAAAAACTTACTCCCCCTTAATTTAAGATAGGTTTTCAAATTTAAGTTTCAAGTTTTCAAAAATTGGCTCTATAATCCTTCTCCCCCTTTTTGTTAGATCAAACATAAAAGCACAAGGTAGGATAAAAGCAACAAAATAGTACTGAATTCAATTGCAAACATTAGAAATTAAAAGCAACAAATAATTCAAATCCACAAATCCAAACTCAAACCCTAAGACATAAAGAAAAAGCATAGAGTTCTAAACATAGGTGCATGAACAATGAAACTAAATGTCATGAGATGATATGCATAACTACTCGTCCCCACCATTATCGTCATCTTCGTCCTCTTCATCCTCATTGTCTTGAGTAGGTTGATGCCTCCTAGATTGATTAAGCCAAGCACCATGGAAAGCGGTGAGAGAGACATCCATGGAGTTTTGTTGAAGAGCTATGACTTTGACTTGATCCTCCAACGATGTGAAGTGAGTGTCAAGACCCTTGACTCGATCTTCCAAGGATGTGAATCGAGTGTCAATGGTTGCAAACCCGACTTCCATGGTTGTAAATTTCTCATTAAGGAAAGTCGTGAGATTGTCCATGGAGGAAGAAGCAATCAGAGCACCTTGAGAGCTTGAAGGAGCTTGTGGAGCATCTGTAACCCCCTAGACCCGCCTATGCGTTACAACGAATCCTAGGAAGTCACATTAGGGTCACAAGAGCGAACCACAATAAAAATACACATAAAACATTTTTTTCCTCAAACACTTATTAAACTGTAAAATCAACTTCTGTTTAAAATACCATTTTAGGAAGTCATTTAAACACATAACAAAAATTTCAGAAAGTGTTTTACAGACACTTCATAAAACAATACATGACATACATGCCCACTAACTATACAGTGCCATACTCCAAAGGCAACGCCGAGACAACTTCGAACACTGATGTCAACCATTATACCATGATATAATATTTTAACCTGCGATGGTAAAAAAACTCGAGCTTGGAAAAGCTCAGTAATACAGAACTACCAAAAGATGCTATAAGCTCATACAAATATATGGTAGACATAACATTTTCATGATGTTCCACGTAGTAACAATCTCCATTTCTATTCTACTATTTCGAGTTTGCATCATACTCGAGAATAACGATATTTGTTCTTTATTCAAACATCGAGAATTTGAAGGTAATTATATAGGTTGGTAACATACAGAGGTGGAAATCAAAGAGTTTAGTGTCTAGTGTGTTCCAACGATGCAACGTTAATGCATGAAATGTAACAATGCAGTAAACCTTTTTATTTCAAATACATTTGTTTCAAGTAGCAATAAAGTTCATTTTAATTCTTTATTTACCCTCCAACCATACTCCAGTATTTAGTTTCGCCAGTGCGGTATCATGTACAGGCATTAACCCGAGGCTATTGGGCGTGGGTACCATCCTAAGGAATACCTTAGAATACGGGCGACCCTATCCAAAGCATATGAACTAAAAACGGGTAGACCTAGCCGAAGCATATGATTGAAAACGGGCGGACTTACCAGCTGGATTAGGGCTGAGTCGACGGTAACTTCATATCATGTCCCAAGTACCCAGTGAATCAGATCATCAATAGTTCATTAATCAATAACTGCATTTTTAGTAACACATTATCCATATTGCATGTTTGTCATATCAGGTGCATAGGCATATACCAGAAATATAGTATGGTCATGCTTAATTTATACAACATGTCATGTTCATGTGAGTTCAAGTATGTCAATCATGTGCACGTGATCGATATTAGAACATGTAAATCAGTATGCAAAAACAGTCGTGTAACACACATGGAACACACTAGGTGGAATAGTTTATTTCCTTGGAGATACTTGGCATTTACGGAAGAGAACACATTAAACTTTTGCCAATTTGAACGAATTTTAGAAACGAGGTCCCTATTAAAAGGGGAATTCATACTAACGGTTCGAACCATATATTCAAGAGATGATACATCAAGATCTTTGAGAGTTTAGATATATCATGAGTGATTTAGTCATTTAAGCCCACAAGAGTATTATGGTCATTTTATTATGCATGTGCATTTTGGTAATTTATACTAACAAGGTAAAAATAGTGGCTTATGAATTTTATTTGCTCATCAGGTTTGTAGCCAAGCATTTAGAGATTTCTATGTCAAGATCTTTCACGATATCAGATACATTCAGGGCTATTTTGATTACTTTGGCCAATGAGGGCATTTTGGTCATTTAACTATCACAAGTGATTTTGTAATTTAGCCCAATAATGATGAAATGACGATTTACAATATTTAAGATTTCCAGAAGTTTATCGGACCTCCAAAACCATTCGAACTAACATATCCCAACCTTGCAATACTAACCAACTCTTCTAATGTATTCGGCTATGTCGTATATCTGAACGGTTGCTTTCATATTTCACCACATGACTTGTCGCGGAGTAGTCGAACTTATGTTCTGTGCGAAAAAACTTTCATCCTTATATTAATATCATGATTGATTGACATACATGAGTCATGCTCCAACCCTTAAGGGCATATTAGTAATTTTCAGCTTTATTGGCATTTCTAGAACTTTATCTGTGGCAATTTACTTATTCCAATCAAAGAGGGGTATTTCAGTCATTATGAAGCTCAAGATATCCATCATTCATGTCAATTGAACCATATGTAATTTTCAATCATTTAAGTACACGTGGGTGTTTCAGCCATTCAAGAAATTTCGGTACCTCAAACCACTTCATTCATTTCCTAACTCAAAGGTTTATCCATCATTCCTGCCAATTTGCAAATCTCGGTGTCTGAGGATACTTTAGCCTTTTTGGTCAATACGATCCTTCCGATTAATTTAACCATAACAGTATTTCCAATACTTTTAGTCATTTCAGTCAATCCAGTATTTTGAGCCGCTTGATTATTTTAGAGGTACGAATAGTTTCCCGTAAATCTATATTCAGAAATTCATTCCAAATTCAAGGAAACTTAACACCTTACAATCTTGAAGGTTCAAATCTTGTTACCATAACTTTCCAAGTTTTTTCGAGGTTTTTAGATGAATCGTGTTGTTTTACCATATCTAGTGTAGATTTCTAGATCACCTCCAATTCCAAGGGTATTTTAGTCATTCTTATACCTTAAGGGCGTTTTCGTAATTTTATATCCAAATATTTTTAACATTTTATCATTTGACACCGATAATTGGATTTAGAGATTAGCTGCCTTATTAATTATTTATTGAACTCTAGGTCCTTACTTTTATTAACTTTGTCCTTCGAGCATTTTAATATTATCCAGGTTATCATACTCAATTTCATATCCGGTTTGACTTAAGCAGAGCTAACATCACTCATCATCATATTTATGCATGCATTAACCGAATATCGACATGTTCATAACGCATACAAGAGGTAGTAATGTATTACCTTTAATCATTGCTATATCGATCAACCATGATACTCCATTCGATCACTCTCGAACCCGAATGTGACGTCCTCAACATCCTGAATACAAGGAACTTTGAATACCTTCAATCGCACAAATTCAAATTTCAGTCCTTATTCACGTTCCTCATAATAGATTATTAAAGTACATAATCAGACTCGAGTTCAAGGTCCAATTCGGAGGCTTTCGGGTTAGAATTTCACGAAACAAGCATCAAAAGCGGACTCAGGACGTCGAAAAACATAAAATGGGAGTTTTCTGAAAAAGTTGACTTTTTTTTGTCAAAGTCAACGCTGACGTCATCGGTCAAAGACAACGTTGACGCCATGCTAACATCACTTGTCAACGTCAATGCTAACGTCAACGGTCAAGTCAACATTGAAATCATGCTAACGTCACTGATTAACCGGGTTGACTTGGTGAGTTGACTCGGGCGGGTTGACTCACTGAGTTGACTTAGGCGAGTTGACTCACTAAGTTGACTCGAATGAGTTGACTCACTGAGTTGACTCAGGCATGACTCAGTCAAAGGGTTAGCGGGTCGGGTACGGGTCAAATGAGTCGGGTTTAGGTAGATGGTTCGGGTCAGGTAGACGGTTCATTGGCTCGGGTTTGGGGTCGGTTCAGACTGGTTTGAACCCGGTTCACTTACCCTAATAGATCTCGTTGGAAACCTTGCTGGAAATGGTCACCAGAGACGCATCAAACACCAAAATTGCCAAAAACAGAATGTAACGCCCCGGTTTAGGGGTCGGGTGAAAAATAATAATTTAATATTATTCCCGGGTCCGGTTTTGTAATTAAAAATAATTTTGGGCCTCGGGTTTTAAGACAACAAAATTTAGTTGGACCATTTTTAAAATAATCCCCAAATAGCCATGGGTGTCATCCATTGTAGTTACTTTAATTCATTAAGGGCACTTAGGTCTTTGGACCTTTGATTTTTAAACTAACCTAAAATAACACTATTGAGTCATCTTCTTCCCCACTACCCATTTTTTCAGACAAAAGAAACCTCTCCCCCTTTGGAGCACTATTCCATTCATAACTCACCCAATCTTGAAGGTTTTTCGAAGGTAAGGTCGTTTTTGAGTTGCTTTCATTATCCTCAACTAGCACATACCTTTATTTTCTAGAAAACTCATGATTTTGGTGATTTGGGGGTTTTGAAATTTTGATTAAAAATGTCATTTTTGACACCTTTAACTTAGGTTTTTGATCTCTAAATGATATATGAGTTGTTTTCAATCTAAAGGGTCCAATGGGTATAATTTTTATGAAGTTTTGGGGTGTTTCCCGGAATGGGGTTTTGGGGAGGTTTTTGGGAGGCTTTAAGTTGAGTTTTGGGGGTGTTTTATGTGAATATGAGAGGGCTGATGGATAGGCTACATGTAAGGGAAGTTTTGGAGACTTTAGGGAGTAGTTTGAAGGATGAAATCAATGGTTTTAAGGGTTGCTTAAGGGCTGCTCGGAAATTGGTATTTTGGGCTTGTTTTCAATGTGAAAATTGAAGTCTTGTGCTTAGTATATTATCCGGGTTGAGTATTTTAGATCATGGACTGACTTGAGGTTATTTGCTTGGTGTTGGTTTGGCTAGAGGCGAGAATTTTGGTTGGTGAAGCTTCGGGGGCAAATTCGGGGATTTCGGAGTCTTGAGCTCGGTCTTCGATTTTCTCTTGGGTAGCAACAGTGAGTAGATTCATTGGTTTTTACTTTGTGCATGATATGGACTCCTTTGGGGTTTGGGTAGAACCTTGAATGGTTGTCTAAACCCGTGTGTAAGTCTCCCTACTCATAAGTTGTTGTGACAAATTGATTGTATATACATTGTGACCATTGAATGCATTTTAAGTTGTCAATGTTGTAGTCGTGTTGAGTTCATGCCTCACGTGATGGTGGTCTAAACTACGGTGATGTGTAGTCCCACCGGTAGTGACTAGTAGGGTAGTGCTTTGATGTGTAGTCCCATTGGACACCCACTAGTCGAAACGGTGATGTGTAGTCCCACCGTAAGTGTATGTTGGTTGTGCTTGTGCAAACCAAAAGTTGTGGTTGAGATGGACCCTTATGCATCCATTGTTTTCTTGCATACAAATCGTATTTTGGAAAGTTGCATGTTGTAAATTGTAGAGCTTCTCTCACTAAGCTAGATTGCTTATGCTCTTCGTTTCCAATGTGCAGATCGTTAGAGTTCGGGAGGCGAGCGGGCGAGGGAGGAACCTTTGGAGTTCTCAAGCAAGTTTAAGTATGGTTTGCTTTTGTAATAATGTCTAGACAATGGGGTATAGAGTGTTAGGAGTTGGGGTCAAACTCCTTAGGAAGTCATGCTTGAAATTGTTAAACTTATGTTGCGTGTTATGCTTTTGTTTCTTGGATTATGTTCTATGCTTCTTATGTGGTTTAATTGCATATGCCTGAATTTGTATGATGTTGGCCTAGGTAGGCCTTATGTTGTCTACTTTGTGAAGGATGACTTATGCTTCTTGTAGACTTGTATGGAGCCTTGTTTGGTATGTTATCGTTGGTTTGAATGCCCCTCATGTTAAGTCCCGATTGTGGTTGATGTATGTATACTTGTGTGTGCTTAGGGGTGTCTAAGTATGCATCTAGAACCTTGCAAGATGTTATCAAATAGTGAAAGGAGGTGTTGCAGGGCAGGGGTATCGATACGGTTAGACCCGTATCGATACGGCCTTCTTTTCCAGGCCTTCCGTTTCGATACGCGGGGAGGCGTATCGGTACCATTTTGGCCACTGGAGCCACTGTCCATCTTGGTATCGATACCGGCCTCAAGCGTATCGGTACGGTCAACTAGCGTTGACCGTGGGAAGTCAACCTTTGACGAGGGTATCGATACACTCCCAAGGTGTATCGATACGGTCTCCACGGGTTGACTCTGACCTTTGACTTAGTCAAGGCGTATCGATACACCCCTTAGGTGTATCGATACCCCCTGCAGTTAAACCTGAAAATTTGCCTTTTGGTTGTGGATTTAAGTTCGTTAGATTGTTTTGGTTATGTTATTCCGCTGTTTGATCACTTAGGGTTAATTACTCATCTAGACGAGATTTAAAATAAAAAAAATAGGGTTGCTAACCGAGGGGGAATCCTTTAGGGGTTTTCACTCGGTTTTCCCCGTGTAGCCCTTTTGGACCGGTCATCCGGCCAGACCGGGACAAGGGGGTTACAAAGAAGCTCATCAATGCAACAATCTAAATGACACGATAATGACACGAGTCAAGCCGGAATACCCACCGGATCTTACCCAAAACGAGACAAGGTGGCTGGAATGCGCATTGCTCCGATGCGACCTTTGCCGGAGTCAAACACGCGATCAATGGGTTGGGCTTTGCTCGGCTCGGTGTGGGGAGTTCGGCCGCCACTCCCACGTCTCAAACGGATGCTCGTGGTGGCCGGAAATAGAGGAAAACAGAGGGAAGGTGTTTAGGAACTCACCGATCCTTTGAGACGTTCTCCAGGGTAAAAGACGGCACGACTACACGAGTGGTTGGCAGCAACGAGTTCGGGGCTGAACGGCGCACATGCCAGTGGAGGCGGTGTCCACCACAACCAGACGGTGGAGGAGATCAGCGCTAATGAACTCGAACAGTTTTTCACCGTTTAAAGGCAAACGTGTAACACCCCAATTTTGGGCTTAGAAGTTTAGGGTCTGAATCGGAACGGTCTGATTTTCGGTTCGAATATAAAAGGAGGTTTTAGGGAAAGCCTAGTTCGGGATGCTTTAAAAATATCGAAAAATATTTAAAAATTCTCTTTTAATATATATAAGAGGGTGGTGAAATCAATTTTACAAAATAAGGTTTGGAAGTGCAACATTTTGAAATAGTGACTAAAATGCGATTTTTGAAAAGTTCAGTGGTGACTGTTTTGTAAGGATTGAAAATTTGAATCTTTAAGGAGCTAATTTACCCAAGAATGATTTCTCCAGATTTTTCTTAGATTTAAATGATTTAATTAATGTTTAATTAATTAAATGAAAAGTGGAAAACCACATTTTAGATTTTCATAACTAACTTTTCTTAAACTTTCTAATCTTTTTTTCTCTCAAAATTCCCTCATCCAAACACTTTTCTCCAGCATATTTTCTATTGATTTTCAAAGCAATTGATGAGGTTTCAATCAACAATTAATTCCTAATCCATTCTACATCAAATCCTCTTGATTTGCTTATTGAATTTTCAAGAAAATTGGCTCTAATCAAGGAGAAATCTACATTTAGAGGTAAGGTTCTTCTTCTCCTCTAAATACTCAGTTCTTTACTTAAATTCCCAAGTTATCAATCCTTAATTTAAGTTTTATAAATGGTTTTGATGATATGAACTTGATTTTGGCTTAAAACTCAAGATTTGGAGGAAATCATGAAGAATTTCGTTGTGATTGTTTGGGCTCTGTTTTGAGATGATTATTAAATGTATTTTGGATGTTTAATGATGTGTAAATGAGGTTTGATCAATTCAATCCCGAATAGGTTGAATTTCCTATGTTTTTGCTGATGAAAATGGTGGTTTTTGGGGTGATCTTGGTGTTCTGTTATAGCTGGAGGTATAAGGACGAGTTTAAGTTCATTTTGGATGTTAATTGATGTTTAAAAATGGTTTGAAGTGATGGATCTTGGTTGGGTTATGTTTTGGAAGAGTTTGGAGGTGATTTCCGTTGTGTTTGGTAGCCGAAATGTTAGAATTGGTTAGAGCAGCGAGTTTAGGTGTGATGGCTGAAGATTTTAATGCATGATGATGCATTAATCCTCTGCTTTGATGTTTTTAAAACAGGGGAGACATCTTCGGACACTCGTGGTGTTGATCTGGAGGCTTGAACGGCGTTTCGGCAAGCTTGCAAAACAGAATTGGTGAGTGAAATTGGATTTCCAGCTTTATAACGAATGTTTGAAGGTTTTGGGAGCTTAGTTTAAGTCTAAGCAACTTAACTAAGCTCAAGAGTAAGTTTTCGGAAAAACTCTCTTGTATGAGCCATGGAGTGGTTCGATGCATTTGTTGATAAATTGCATGTTTAAATTCTGTTTTGAAAGCCATGTGTTGAAGGATGCTCAAGGTAAGAGATCCTTGTTTTTGATATGTTGTATATGTGGATTTGATGCATAGTGATGCATGTTGATAATTGGCTTTGATTTATACTTTAAAACACTGAATTGTTGATGTTAAATGATATATATTGGCAAGTGATGTGTTGGTTTTAAAGTACTTGAATCGGATATAGTTAGCCGGCTATAGGATTGGGTGCACCGTGAATAAAGTCACCTTGGATGTTGAGGGGTTGTAATTGTACCGTAAACTCCATCCAAGTACACTAACGAGAAAGGTAAGATCACAATGGTGGTTAAAAGTCCATGTGTGGATCTTGTGTTGTGTGTCCCGTGTTCTCGTTAGTGATGTTATACAACTATCGATGAGTGATGTTGAGGGGTTGTGATTGTATCGTTAAACTCCATCACGGGTGTTGAGGGGTTGTGATTGTACCGGTAAACTCCACCTTGTGTGTTCAGTAGTGTGTATGAAGCGTGTGGGACAACGTTTGTAATTCGCGTATCCGATTGTGTTTTATGTTGTAAATGGTTATGGATTATCACTTGAAAGCCAATATGACATGTTATTTTTATTGAAGCATGAGATGCTTGATATGTATGCAAGGTTGCATGAATTATGAGGATTATGTGATGGAAAGCTTTGTGAAAAGTGTTTTATAAAATGCATTATTGTGTTGTTTCTTTAGAGCATGCCCCACTAAGCAATTGTGCTTACGCTCTCTCTCTTGAACCAATAATGCAGATAATTGAAGTGTTTGAGGGCAACAAGGAGGCTAAGAATCCAAGGGAAAGCTAAGCTCATGTATGGTGATGTTTTCACAACACTATTAGTTTTTGATATTTGGCAATGGGAACCTAGGTTGTGTTTTGGGAGATGTTTTGGACTCCCTAATTGTGGCATGGTGCCGTAGATGTTTTGGAATTGTAAATGGCCATTATGATGCTTGATTTTGTGTTTTGTTAGTTGATTGGTTTGGATTCTAGGATGCATGCCTATAGACTTGTGGAATTTTATGATTGTTGCCATGAACGTGTTTTGATGTTGCAAACATGTACCTTATATGTATGATGACTTGTTGGAAGGATTAGGAAGTCATTAGGATGTGTTCGGGTGGTTAATTGCATGTTAAACCAGCAAATTCTGCAGTTTCTGGGCAAACCGTATCGATACACTCACAGGCATTTCGAAACGGGAGCCTGTAATGGCCTTGGTGTTTCGAAACGGCTGGTGACCGTATCGAAAAGGTTTGGCCACTAGAAGGCCTTGTTTCGAAACAAGTCTCGAAACGAACTCGTGTTTCGGAACGGTCAACCCCGTTTCGAAACAGGTGACCGTTGGGCACTGATTTGAATGGTTTTGAGGTTTGTAAGCTTTATGTTTTAGTCCTGAAAATTGTATTTGCAATTGCTTGAGTTCGAGATGTTCGATTAATGTGAAATTTGACAGGGAAGCATGAAATCTGATTAATTTAGTATTGGTAACTTAAAAACCGGTAAAGACCTCCTAATTTCCAGAATTTACAATTTGGTCCCTAACAATCGTATTGTGTGCAATTGAGTCCCTTAATGTAATTTGTTCGTTGTGCTTTTCACGTATGTGTTTCTCAAGGGTACGCTTAGGGTTAATGTGCATATAGACAAGTTTAAAAAAGAAAAAAAGGGTCGTTAATCAAGGTTGACTTTCGGGTTGACTTAGGTTTTCCCCGTGTAACCTTCGTAGTTCGGGTCAACCGTCTAGGCCGGGCTAAGGGGGTTACATTTGGTGGTATCAGAGCCAGGTTCTCGAGTAAGTGGGAATGGTTATATGGGTGATGTATGTGTGATTGCATGATGTGCCTTTTAAATGAAAGTGTGATGTATGAATTGTAAAGTATGTTACAATTGTGATGTTGTGCTATGATTGAAGCATGTTAGAGGAACCCATTGCCATATCAAAACTAATGGAAAGAATTATTTTTGGAAAATGAGCTTGAGTACTTGGATTACTTACCTTGTTGAGCCTAATTATGTTATTGCATTTGTGTTAGTGCATTGTTTTTTCTAGTAAAATGGGGCCTCGTAGAGAAATGAGGATGAACACGAAAGCTATGGCTCAGAATGAGAACGAGGAAAACGTTGAGAACGTTGTGGATAAACCTCCTCCTCTTGGTGGTGGACCACCCGGCGGTGGTGGTACTGGAGGTGAAAATGTTGGTGTTGGTGCTGGTGCTGGGGTCGCTGGACCTGAAGCTGTGTAGGGGCAAGCTGCTCCTGACATGACTATTTTGATACATGCTATTGCTGGAGCCTTTAAGGCGGCAGTAGCTGGAGCTCACGAAGCTGTGCATCAGGGTGATGCTAACGTGAGATTACCTTTGGAACGTCTTCACAGTCTGGGAGGGACTGAGTTCAGAGGTTTATCTGCTGAGGGTTCTGAATCTTGGTTGGAAAGTACCAAGATGATATTGGGACAAATGAACTACAATGATGTGCAGAAGTTAGGTTGTGTAGTATCGCTGTTACATGATGATGCGTATACGTGGTGGACGACCACTATCTTCGGGATGGAGGAAGTTGATGTGACTTGGACATTCTTTCTGGACGCGTTCAAGCGGAAGTATCTAGGTGTGCGATACCTGGATGAAAAGAAAAGAGAATCCATGTCTCTTGTGCAAGGAAGCATGACGGTGGCTGAGTATGAGATCCAGTTTGTCCGTCTTAGTCAGTACACACCTGAGCTTATCCCTGATGAGCGGGAGAGGTGTGAGCATTTTCGATATGGTTTGGTGACGGACGTGAAGACCTTTATGCTTGCAGCTGAGTACACGGATTTTGATGTGCTGGTGAGTAGGACAAAGGACATTGAGCAGAACCTGGGTTTGTCTTCCAGAGGTGTTAGTTCTGGCTCGGGCAAAAGAGCTGCTGAGTATAGTTCCGGTAGTAGACGGAACAAGAGAGGACGAGATAAGAGGTATCATTCTTCTGCTAGGCGTGGTAATGGAGGGCATGGTGCGTCTGTTCAGGGAGACAGGATGAGAGCTGATCAGAACACGTGCTGGACGTGTGGATCGCGTGGCCATTTAAGGCGTGATTGTCCTCGAGCAGCGAGAGAGGTGCAAGCTTCTGTGGCAGTGACCGGTAATTCGTGCTGGAATTGTGGTTCGGCAGACCACATGAGAAGGGAGTGTCTTTTGTTGGCCGGTGGTGGTCATGGACGTGCTCCTGGGGTTGTTGCACCATAGAGAGGTCGTGGGCGCGACCGTGGTAACTTCCAGCGCAGAGATGATTGTGGGAGGAATGTGGCACATGTGGTGGCTGTCCAACCTGAGGGTGGTGGCCAGGCTCGAGTGTATGCTCAGCGAGAGGGGAGAAATGACACGGATGTGATCGTAGGTACCTTTACTTTGCAATCCTTGTCATTACTTTCCTTGATTGATTCTGGATCTACACACTTATACATATTGCGTGAACATGCTCAATTGCTTGGTTTACCTATTGAGTCTTTGGATGTTGGTATGCGTGTAACTAGTTCCTTTGGTGAGACCGTTCTGACACGGAAGTTATATAGAAGATGTCCTTTGGTAGTGCAAAACCATGTTTTTCTTGTTGATCTCATGGAATTACCATTCTATGGTTTTGATGTAATCCTTGGTATGGATTGGCTTGTTGAACATCGAGATGTGGTGGATTTTGAGAACAAGCGGGTTTCGTTGAAACTTGCGGATGATTATGAGGTAGTGGTGGTTGGTGAGAATGTAAAGTTTCTTGCCAATGTGGTGTCTACATTGGAAGCAAGCCAAACGCTGAGGCAAGGTTGTGAGGCCTACCTAGCCTTTGTGATGAATCCTAGCTCTAAGGAGTTGCGAGTTCAAGATATCAGGACTGTGCGAGAGTTTCCTGGTGTGTTTCCGGAGGAGTTATCTGGTTTGCCTCCTAATCGAGAGGTGGAGTTTGGAATTGAGCTGTATGAAAACACGAATCCAGTGTCCATTACCCCTTATCGAATGGCACCTAAGGAGTTGAAGGAGCTGAAGATGCAACTTCAGGAGTTGCTTGATCGTGGTTTCATTCGGTCGAGTGTGTCACCTTGGAGTGCACCGGTCTTGTTTGTGAAGAAAAAGGATGGCACTATGAGAATGTGCATCGATTATCGTCAGCTGAATAAGTTGACTATCAAGAATCGGTATCCATTGCCGAGGATTGATGATCTTTTTGATCAATTTCGGGGAGCGGCTGTGTTCTCTAAAATTGACTTAAGGTCAGGTTATTACCAGCTGAAAGTGAAGGATGTGGATGTGCCAAAAACAGCCTTCAGAATGAGATATGGGCATTATGAGTTCCTTGTGATGTCGTTTGGTTTGACGAATGCTCCTCCAGCTTTTATGGACATGATGAATAGAGTGTTCCATGAGTACTTGGACAAGTTTGTTGTGGTGTTCATTGATGATATCCTTGTGTACTCTCGTACTGAGGAGGAGCATGAAGTGCATTTGAGGATTGTGTTGCAGGCTTTGTTGGAGAATCAGCTTTATGCTAAGCTGAGCAAGTGTGAATTCTGGCTCAGGGAAGTTGTTTTTCTTGGGCATGTGGTTTCTGCTGAGGGGTTTCGTGTTGATCCTCAGAAGATTGAGGCAATGATGAATTGGAAGCGTCCTAAGTCTGTTCATGAAGTCCGTAGTTTCCTTGGTTTGGCGGGATACTACCGGAGGTTCGTGGATGGATTTTCAAAGATTGATGCACCTTTGACGAAGTTGTTGCAGAAGGATGTCAAGTATGAGTGGACAGAAGCGATACAACAGGCTTTTGAGAAGCTTAAGGCAGCTTTGACGCAAGCTCCTATCTTGGTTCAACCTGAATCAGGGAAAGAGTTTGTGGTGTACAATGACGCATCCTATGTTGGTTTGGGGTGTGTGTTGATGCAAGAGGGTAAGGTGGTGGCTTATGCATCGCGCCGGTTGAAGGTGCATGAGCGCAACTATCCTACGCATGATATTGAGTTAGCTGCGGTGGTCTTTGCTTTGAAAATTTGGAGACATTATTTGTATGGTGAGAAGTGTACTATGTACACGAATCACAAGAGTTTGAAGTATCTGATGTCTCAGAAAGAGTTGAATCTTAGGCAACAACGTTGGGTGGAGTTGCTTAAATATTATGAACTGACGATCGAGTATCATCCGGGAAAATCTAATGTTGTAGCGGATGCCTTAAGTAGGAAGGTGGCAGTGGAGTTGAGGGCTATGTTTGCCAGTTTGATTATTTCGTGAGATGGGGGTCTTGTGGTTGAATTACAAGTGAAACCATCTTTGGTTCAGTTGATTAGGGATAAGCAGCTGTTGGATGATTCCTTGGTGCCACATGTTCAGGATATTGCTGAGGATAGACCATCGGATTTCTGTTTTAATGATGATGAGGTTCTATGTTTTGGGAGTCGGATAGTAGTTCCCAATGATGCTGAGTTGAGGCGTGCTATTCTGACTGAAGCTCATAGTAGTCCTTTTGCTATGCACCCTGGTAGTACAAAGATGTATCATGATCTTAAGGATGAGTACTATTGGGTGGGGTTAAAGAAAGATGTTGTTGAGTATGTGAGTAAGTGCATGGTTTGTCAGTGAGTTAAGGCAGAGCACCAGTTTCCTTCTGGGTTGTTGCAACCGTTGAGGATTCCTGAGTGGAAGTGGGAAAGGATTACCATGGACTTTGTGTCTGGTTTGCCTTTGTCGCCATCAAAGAAGAATTCGGTGTGGGTGATTGTGGATCGCCTTACGAAGTGTGCTCATTTCTTACCTGTGCATACTACGTACACCTTGGATAAGCTTGCAGAGCTGTACATTGCTGAGATTGTGTGGCTGCATGGTGTGCCAAAGTCTATTGTTTCGGATAGAGATCCGAGGTTTACATCGCGTTTCTGGGAATGCTTGCATCAAGCTTTGGGTACACGGCTGAATTTCAGTACTTCTTATCATCCACAGTCGGATGGACAGTCTGAGCGTGTTATCCAAGTGCTGGAAGATATGTTGAGGTGCTGTGTGATTGAGTGTCAAGGCTCTTGGGAGAAGCATTTGCCTTTGGTGGAGTTTGCTTATAACAATAGCTACCAGGCAAGTATTCAAATGACACCTTATGAAGCCTTGTACGAGAGGAAATGCAGAACTCCTCTTTGTTGGGCTGAAACAGGTCAGAAGTTGGTTTCAATGCCAGCTTTGTTGAAAGGAACCACCGAGAAGGTGAAGCTCATTTGTGAGCGATTGAAGGCAGCTTCTGATCGACAGAAGTCTTACGCGGATTTGAAGCGTAAGGAGATTGAGTTTGTGGTTGGTGACCGTGTGTTCTTGAAGGTTTCGCCTTGGAAGAAGGTGATGAGGTTTGGACGGAAGGGTAAGTTGAGCCCTAGGTACATTGGACCATACGAGGTGATTGAACGTGTGGGTCCTGTTGCGTACAAGTTGAGGTTACCGCAAGAATTGGAAAAGATTCACGATGTGTTTCATGTCTCTATGCTTCGGAGGTATAGATCGGATCCTTCGCATGTTATGCCTGTGGAGGAAGTGGAGTTGAATCCAGACTTGACCTATGATGAGGAGCCGGTGGAAATTCTGGATTCGGACAGTAAAGTTCTCCAAGGCAAGACCATTGATTTGGTTAAGGTGTTGTGGAAGCATCGTGGTGTCGAGGAAGCCACGTGGGAAAGAAGGGATGACATGAGGAAGCATTTTCCGTACCTCTTTCCTCCAGGTAAAATTCGAGGATGAAATTTCTTAAGGGGGAGAGTTGTAACACCCCAATTTTGGGCTTAGAAGTTTAGGGTCTGAACCAGACCGGTCTGATTTTCGGTTCAAATATAAAAGGAGGTTTTAGGGAAAGCCTAGTTCGGGATGCTTTAAAACTATAGAAAAATATATAAAAATCCTCTTTCAATATATATAAGAGAGTGGTGAAATCAATTTTTCAAAATAAGGTTTGGAAGTGCAACATTTTGAAATAGTGACTAAAATGCAATTTTTGAAAAGTTCAGTGGTGACTGTTTTGTAAGGATTAAACTTTGAATCTTTAAGGAGCTAATTTACCCAAGAATGATTTCTCCAGATTTTTCTTAGATTTAAATGATTTAATTAATGTTTAATTAATTAAATGAAAAGTGGAAAACCACATTTTAGATTTTCATAACTAACTTTTCTTAAAACTTTCTCATCCCTTTTTCTCTCAAAATTCCCTCATCCAAACACTTTTATCCAGCATCTTTTCTATTGATTTTCAAAGCAATTGATGAGGCTTCAATCAATAATTAATTCCTAATCCATTCTACATCAAATCCTCTTGATTTGCTTATTGAATTTTCAAGAAAATTGGCTCTAATCAAGGAGAAATCTACATTTAGAGGTAAGATTGTTCTTATCCTCTAAATACTCAGTTCTTTACTGAAATTCCCATGTTATCAATCCTTAATTTAAGTTTTATAAATGGTTTTGATGATATGAACTTGATTTTGGCTTAAAACTCAAGATTTGGAGGAAATCTTGAAGAATTTCGTTGTGATTGTTTGGGCTCTGTTTTGAGATGATTATTAAATGTATTTTGGATGTTTAATGATTTGTAAATGAGGTTTTATCAATGCAACCCCGAATAGGTTGAATTTCCTAAGTTTTTGCTTATGAAAATGGTGGTTTTTGGGGTGATCTTGGTGTTCTGTTACAGCTGGAGGTATAAGGACGAGTTTAGGTTCATTTTGGATGTTAACCGATGTTTAGAAATGATTAGAAGTGATGAATCTTGGCTGGGTTATGTTTTGGAAGAGTTTGGAGGTGATTTCGGTTGTGTTTGGTAGCCGAAATGTTAGAATTGGTTAGAGCAGCGAGTTTAGGTGTGATGGTTGAAGATTTTAATGCATGATGATGCATTAATCCTCTGCTTTGATGTGTTTAAAACAAGGGAGACATCTTCGGACACTTGTGGTGTTGATCTAGAGGCTTGAACGGCGTTTCGGCAAGCTTGCGAAATGGAATTGGTGAGTGAAGTTGGATTTCCAGCTTTGTAACGAATGTTTGAAGGTTTTGGGAGCCTAGTTTAAGTCTAAGCAACTTAACTAAGCTCAAGAGTAAGTTTTCGAAAAAACTCTCTTGTATGAGCCATGGAGTGGTTCGATGCATTTGTTGATAAATTGCATGTTTAAATTCTGTTTTGAAAGCATATTTTGGCATGGTTAATGCTGGTTTTGAAAGCCATATGTTGAAGGATGCTCAAGGTAAGAGATCCTTGTTTTTGATATGTTGTATATGTGGATTTGATGCATAGTGATGCATGATGATAATTGGCTTTGATTTATGCTTTAAAACAGTGAATTGTTGATGTTAAATGATGTATATTGGCAAGTGATGTGTTGGTTTTAAAGTACTTGAATCAGATATAGTTAGCCGGCTATAGGATTGGGTGCACCGTGAATAAAGTCGCCTTGGATGTTGAGGGGTTGTAATTGTACCGTAAACTCCATCCAAGTACACTAACGAGAAAGGTAAGATCACAATGGTGGTTAAAAGTCCATGTGTGGATCTTGTGTTGTGTGTCCCGTGTTCTCGTTAGTGATGTTATACAACTACCGATGAGTGATGTTGAGGGGTTGTGAGTGTACCGTTAAACTCCATCACGAGTGTTGAGGGGTTGTGATTGTACCGGTAAACTCCACCTTGTGTGTTCGGTAGTGTGTATGAAGCGTGTGGGACAACGCTTGTAATCCGCGTATCCGATAGTGTTTTATGTTTTAAATGGTTATGGATTATCACTTGAAAGCCAATATGACATGTTGTTTTTATTGAAGCATGAGATGCTTGATATGTATGCAAGATTGCATGAATTATGAGGATTATGTGATGGAAAGCTTTGTGAAAAGTGTTTTATAAAATGCATTATTGTGTTGTTTCTTTAGAGCATGCCTCACTAAGCAATTGTGCTTACGCTCTCTCTCTTGAACCAATAATGCAGATAATTGAAGTGTTTAAGGGCAACAAGGAGGCTAAGAATCCAAGGGAAAGCTAAGCTCATGTATGGTGATGTTTTCACAACACTATTAGTTTTTGATATTTGGCAATGGGAACCTAGGTTGTGTTTTGGGAGATGTTTTGGACTCTCTAATTGTGGCATGATGCCGTTGATGTTTTGGAATTGTAAATGGCCATTATGATTCTTGATTTGGTGTTTTGTTAGTTGCTTGGTTTGGATTCTAGGATGCATGCCTATAGACTTGTGGAATTTCATGATTGTTGCCATGAACGTGTTTTGATGTTGCAAACATGTACCTTATATGTATGATGACTTGTTGGCATGATTAGGAAGTCATTAGGATGTGTTTTGGTGGTTAATTGCATGTTAAACCAGCAAATTCTGCAGTTTCTGGGCAACCCGTATCGATACACTCACACGCGTTTCGAAACGGGGGCCTGTAATGGCCTTGGTGTTTCGAAACGGCTGGTGACCGTATCGAAACGGTTTGGCCACTGGAAGGCCCTGTTTCAAAACAAGTCTCGAAACGAACCCGTGTTTCGGAACGATCAACCCCGTTTCGAAACAAGTGATCGTTGGGCACTGATTTGAATGGTTTTGAGGTTTGTAAGCTTTACGTTTTAGTCCTGAAATTTGTATTTGCAATTGCTTGAGTTCGAGATGTTCGGTTAATGTGAAATTTGACAGGGAAGCATGAAATCTGATTAATTTAGTATTGGTAACTTAAAAACTGGTAAAGACCTCCTAATTTCCAGAAATTACAATTTGGTCCCTAACAATCGTATTGTGCGCAATTGAGTCCCTTAATGTAATCTGTTAGCTTTGCTTTTCATGTATGTGTTTCTCAAGGGCATGCTTAGGGTTAATGTGCATCTAGACAAGTTTAAAAAAGAAAAAGGGTCGTTAATCAAGGTTGACTTTTGGGTTGACTTTGGTTTTCCCCGTGTAACCTTCGTAGTTCGGGTCAACCGTCTAGGCCGGGCTAAGGGGGTTACAAAACGACTATATAGAATGGTGGTTGGGCGGCCGGGTTTCGACGACAAAGAGGCAATGATGATGGCGATGAGGGCGGTGCACACCACGGTCGGCCGGAGCATGGTGGTCAGAGCATGAACGGTGAGGGGGAAGAAAAGCGTTATGAAGTTTCCAGATCTGGCGTTTCATTTTTTCGAGATCCAAATGTGATTTAATTACACAATAAATAGGGTGGTTGGATATCCAATTGATATTTCATTGATTTATTATTTGGATATCCGAAAACATCATTTAAAAGAAACAAAGGCTAGTCTTTAACAAAGACTAGACTTAGTCCAGATGGTTAAGCCTTTATCTCACAAGGCCAAAGGGCATGGGTTTGAAACCCTTTGGCAGCTCCTCTTTTCATCATTCCAGTTTTTTCAAAATCTTAAGGTGTTACAGCATCGGCTGGAGCATCTAGTCGAGGAGCTCGAGGGACACGAACCCATTCATTATTGACATAGGAAAAGTGAGCACGAGAGAGGGAACGCTCATCTATAGGTTGGCTAAGGGGTTTGGGAAAATCATGGGTGCAATCAATCTTAAGGAATGGAACAAGTGACTCAACGTCGTAGAATAGTAAAAGGACTTTACTTGGTCGGTGTGACGATGTTGAACTAGATAAAAAAGGTCGACAAACATGATTTGACAAAGGTTAGGGCGCTTACCCTCCTGAAAACACCTGAGCCAAAAATCGTCTACTTGACGGATTGTTGAAAATTTTCCACCCGATGGATGAAAAAACCATGTAATCATAAGATGAAGGATACAGTCATGAGCATTTAAAACATTAAGGGAACCTAGAGGACCATGACATAGGGAATTCTCATCATCAACCCCTATATTTTCAAAACCAAATGCTTTGCAAAGAACATCTTGATCAATTTGAAAAGTTGTGCCCATAAGATGTGACTCAATAGCAACAACATGTTCTCTAGATTCATTATGAATGCATATAGCATTAGAAAAGAAAATGGTGACCAAGTTTCGATAGACAATGGGAGGAAGGTTCAAAAAACTTATAAATTTCCATTGTCGAATCAAATGAAGGTATTGGAATTTAAAGCGTTCGAAATTTAAAAAAAGAATAGACACAACACATTCTTCCGTAAGAGTGAAACCTTGAAAAAGTTTGTAACGTGACATATCCGAAGGGGTTGGAAAACAACGTTGGATTATGTAAGGAAGATTTGGTTTAGGGTTACCCTTATCATCCTTCATAGGATCGGAAGTAGTGACAAGGTATCGTCTCACTTTCTTTTTCGGTGCTATAACCCTGAAAACATCAAAACAATTCAAATATGTATGCAATTAACATCTCATTCAATCCAATAAATTCCAATAATTCAAGGTATTTGAAAATCAATTTTAATATTAAAAATATATACATGTAAAAAAGAGAAGATTGGTTTAAAAAAAATTCAAAAACAGTTTAGAAAATATACGATATAAAAATATATTCGAATGAAAAAATTTCGGATTTTGAAAAGTTTTTGTGAAAACTTGAAAACTCATAACACAAATATATGTTTTATACAAAAATAAGTGAAAACAACTACTAAAAACAACGAAAATTAAAAAGAGAAGAAAAGAAAAGAAAATTTATACCTTGAATTACTAGAATGGATGAATGGGCTGATGTGAATGCACAAGATTTCTACAAAGCTTTGCTTTGATGTGTAGATGAAAAACCCTCAACGAATTCTAAGTTTGATGTGAAAATTTTGAGGAATTTAGGAGATTTTTATAGGGATGTGCGGCTAGGGTTTGTAGAGAAAAAGAGGGGAAAGTTTTAAAAGTGTTTTTTCAAATAACAGCCCTAATTTAACTCTCCGTCAAAACCGTATCGGTACGCTTGTAGAGCGCATTGATACACTTTGCCCTATTTTTTTAATTCAACTTTAATATCGTATCGATACGCATGACTGTACCGATACAGTTTGATATGTATCACTTCCCTTGACGAACCCGTATCGATACGCATTACCGTATCGATACAGTTTGACTTGTATTACTTCCCTTGATGAACCCATATCGATACGCTTTTAGCCGTATCGATACCCCTTTATCAGATAAGGCATTTTTGACGGTTTTAAGTTTAAAAAATCCAACTTTAAACGTCCCTAAATGCATGTGAATGACATATGAACAAGTTTTAATGGCTAAAATTGATGCATACTCCCCCTAGCAACATGCATAGAAGCAAAAATAGGCAAATTAACACAAGTATGAATATCAGCCAATTTCAAGCAATTTTTTGACCATTTGGGACCTAAAAGGGTCAAGAGAGGCTAGTTCAACCTAACTCTCTCATAAGAGTCCAAAAACGCTCTTTGTCTGAAGGTTTGGTAAATATATCCGCTAATTGGTTCAAGGTATCAACATATTCTAGAACAACATCATTTTTTAACACATGGTCTCTAATGAAATGATGTCTAATTTCTATATGTTTGGTTCTAGAGTGTTGGATGGGATTCTTAGTGAGACAAGTGGCACTAGTGTTGTCACACCTAAGGGGTATGGTTTCTACTTGAACACCATAATCTAAGAGTTGTTGTTTCATCCAAAAGACTTGAGCATAACAACTCCCTAAGGATATGTACTCTGCTTCAGTGGTAGTTAAGGCTACGCTATTTTTTTATTAGAGAACCAAGATACGAGCATACTAACCTAAGAATCGGCATGTCCCGGAGGTACTTTTCCTATCTATCTTGCATCCCCCATAATCCACATCCGACTATGCATGAAGGCTAAAGGAAGAATCCTTAGGATACCAAAGACCTAAGTTAGGTGTGTCTCTAAGGTATCTAAAAATTCTCTTAATAGCTACTAAGTGTGATTCTCTAGGACTAGCTTGGAACCTAGCAAACAAGCAAACACTAAATATGATATCTGGTCTTCTTGCGGTAAGGTAAAGCAAAGAACCTATCATGGATCTATAAAGCTTAGAATCAACACACTTACCTCTTTCATCTTTGTCAAGCTTTATAGAAGAGCTCATAGGAGTAGCTTGAGACTTTATATTCTCCAAACCAAACTTTTTGAGCATATCATTCACGTACTTTGCTTGATTTATGATGGCGCCATCCTTCCTTAGTTTTATTTGGAGCCCCAAAAAGAATGAGAGCTCCCACATCATGATCATCTCAAACTCACCTTGCATTAGCTTAGAAAATTCTTTGCAATAACATTCATTAGTAGAACCAAAATGATATCACCAACATAAATTTGCACTACTAAGATGTCATTACTATATCTTTTTATGAAAAAATGTAGTGTCCACCTTACCTTTTTCAAAACATTTTTCAATCAAAAAGTTTGAAAGTCTTTCATACCAAGCTCTAGGAGCTTGTTTTAAACCATAAAGGGCTTTAGTTAGTTTAAAAACATGATTTGGAAATTTTGAATCCTCAAAACCCGGTGGTTGTTCAACATACATTTTTTCATTCATAAAACCATTTAGAAAAGCACTTTTTACATCCATTTGAAAAAGCTTGAAATCATGGTAACATGCAAATGATAGAAGCATCCTAATAGCTTCCATCCTAGCTACGGGTGCATATGTTTCATCAAAATCAATTCCCTCTTCTTGAGTGTAACCTTGAGCAACAAGCCTAGCCTGGTTTCTCACTATGTTACCACTCTCATCTAGTTAATTCCTAAAGACCCATTTAATTTCTATAGTAGATTGATTACTAGGTCTTTCAACTAATGTTCATACTTTACTTCTCTCAAATTGATTTAATTCTTCTTGATGACCAAAATCCAAAAATCATCTTTTAATGCTTCTTTGATATTTTTAGGCTCAATGCTTGAAAGAAATGCAACATGGTTCATTAATTTGAGAGAGGATCTAGTAGTTACCCCCTTGGATGGATCACCCAATATATCACAACCTTCGACATAGTTGAACTCCCTTGGGTATGTCACATCCTTTTCCTCAAGAGCCAAGTCCTTCAAGGCTTCAAGAGGTGAATCTTGTGCATCTTCTTCATTGGTTGGAATCTCATCCACCTTTGATGTTTTTCCTCCATCAATGGCTTCGATGATCCCTACATCATCATCATCACAAGAATCCTTCCTCGGAAGGAGGTTATCATCGAAAATAACATGTATAGACTCTTCTACTACTAAATTTCTCTTATTAAATACTCGGTAGGCTTTAGAGTTTAAAGAATATCCTAATAAATTAGCTTCATCACTTTTAGCATCAAATTTACCTAAGTTGTTTTTTTCATTGTTTAAAACAAAACACTTGCAACCAAATGGATGAAAATAGTTAATGTTAGGCTTCTTTGATTTTAAAATCTCATATGGTGTTTTCTTCAAAATTGGCCTAATCATTACTCGATTTATAATGTAGCAAGCGGTATTTGTGGCTTCCGCCCAAAAATATTTAGGTAAATTATTTTCACAAAGCATGGTTCTAGCCATTTCTTCTAAAGTTCGAATTTTCCTCTCAACTACCCCATTTTGTTGAGGAGTGCGAGGTGCGGAAAAATTGTGGCTAATCCCTTTTTCATTTAAAAACTATTCAAAGCCTAAATTTTGAAACTCGGTTACAGCATCACTTCTAATGTGAGAAATTTTAAGCTCAAGATCATTTTGAGTTATTTTTGAAAATGTGATGAATTTTTCTAAAGCCTCGTCTTTTGTACTTAAGAAGAGAACCCATGTAAACCTAGAATAGTCATCATCAAGTACAAAAGCATATGATTTACCACCCAAGCTCATAGTCCTAATTGGCCCAAAAAGATCCATATTAATCAATTGTAAACATCTACTAGTAGAAACATCATTAATGGATTTAAATGAGGTTCTATGTTGTTTACCCTTAGAGCATGCATCATATATTTTACAATTAGAGAACTTAAGTTTGGGTAAACCTCTAACTAGATTAAGGGAAACTAATTTCTCTAAAACACTCATGCTAGCATGTCCTAATTTTCTATGCTATATCGATACAGATTTTGCTCACTAGAATCTTGAGTTTGGTTTTGATAAAAAAAAGTGTATCGGTACGCTCCCTTAGTGTATCGATACCGTTCAACGGTCATTTAAAATTTTGGATACCAACTAACTAACAAGCCAACGGTCGAAAATTAAATGCAAGGATTTTGTAAAGGTCGACATATTGTATCAGTACGGTGATGTGCTGTGTCAGTGCGCTATAGCAAAATGATATTTTGATAAGAAAAATGTACTGATACGGTTCCAATGCGTATCGATACGCTATAGCTTAAAGTCATACCCATATGAATTTCGTATCGATACGGTAATAGGTTGTATCGATACGCTATGAACGATTAAAATTCTAGTGTTGAAAAACCGTATCAATACTCATAAGGGTATCGATACGCCTGGGCGTTTTGTTGAAGTTTGGCTTGAAAACACATGAAAATACTTAGTGAAATTTGAACCTTTAAGTATCTTTTGACTTGAAATATTGTTCGGTTCAAAATGGCTTGTCAAAATGTGAGTCTTTGAAAAATACTTTAAAATTTATTGTTTTACAATTTAATCCATAAGTTAAATTGTTATATCAAAATCAATTTTTGTTTCACACCCTTGAACAAATGCCCAACTATGTAAAATTCATGAAAGACATTTTATCAAAAAAGAGGAAGTTGGGAGAATTTGAAATTGTTGATCTCAAGCAAGAATGTAGTGTCATGATCTTGAATCGATTGCCTCCAATGCTTAAAGATCCAGGGAGTTTTACTATTCCTTGTACAATTGGCAATAAATTCATGTGTAAGGCATTGTGTGATTTAGGAGCCAACATCAATTTAATGTCATTATCTGTTTTCAGGAAGCTTGGCATAGAAGCGAGACCTACCACGGTAATACTCCAGTTGGCAGACCGATCCTTTGCACATCCAAAAGGGTAAGATTGAAGATGTGCTGGTAAAGATAGACAAATTTATATTTCCAGCTGATTTTATCATCTTAGATTGCGAAGCTGATACTAATGTGCCAATTATTTTGGGTAGGCCATTCCTTGCCATGGTAGGGCGCTTATTGATGTTCATAAAGGGGAACTAACCATGCGAATGAATTACCAGCATGTTACTTTTAACGTGTTTCAAGCTTTGAAATGTGCAGATGAATCCAATGAATGTCAAGCTGAGGAGATGATGGAGGCCGTTTATACTCTAGACATGGCACAATTGTGCCAAGATGCAGAATTTGATGCAAGCATGCTTGATGGCATTGCTGAAATTTTTGTGGAACCTGAGGAATCAGCCTTGGAGGCTGAAGATGTGAGTTATTTTGAGCCATTAGAGTTAGCCAGTAGGGAGACAACCAAACCGAAACCATCAATCGAGGAACCACCAGAGTTGGAACTTAAGCCACTGCCAGAACACTTGAGGTATGCCTATCTAAGTGAGCACTCAACTCTGGCGGTGATTATTGTCACTGATCTCACTAATGATCAGAAGGCAAGATTGTTGGAGATATTAAAAACCTATAAGCAAGCGTTGGGATGGACCTTGGCAGATATCTGAGGGATAAGCCCAACCATTTTCATGCACAAAATTATTTTGGAGGAATATCATGGAAAGACTATTGAAGGCCAAAGGAGGTTGAACCCGAGCATGAAAGAGGTTGTAAAAAGGAGATTATTAAATGGCTTGATGCCAAAATAATCTATCCCATATCTTATAGCTCTTGGGTTAGCCCGGTACAGTGCGTGCCAAAGAAGGGTGGCATGACTGTTGTTCAGAATGACAAGGATGAGTTAATTCGCTCCAGAACAATTACAGGATGGAGAGTGTGCATGGATTATAGGAGGCTGAATAAGGTCACGAGGAAGGACCACTTCCCTTTTCATTTCATCGATCAGATGTTAGACAAACTGGCAGGTAAAGCTTTCTATTGTGTTTTAGATAGTTATTCAGGTTATAATCAGATTGCAATAGCCCCCGATGACTAGGAGAAGACCACATTCACATGTCCATATGGAATATTTGCTTTTAGAAGAATGTCATTCATTTTGTGCAATGCACCGACAGCATTTCAGCGTTGTATGATGTCAATTTTCTCTAGTCTGATTGAGCACAATATGGAAATATTTATGGATGACTTCTCAATGTTTGGTAGCACATTTGAGGAATGTATCCTAAGTTTAGAGCAAGTTCTTTGGAGGTGCATTGAGACCAACCCAGTCTTGAACTGGGAAAAATGCCACTTCATGGTGAAGGAGGACATTGTCCTCGGGCCTAGAGTGACCAAGAATGGAATAGAGTTGATCCAGCAAAAGTGGAAGTAATCAAACAATTACCACCCCAATGAGTGTTAAAGGTGTAAGAAGTTTTTAGGTTATGCCGGATTTTATCGATGATTTATTAAGAAATTTTCTAAAATGTCGAAACCTTTATGCTTGTTATTAGAAAAGGATGTCGCTATTGCAATTGATGATTCTTGTTTGAGAGCGTTTCAGGTCCTTAAGGAGATTCTGGTTAATGCCCATATAGTTGTGGTACCAGACTGGTATGAGCCTTTCAAGCTCATGTGTGATGCCAGTGATTATGCCATTAGAGCAGTACTTGGACAGCAACGTAGCAGAGTTTTTCATGTCATATATTATGCCAGAAGGACACTTAATGAAGCACAACTTAATTATACAACAACTGAGAAAGAATTTCTTGCAGTTGTATTTGCTTTTGATAAATTTAGACCTTATTTGATAGGTAATAAAGTTGTTGTTTTTATAGATCACTCAACATTGAAGTACCTCTTGGCAAAGAAGGATGCCAAGCCCAGATTGATTCGATGGACGCTCATACTTCAAGAATTTGACCTCGAGATCTGAGATAAGAAGGGTAGTGAAAACTTAGTAGTTGGCCATCTATCACGACTAGAGCATCACCGAGAGGATGGTAAGACTAATGCCATCAGAGATGAGTTCCCAGACGAGTATTTAGTCAAGGCCAACACCACGCCATGGTATGCCAACATAGTCAATTACCTGGTAAGTAAGATCATGCCACCAGATTTGGGGTACAATGCCAAGAAACAGTTTTTGTGCTATGTCCGGCAGTATTATTGGGATAAGCCATTTCTATTCAAGCAATGCATCGATCAAGTGATCCGTCATTGTGTTCCAGAAGATGAGCAACATGATATTTTGCAAGCATGACATGCCGCACCATATAGAGGACATTTTGCTGGACTTAAAACTGTTGCCAAGGTGCTGTAGTCAGGTTTTTATTGGCCCACGATGTATAAGGATGCTCATGAATTCACCAAGGCATGTGATCCATACCAACAGACTGGGAATATCTCTGGTAGACATCAACTTATGTTCCAGAACATCATGCCGGTGGACTTGTTCGATGTTTGGGGGATAGATTTTATGGGACTATTTCCCCCATCTTTTGGCAATATATATATATCCTAGTAGCAGTTGACTATGTTTCCAAATGGGTAGAGTCTATAGCCTTGCCAACAAATGATGCCAAGGTCGTTGCCAAATTTTTGCACAAGCATATATTTACACATTTTGGTGCTCCTCGAGTGATCATTCAAGATGAGGGCACCCAATTTAAATGCAGTCTAATCTCTAAAGCTTTATGCAGGTATGAGGTACAACAAAAGATAGCCACGGCCTATCATCCACAGAAAATGGGCAAGCTGAGATTTCTATCAAACAAATCAAGAATATCCTAAATAAGACTATGAATCCTTTGAGGAAGGATTGGTTTTTGAGGTTAGATAAGGCTTTGTGTGTAACATCCCAAAAATTAGTCTAGAAGTTTAGGGATTTAATTAAATAATTAGATAATTTATTAGATTAAAATTTTAACTTATTGAATTGGAAATGGATTCAATAAGGACCAAATTGAAATTCAATGAAAGATTCAAGAAGAATTTGGTTAATTGTTTAGTGACTAAACCGAATGATGCATCAAATACAAGAGATGCATGCTAAAGTCTAAAATTCTTAAGTTAACCTTGAATTAACATGAAAAGATAGTATTATTAAGGGTAATAAGGTGGTATTAGATGAGACATTGACATGAAAGTCAAGTCTCATAAATGTGTCTCCTCTCCCTCCCTAGCCGACCACTCTAACCCACCAAACTAAGTAACATTGTGCTCATTCTCACACACACTCAAACATAAAATTGAGAGAAAACTTGAGAGCTTTCGGTGAAGAAGAACACGGCATGCATGGCATAGAAATTGGTCTAGAAAATTCAAGGAAAATCGGAAGTAAGTAGCTCTCTCCCTCTACTGTTCGAATGTGTGAAAATTCTTGATAAATTGGTAGTCTTAATGTCTCTATAAAATCATGAAAATGATTAGATGAAGGAAGATGCTGCTGGAAATTTTAAGAACATGAGAAACCTTAAGAAAGTTAAGTGATAATAGGCTTTTGAACATGCAAGAGCAAACATGGACAGATTTGATAATTGTAAAAACATGCAACTTCAGAAAATTGTAGAAAATTAATTAGTAGGAATTTCATGATGAAATTTTGATATGTCGTACTTTTATATATCTATTTTGATAGAAAAATGTAAATCTGAGATTGGAGACTTGAGGTAGAATCTGGAAAATTAATTCGAATAACATGCAAATCTGTCCAGCAGTGTTCTTGGCTGGACAGTGAACTTTGAAAAATTGTGAAAAATAAACTACTTATAGTTTCGATATGAAATTTTAATAGGATGAAATTGAACATGTTGATTGAATTTAGAAACAAACGGTTATGAAATTGGAGTTATATGCTGGAAATGGGAACCAGTCGAAGTTAAGTGGTCAAAACAATGTGAAAAATGAATAAGTGAAATCGAAAGACTATTGAGAAATCAAATTGTAAAATCGGATGAAGAGAAAGGTGGTAAATTGATAAATAGGCTGCTAAAAGGCAATTGACATGAATAAGTAAGCAATTTGAAAGTTTAAGCACTAATTAAAATGAATTAGTGATATTAGATTTTGGCCATATTTGAACCATAATAAGTATAGGGACTAAAAATGGAATCAAAAGAAAATTCAGTTTTGAATTAGATGAATAAAATTCTGAAAATTTCCCTATTATTTGCTTAATTGTGTTAGATCCTAGAGGAGAAAGAATTGAGTAAGAAACCGTACCCGGAACGACTGCTGATCCAGCGAAAGGCCTCCGAATCCAGAATTAGCTCGGCGAACTGTGAGTGAAACAACCTTAGAGTTGAGATTAGAGTCTCAACTACCCTTAAATTGATGTTAGCATATATATTGAGTATGAAACTGGACTAATTAAATGTTGGTAAATGATAAGGGAATAAGGAATAAAGGAATTTTGATTTATTGCATGTGCTATGTGATTTTGTGATCTATGTACTTGAATTGGAAAATTGATATTGCCATGTTGATTTCGAATCTGTTTTGAGGTATATTGGATTGATTGTGGAGTAAATTGAAATGCTGATTTTTAGCATTATTGACATTGATATCGAATGATTGATGATTTGATAATATTGCTTGATATGATATGTGATCAATTATTGATTTTGCATGATATATGTGTTTGATAAACTCAATTGAAAATTGAGCTATGAAATGTGAAATTGAGCTACATGATATGAATTTGACTGGTGTATATGCTGATTTGAAGATTTGCAAATTGAATTTGCAAACTATTATACGTTTATATGTGATAAAATGACATTGGAATTGATATCATGAGAAATTAATCGAAAGGATTAATTAAGCAATTCTGAAAATTGATTGATTAAGTATATGATTAAAATTAAGAATAATAAGCAAAGCCCTTGGTGTATACAGTCTGTCTAGGTAGTACGGCTAGCCTAGAGTCTTGAGCTTGATAAGAAAATTAGTACGTTAGTGTACTCGATATTGTGGTACGTAAGTGTACCTTCTTGCTTAATGTCTGCGGACATTATGATACGTGATACGATGATATGAATTTGGTACGTGGTACCTATTATATGGTGAATTTGATTCACACTTCAGTTATATGTGACTCGAATACCTAGCTTACTATACTATCCAAGGCATTGCGAATTGAATTAATAAGAAATTAAAGTATTGAAATCCGAAATTGAAATTCTTGATTGGGTGAATTTCTTGAATTGGATGGTAGCATGTCAATTATAAATTATGAAATTAATTGATTCTCTGCTACAGTTTGCTGCTGCTTGTTATATGAAATTGCCATTGATCGAATATATGAAATTGAATTATGTATTTCGAATTGAGCATGGTGATTGAGAAGTGGATGAATTGATTTTAAATCCATGTTAAATGTATGCGACTGTAATGAAAATTTAATCGTTGATAGTTCTTGAATGATTCGTGTGAGATACAATTGGTATCTTAAATTGGTTGGTATGTTGTAAAGATCAATTCGAATGTTAATATTGTTTAAATATTTGAATGTGAAATTGTGTTGATTGATTTGATCTATTCGAATGGAATAGAAGAATATATGAATAATATTAAGTGGAATCCATTGTGTGATCACTTGGTAATAAATGGAAACCAATTAGATTAAGGTTTCCTCACTAAGTACTAGAAGTACTTACCACTCGAATCTTTCTTTCTTTCCCAAAAATTTCAGGTTATAGCTTGTTGACCTACCCTCCGATATCTTGTTGCACGGAGACTAAGTATGCCATTCTTTATCTTTGTTATGCTCATGATGGGTGGATTAACGGTCAGCATGTTAGTGCAGTTTGCATTGTTGGTGATGTTCATGAACTATTACTTTAAGTAATGTATGAACCTTATAAGTAGTTTCCCTCTATTTTGATATGTAATTAAGGGGTATATATTTTGGGGTATAGATCGCCCTAGTATATGTTTTTAGGGCATGATTCTTTTTGGTGATATTTTGTATAGGCAACCGATAGGTTTAGCCGTTATAGTTACCCCGATAGAATTTATTTTGTACAAGGGAAACTAAGATACTATGGATGTTATCGGACATGATTATATGTATGAAGTATGAATTGGTTAGCACTACAATTAGAATTGTACTTATATGCTAACATGGAAATTGAATTAAAAAGGGGCTAAGGTACAATCGAATGAATCTAAAAATTAGAATTGGAATATGTATGGGATAATCGAAACAAATAGAAATTTAACTGGAAATTTTCGAATGAATGAGAATTAATGGGTATGGGTTATAGATGTAATGAATTGATATGTATGGTATATTACATGTATGGTTGTAACCGAATAACGTTAGAAATTATATGTGCCCACCATGCTATTGATCGAAATGTGATAAGGAATCTTGTATGGTTTATATGTATAATGGAGAAATATAAGTTATTGAAATTCATATAGTTTATATATGTAAAAAGAATGAAATTAATTTTGTTAATTACAAGGATGTAATCGAATAAAATAAAATATTATACGAAAAGTTTACCCTTCCGCTGCCTAATACGAATACGATTTATAAGTTAATATAACGCTCCTTGCCCCTAATCTGGGGTGAGGGGTGTTATATAAAGTGGTATCAGAGCTTTTTAGGTTAAGTCCTAAAAGTCTAATCGAGTCTGCATGCATCTGCACTGTTTTAGGTATGCCACCCATGTATTGCATACTAAGATAATTGTATTGAGCTTTCTGATCTTCTTGTTGTTTAAATGAATGATAGAAAATGACGGACCCAAAGAATGGGAGCTCACATGAATCTTCGAGCGAAGGTGAAAATGTGAGATTGGGTGATAAGCCATCAACTCGAACTGAAACTCCGAGAAAGGAGAAAAACAAAGAGCCTGCTCAGATTACCGAGCAAATCACCAAAAAGCCTGCTCAAGTCACTGAACGGATCACTAAAGAGCATGTTCAGATCGTTGAGCAATCTGATAAAGAACCTGTTCATAACACAAAACAATTCAATAGAGGGCATGTTCAGACTGTTGGGCACGAAAAGTCTCCACCTGAAAATCCTATGGTTCAGTCTGCCCAAAGGGAATGTCTCCTCAGCATAAAGGAGATGTTCAATCAACTTCTGATAAATCTGAAACAAGAGCAACCTGCTATTTCTGTCCCTGCTGCACCTAGCAGAGCACCAATAGATAAACTTTCTCAGCATCGAGCATACACTTTTGCTGGTACAAATGAAGAAAGACCAGAAGATGCAGAGTACTGGCTTGAAAACACTACCAAGGTGGTAACCAGACAATTACAGTGCTCCGAGACCATAAATTGGAGTGTGTTGTGGCTCTGTTAGCTGAAGAAGCTATGAATTGGTGGGAAACCACAACTCTAACTGTTCCAACTGAACTGGTGACATGGGAATTTTTCATTGAAGAATTCAAGAAGAAGTACATTAGTGAACAATACTTAGCTGAAAGAAGAAAGAGATTCTTGCACCTTAAACAGGCCAATCGTCCTATTGAGCAATACGTTGCATACTTTTGCAAGTATTGCAAATATGGTGCAGAATACATTAAAACTGAAGCTGATAAATGCATAATGTTCATTGAAGGTATGAATGATGAGCTGAGTCCAATCTTCACTGCTTTGGGAATCAATGATTTCCAAAATCTTGTTAATCGGGCTATTGCAACCGAAGCCAGAATGAAAGCTGCTGAAAAGCGAAAAGGGGGCAATAGACCTGGCAAAAAGCAGAAACGAGACGACAAGTCTCAATGGCAGTTCAAGAAGACTAAATTTCAGAAAGAATGGTCTCCTAATTTCACTTCTGCTCCGAGGAGCAATTACACTTCTAAACCAGCTACAGTGATCAGATCCTCAGTACCGACTATGTCAGTTAATAGTACGGGAAATTCTGAAAAGATTCCTCCTTGCAAGTTCTCTCAGAAACCACATCGAGGTCAGTGCAGACTTCAGGCAAATCTCTGGTATGCTTGTGGTGGTGATGATCACTACATTAAAGACTGTCCTCAAAAGCATGAATCTATGCCAGCTCGTAACACTACAGTTCCTAGTCCGACGTCCTCTAATCGGAACAGGAATGCCAAGCCAGCCCAACCGAGTTATCAGAAGAAAGGCAAGGGTACTCACTCTAATGCTACCACTCATCAGGAATCTCGAGCTCCTGCTAGAGTTTACCACATTCGTGGTAGAGATGATGAAGAGTCTCCTGAAGTGATTGCAGGTACTGTTGAGCTGAACTCATATCCTGTTTATGCCTTAATAGATTCGGGATCTACTCATTCATTCACATGTCTATCTGTAGTGAAAAAGTTGAGACTAGAACCTGAAATTGTGAAATCAAGTATGATAGTCTCAAACCCTTTAGGAGGAAATTCGAACATTAACCTAATATGTAGAAATTGTTCATTGCATATTAGCAATTTGCCTTACTTTATTGATCTCTACATATTACCCTCCTGTGAGTTCGATCTAATTTTGGGATTAGATTGGTTAAGTAAACATGAGGCTTGGGTAGATTGTCAAAATAAAAGATTTTACCTTCAGGGTTTAGGAAAAGAATCCATACTCCTAATTGATAAAAAAAAGCCCACTTCCATTTTTGCATCCATGGTCTTACGAGATCAAATTGAATTTGGAATATCTGAAATGTCTGTTGTTTCTGAATTCATTGATGTGTTTCCCGAGGAACTACCTGGTCTCCCTCTGACTAGAGAAGTTGAATTCGGGATTGAAATAAAGCATGGCTCAAATCCGGTGTCTATCACTCCGTATCGAATGACACCTCTTGAATTAAAAGAATTGCAAAAGCAACTCCAAGAGCTTCAGGACAAGGGTTTCATTCGACCTAGCACTTCTCCTTGGGGTGCACCTGCTCTGTTTGTAAAGAAGAGGGATGGAGCGATGCATCTTTGCATTGACTACCGTCAATTGAATAAGGTCACAATCAAGAACCGATATCCACTCCCAAGAATAGAAGATCTGTTTGATCAACTTAGGGATGCTTCGGTGTTCTCAAAGATCGACCTGCGATCTGGATATTAGCAAATGAGAGTCAAAGAGGAGGATGTGTCAAAAACAGCCTTCTAAACTCGTTATGGCCACTATGAATTTCTGGTAAAGCCTTTCGGATTAACAAATTCTCCGGCGGCCTTCATGGATCTCATGAACAGAGTGTTCAAGCCTTATCTTGATAAATTTTTGGTCGTCTTCATTGATGACATTCTAATCTATTCTCGCAACCGAGAAGAACATGATGATCACCTCCGCATTGTCTTGCAAACTCTCCGAGAACGTCAGTTATTCGTAAAATTTTCTAAGTGCCAGTTCTGGTTATCAGAAGTCTCTTTTCTTGGACATGTAATTTCTGCCGAAGGAATTAAAGTAGATCCAAAGAAAATTCAGTCAATTATGGATTGGCGACCTCCCAGAAATGTCAGCAAAATACGGAGTTTTCTTGGTCTAGCTGGTTATTGCAGAAGGTTTGTCAAAGGGTTTTCCTCTATAGCCTTACCTTTGACTAAACTTCTTTGTAAAGACCAACCATTTGAATGGTCTGAAAAGCAACAGAGAAGTTTTGACCAACTCAAAACAGCCTTTACTCATGCTCCAGTTTTGATCCAACCAGAACCGGGCAAAGACTATACAGTGTACAGTGATGCTTCACATGCGGGTCTTGGATGTGTTTTAATGCAAGGTGACAATGTGATTGCGTATGCTTCACGCCAATTGAAATCTCATGAATTGAACTATACAACGCATGATCTTGAACTTGCTGCTATCGTGTTTGCTCTCAAAATATGGAGACACTACTTGTATGGTGAAAAATGTTGCATGTACACCGATCACAAGAGCTTAAAGTATCTCCTGACTCAGAAAGATCTAAATTTGAGACAACGAAAATGGATGGAGTTTTTGAAAGATTATGATTTAGTTATTGACTATCATCCAGGAAAAGCCAATGTGGTTGCAGACGCCTTGAGTCGTAAACCGACATTGGGTAAAATTCCTAATCCTTGATCCTTAAGAAAATAAAAATTTAATATGTCTGTAATAAAAATTCTGTCTAAATTGTTAAAATTATTCTTGTAGCTCCAACTGCTATCAATGCTCATCTCCGAGTGTACCAAAAACAAGGATTTCTGTTCGAAATTCAAATTCAATCCAGTCTAATCTCAAGGATTGAAAATATTCATAAAGCTAATCCAGAACTTCAGGATATTATTTCCAAACTGGAGACAAAGTATGATGAAGGGTTCCGTATTCACACAAACGGTCTCCTTTACTTCAAAGATAGAATTTGTGTTCCAAATGATGAAAGTTTGAAAAGAGATCTTCTGGAAGAAGCACACCAGAGTTCTTTCTCGATCCACCCTGGAACGGTTAAGATGTATAAAGATCTCAAATGTTTGTATTGGTAGTCTGGCATGAAAGCGGCTATCAATGATTTTGTGTCTAAATGTCTCAATTGCCAAAGAGTCAAAGCTGAACATAGAGTTCCCACCGGACTACTCCAACCACTTGTATTGCCACAATGGAAATGGGAACGAATTACTATGGACTTCGCGACTGGTCTTCCTTGTTCTCTCAGGAAATATGATGCTATTCGGGTGATTGTTGACAGGTTCACCAAATCGGCACATTTTATCCCTATCCGTATCAACTACAGTTTAGAGACTTTAGCCAATTTGTACATTCAAGAAATAATTTGGCTGCATGGAGTTCCTATCTCCATTGTCTCTGATCGTGATCCAGGATTTACTTCCAGATTTTGGAGAACTTTGCAAAGAGCTATGGAAACTAAATTGAATCTAAGCACAACTTTCCATCCACAAAGTGATGGTCAGTCTTAACGAGTAATACAGATTCTCGAGGATATGCTTAGAGCTTGCATTATTGACTTTGGGAAGAATTGGGAGAAATCTATACCCTTAGTGGAATTTGCCTACAACAATAGCTATCAGTCGTCTATTCAGATGGCTCCTTTTGAAGCATTGTACGACAGAAAATGCAGAACTCCTCTTTGTTGGTCCGAACTTGGTGAAAACAAAGTGTTGGGACCACAATTGCTCAGAGAAACAGAAGAGAAAGTTCAAATCATCCACTCTCGTTTAAAACAAGCCTTCGATAGACAGAAAGCCTATGCTGATCTGAAACGAAGAGATATCCAGCATAATGTGGGAGACAAAGTTTTTCTTAAAGTCTCTCCATGGAAGAAAGTATTTTGGTTCGGAATGTAACTCCCCGGTTTTGGGCTCAGAAGTTTTGGGCGTTGACCGGTTCGGTCAAAGTGCTGATCGAATATATAAGAGTGAATTTAGGAAAGCTTAGTTCGGGTTGCATTAAAAATATGGAAAAATGTTCTAAAATCATCTTTTAATATATCTTAGAAAAATCTGGAGAAATCCTTTTTGGAATAATAGCTCCTTAAAGATTCAAAGTTTCAATCCTTTATAAAACTATCCCGCAACTTTCAAAAATTACATTTTGGTCACTAGCCAAAATGTCAACCTTCCGAACCTCATTTTCCAAAATTGATTTCACAGTTCACTTTTATATATTAAAAGATGATTTTAGAACATTTTTCCATATTTTTAATGCAACCCGAACTAGGCTTTCCTAAATTCACTCTTATATATTCGATCAGCACTTTGACCGAACCGGTCAACGCCCAAAACTTCTGAGCCCAAAACCGGGGCGTTACAACTCTCCCCCCCTTAGGAAATTTCGTCCTCGAAATTTCAACCGGCGAAAAGAGAACCACAACCTTCTCAAAGCAACACACAAGGCAACATAACAGCCTCAACCAACACTGAACACATTCCACACAAAGCTCCACCGAACCCAACACCACCACATGCTGTTCATAAAACCCAGAACACACAAGATAGCCACAACTTAACCTTTCACTTAACCGGACTGTACACAGCCCCAACATCAACCTGAAGAACTTCAGCTCTTACAGCACACATCACTGTAACACACAACTTCCAAGACCTGTTTACACAGTGACAACAACCAATCCAAAACAGCCACTATGCAAACCTTTCTGCTTCTAAAACTCTTGCAAACTCCCAAACCCTTTTCAAGGAATTTCCCAACAAGCAAAAATCTTTAAGCATCAACTGCTTACCCAAACTCCTCAACGAATGCTGATAATCCTTTACATCTGCCGCTAACATTACCATAACGACTCACCAGGATAACTCACCCAAATTCCAAGAATTACATCACAACCCCAACTTGACTCCACCAGTCGTTCCACACACCACCAGCTGACTACAAGAAATTCACATACTCACAACCAGCCAACCACTTCTCACAAGAACCCAAACAACCAACAAAAGCCTTCGATCTTTCATAACCCTTTCACTTCAAACTTCAACCATAACACTTGCATTACCAAAACATCGCTTAACCAAAACACACATAACAGCTCTTCAACTCCTCAAAGGTTACTAAGAACCAGCACTTACCAACACAACCCTTCCACAACAACTTAAATGCTAAGCTACCTCAGCACTTGGGAACACAACCACAAAACTGCAACATCACTAGAACCAAGGAACTACCACTTCCTTTTAGCTATTCAAACCACTAAACCGATACTAACCTCAACCGGTACCCTTCACCACCAAGCCACTAAACTCTCTTTAAGCAACAAACACCATCCTTCTACCACAGGCTATACCACTCTCACCATTGCCAGCAACTAGCTTAATGTTACCTCTAACTCTCACTCAGCACCAAAACAACCTCTAAAAACCCATCATCCAAACCAACCACCACACTAACAGATTCAATTAGTTATTAGCGAGTGTGAACATCGTATGCATGATCACCTACATGCCCTACCAATGCCTGATGTACATGTATGCAAAACCTTTAATGTCATGCCACATGTATGTATGGACCAACATATATAATATAGCATATAGCAATGATTTTAAATGTGCATGAATGCCAGTTCACACCCTCCAATAACATCCTCAAAATCTGTCTAAAAACAACCTCCCAACTCACTTCTAGCTTATCTAACTCCATCATACCAACAACCATTAACCACCAGATACTCACTAAGCCTTCTTCACACCAAAGATGTCTCCAAACAACTACAATTACTACCCAAACAAGCTAGCAACAAGACTAAACTTACCACGCAAGGAAAACCAACAGAAACCAAACTAAGGTAACTAGAGCAAAGATTACTTAACAAGGTTACCTGAAAACACAACACCACCCTGAAGACTCATCAGACGAGCTTTCTTCCTCGCGGAACCATCATCCTCCTGCCGCACCACTGCAGCACCAGCTAGCACACTAGGGTCACCACCAAATCCTTGCGGTAAGGAACCTTGGCTGTTCCGAGCCAACCTCAAACAATCACGTCTCATGTGACCAGCAGACCCACATTTCTAGCAATTCTCTTTTCCCAAACTCTTCACAACCTTCTGCTCTTTCTGCCACCTCTGAACCTTGCCTCGGCCATGCCCACGACCTTTCAGAGACCCCTTGGCTAACACCAAAGCTGACTTCACTCCAAGAGGACAATCACGCTTAACATGCATTTTGGAACCACAATTCCAGCAAGCACCCGCACCCCAACAACCTCCAACATGGCGCCTTTCACAACGGTCACACATCGGTGGCTGAGCTTCCACTCCTTGTTCAAACAACACTTGCTCCACAACAGCACCACCTTCACATTGCTTAACCCTTGGAAACTTCTCTCCAAGATACCTTTCATAAAAGGCAGATACAAAGAAATCCCAGTCAATATCATCGATATGTGACGCCACCGCCACAGATGTCCACCAGGCACACGCATCCTCCAACATCAGAGAAACAACACTCCCCAACTCATAAATGTGTCTCCTCTCCCTCCCTAGCCGGCCACTCTAACCCACCAAACTAAGTAACATTGTGCTCATTCACACACACACTCAAACATAAAATTGAGAGAAAAACTTGAGAGCTATCGGTGAAGAAGAACATGGCATGCATGGCATAGAAATTGGTCTAGAAAATTCAAGGAAAAATCGGAAGTAAGTAGCTCTCTCCCTCTACGGTTCAAATGTGTAAAACTTCTTGATAAATTGGTAGTCTTAATCTCTCTATAAAATCATGAAAATGATTAGATGAAGGAAGATGCTGCTGGAAATTTTTAGAATATGAGAAACCTTAAGAAAGTTAAGTGATAATAGGCTTTTGAACATGCAAGAGCAAACATGGACATATTTGATAATTGTAAGACAATGCAACTTCAGAAAATTGTAGAAAATTATTTAGTGGGAATTTCATGATAAAATTTTGATATGTCATACTTTTATATGTCTATTTTGATAGAAAAATTGTAAATATGAGATTGGAGACTTGAGGTAGAATCTGGAAAATTAATTCGAATAACATGCAAATTTGTCCAGCAGTGTTCTTAGCTGGACAGTAAATTTTGAAAAATTGTGAAAAATAAACTACTTATAGTTTCGATCTGAAATTTTAATAGGATGAAATTGAACATGTTAATTGAATTTAGAAACAAACGGTGATGAAAATGGAGTTATATGCTGGAAATGGGAAACAGTCTAAGTTAAGTGGTCAAAACAGTGTGAAAAATGAATAAGTGAAATCGAAAGACTATTGAGAAATCATATTGTAAAATCAGATGAAGAGAAAGGTGGTAAATTGATAAATAGGCTGCTAAAAGGTAATTCATATGAATAAGTAAGCAATTTGAAAGTTTAAGCACTGATTAAAATGAATTAGTGATATTAGATTTTGGCCATGTTCGAACCATAATAAGTATAGGGACTAAAATTGGAATCAAAAGAAAATTCAGTTTTGAATTAGATTAATAAAATTCTGAAAATTTCCCTATTATTGGCTTAATTGTGTTAGATCCTAGAGGAGAAATAATTGAGGAAGAAATCGTACCCGGAACGACTGCGGATCGAGCGAAAGGCCTCCGAATCCAGAATTAGCTCGGCGAACTGTGAGTGAAACAACCTTAGAGTTGAGATTAGAGTCTCAACTACCCTTAAATTGATGTTAGCATATATATTGAGTATGAAACTGGACTAATTAAATGTTGGTAAATGATAAGGGAAGAAGGAATAAAGGAATTTGGATTTATTGCATGTGCTATGTGATTTTGTGATCTATGTGCTTGAATTGGAAAATTGATATTGCCATGTTGATTTCGAATCTGTTTTGAGGTATATTGGATTGATTGTGGAGTAAATTGAAATGCTGATTTTTAGCATTATTGACATTAATATCGAATGGTTGATGATTTGATAAAATTGCTTGATATGATATGTGATCAATTATTGATTTTGCATGATTTATGTGTTTGATAAACTCAATTGAAAAATGAGCTATGAAATGTGAAATTGAGCTACATGATATGAAATTGAATGGTGTATATGCTGATTTGAAGATTTGCAAATTGAATTTGCAAACTATTATACGTTTATATGTGATAAAATGACATTGGAATTTATATCATGAGAAATTAATCGAAAGGATTAATTAAACAATTCTGAAAATTGATTGATTAAGTATAAGATTAAAATTAATATCAATAAGCAAAGCCCTTGGTGTATACAATCTGTCTAAGTAGTACGGCTAGCCTAGAGTCTTGAGCTTGATAAGAAAATCGGTACGTTAGTGTACTCGATATTGTGGTACGTAAGTGTACCTTCTTGCTTAATGTCTGCAGACATTATGATATGTGATACGATGATATGAATTTGGTACGTGGTACCTATTATATGGTGAATTTGATTCACACTTCAGTTATATGTGACTCGAATACCTAGCTTACTATACTATCCAAGGCATTGCGAATTGAATTAATAAGAAATTAAAGTATTGAAATCCGAAATTGAAATTCTTGATTGGGTGAATTTCTTGAATTAGATGGTAGCATGTCAATTATAAATTATGAAATTAATTGATTCTCTGCTACAGTTTGCTGCTGCTTGTTATATGAAATTGCCATTGATCGAATATATGAAATTGAATTATGTATTTCGAATTGAGCATGGTGATTGAGAAGTGGATGAATTGATTTTAAATCCATGTTAAATGTATGCGATTGTAATGAAAATTTAATCGTTGATAGTTCTTGAATGATTCGATTGAGATACATTTGGTATCTTAAATTGGTTGGTATGTTGTAAAGATCAATTTGAATGTTAGTATTGTTTAAATATTTGAATGTGAAATTGTGTTGATTGATTTGATCTATTCGAATGGAATAGAAGAATATCTGAAAAATATTAAGTGGAATCCATTGTGTGATCACTTGGTAATAAATGGAAACCGATTAGATTAAGTTTTCCTCACTAAGTACTAGAAGTACTTACCACTCGAATCTTTCCTTTCTTCCCAAAAATTTCAGGTTATAGCTGGTTGACCTACCCTCCGATATCTTGTTGCACGAAGACTAAGTATGCCATTCCTTATCTCATTTATGCTCATGATGGGTGGATTAACGGTCAGCATGTTAGTGCTGTTTGCATTGTTGGTGATGTTCATGAACTATTACTTTAAGTAATGTATGAACCTTATAAGTAGTTTCCCTCTATTTTGATATGTAATTAAGGGGTATATATTTTGGGGTATAGATCGCCCTAGTATATGTTTTTAGGGCATGATTCTTTGTGGTGATATTTTGTATAGGCAACCGATAGGTTTAACCGTTATAGTTACCCCGATAGAAGTTATTTTGTACAAGGGAAACTAAGATACTATGGATGTTATCGGACATGATTATATGTATGAAGTATGAATCGGTTAACATTACAATTAGAATTGTACTTATATGCTAACATGGAAATTGAATTAAAAAGGGGCTAAGGTACAATCAAATGAATCTAAAAATTAGAATTGGAATATGTATGGGATAATCGAAACGGATAGAAATTTAACTGGAAACTTTCGAATGAATGAGAATTCATGGGTATGGGTTATAGATGTAATGAATTGATATGTATGGTATATTACATGTATGGTTGTAACCGAATAACCTTAGAAATTATATGTGCCCACCATGCTATTGATCAAAATGTGATAAGGAATCTTGTATGGTTTATATGTATAATGGAGAAATATAAGTTATTGAAATTCATATAGTTTATATATGTAAAATGAATGAAATTAATTTAGTTAATTACAAGGATGTAATCGAATAAAAAATATTACACGCAAATTTACCTTTCGTTGCTTAATTCGAATCTGAGTTATAAGTTAATATAACGCTTCTTGCCCCTAATTCGGGGTGAGGGGTGTTATATTGTGGGCTTATAGGATCGCCTTAAAAACTCTGTTGGGCACTTCACCTTTTAAGCTTGTATATGGTAAGCCGTGCCACTTGCCGGTGGAGCTCGAGCACAAAGCCTATTGGGCAATTAAGACATTCGATATGGCATGGGTAGCCGTGAGAGAAAAACAGATGTTGGACCTATATGAAATGGAAGAATTTAGGGCACATACTTATGAGAATGCCAGGTTATAAAAAGAATAAACCAAGCGCCGGCATGACAAGAGGATTCTGCCATGAAATTTCGAGGTATGTCAACAAGTCCTTTTGTTTAACTCACGCCTAAAATTATTTTCAGGAAGGCTCAAGTCAAGATGGCCAGACCCTTTCGAGGTTGTGAAACCCTATGCCCACGGAGCGATGGACATTAAGGACATAAAAATTGGTGATACTTTCAATGTGAATGGGCAACGCCTGCAGCATTATTGGTATGGAGAGCAGAGTACTGCCAAGGAGGTCATCCTCTTGGCAGAACTACCATGATGCCACCGAGTTGGTATATCCTTGTAAATAGTAGGATTATAATTATTTATTTTTAGTTTTTTATTATTTGTTTTATTTTATTTTTAGATTTTAGATTTCTTTCTTTTCCGTGTTGAAGGGTTTTTTTAGTGCATGCAGATTTTTGTGCCAGGAAGTATGCATGTGCAGAGACATATATGGCAGGACGAGAGAATGAGTACAATGCCATGCTGGGAGCAATGCCAGTATAAAACTTGGTGTGCGGCAGGAGTAACTTTGGGGAAAAGAAATTACCCTAGCTTAATTTAATTTGAACCATGAGAGAGAAAGAAAAAATTAATAAACCCTAGCCCCCAAAATTAAGGTAATTTAAATTAAATTTAAATCACCTTCTCACTCCATATCTTATCACTTTAAAATCTATCCTTATCACTTATCCTTTCCATACTTATCACATCATCCCTTTTTACTCTCCCTATAACACGCCATCTTTTCATTATTACCCTTCTTACACCATTCATAATTAAAAACCTACTATAATACTCAACCTTTCCTTCTTTCAACTCCTACAACTTTTACCCCCCTTTACTTTACCTTCTTTACCTAGTTGTTTACTCTCCCTCCCCATTTTAAGAAAATCAAGCATTTTCTTTTCTTTCTCCATAGCCATGGTGTCTTCGTCTAAGCCTTTTCAAAGATTTTTCAACAAAGAGATAGAGAAGAAGTACCATGATCAATTTGCCTCGAAATCTTTTTCCTTCGAAAGGAATTTTGACTTCAACCCCGAGAAGAATCAAGTATTTCCCTTGAGTTCATGGACATAGTCACCAAGAACAAATGGAAAACGTTTTGCCAACAAAAGGGTGAGATCTTTCTGAATCTTGTTCGAGAAGTTTATGCACATTTAACTACTTAGTCAAATCCCTTTTTAATGATTCGAGGTGAATGTGTAAGGTTTGATGAAAGAGCCATCAATATTATGCTCAAACTAGACGGAGAAGATGACCATGGCAAGTTCGTGGCTAAGATGACAGATGCCAAGCGCCAAACGCTGTTAAAAGATTTATGTGAGCTGGGCACGGAATGGATTGTATCCTCCAAGGGCACACGAAGGTCAAGAGAGCAGCCCTTCAGCCGCAAGCAAAGGGTTGGAATCACTTTCTCAAGGCTAGTCTGATGTCGACGACACACAACGAGATTGTTTCGGAGGACCGTCTGGCATTATTGAATTCCATTCTTTTTGGCCAAAAAATCAATATTGGACATATCATCATTAATGAAATTTACAAGTGTGCCCTTAAGCTGACTTGAGGTTTATTCTTCCCGCTATTGATTTGTAACATTTGTAGGTGTTACGAGGTGCCCACGACCGAGGAAGATGTTGCCCTTGAGGTGAAGGGCTACACTATCACGCTGGCCGGTTGGAAAAACCTTACTGGAATTGATGTTCCTGACAAGGGTAAGGGCAAGGCTGCTTCGCCAAAGCCCAAGACTGAAACGCCCAGGACAAAATCATCAGCCTCAATGCCATCTACCTCAATGCCAGAGAATTCGATGGCACCGCTTTCTCAGATCTCCCAGCGCCAAGAATTGATTCTCCTTTGTTTGGAGAAAAATGAGGAGAACTAGAAAAAACTATGGCGGTATATGCATGCCCGAGATTTGGCCATGAAAGAAACCCTGGTGAGTCTTTCTCCGAGAATTTTACCAGCATTTCCTATCTTCCCGGAGGAGCTCTTTGCCGATGAGAGTGCCATGCCAACCAGTCCAGTCTACAGTCTCGTGCCCTCCAATGCCACGGAACTGATTTCCCCTGCTCACAATGAATCTACTAAGTCTTCCTCTCTTTATGAATCTACTACTGAAAGTGAAAAGAAACCCACTGCCACGCTGACTTTCTCCGAGCCTGTAAAGATTGTCAAAGAAACTCTTGCCTCGACGATCGCTTCTAAACTCAGTTGGAGTGGAAAGAAGAGAATGGCCCCTGAACGTCGGAGCCTTACTCAGAGGAAGACTCGTGCCAAGATGGTCGAGGAAGCTTGTGCCCACCAAGAAGAAGTTTCCAAAAGTGATTCATCTTCTTCCTAACTCTTTGCATTATCATTCATTTTCACGTATTTTTATATGTCCATGCATTTTTCTATTTTATGTTTTTCTTGTATAAATTTGTTGTTTCACGCATTGAGGACAATGCACATCTTGGGTTTGGGGGTGTGCATTTCCTCATAGTTATGCCATGCCAAGCATTCATGTTTAAATTCTATTTTCATGCCATGCCATGTAGGTTAGGATAGTTTGCATACTGAACCACTAAAAAAAGAAAATTTTACCTCAGCTAATTTTTGAAGCATGTTAACATTTGTTAGGCAAGTTTGGTTTGACCTAGGTGTCTGTACGATGAGGAAATTTAAATCTTTTAATGCCTATCCCACCAGAATAGTAATGCAAAGATTGCTTGCCAATTGATCTCTAGTTTAGGGAATTGAACCTTCATTTAACACGCGATATGTATATAGTTCCCTAGCAAGCTTAAACTTTTTATGAAATCATGCTCGGAATTAAAAAAATGTTTATGTCAGGGTGATTAAAAAAAGAGAAAGAAATAAGGTTGCAATGTTCTACCATGGCAATAAAAAATGAAACTCTCCTCTACCTAGAGATAATAAGTTACTTGGGGTTTCGTGGTATTCTCCCTCTTAGTTCTCAAGTCAAAAAACTTTAGGGTATGAGTTGAAGAGAGAGCCTAGAGATGTCTGGATTAAGGTGGGGATTCGTGGTATACTCCCTCTTATCACTCACGCTAAATAGTGTCACGAAGCTCAAATTAATGCCAAAGACCCTCGGCAAGAAAGAAAAAAATGAAAATAAATTCTGAGTTTGAGTTGTAAAAATGTTTAAGGGTGTTAGTGGTTATTTGATGCATATTGCTTGCACTTCATGCACTTTTTTCATGACCTTGAACTAGAGTTATATTACTACTCTTGAGTTTACTGTCTGCCTGACATTATTGCACTAAGATTACAAACGATAGATCTATGCCAAATTCTGCTTGCCTGCATATGTTGGCATGCTGACCAAAACTTTGTCGAGCTATTATTTTCACATTTTTTAGTTTTTCTATATTCCTTTGCATTACTTGAGGACAAGCAATGAGCTAAGTGTGGGGGAGTGTTGACGCTCCAAAAGTACTGATTTATATACAAATTTCACATGCTTTTACTTGTTTTTTAAATACATTTAGTTGCATACTGCCTTAGGAACCATGCATTTGCATTAAGAGTTAGGATTTTTTATTATGCCAGATTGAAAGGTTGTTTTGGCACCTTTTTGCATGTTGGCATAGCTGATGGCACATCAGTTGGCAGGGTAGGAGTAGAAGATGACACCAAGGAGGATGCCGAGTTGACTTTGGCGCGGAAGGACCTTTAATGCCAACCATCGATCGGTAGAGAAGAACATTTGATGCTAGAACAAGAATATGTTGACTCCGAAAAATAGGACCAGATCAGGCTGCGAGAAAATAGGGATCAAATCAATCTCCGAGAAAATAGGGGACGAGCAGTGCCAAGTATGGTTGGCAGTACCATGCCACGCTGTGATGCTGGAGGAACATTGGCACAATGACGTCAGCCCTAACCTGATCAGCCTTAGGATTCAAACGCCGGATAAGATGATCACCTACCTTATCCATGCACGTTCAAATTCAAATTCAGGATATTCCTAGGCTATCCATGGAGTCCTATTTAATCCTGATAAAAGAAAAACAAAAAGGGAGAAAGATGGAGAATCAAGGAGAATGATCGGAGATAAGGAGCAACAGTCGAGAGCCTGGCCGTGAAGAGTTGCATCGACAGATCCTCTTCTATCTCATCCTCTTTGTTGTTATTTTTCTTTTCTTAGTTTTAATGACGATGGATGTTGAAAACGATTATGGTTTTTTGGTTGATACCCTCATCATGAACTGATTTAATAGTTGGTGAGGGGAGTTGGCGTTTGAATGATGTTTTTAGTGTTTAGTTTTTGATAAATCAGCACTGCCTCGACACTGTTTTTCCTATCTGGCATGTTCTTCATTTTTAAGTGTGTCGCCACGCGACATCTGGCACTGTCTCTTTAAATATTATGTCAAGCGAACAGAAAGATCCGGGCAGCTTCATAATTCCCTGTAAAATAAGTAGCAACCACTTTGTAAGAGCCCTATGTAACCTAGGGGCAAGCATCAACTTAATGCCCAAGCCTGTTTTCCAAAAACATGGGATATGAGACGCCCGCCCAACGACAGTAATGTTGCAGCTAACCGACAGAACGTATGTACAACCGGAAGGAAAAATTGAAGACATCCTGGCAAAGGTGAACAAATTCATTTTCTCTGCCGACTTACATGTACTAGACTGTGAAGCAGACGAAAGGGCACCGATAATCCATGGAGACCATTCCAAGCTACGAGCAGAACACTGATCGATGTTGAAAAATGTGAACTTACAATGAGGGTCAACGATAAGCAAGTAAAGTTAAACGTCTTCCAAACTATGAGGCAAGCTAATGATCCGGAAGAATGCCAGCTAATGGAGGCCATCTTAGAGTTCAATTTCAAAGCCAACAGTCCTTGCCTACAGCACGACTATCAAGGCAGCAACCTCGACAGCTGTTTCAGCAGCCATTTAGATAATTGCTCGGAAGATGAACAATGCAGTGAATGGACAGAACAGGAACTGGAGGGGCACGAGGAGGCGTACTGGATAGCAAACAGGCCATGTAAGTATTTCAAACCGTTAAATTATACAAAAAGGGTGGCAAAATGTTCAAACCATCTATTGAACAACCCCTTACTCTTGAATTAAAAGCCTTACCTGCAAAACTTAAGTATGCTTATTTGGGACCCAATGACACGCTGCCCGTAATAATTTCCTTCAAGTTGCAGCCTACACAGGAACAGAAACTGATAGCGCTGCTGCAGCAGCACAAGAAGGCAATAGGTTGGACCATTGCAGATATAAAAGGGATAAGCCCAGCAATCTGCATGCACAAAATCTAGCTTCCAGCTGTCGATGCCTAGAGGAGATTAAACGATGCCATGAGAGAAGTTTTCAAAAAGGAGATAATCAAATGGTTAGATGCTGGAATCATATATCATATCTCTGACATCGAATGGGTAAGCTCGGTACAATGTGTGCCAAAGAAAGGTGGTATAATTGTGGTAAGCAATGATAATAATGAGTTAATTTCAACTAGGACAGTAACCGGTTGGAGAATATGCATGGATTACCGCAAGTTAAATAAAGCAACTAAAAAGGATCACTTCCCTCTACCTTTTATTGATCAAATGCTTGACCGCCTTGCTGGAAAACCTTTATATTGTTTCTTGGATGGATATTCAAGTTATAACCAGATTGCCATTGCACCGGAAGACCAGGCCAAGACAACATTCACATGCCCATATGGCATCTACACCTTTCGAAGAATGTCGTTCGGATTATGCAACACCTCTGCCACATTCCAACGCTGCATTATGGCTATTTTCTCTAACATGATAGAGGACTTCATGGAGATATTTATAGACGACTTCTCTGTCTTCGGTGGCAGCTTCGACAGCTGCCTCGGTAACCTCGAAAAAGTAATTACCAGATGTGAGGACACAGACCTAGCACTCAATTGGGAAAATGCCACTTTATGGTCGATGAAGGCATAGTCCTGGGGCATAAAATCTCAGCACAAGGAATAGAAGTAAATAAGGCTAAGATCGAAGTCATCGCCAACTTGCCGCCGCCAACCTCTGTCAAAGGCATTCAAAGTTTTCTAGGACACGCAGGTTTTTATCATTGATTCATTGAAAATTTCTCTAAAATTTCTAAACCTTTGTGTACCTTGCTGGAACAGGATAAACCATTTAACTTCGACGAGGAATGCCTGGAAGCATTCAAAACCCTCAAAGAAAAGCTCGTGACAGCACATGTGGTAGTTCCACCTAATTTAAGCCAGCCTTTTGAGCTAATGTGTGACGCTAGTGATACTACCGTCAGAGCCGCCCTCAGACAGCATAGGGACAAAATCTTTCATGTCATCTACTACACCAGCAAAACAATGAATCCTGGCCAAACCAACTACACCACCACCGAGAAAGAACTATTGGCAGTAGTGTTCACCTTCGATAAGTTACAGCCCTATCTAGTTGGAACAAAAGTGATCGTCCACACAGATCATTCAGCCTTAAGGTACCTGTTCGCAAAGAAGGATGCCAAACCTCGCCTGATCCGTTGGATCCTTCTTCTGCAAGAGCTCGAGCTGGAAATCTGAGACAGAAAGGGCACAAAAAATCAAGTAGCGAACCATTTATCTCGACTTGAGAATGAACAAGGAAAGACACCCATTAGCGAAATCCAAGATGCATTCCCTAATGAACAGTTGTTATTGGCCTCCGCCCTGGTAGCAGCCTTGGAAGCTGAAGGCATCTCACTGGTCGCCCATGAAGAGGTCGCGGCAGCAACGTCTGGTACGCAGATATCGTTGATTACTTGGTAATTGGTGTTTTACCTTATGACCTTAACTACCAAGGAAAGAAATGATTCCAATATGATGCTAAGCATTATTTTTGGGACGAGCCTTTCTTGTTTAAAAAATGTGCAGATCAGGTCATTAGACGGTGTGTCCCTAAGGATGAACAATAAGCCATACTATCTCAGTGCCACGCAGCACCATATCGAGGTCATTTCATAGGGCAGCGCACGGTAGCAAAAGTACTCTAATCAGGATTTTGTGGCCAACATTGCAGAAAGATGCCCAAGCCTTCTACAAACAGTGCGACAGATGCCAAAGAACATAAAATATTTCAAGAAGGAATGAAATGCCCTTACAAACCATCCTGGAGGTTGAATTTATCGATGTTTGGGGGACTGAATTTATAGGACCATTCCCATCTTCTTGTGGCAATATGTATATCCTCCTAGCGGTGGATTACGTATCCAAGTGGGTAGAAGCCATTGCCACCCCTCACAATGATGCAAAGACCGTTCATAGATTCCTACACAAGAACATATTCACGAGATTTAGGATTCCAAGAGCCATCATTAGTGACGAGGGCACCCATTTTGACAACAAGTTAATTGCCAATGCACTTCAAAAAGTGGGTGTCACACACAAGATTGTCGCAGCATACCATCTACAAACAAATAGGCAGGTAGAGATTTTGAACAGAGAAGTTAAAACCATCTTGGAAAAAGTTGTCAACCCAAGTAGGAAAGATTGGTCGCTGAAATTAGACAATGCCCTTTGGGTGTATCGAACAGCGTACAAAACGCCACTCGAAATGTCCCCTTAACGATTAGTATACGGCAAGGCCTGCCACCTCCCAGTTGAAATAGAACACAAGGCATATTAGGCAATCAAGGCGGTAAACATGGATTGGAAGCAGGCTGGCGAAAAGAGATTACTAGATCTGACCGAAAAGGAGGAATTTTGACGGGAGGAATACGAGAATGCCAAGTTGTACAAGGAAAAAGTCAAAAGATGGCACGACAGCAAGATCCAACAAAGGCAGTTCCTGCCTGGGCAGCAAGTGTTATTGTTCAACTCCCGCCTGAAGCTGTTTCCTGGGAAATTAAAATCTAGATGGTCAGGACCATTCGATGTGGTCCACGCTTTCCCACATGGTGTCGTGACAGTAAAACCAATGAATGGAGGAGCAGAATTCAAAGTTAATGGGCAGTGATTAAAGCATTATGCAGGAGATTCTGTTCCGAGAGAACAGGAAGTATTCACTTTGGGGGATGCCCACCCCACTATGACATAATTTTCATCTTTCCACATCTTTGTTGTTTTATCTATTTATGAGTAGATTTTTAGGACTAGGTTTTATTTTTAACGCGTTATTACTATTTATTCCCATCTCACAACTATTTATCCAGATTCATACCCTGACGAATCATGTCGTCGTGCACAATTGTTGAACTAATATTTTGATATAACAAATTAAAAGAAAAATGTTTTTGGACTTAATAAAATTTATTAAATCTTTCAAGAATAATTTAAAGTCCAAACAAACTTGAAAATTTTGTTTTGAATGATTTCTAACTTTAGCCGATCTTTTTCAAAACATGTATGATCCGTTTTTGCACTAAATCTGTTTTCCAGTCTCTAAGGCAAAAAGGGTCGATCCATTGATAAAAGGGATCGATCCCTTGGTTGGCAGATTCGTTCCATTTTTGCTTCCAGCCTCCAAGTGAAAAAGGATCGATCTTCTGGTTTATGGGATCGATCCCTTCACTATAACGGTCATATTTTTATGAAAAAGGGTCGATCCCCTAGTTTATGGGATCGATCCCACGTGTTATAAATGATGAACTTTTTGTAGGTAACGACTATTTTGCATCCCCAACGGCTATGACTCATTCCCAATAGCCATAAACGGCTAGAAACTCATTCCACGCTATATAAACACCACAAGGACACTTGAAGATGGTTAGAGACCACATACAAGCTTAATGTTCAAGAGAAATTGAGTTTAAGTCTTTATTTTCTTCATTTCTCTTGTAAATATTTGTAGAGAGTGATTTTATTGTTTTTATCCTTCACTCTTTCTTGTGAGCTCAATTGTGTAAACACCCACCTTGTGAGGTATTTTGTTTACCAAACAAACCTTGTAAAAGGGAGAGGTTCTAGGTTAGCCTAAGTAAAAACTAGAGTAGTTCTATCTTAGCCATTGAAAAGATAGGGTTGTAAGGTTATCCTTTTGGCCTCAAAAGAAAGAATTCATAGTAGTGAATTGGAAAATACTTAGTGGTGTGCTAAGGTAGTGGATGTAGAGTTTGGTTAGAAAGTCGAACCACTCTAAAATCATCGTGCAAATTGTCTATCATTTTTATCGGTTTTAGCCAATTCTTCCGGGAGTTCAATTCAACCCTCTTGACGGTTTCGAAAGATCGATTCGAGCGTGTTACAAGCCTTTCAATTGGTATCAGAGCCTCGTCTCCATCGAAGGACTAACATCCGGGAGTAAAGATCAATTGCTCGAGTTCACCGTTCAAGAAAATGGAAAGATTTGAAGAAGGTCGCTCTATCTCGTGTCCTCCGCTCTTCGAAGGAGAAAGATACTTCCAATGGAGCAATGTCATGAAGTATTTCATCAAATCTATTGATTTTGAGATTTGGGATATAATCAAAGATGGTTACTTGGAAGCTTCTAAGAAGAAGAAGCAAAGGAGTGCAAATGACATGAAGGCCAAGCTAAATGCAAAGGCGATGCACACTCTTCTTTGTGGCCTCAATGAATATGTTTCTAAGAAAGTCTCCACAGGCAAAAGTGCAAAAGAAATTTGAGAGAAGCTTGAGAAGCTCTATGGCAACAAGAAGGGAGAAAAGAAAGATGATGCTTCATCTTGTGCAAACCTCCTCTCAACACCTAAGGTGGATGATGTTTTGGCTCTCGATGAGCCCGAGGTATCTTCTAACTCAAGTGAACTAAATTCATATACATTTGATGAGTTACAAGATGCTTTCGATGAATTATTTTTGGAATTTGAGACCATGAATTCCAAATTTAAGAAAATAATTTCTAAACTTGAATTTGAAAATGATTTTCTTTTGAAAACAAAATTGGATTTTGAAAACCAAAATGAGATTTTGAAAAATGATTTAGAGTTTTCAAAAATGAGCAATGGAGTTTTGGAAAAAGAAAATCTTGATTTAAAGGTTAAGCTTGAAAGCTTAACAAAAGAAAAAGAAACTATTTTTAATAATTCATCTTGTCACATAATGGAAAAATGCTCATATTGTCATTATTATGGCCATTCTATACATACTTGTCCTATAAAGAAAAGAAAAACTTATAGGGTTAGACAAGTATGGGTTCCTAAGGGAACTAAAGGCATTGTGACTAATGTAAATGGATCCAAAGCAAATTGGATACCAAAAATCAAGTAATTGTCTTTTATAGGTGTGTTGGAGCAATGGAAAGCAATGCAAAGAAATGGAAATGCTCTAGTCACACAAGTGAAGAAATTGGGTAACCTCTAAGCTTAATGCTTTTATTTCTTATATCTTTGTTTATCTAATTTTTGTTTGATTAATGTTCATGCATTTGAGCTTTTATTTCAATATCTAAACAAGCATGACATTATTTAAAAATTTTATGCATATGAGTCTAATGGTTTCATTCATATGTTTGCATAAAGATTTTTTAAGTCTTGGATAAATTGAATTTCATATGCTCTTAATTTGATTTTATCTTGAAATTCAATGTCTTTAAGTGTCAGGCTTTGAGCTAAAATTTTTAAATGGAATGCTTTGATTAAGGGGGAGCGTTGGTTTTAAAAAGGAAAATATCTTCACTCCATTCTTTTGAACTTAATGTGATTTCAAACTTTGTTTGAATTATTTTTGATATAACAAAAAGGGTGAGAAATATGAGCGAGTAATGAAAAATTGAGTTTTTAAACAAAATTGGAGCTTAAATAGTTGTGTTTTAAAACAAGTTTTTGAAACCATTTATCAACTCAAAAATTATTTTCCTAAAGGGGAGCTTTTGTCAAAAACAATTTTTCAAAGAGTTTTGTTATATCAAAAAGAGGGAGATTGTTGAACTAATATTTTGATATAACAAATTAAAAGAAAAAATGTTTTTGGACTTAATCAAATTTATTAAATCTTTCAAAAATAATTTAAAGTCCAAACAAACTTGAAAATTTTGTTTCGAATGATTTCTAACTTTAGCCAATCTTTTTCAAAACATGTATGATTCGTTTTTGCACTAAATCTGTTTTTCCAGTCTCCAAGGCAAAATGGATCGATCCCCTGATAAAGGGGATCGATCCCTTAGTTGGCAGATTCCTTCCATTTTTGCTTCCAGCCTTCAAGTGAAAAAGGATCGATCCTCTGGTTTATGGGATCGATCCCTTCACTGTAACGGTCATGTTTTTATGAAAACGGATCGATCCCCTAGTTTATGGGATCGATTTCTCGTGTTATAAATGCTAAACTTTTTGTAGGTAACGGCTATTTTGCATCCCCAACGGCTATGACTCATCCACAACAGTCATAAATGGCTTGAAACTCATTCCACACTATATAAACACCACAATGACACTTGAAGATGGTTAGAGACCACATCCAAGCTTAATGTTCAAGAGAAATTGAGTTTAAGTCTTTATTTTCTTCATTACTCTTGTAAATATTTGTAGAGGGTGATTTTATTGTTTTTATCCTTCACTCTTTCTTGTGAGCTCAATTGTGTAAACACCCACCTTGTGAGGTATTTTTTTTACCAAACAAACCTTGTAAAAGGGAGAGGTTCTAGTTTAGCCTAAGTAAAAACTGGAGTGGTTTTATCTTAGCCATTGAAAAGATAGGGTTGTAAGGTTATCCCTTTGGCTTCAAAAGGAAGAATTCATAGTAGTGAATTGGAAAATCCTTAGTGGTATGCTAAGGTAGTGGATGTAGACTTTGGTTAGAAAGTCGAACCACTCTAAAATCATCGTGCAAATTGTCTATCATTTTTATCGGTTTTAGCCAATTCTTTCGGGAGTTCAATTCAACCCTCTTGACGGTTTCGGAAGATCGATTCGATCATGTTACAAGCCTTTAAACCATTGAGGGCAGCATTGCTCAACCAGCTGCCAAAACCAAAAAATGACGGCATAGCAAATAAACTCCTCTGGATAATCTCTACTATCTGACAGCAGCTAAGTCTAAGTTTTCTTTCCCTGTCTTATGTTTATTTTCCAGTTTCTTTTGTATTTTATTTTGTGCATTGAGGGCAATGCCCGTCTCGAGTTTGGGGGGTTAACACTCGTTTTGTTTAGGCATAACTAGTGCATATAGGTTGCATAATGTACTTTCCTTAAAAATTAATCAAAAGAAAAATTTTGTTAGAACTTGTGCCTATGATAGGATAGCCGACTTTAAATTTTCGCACCAACTAAAAAGAACTTAATTTTGGGGAAAGCATGAAGTAAACTTAGAATTTTTCTATAAATGCCAAAAAAATTAAAAACACTATTGTTACTTGCTGAATTTGATTGAATTTCTGATAAATATTATATGCTTGAATTATTTGTAAAATTCTAACATGGTTGCAGGAAGCTACCGCGACAGGCAACAAATAGAAAAAGAAAAGCATTGCCAGGGCAGGAAAGAAATTTTTTATGTTGTTTTTCCCTAGAGGTGCCCGAAACCGGCTCTAGGAAGAATCATGTGCAAGGACACTCCGCTGCTATCAAAGCCCATGAATCTGAAAATCCTTTAAGTGACGGACAAATTAGAATGTGTGAATGAAAGTCTTCACGGGATGACTCTACTCAATGGGTTTGGGGTTTTGTAGTTTGCTCCTATCCTAATTTCAAACCTAGAAGAGTAGTTGTGATAAGTTGAAGCCCTTATTGCCATGATTATAAATTGTGCTTAATTACGCTTCCTCGGCAACAACCTTATATTACCATAACAACATCTTTAGTTACTTATATTCTTCAGATTCAGCCTGTACACAGTTTATGCACACACTTTACTACATTGTAGTTTAATTCTGAGGTAATTCATGCTCTTCTCCTTTCACTAATCTAATGACAGGTTCCATGGCCTTGAGGTGTTAAATAAAGTTTAAAACATGTTTTTCTTTCTTATTAGTTCAAGGACAAAGTATGTTTAGGATTGCATTGCTTGAGGACAAGCAATAATTCGAGTTCGGGGGTGTGTAAAGTGCTCATTAGTCTTACATTTTATATGCATTCCATCTCATATTATTATTGTTTTTAAGTACATTTTAGGCATATTTAGGTGCATGCATTATTTGCAGTATTCTTTACGGTACCCTATTTATATTGAATATCTTTAATTTGGTAAGAAAATGTACTATTTTAGTTTAGTTTTAGTTTCAGGCACTAGAAACTGGCAGAAGGAGAGAGGAGCTGAGGAGTTGATGTTGAGGAAGCAGACCAAGGAGCTGTACTAAAGCAGCTCAATACAAAGAGAAGTGTTGCCTTGTAGCTGCCGCTGCCATACCTGCCGCACAGGGCAGCAACCTAAGAAATTGGTGAATTATAGTGCGATTGGAATAGCCTAATTTCCTGAGTCCAATAAGCCCATCCACGCAATTTATCGATGCCAGAAATAGCGGATAGAGTCGCCCAAGGGAAGATTATCCAAGGTGGCTTAAAGTTACTTGTGCCACAAGGAGTCCAACTTCAAGTCAAAGAAGTCAGAATTTAAAGGATGTATTCAATGCTAAAGCTACTTTATGATGAGAAAGACTTCTACTCCAAGGATGACTCAACCTAGGCCAATGCCTTATATATACCCGACCATACCTTGTATTTTATACACCACATAGTCGGCATAGCCTAGGTTTCTCTTGTGTTTTCTTGCCACCACTATGTTCTAAATTCTCTAGGGTTTGGGTTATGTTGTAAAGTAGTTGTGAGAACGGTTGTTTAGGTTTAATTTCGTTTTTGCAATAAATTCAAGGTTTGCTTATTTCATGTTATTCACTGTTTTCAATTGAGTTCGAAAGATCGATTGGAAGCAATCTATTTGTTTGGTATTGAGAGAGTCAAACTCACGAAAGAAGTAAGCACGATCTTATCAATACCATGTGTTGATCAATCTAGCCTAGACATAGGTTAGGGTTTAAGGCGGCTAAAAAGGAACGAACCAAAGGTTGTTGTTCATTGTACGATTTACGCTGACGAGTATCATCTGCAGTGGGCAACACCAGCATTCTAACTTAGACATAAGCGGGATCATTGTCGAAGCGTTCTATCAAGCCTTGAAGGACTGTCGAGTTTGCCGCCGAGCCATCCATCTGTCCCACTGCCGAGCCAGAGAAAGCGTCGAAGCAGTCAATCTAACATCTTTTGCCGAGACAGCAAAGTCTAGCAGCGCAAAGTAACTTAACCTGTTCAACGCAGTTTCACACTACTAAGTAGCATAACCTGACCCATTCTATCACTCTGATCTCTTTTATCAATTACTTGTGTTTATTTAATTTTTTTACAACCTAAAATTTACTTGTGCATTTATTTTTTGCACAGGAATTGCAATTCGAATAAGTTGTCAAATCCTTGTGGGAGACGATATCTTTCATACTATAACTTGACATGAGTGTGCACTTGCGCTCATATTTAGAGAACACCCCAACGCTCTACAAATACATAAAGGGAAAAATCAAAAAAAAAAGAAAAGAAAAGGTAAAAAAACATTTTAGTTTTAAATAGATTTATGTAACTAGGATGGAATTTGGGAGAAAATAACTTCATATTTGAGTTAGGAGAAAAAAAACCCGAAACAGACAGACCCTTTTGCATGAACTCCAGCCGCCAGAGGTGGCAATCCACCATTACTGATGAACGGCGGCCTGTGGTGGTTCACGGAGGATGGTGGGGCGACGCCTGGGTTTAAGACAAATGAGGGAGAGAGGATTTGAGAGAATTTGGTTAATTTTTTAGAATTTCATATGCAAATGAGTTTTTTTTGCAAAAAAGTAGGTATTTAAAGGCAGTCAAAACGACGTCGTTTAAGGGATGTGTACCCCGCGCGTAGACTTGACCCGAGAGAGAGGATCCGCGCTTTTCTAATGAATGGGGAAATTGCACTTTTGGTCCTTCCCATTATGTGTCATTTACATTTTCTCCATTTAATTCATGTTTTCTTACAATTACGTCCCTTCTTTTAATTTTTGTTTTTTATTATTATTATCATCATCATCATCATCATCATTATCATTATTATTATTATTATTATTATTATTATTATTATTATTATTATTATTATTATTATTATTATTATTATTATTATTATTATTATTATTATTAACTTATATATATATATATATGTTATACGTCTATATCTATATTGTAGGGAAACGCTGGTACATCCCATGGCGCAGTGAAAAAATTATCCGGTGATTACCTCTTGAGATTTATGTACGAGGAGTGAATTCGGGGTGAAAATGATGAAACGTTACCTTAATAAATCTAGAAATCCACATGGAGTATAGGAGAATCCTAATCAAATTTGAGTCATCACAATCGCGTTCCGACCTCTACGCATTCCACCCAAACGAAACGATCAATATTTTCTCTTCTCTATTGTTAGAGAGGTTTTTCGAAAGACATGTCTTGGCTACTAGACCTTATGACTTTATATAGCATTCAAAAACCTAATTCTAATTAAATTCAGATTCATTAAATATACAATATATTTAATCGAATATAATTAAATATGTAGAATCTAATTCAACTTTAATTTGATTCATTAAATCTACAATATATTTAATCGGGTATAATTAAATATGTAAAATCTGATTCTACTTTAATTAGGTTTCTTTAGAGATATATATATATATTTTAATAGTATATGATAATTACAATAATTATCTAGTATTAATATATATATATATGAGATTATCTATAATTACCATAATTATAATAATTTTGTTTTAATAATTATTATGTGAACAACAAGTTTGTACACATGCTATTTAGTCGATATTTGTTCGTTTCAATCATAGGGTGTGACCCTTGTAGGTTCATACAACGTTAGCAGTAATATTTAGAATGATTATAATATTACAAGCAATGGGTGGCATCTAGCAATACTTCATTGCTGCCTAAGTTACATGAAGTCTTGGTTCGACTTTACCTTTTTTCATGATTAACTTCTTTTATGTATTACATCTTTTTATCCTCATATCTAGATCGGACACAAGTCATGGATTAGTGACACTTGTATAGTCCATCTTGTAACACCCGAGTTTAGGGGTTAGGTGAAAATAATATTTTAATATTATTTGGGCTCGGGTTATAATTAAAATGATCCTTTAAAATTTCGGGTTTCAAAATAAATATTTGAAATGGGACCAAATTGATTTAATTGCAAGTTGAAGAGCTATTTAAAGAACGAGGGAATAGCCATTCATTAATGGCCTTTTTGTAATTTACCCATTTTTCCAATTTAAATCCCCTTTATACAATAAAACACCCATTTTCCTATTCATTCTCTTCTTCCCCAACGGGAAAGGGAAGAGCTCTCTACCAAGCTACTATTCCATCCCATTTCTCATCCATTTCAACTCCGTTTTGAAAGGTAATGACGTTTTTGACTTCCCCTCAACTCCCTCTCTTTAAAAGTACCATTTATTTTGATTTTCATGAAGGTTTTGGAAAATGGAATTTTGGAAGATTTTGATTAAAAATGAGATCTTTATGTTGTTAAGTTAAATGTTTTGATTTAATATATTTAGTTATAATGTATAGAGGTCAAATGGTATAACATATGTGAATTTTGAATGATTTTGAGCAATTTTCGGATTTGGGTAAACATGGGGTTTTTGAAGTGTTTTAGGAGAGTTTTGGGGGTTGTTTTAGGTGGGTTTTGATATGCTTTTGATAGTACTATGGATAGGGGTTGAATTAGGATCATTTTTGGGTGTAATGGAAGTTGGGAACATGGTTTTTGGACATGGTTTTGGGGTTGTCCGAGTTGGTGAAAAATGGGATTTGTTCATGCTTGCAACATGGTAATTTGTGATTGAATTGTATTCCGGGTTAGTTCCGACGATGAGTTATCGATTGTGGATGTTTTGTTTGTGTTTGGGATTGATTAGAATCGAGGTTGGGCATCGGTGAAGCATCGGAAGTAAATCCGGGAAATTGAAGGTGGTCGCTTGCTTGGTCTTTAAGCTTGGGAGCTTAGGTGAGTGGTTAATTGTTTTACATGGTTTTAAAATGGTTTGTTCGATTATATGGACTAGGTTGGGCTTGGTAGACCCACCTAGAGTTAGGATTAGGGTGGTTGCCTAATCCTAAACTTGATCTAGAGCCTTTGGATGAACTCATATGTGTGAATGTATATGCCTCATATGAAATGTGATATGAATACTTATGTATATTGTGTTATACATGTGAGATGAGGCATGATTAATGGTGCTTAAGGCATGCATGGTAATGGTTAATGATTGTGTTCATGGTGAGTACGTGTTAAGCACGGAAATGATTGAAATGAGTAATTGTGGAATGAGTAAAATGTTGGCACTAGTATGCTTGAGTACAAATGATCGATCATTAGGATGTTAGTGTGTACACATGAGTCAAAAGTCGTGCGTGGCCTCGGTGGCGTTGAGTCACCAAGGAGGAGTACGGGTTCTCCCGGAAATTGTATTTATATATAGTCGATGATGAGTGGAATCCCATCGACGGGGCTTGAGGATGAGTGGAATCCCCTCCGCGAGACCGGTGATGAGTGTAATCCCACCGTGAGGTAAAGTGGTTGTTGGATGTGAGTCCAACGTGTTTATCCGCGTATTCGAGTCATAGCTAGGTGCCAATGTTGATTGATAAATGTATCAATGTTATGAGATATATGATCTTTATTTGGATGTTTAAATGTGATTACTTGTGTTGTGGATTAGAGCTCATGATCATGACATTTAATTGAATATTGCTCATGCATCTTTATCTTGTGGCTCTTGTGGAACCTTGGTATATATGTGTAATGCCTTGGCTAAGATCGTTCTCGGACCCTGCAATATTGAGGTTTGTTTTTAAGAGCTCACCCTCACTAAGCATCATTGCTTAGGCTCTCTTTGTTCAACATTGCAGATCCTTAGTTCGTGGGTTGCTTGAGCAAGTGGAGGGCCTCCAAGTGTGGTTGTTAGCTTTGAGTACATCAAGTATGAGTTTTTAATGTTGAACATGTAATAGTTAGGCAATGGGACATGTGTCATTTCGATGGATGATTGTTGGTTGTTTAGGAGCTTGCTTAGACTCCATGTTATCTTGCTTTTGTATGGCTTGTGATGTCATGTTTGAATTGTAATCCATGCCTAAATTGCTTATCATGAATGTTAGCTATGTGCTTCTTGAGGTTGCCTTGTGTTTGAACTTTGAAGTATGAGACTTGAATGCTTAAATGTCATCTTTGATTCAATTGCATGATTTCCTTAATGAATGTACATGTTGGGTGCTTGTATGGTTAAATATTGATCTGGTAATGTTGTATGAACGCTTGTTGGGGTTTAGGGAAGTCCTAAAATGCATTTAGGTTCGAGTCTTGTTCGTCTTGTTGAATTTGGGAGTGTTGCAGTGCAGGGCGTATCAGTACGCCTGAGGGACGTATCGATACGCCACTGCCTCCAGGGCTCAAATTTGGCTGGGCGTATCGATACTCGGGGGAGTATCGATACGGTTTTTGGTCACTGGAATTTTAAGAAATTGGGGAGTTTTTGGAGTATCGATACGGTGTTGGGGCGTATCGGTACGGGTTCATCTCGTTGACCACGAGATGTTGACCGAAGAGGGCGTATCGATACGCTCAAGGGCTGTATCGGTACGGGCTTCTTCGAGTTGACTGGTTGGGTTGACCAAGGCAAGGTGTATCGATACCCTTGACTGGTGTATCGATACAGCTTGCCCTGTAAGCTTAAAATGGACTGTTTATGCATGGCCGTGTTTCGAATGTGATTTCCTTTGATTGTTTCCGCTGTTGTGATCACTTAGGACTTAACAATCCTTTAGACAAGATTAAAATAAAAGAAAAAAATAGGGTTGCTAACCGAGGGGGAACCTTAACCGGTGTTTGTTTGCTTTGTAAGAATAGTTGCTTGTTTAAGAAGTATGTTGACTGTTTATTTAAAAGCATGTTGTATAAGAGTCCCATTGCTACTATTATATTGGAAAAAGGATTTTTTTAAGTGAGGGAACGTACTTGAACACTTGAAAGCCTTACCTTGCTAACCCAGCTTTGTATGTTTTGTTGTTGTGGTTGTAGTTAATATCTGTGAGAGCGATGTCTAGACCGAGAGGTAGGCCGAGAGTGGTTCGTCAGGAACCACGGGTTGCGGCTCCTGTTGAGCCGGCAGTTGGTGTGGAGGCTCACATAGAAGGGTCGGTGGCCGCGGGAGTTGGCTCTCCTCCACCACCTCCTCCGCATGGAGCTAGAGGCGAGGATAGAGCCGAAGGAGAGGGACCTCAAGGTGGCCAAGGTCCAGCTGGAATTGATATGACTCCACTAGTGCAAGCAATAGCGGGAGCATTTCAGGCCGCAGTTGCGGGAGCTCAGGCTGCAGCTCAGCCTAGGTGTGACGATGCCAGTCTACCTTTGGAGAGGCTCCGTAGCTTGGGGGCCGAGGAGTTTAGGGGATCTACTCTGGAGAGATCGGAGTTATGGTTGGAGAAGATAGTTCGTATCTTGGCTCAGATGGGTTGTGCGGGCGCACGTAGATTGGGTTGTGTGATCTCGTTGCTTCAGGGTGATGCCTACACCTGGTGGGTCACCATTACTACTGGGGTTCCAGAGGCAGAGATAGATTGGGATTTCTTTGAGTCCGCTTTCAGGAAGAGGTACTTGGGACCGAGGTACCTAGATGAGAAGAAGCGAGAGTTTATGGCCCTTACTCAGGGAGAGTCTTCTGTGACGGATTATGAGATTCGCTTTGTTCGCTTGAGTCAGTATGCACCAGAGTTGGTTCCTACGGAGGTGGAACGCTGTAACCGTTTCCGCTATGGGTTGAATGAAGAGGTCAAGAGATACACGTTAGCTTCTAACTACTCAGACTTTGATGTATTGGTCGCGAGGGCCAAGGACTTAGAGCACAGTTTGGGTTCCGCCAAACGATCTGGTGGTTCTAGTTCTGGCAAGAGGCATAACCACTTTGATGGTAGAGATGCCAAGAGGCACCGAGGTGGCAGACATCAGTTTGACCATAGACGTGGCGGTGGCCATCATGGTAGAGGCCATCAGGGCCATAGAGGAGGAGGGCGTTTGCCCGAGTGCACCCGTTGTGGGAGACAGCACGCTGGTGAGTGTTGGGGTAACTTCCATGCTTGTTGGAACTGTGGTTCGAGGGACCACTTTAGGAGGGATTGTCCGCATCAGGCGGCTCAGGCACCAAACATTGCTCAGGCTCCTGCGAGAGCGAATGATTTTCAGAGAGGCCGTGGGCGCGGTCGTGGCTACTTCTAGCCTAGGGCTGATGCACCTAGGGTAGATGCTCAGAGGAACCTTGCTCATGTTGTGGTTGTGCAGCCAGAGGCGGGAGGACCAGCGAGAGTCTATGCTCAGAGGGAGGCCGGGAACGACACTGATGTGATAGCAGGTAATTTCGAGTTACAGTCTATGTCTTTGCTTTCCTTGGTTGATTCGGGTTCTACACATTCCTACATTTTTAGTGAGCATGCACAGAAGTTAGATATCCCTGTTGAGATCTTAGATGTAGGTATGCATGTTACTAGTTCTTTTGGTGAGACAGTTGTGGTTAGACGTATGTATAGGAGATGTCCACTAAAGATTCAGGGTCATGTGTTCTCAGTTGATATGATGGAACTTCCTTTCTATGGTTTTGATATTATTTTGGGTATGGACTGGTTGGTTGAGCATCGGGCTAGTGTGGATTTTGAGACAAAGAGAATTTCTTTGAAACTTTCTGATGACTACGAGGTAGTAGTAGTAGTAGGCGAGAACATTAAGTTCTTGTCTAATGTGATGTCAGCTTTAGAGGCTCATAGGTTGATGGACTCTGGATGTGGGGCTTATTTGGCTTATGTTATGAATTCGGATATGAGTGAAGCTAGACCGAAAGATATTAGAACAGTTTGTGACTTTTCGGATGTGTTTCTTGAAGAGTTGCCGGGTTTGCCTCCTGACAGAGATGTTGAGTTTGTGATTGAGACTGTTTCAGGGTCTAATCCAGTTTCGATAGCTCCGTATCGCATGGATCCGAAAGAGTTGAAAGAACTGAAGAGTCAGTTGCAAGAATTATTAGACCGTGGTTTCATTAGGCCTAGTAGTTCTCCTTGGGGTGCTCCCGTGTTGTTTGTGAAAAAGAAAGATGGTAGCATGCGCATGTGTATTGACTATAGACAGTTGAATCAGTCGACTGTGAAGAACAAGTATCCGTTGCCTCGTATAGATGATTTGTTTGATCAGTTGAGAGGTGCTTCAGTGTTCTCGAAGATAGATTTGAGATCCGGGTACTACTAGTTGAAGGTGAAAGAGTGTGATGTTCCGAAGAAAGCTTTTAGGACTAGATATGGTCACTATGAGTTTCTTGTGATGCCATTTGGGCTCACGAATGCACCTGCAGCATTCATGGACATGATGAACAGAATTTTTAGAGACTATCTAGACCGTTTTGTAGTTGTTTTCATTGATGATATACTTGTGTACTCGAAGACAGAAGTAGAACATGATGAGCACTTGAGATTTGTTTTACAGAGATTGTTGAGCAATCAGTTGTATGCGAAGCTTAGCAAATGTGAGTTCTGGATTCGAGAGGTTGTATTTCTTGGCCATGTTGTTTCGGCCGAAGGTATCCGAGTTGTCCATCGAAGATTGAAGCGATTGTTGAGTGGAAACAGCCTAAGTCCGTGACCGAGATTAGGAGTTTCCTAGGATTAGCCGGTTACTATAGGAGATTCGTTGATGGTTTCTCCAGAGTAGTTGCTCCTTTACTAAATTGTTGCAAAAAGGAGTCAAGTTTGAATGGTCAGATGCAAGACAGAAGGCCTTTGAGAAATTGAAAGAAGCTTTGACGAATGCTCCAGTGTTAGTGCAACCTATTTCAGGTAAGGAGTTTGTGATTTACAGTGATGCTTCCTATGTAGGCTTAGGATGTGTTTTGATGCAAGAAAGAAGAGTTGTTGCTTATGCTTCTAGACAGTTGAAGGTTCATGAGAAGAACTATCCTACTCATGATATAGAGCTAGCCACAGTTGTGTTTGCATTGAAGATTTGGCGTCATTATTTGTATGGTGAGAAGTGTATAGTTTACACCGATCACAAGAGCTTGAAGTACTTGATGACACAGAAAGAGTTGAACTTGAGACAAAGAAGATGGATAGAGTTGCTAAAAGATTATGATTTGACCATCGAGTACCATCCGGGTAAAGCGAATGTAGTAGCCGATGCTTTGAGTAGAAAAGTGGTCGTAGAGTTGAGAGCTATGTTTGCTAGATTGAGTGTTTCCGATGATGGTGGTTTGATCACCGAGTTGCAAGTGAAGCCTTCTTTGATTCAGTTGATTAGAGAGAAGCAGTTGCAAGATGTGAGTTTAGTTCCTCATGTTCAGGACATAGCCGAAGGAAGACCGACCGAGTATAGTTTCAGTGGTGAGAGCTTGTTGTGCTTTAGAGATAGAATTGTTGTACCAGAAGATGTTGAGTTGAGACGTCAGATTCTGAGTGAAGCACATTCGAGTCCCTTTTCTATGCATCCGGGTAGTACCAAAATGTACCGAGATTTGAAGAATGATTACTTCTGGGTTGGTTTGAAGAGAGATGTAGCCGAGTATGTGAGTCGTTGTATGGTTTGTCAGAGAGTGAAGGCAGAACATCAGGTTCCTTTAGGTTTGCTACAGCCTTTGAAGATTCCGGAATGGAAATAGGAGAGGATCACCATGGATTTTGTGTCGGGATTGCCTTTGTCTCCTTCGAAGAAGAATTCAGTTTGGGTGATTGTTGATAGGTTCACTAAGTGTGCTCACTTCATAGCAGTGAACACTACAGATTCCTTAGACAAGTTGGCAAACTTGTACATCCGTGAGATTGTGAGACTTCATGGAGTTCCGAAGTCTATTGTTTCAGATAGGGATCCTAGATTTACTTTGAGATTCTGGGGTTGCTTGCATAGTGCTCTAGGTAGCCGTTTGCATTTCAGCACGTCTTATCATCCGCAGTCCGATGGGCAGTCAGAGCGAGTGATACAGATTCTAGAGGATATGCTCCGTTGTTGTGTGATTGACTTCCAGGGTTCTTGGGAGAAGCACTTACCGTTAGTTGAGTTTGCTTACAACAACAGTTATCAGTCTAGTATTCAGATGGCACCTTATGAGGCTTTGTATGGTAGACGATGTAAGACTCCGATCTGTTGGGCTGAAACAGGTCAGAGATTGTTACCTATGCCAGATTTGCTTAAGAGGACTACCGACAAGGTGAAGTTGATTTGTGACCGTTTGAAAGCAGCTTCCGATCGTCAGAAGTCTTATGCGGATTTGAAGAGGAAAGAGATTGAGTACTCCGTTGGTGAGAAAGTGTTTCTGAAAGTATCTCCGTGGAAGAAGGTAATGAGATTTGGCCGAAAGGGCAAGTTGAGTCCGAGGTTCATTGGTCCGTATGAGATAGTTGAATGGATTGGGCCTGTAGCTTATCGTTTGAGGTTACCTTCTGAGTTAGAGAAGATCCATGATGTCTTTCATGTGTCTATGCTTAGGAGATATAGATCGGATCCTTCTCATGTGATGCCCGTTGAGGAGATAGAGTTAAATCTGGATTTGTCTTATAATGAAGAGCCTGTTGAGATACTTGCTTCTGATAGCAAGGTGTTGCGTGGCAAGACCATAGAGTTGGTCAAGGTGTTGTGGAGACATAGAGGTGTGGAAGAGGCCACGTGGGAGAGGAAAGCGGATATGGTTGAGCAGTTTCCGTATTTGTTTCCACCAGGTAATTTCGGGGATGAAATTCCTTAAGTGGGGGAGAGTTGTAACACCCGGATTTAGGGGTTAGGTGAAAATAATATTTTAATATTATTTGGGCTCGGGTTATAATTAAAATGATCCTTTAAAATTTTGGGTTTCAAAATAAATATTTGAAATGGGACCAAATTGATTTAATTGCAAGTTGAAGAGCTATTTAAAGAACAAGGGAATAGCCATTCATTAATGGCCTTTTTGTAATTTACCCATTTTTCCAATTTAAATCCCCTTTATACAATAAAACACCCATTTTCCTATTCATTCTCTTCTTCACCAACGGGAAAGGGAAGAGCTCTCTACCAAGCTACTATTCCATCCCATTTCTCATCCATTTCAACTCCGTTTTGAAAGGTAATGACGTTTTTGACTTCCCCTCAACTCCCTCTCTTTAAAAGTACCATTTATTTTGATTTTCATGAAGGTTTTGGAAAATGGAATTTTGGAAGATTTTGATTAAAAATGAGATCTTTATTTTGTTAAGTTAAATGTTTTGATTTAATATGTTTAGTTATGATGTATAGAGGTCAAATGGTATAACATATGTGAATTTTGAATGATTTTGAGCAATTTTCGGATTTGGGTAAACATGGGGTTTTTGGAGGGTTTTGGGTGAGTTTTGGGGGTTGTTTTAGGTGGGTTTTGATATGCTTTTGATAGTACTATGGATAGGGGTTGAATTGGGATCATTTGTGGGTGTAATGGAAGTTGGGAACATGGTTTTTGGACATGGTTTTGGGGTTGTCCGAGTTGGTGAAAAATGGGATTTATTCATGCTTGCAACATGGTAATTTGTGATTGAATTGTATTTCGGGTTAGTTCCGATGATGAGTTATCGATTGTGGATGTTTTGTTTGTGTTTGGGATTGATTAGAATCGAGGTTGGGCATCAGTGAAGCATCGAAAGTAAATCCGGGAAATTGAAGGTGGTCGCTTGCTTGGTCTTTAAGCTTGGGAGCTTAGGTGAGTGGTTAATTGTTTTACATGGTTTTAAAATGGTTTGTTCGATTATATGGACTAGGTTGGGCTTGGTAGACCCACCTAGAGTTAGGATTAGGGTGGTAGCCTAATCCTAAACTTGATCTTGAGCCTTTGGATGAACTCATATGTGTGAATGTGTATGCCTCGTATGAAATGTGATATGAATGCTTATGTATATTGTGTTATACATGTGAGATGAGGCATGATTAATGGTGCTTAAGGCATGCATGGTAATGGTTCATGATTGTGTTCATGGTGAGTACGTGCTAAGCACGGAATTGATTGAAATGAGTAATTGTGGAATGAGTAAAATGTTGGCACTAGTATGCTTGAGTACAAATGATCGATCATTAGGATGTTAGTGTGTACACATGAGTCAAAAGTCGCGCGTGGCCTCGGTGGCGTTAAGTCACCAAGGAGGAGTACGGGTTCGCCCGGAAATTGTATTTATATATAGTCGATGATGAGTGGAATCCCATCGACGGGGCGTGAGGATGAGTGGAATCCCCTCCGCGAGACCGGTGATGAGTGTAATCCCACCGTGAGGTAAAGTGGTTGTTGGATGTGAGTCCAACTTGTTTATTTGCGTATTCGAGTCATAGCTAGGTGCCAATGTTGATTGATAAGTGTATCAATGTTATGAGATATATGATCTTTATTTGGATGTTTAAATGTGATTACTTGTGTTGTGGATTAGAGCTCATGATCATGACATTTAATTGAATATTGCTCATGCATCTTTATCTTGTGGCTCTTGTGGAACCTTGGTATATATGTGTAATGCCTTGGCTAAGATCGTGCTCGGACCCTGCAATGTTGAGGTTTGTTTTTAAGAGCTAACCCTCACTAAGCATCATTTTTTACGCTCTCTTTGTTCAACATTGCAGATCCTTAGTTCGTGGGTTGCTTGAGCAAGTGGAGGGCCTCCAAGTGTGGTTGTTAGCTTTGAGTACATCAAGCATGAGTTTTTAATGTTGAACATGTAATAGTTAGGCAATGGGACATGTGTCATTTTGATGGATGATTGTTGGTTGTTTAGGAGCTTGCTTAGACTCCATGTTATCTTGCTTTTGTATGGCTTGTGATGCCATGTTTGAATTGTAATCCATGCCTAAATTGCTTATCATGAATGTTAGCTATGTGCCTCTTGAGGTTGCCTTGTGTTTGAACTTTGAAGTATGAGACTTGAATGCTTAAATGTCATCTTTGATTCAATTGCATGATTTCCTTAATGAATGTACATGTTGGGTGCTTGTATGGTTAAATATTGATCTGGTAATGTTGTATGAACGCTTGTTGGGGTTTAGGGAAGTCCTAAAATGCATTTAGGTTCGAGTCTTGTTCGTCTTGTTGAATTTGGGAGTGTTGCAGTGCAGGGCGTATCGGTACGCCTGAGGGACGTATCGATACGCCACTGCCTCCAGGGCTCAAATTTGGCTGGGCGTATCGATACTCGGGGGAGTATCGATACGGTTTTTGGTCACTGGAATTTTGAGAAATTGGGGAGTTTTTGGAGTATCGATACGGTGTTGGGGCGTATCGGTACGGGTTCATCTCCTTGACCATGAGATGTTGACCGAAGAGGGCGTATCGATACGCTCAAGGGCTGTATCGATACGGGCTTCTTCGAGTTGACTGGTTGGGTTGACCAATGCAAGGCGTATCGATACCCTTGACTGGTGTATCGATACGGCCTGCCCTGTAAGATTAAAATGGACTGTTTATGCATGGCCGTGTTTCGAATGTGATTTCCTTTGATTGTTTCCGCTGTTGTGATCACTTAGGACTTAACAATCCTTTAGACAAGATTAAAATGAAAGAAAAAAATAGGGTTGCTAACTGAGGGGGAACCTTAACGGGTTTCGCTTCGGTTTTCCCCGTGTGGCCCACTCGGACCAGTCATTCGGCCAGACCGGGACGAGGGGGTTACATATCTAATATTTCTTGATATCTTGAGTAGACTATTATAAACGAATAACTATGATATCTCATATCAATTTATTCGAGCATGACCATGCATTTTCTAGTCTCACTCAATCAAGTGGCTTGAGATATTACTCATATTATGTAGGATGGACAAATCCTATCTTGATCAATCATATTTCGCTACATAGGTTGTGACATATCCAATGTCAGTCTTTATAATGTAGTTAGTTACGACACACATTTGACCGTATCAAAATATGTCACTCACATGTTGAAATGATTACGATCTCAAGTCTGAGGATTATACATGTAGTTATCACCATGAGCAATGTCGTGATTGTCACATAATAATCCAAGAAACATGCTCATAGCGGGTCAGTCCAGTATACCGTTCTCTAACACATACTTATGTATTGATTTTGACATCTTCATGTCAATGATAACGCTTTGTCATCAATCAACTACATATTAATCTTAATATATTATTATTGTCCATGCCCACAATAATACTCGACTAAGGACATTCAGGAATAACTATATTATTCTAAGGACTATTAAAATTCAGTTTATTTATAAATGCATAATGACTTTATATTAATAAACAAGATAAAATAAGTATATCTTTTACAATCATCTTATAATTGGTCTTTGGGCATACTCCAACACACACATATAGTTATATTTTTCATTTCCTTTTTCATATAATATTTAATTTATGTAAACTTTATATATATATATATATAGGGATAGGATCCACTTACATTAAGTGTAAAACTCTTAGGTTTTACACGTTTTTAGGATCGTTGGATGGAGAAAATGGACGGCTCAAATTAACTCCTTACTTTTTTTCCAAGTGATAATCTTCACATAACTCACTGCTAATCACAGTCATCCGTTTCACTCATCCAATAATCCAAAAAACGTGTAAAAGTTAAAATCTTTTACATTGTGTAACTGGATCCTCTATATATATTAAAGTAGTGTATATTAATATATATGTAAAGTATAATATATCAATATAAGGTATAATTTTGAATCATATTTATGTAAGTTTTTCTACATATATGTTAAGTATTTATCATTTACTTTTGTATGCATTTACGTAAAGTTTCCTAATTAATATATATAAGGTATAACTTTTTTATTTATTTAAAAAATTCAAAAGGGGTCTATATATATATATATATATATATGCGCGTATAGGTGTTTATGTTTAGGTTAAACTACATAAATGACCATCATACTATTAGAAAAGTTGCGATTTGACCACCTTACTTTTTTTCAAAGCAATTAAACCACCATACTATTAAATTGGATGCAATATGACCACCAGTCGTTAGAGGTTAACGGTAGGGTGACGTGGCAGTTAAAAAAATAGGGGTATAATTACACATTTGGTCCTTACTATTTACAAATTCTTTCAATTTGGTCTTAATATTAATTTAATAAAATAAATTAATTATTTAATTAGGTTGTGACACGTGTCGTCGCCTTATTGGAGGACTTTTTAATTATTTATATTTGATTTATTAATTTTATTTTTCTCCTCCAATCATTTGGTGACACGTGTCACCAAATTGGAGGAAGAAAAATAAAGCTAAGAGCTCTTGCATTTTCCAAGATTCGAACCAAGGTCACCCAAGTTGGGGTGATGTGTGTTTACCACTAAGTCAAGTAGGTCTTTGTGATATGTAATATAAAATTTATTATATGTCTTAATTCGGTTTTCATGCCAGAAAAAAAAAAGAATAAATATGAATTAAGGGTACTCCATTCTTTGAATCACTTTGTTCTGGAATTGATAATCTTTTGTCTGAAACTCTGATAAAACTGAAACTTTACATTCTTCCATTTTTGCTGCCAATGATAAACATGCTATCGGCAACAATCGAACAGCCCACACCTTCCCTTCTTACACATGAATAACATCGAAAACACTTGTTTCAAACAAAAACAACAAACCCCATTGATCATTGTTTAAAAAATTAAGCAAAAAAAAAACACACTCGCATCAATAGATCTTATTGAAATGAATCGATCAAAGTATGTTATAGACAAATAAGCTGTATGAACTTGGAATCTGAAGGTTTCTCTCGTCTGAAACAAAAACAAAAGAAAAAAATAGAAAATTTATTCACAGAGAAAAGAAAATCAAGGAATTAAATATAAGTGGGGGAGAGAAACATACGTTGAAAATCCATTCAATGGCATCCAAGCGAGCAGATTGCAGCCATGGTTTACTGGTGGATGGATTAGTTTTGAATCCCGCGTCGGTTTCTTTTAAAACCAAGTTGTGGATGTACTCATTGTCTTCGTTGTCTGAAACAAAACATGATTTGTAATGGTTGGAATAAACACTTTGGCTGCATTCTCTTGCAGTTTCAGAAAAACAAGCTTCTTCAGTTTCTTGGAATAAGAGGGTAGAGCTAGAAAACGAAGTGCGAAACTCTCTGTTCATCGATCGAAAATGGGAAGAAGAAGAAGAAATGATTTTTTCAAAGAAAACAAGAAAAATAAAACATGGGTTCGGTGGTTTATTTGAGAGTATATATTTAGATGTAGAAGGTAAGAGTTGGGAGTTGAATCCAGGTCAGAGGGGATTAAGGAAAGTGTTGGAAGAGATGGGAATGTGGTAAGAAACAGATTGAGGAGAGGGGCTGATGAGACTTGCGCTTCTGGTGCCGATACAGGATAGCGGTATTTAGAAAACTAGAATCAACCAATTTTACCTTAAATGTACACTATAAAAATATAATTTTGTATTACATATCACAAAGTTGCACTTGGCTTAATGGTAAGCACACATTACCTTAATTTGGGTGACTTTGGTTCGAATCCTAGTAAAGGCAAGACCTATTTGCTTTTATTTTCTTCCTCCAATCTAAATAAATTAAATATAAATAATTAATTTATTTTATTAAATTAAAATTTAGACTAAATTAAAAGAATTTATAAATAGTAAGGACCAAATGTGTAATTATACCTCTATTTTTTTAACTGCCACGTCACCCTACCGTTAACCTCTAACGGCTGGTGGTCATATTACATCCAATTTAATAGTATGGTGGTTTAATTGCTTCGAAAAAAAGTAAGGTGGTTAAATCGCGACTTTTCCAATAGTATGATGGTCTTTTATATAGTTTACCCTTATGTTTATATATTTTTTATATAAGTTAACACGTATATGTATAGATACACATGGGTTAATTTTCTTGATTAAAATATTTTGATACACATGTATATATTTGTACACACACATGAGTATTTACTACTTATTTTTTTAAAGCTAAGGTAATTATAAGTAGTATTTGTTATGAATATACTCTCAATTATTTCACAATACATGCTCAATCACCCTGCTACAGCTGTTGGTGTTCAAACCCGTGACCTCTACGAGCAATAATCGTTCCCTTAACCACTGAGGCAAGTTGGTTCGTGCATTTACTACCTATTCAAATTTGTGTAAATGTATTTAATTAATATTTTTTAAGGGGGCTAACAAATATTTTAGTTTAGATATTTATTTTTAACCAAAAATGGTTTAGAACTCGTAGCAAGAAAATAAAATAATTTGAAGGGTGGTTTTTCATTTAAGTAAAAGTTACTCAATTTTTTATAACGGTCGATATTTAACCTATTGACTGATAAATTTAAATTGAGTTTTGTTGCGGCTCATTATGGCAGTAACCCTTTTAATTTAATTTTTCCATTTCACAACATCAAAATTTAAATTTTTAACTTTATTTAAGAAATATAATATCTTATCCTACTAGAACAATTTATTGCCTAGTCATGTCAACCGTTGTCTATCATCTACCAGCCATCATCGTGGTACCCTAGGGTTTCCTACCCTAAACACACTCGTATGGTCAAGCCCAGCCATTGAGCCCAAATCTATTGACCATTCTACCTCTAGTCTATGGGCATCTTCGGCTTGTTGGTGTTGACTCAAACCAACTCTCGAACCAGTGGCATATCTACATATAAGGTTGGATGGGACCGTGCCCACCCTAAATATTTTAAAGTTTACACATTTAGTTTTAAAATTTTTAATTTTTATGAGTTAATTTTTAAATTTTTTTTAATTTTAATGACTTGTGCCCACCCTGAAATTTTGAGATTTTTATGGCTTGTGCCCGCCTTCCAAAATATTGTAACTTATACTCACTCTCAAAAATATTTATGGATCCGTCACTATCTCGAACAATGGCTAACTCAAACTTGGCCCACTCAATTGTGGCCCAAATTCCTCAACTCGTTTAAGTCTTTTCAATATTTACCCAAAACCTCGATTTCCCAAGTCTTTGTCTAAACTCATTCATTTGGGCCTTTTCTATCCAAAATTAGTCAAACCCAACTCGTTAACTAATCTAACATATTGACCAATCCAAACCATAATTGATCCGCTTCAAGATTTGATCCGAGATGTGATATGAGTCTTGAATCGTTTTAACTTTTAATCGTTTACCAACCCATTGACCATTAACAAGTTGACTCATTAAACATTTACGATTAACTTTGACTCAACTTGTTGACTTTGAAAATTTATTATTTTATTTTATTTTGAATTGTATTCCGAAAAAATTGGCCAACTAGGCCCGATTTGGTTTTTAATTAGGGCGGTAGGGTGGTTTGGAGGAAATTTAGGGTACTAGGCCAAAAGCTACAGTGGACGAGGTGATCTCGCCACCTGCTTTTGGCGAGTTTCGACAACGCCACCTACACATGATGAGGTGGTGTGAAATAGGCTGAATCAGCCAAATTTAGCTCAGCGTGAAAGCCGGTCATGGCTCAGCCAGCCAGCATGTCAGTGAGCGCACAGACCTGAGCTGGGCAGGGGAGACCTCACCATTTCTATATGGCGTGGTCATGTTTGGCAGACCTGCCACTGCATGCATGCATTCCTACCAACTTTCACGTGAAAACTGGTGAAAATTTGAATTTTTTTACATTATTTGTTTATATATAAGATAAGTGTGAGTTAAAATTTTAGAGTTGGTGATATTTGTGAAGAGAAGAAGAGAAAAATTTTGGTGAAGAGTTTTCTGTAGAGTTAAAATTTGAGAGAAAAATTTCAGAGTTTGTGAAGAGTTAAAATTTAGAGTATATTGGTGAAGAGTTTTTTAAAGATATATTCGAATATGGTGAAGATAGTTGAAGTGTATTATTTTGTAGATCTCTTCTAGGTTTCTCAAAAGTAAGTAAGGTGATTTTTAAGGCATAAAGTCAAAAGTTACCCCTAACGTTTGACATTTTGGTCACTTTACTGCCCTTTTTTTTGTCCAGACAACCTCCCAACGTTTCAGTTTTGTGCAATTTTCATCGTAGTTGGATGGAAACCGTTAGTAAACAGACGTTGACCATCTGTGGCTGACATGGACTGCACACATGGTCTGTCGGGATGACGTGGCACTGCTACGTGTCATGTGACGTGGCATCGATGCCACAAAAGGAAAAATATTTTTTTGAAATTTATTTTCAAAAACGATGGCCACTCAGAAGATGACATGTAGCACCCTCCTAATGACTTGATTTTGAGCCAATGAAAATAATGTTGTTTAAGGGACTCAAAATAGAGTTGTAGAGAATGAAAGACATTCCACAAACCATCAAGCTAAATCACTCATTCGGTGTATATCTTCGTAGAAAATTTACTTAGCCTGTTTTGAGATTTATTATTCATTAATTAATTAAAATGAAGAAAAGAAAAAACACGAGGTAAAGAAAAGGTAACTCATTATTCCCCAAAGCAAAATCATCCAGAGCTGAAAAATCTCAAATCAAAAAAATTCTTAAATCAAAAAAAATTATTAGACAGCAACACTTCAACCAAACTTCAAACCCTTAACATTTAGGAAATACTTAAATAGTTTAACAAATTGTCTTCAATACATTTCTCTCAATATTCTTCAATTCTAAATTACTAATACAATCACTATTCCCACTAGAGTACATATGATACATAACACAGAGAAAATGAACAATGTCTTATAAAATTCTTTTTCTTTCTTCATAACATTATATTTCTCTTTCAAGCGCTTAATCTTACTCAATTCATTTTATTTTCGAACATCTTCTAAATATCCATTCCCTTTCGGTTCACTTTGTACATTGTTATTATCATCCAATAAAGCATTGTTGCTTTCACTCGCAGAAGTAGCCCGACAATTTTGAAGTTGTCTTTTAAGTCTCACATTCTCCTTGGCTAGATTTCGTTCATTATCTCGTAATTATCGCAGTAAGTACTTTGCTCTTTCTAAAACGCATCCATCATACCATTCAAGAAATCCACAATCATTCTACAATAAGCCAAAAACAAAATAACAATCTCCATTACAACTCTAATTATTAGATTCCTAATTAGAACTTTAAAATAACCAAAAAAATTTCATTGGCCATTATCTATAGAACCATCAAATAACTACTAGAACCTTGATTATTAGAACCTTAATTTGAACACTAAATAACATATAATTTCATAATTCTAAAAAACCAAACAATTTAGAATTCTAAATAACTAAAATTTTAAAATGTACATTATATATAGAATAATCAAATAACTACTACTACACTAATTATTAAAATCCTAATTAGAACTCTTAACAAACAAAAAATCTTAGAGTCCTTACCGGAAAATCTGGGCAACAATAATATCTTCTTCCAGGATTTAAGTCGCTCCTTGCAGTTTTTTTAGGAGCCAATTTTTTGCAATAACACTTTTTTTCTTCTCCTTCATACACGAAATTGTGTTCAAATGCACTGACGATATTTTGAGAACCCGAAATTTCCATTGATATATAAGACCTAGAGTGTTTCCTCGCCTTCGATCGACCAAGAGTATTTGAGGAAAGAATTTTTTTTTGGCTTTTAGAGAGAGATTTTATTCACTTATAGAGGGAAAAATATTTAGGGTAACTGAAATTTGGGGGTGAGGATGTCGTTCTTTTGTAGCTCGTGTGTTGTGTTAAGTAAGTTTTCACTATTATAAAATTCGCAAACCACGTTATGTAAATTATCTACGAAGACATATACCAAATGAGTGATTTGGCTTGATGGTTTGTGGAATGTCCTTCATTCCTTACAACTCGGGTTTGAGTCCCCCGAGCAATGTTATTTTCATTTGCTCAAAATCAAGTCATTGGGAGGGTGCCACGTGTCATCTTCTGAGGGGTCGTCATTTCTGAAAATAAATTTCAAAAAATAATATTTTTTTCTTATGTGGCACCGATGCCACGTCACATGATATGTGGCAGTGACATGTCATCCCAACAGGCCATGTGTGCAATCCACGTCAGCCACAAACGGTGAACGTTTGTTGACTAAGGGTTTCCATCCAACCAGGGATGAAATTGCATAAAACTGAAATGTTGAGAGGTTGTCTGGACCAAAAAAAAAGAATAGAGGGTAAAGTGACCAAAAGGTCAAACGTTGGGGCAACTTTTGACTTTATGCCATTTTTTAATTAATCTGTTGTTTTTTTTAATTATGGAGGGTTTGCAGATTATTTTATGTGATTGAAGATATATTTGAATGGTAATTATTTTTATTGTTCTTTAGAGCACATATACACGGTTTCTCGTCTAATCTAGTAACTTTTTCTATTTTTTAAATTTATATTCGCATAGATCAAAATTTTTGAATTTAATACACTTTTTTGGTTGTATATATATTCGAATGAATTGTTTTGCAGATCTACAACTAGAAAATGGCATCCGGAGGAGTTCTGTTGTACCGTGACCATGTGCACATTTCGTCTCATATTGATGAAGGGCAAGTAAGTAATTTAAAATTTGTTATGTCATGTAATACGAATATATTATAAAAATATATAGAAATAGCCAAATTTGGGGGAGAAAGAGTAGAGTAATTTAATATAATTTTATTTATAAAAATCAGAAAATATATTAATTTATTTAATTTAATAATAATTTAAAATGTATTTACCAATTTTGATATTATATATATTTATTATATTAATTTTAAATAAAGATTTTATTTTAATTATACGTACTTAAAAAAATAAAAAGGCTAATAAATTTGATTAATTAATTAACTGATACGCATTCATTTCAATTTAATTTGATTATTATTATAATGAATTAATTATAGGGTGTAGAGCATAGTATGCGCCGTCAAGGAATGAAGATTAAAGAACCTTCTGATCGCTTATTTTATTACCTATAACGCGCTGATTTTTATAATGCTTCATTTCTCCGTGGATTTAAAATAGTCACGGGGTTGATTGCCGCATTGATTGAACATTGGAGACTAGAGACTCACACATTTCATTTTTCATTTGGCGAATGCACAATAACTCTGGAGGATGTAGCAGTACAACTTGGTATCCTAATAAATGGAAAAATATTGGTTGGAGAAAATAAGTATAATGCATATGAGTTTTGCAGGCAGTACCTGGGCAAAGCTCCTCCTGAGTCATGTGTGGACGGTCTACATCTCAAAATTTCATGGTTGCAGCAAGAATTTATGGTAACTGATGAATATGGTCATCGAGAACTTGGGTGTGCAGCTCGAGCGTATATACTGCAACTTATTGGTGGGGTATTGATGCTAGATACATCTGGTAATATGGTTCGCACACAATATTTGTTGTTCTTGGCTGATTTGGACACAATTGTTACATATAGTTGGGGATCTGCAATCTTGGCATTTTTGTACCATAAAATGTGCAAAGTCACAATTATGGATGGTGAAAAGAATAATTCAAATATGGGTGAATGTCATATCTTATTGCAGTCCTAGGCGTGGTACAAGCTGCCTTATCTAACGTCCATTTTATCTGTACCCGTACAGATGGAGTTTCTGCTTGATGGAAGGTAATAATGTTATTACAGTTGTATATGGTTATTTTATTGATCTAATATTTATCTGCAATGACTTAGAAATATAATTTCAATATCTTTGCAGATGGAGACATAAGTTGAGGAATGCGGGGGTGGTGCACAACACTGTCAGAGATATAAGTCTAAAGATCCAAATAATAGAAAAAATCGGGTAACATAATATTATTTTTTTAAAGTAATATGTTATATTTGTTTGTGAGTGAATTAATATTAATATTTTTGTTTGATAGTTTATCTGGCAGCCGTATGCGAATGACACAATCAAGACTTGCTTACCAGAAATTGTGCTTCAATGTTCATCATTTTGGGGTGCAGTTGTGCCTTTGATCCATTTTTCTATTGTTGAATTTTATTGTGCTGACAGAGTGTTGCGGCAGTTCAATTTCCATCAACCCATTCCTAGAGCTCCACGTGAACGTATTTATATTGTTCGTAGAGGTAGATTCAATGAGAATTGGAGTGTGAAGCAAGCCGATTTAATTGAATTGTGTGAGGAAAGATGGACGCGATGGGCTGAAAATTTAATTCCAATTCAAGCCAGTGATTTTGAATTTAATACAAAGTACTATTCGTGGTTTTCAAAAAATGGGAAATCGTTCATAGAATCTCTCGAAGATGCAAATAAATGGCTTGAAGATCCGTTGTGCTCAAGACACGTACACTTCCCATCCGAGTTTGGTCAGAGCTCTCAAGAACCAACATACGAACCAAACTTGAAAAGATTTTTGGGTTGGCGTTCTTCGTGGTCACAATATGAATCCCCGCCGATACATGTAAGCAATAATCCTTAGGAAGAACCAATACAACATGAGTATCCACCATATCAGCCTGTCTCGAAACAACCACCATTTGGAGAAAGCTAATTAGTTCATCAAACATTTGGATTTGGTAATGTTTCGGAACAATCACCGATTAATTTTTCAACTAGCGATAGCTCATCTTCTTAGTCGGCTTACAATGATGATGGAGGATACGTACCACAATTTCAGTATCCTCAATCATCTACATATGAGGAAGGTATGGGTGTTGGTAGTATGACATCGCTGTTGTCGACTACCACCATTAGCAGCTCATCATTTCATTCGGAAGATATGTTTGGTACACCACCTCCTATGCAAATAATGGATGATCAATTTTTCAACGATGAGAAAGCTCCTAATCGACCACAAAGAACGGTTCACCCCCTGAGCGGTACGATCAAACATCATCTTTCCACCGGCAAGTATTACCGAGGAGGAGGCGGAAATATGGTTTCTTTATTTATTTGTAATATATGTTTCGGTTTTGAATATTTTTGGTCCTCAGGTATTTCATGTTAAATGTATTTCTTTCGATTTCATTTTGATATTTATGTTATTTTTTAATTTCGGTATCCAAATTCAAATTCAAATTCAAATTTCAATTCCAACTATAAATTAAAAAAATCAAGAATTTACATTAACACAAAAAATGGTTAATATTGGTTATTTTTTATTCGAACATTAACATAGAACTAGAATATACTCTTTAACCAAAAAATGGTTAATGGCATGTTCATATATTCGGAGATTTGTTTTTTGTTAATATATTGGTTCGATATTTAAGTTCGTTATTTAATTTCGGTATCCAAACTCCTAGTAAAAATACAAACATGAATGAGAAAAAAATATTTACATTACCATAAAATATACATTAAACACAACATTTAGGTTAATCGTCCGGCACGATAGTTGGAAAGATTGGATTTGTTCAGACACTTGTTTCTTGAATGACCCAGTTCCCTACAAATAGTACAATGTTTAACTTGAACTCCCCCTCTTTATCATCTGGATCATCCATATTCGTATTAATACGAGTGGACCTCGGTCGACTCTTCAGCTTTCTACGAAGCTCTGGATTTGGTAATCATTCTTCGTATATTGGCTCTACCGACAGTAGTCTTGGTTCGAGATCGTGTTGAACTGAATTCTATATATATTTGCAATATTCTTCAGTTTATAACACTCATCCGCAAAACTGTAAGGGTCAAGATGAAAATGCAAACATGTGGCGTGTGCATGAGAGCAAGGGTATCTAAATGCTTGGAATGCACCACAATCACACCATCTCTGATGAAGGTTTACAGTGAACATTCTTTGTTCACCTCGGACTGTAGCTTCGATAGAAAATTCCCATCTATATGGGTCGAATGATCTGACTCGTATAGAGGTGGTTTTGCCTTGAAGTTCGATCATTCTATCATGCAGGGTTTTAGACAAATATTGTCCGTTGTTCATTCGAGAGTTAACTTTCTGCCCTTTTTCGGACCATACTTTACCCAATACAATACTTGCAATTGGGAGATGGTGTGTTCCTTTAAGCCCCGAGTTTATAGCCTCAAGGTTAGTTGTCATATGACCATAACATCGACCTTCATCATAGGCTTGTGACCATCTTTCCCTAGGGATGTCATTTTCAAAATTAAATACATTTACACTGTATCGCCTCAACCTTCTTATCCTCTCTTCAAATTTTGGTTTAACTAGTTCATACCCTATTTAAAAAATAAGTTAAATAAATCAACATGATCAACTCAAAAAATTAAAAAAAATTATAAACAACAAATAACAACTTACTCGCGCCTAAATTTCTTTCCGGGTCTGATTGTTTCTGAACCGTGTCTTCGCATTTGCCATATACAATATGTTGGATATGCATGTGGAGGTTTCCATAAACTCCCACGTTTGTCAATTACAGATAAGAGTACAGTCCCTCTATCAGAAATCATGCAAATTCCGTCTTCTTTTACGACATGATTGCGTAGATGCTTCAAAAAGAATTCTTATTGCAACCCCCTCATCCCGGTCTGGTCGGATGACCGGTCTGAGTAGGCTACACGGGGAAAACCGAAGAGAAACCCGTTAAGGTCTCACCTCGGTTAGCAACCCTAGAAAATTCCTTTTAATTTAATCTTGTCTAAAGGCATATCGTTACTTAAGTGATCACGGCAGCGGAAAACAACAAGGAAGAAACATGACTGAACCCAACACAACAAGTTAAACAACCCATTTTAAAGTTACAAGGCATGCCGTATCGATACACCTTGACCAAGTCAACAGCCATCAGTCAACACAGGAAGACCGTATCGATACAGCCCTTGAGCGTATCGATGCGCCCTTCTCGGTCAACATCTCGTGGTCAACGAGATAAAACTGTACTGATACGCCAAAGTCTCCAGAAAATCTCAGAATTCCAGTGAGCTTTGGGCGTATCGATACACCCCCGAGTATCGGTACCCCTAGCCAATTATGTGTCCCAGAGTGTAGGACCGTATCGATACGGCCCTTAGGCGTATTGATACGCCCTGCACTGCAAGACACTAAATTGCAGCAAAACAACACGAAACTCAACTCTAAATGCATTTTGAGACTTTCCTAGCCACACTCAAACATATATACAACTCCTATCAACCAAAATCTAAACATATGAGGCACCCAACATGAACAAACATCATTCAACCAAGGAATTCATGTATACATTCAAAAGGAGGCATACATAGCATATATGAGGTTCATGCCTTAGCAAACAAACATAAAACATTCATATAAGGCAGTCTAAACATGGTTTTACAGGCCAAGCATGGCATCCAAAAGCCAAAGCAACACAAGCATTTAAAGGAGTCTAACATGCTCCTAAACAAACCAACACTCAACATGCTTCAAAGGCATCACACCACAATTACATGTCCCATTGCTTGACCATTACATCATAACTAAAATATCCATACTTGTTAGCTAAGATAGCACCACATGGCACACTTGGAGGCCCATTCTTGCACTAGCAACCCACGAGCTACTGATCTGCATTGTCGAACAAAAGAGAGCGTAAGCATAAAGCTTAGTGAGGGTAAGCTCTTTAAAAACAAACCTTGACAATGCAGGGTCCAAGCACGAGCACAACAAGGTAAATGCATGTTCTTACCTTCGATCCACATGAGCCAAATATACATGATGCATGAACAATTATCCAATGATATGTCATGCTCCACAAGCTCAATCCACAACATATGTAAACACATATATTAATCCAATTAGGAATCACATTTCATATCACATTGATACACATATCAACTCATATTGGCACCTAGCTATGACTCGAATACGCGGATAAATACGTTGGAACTCACATCCAACAACAACTTTACCTCACGGTGGGATTACACTCATCACCGTTCTCGCGGAGGGGATTCCACTCATCCTCACGCCCCGTCGATAGGATTACACTCATCACCGACTATCATATACATAAGAAGAATTTTTGGGTGAACCCGTACTCCATCTTGATGACTACCATCATCAAGACCACGCGCGCATTTGACTCTCGTGTGCACACTAACATCCTAATGATCGATCATTTGTACACAAGCATACTAGTGCCAATACTAACACAATCCACAATATCATTCAATAACAATTTCCGTGCTTAGCACGTACTCACCATGATTAACATCATGCCCATACCTCATGCATATAACAATGCATCACAACCATGCCTCAACATTCATGTATAACACATTATACATAACACCATAAGCACACATCATCATGAGGCATAAACATCAATTAAAGAGTTCAACCAAAGTCTCTAATTAAAGCTTAGGATTAGGCTACCACTCTAATCCTAACTCTAGGTGAGTCTACCAAGCCCAACCTAGTCCACATGCTTGAACCAAACACTTACAAACCACTTTGAAAACATTAAACCACTCACCTTCACTTCCAAGCTCAACTATCAAGCAACCAACACCTTCAAGCTTCCGAATTCACTCCCGATGCTTCACCAACACACGTCCTTGTCTCTAAACAACTCAACACAATCCAAACAACCTTAAATCAGCTCATACATCAATGTAGCTAACCCGAAATACTATTCAAACATCAAACACAAGAATTCAAGCCATAAACAACCCCCAAAAACCACAATCTCGAGCAGCCCACAAACCTCAACCAAAACTCATTATTCCAACACTTTTAACACTTCCAAAAGATTCCAAAACAACTCCCCAACTATTATACTAACCTCAGCCCACAATTTCCAACACAAATCATACCCAAAACTCAACCCAAAACCCTTCAAAAACCCCATGAAAACCCAAATACGAAAATCATGTTAAAACACCTTGAAATTCATATATGTTGGACTTCAATGTTCCTAAACAACATAACTAACATTATTAAATCAATAGCTTTAGTAAAAACTCATAAAGCTTTAACCTTTACTATTTTTCCATGAAAAACCAAACTTCGAAAACATGGATAAAAATGAAATCTAAAGGTACTTTTGGATAAAGGAAGATGAGAGCAAAATGAAAATGTAGTTACCTTTCAAAACTGAGCTAAAATGAAGAGGGGGTGAAATGGAATAGTGAAAGGGGGAGGGGATCTTCACTTGTCGTTTGAAAATGAGAAGTGGAGAAGATGACAAAGGCTCTTTTAATTAAAAGGGTTTTAAAATGAAGTCCAACTATTTACGGATTTGCCATTAATGAGATGGCAAATCTCATTATTCAAAATTTCCATGGAAGATGTAAAACAATTCAATTTAGCCCCACACAAAAATGTTTTCTTTGAAATCACAAAGTCCAAATAATATATAATATTATTTCAAACATAAACCGAGACCCAAAATATTATTTAAATATTATTTTCACCCGACCCCTAAACCCGGGTGTTACAACTCTCCCCCACTTAAGGAATTTCGTCCCCAAAATTACCTGACGGAAACAAGTACGGAAACTGCTCAAGCATATCAGCTTTCCTCTCCCACGTGGCCTCTTCCACACCTCTATGTCTCCACAACACCTTGACCAACTCTATGGTCTTGCCACGCAACACCTTGCTATCAGAAGCAAGTATCTCAACAGGCTCTTCATTGTAAGACAAATCCGGATTCAACTTTATCTCCTCAACAGGCATAACATGTGAAGGATCTGATCTATATCTCCTAAGCATCGACACATGAAAGACATCATGTATCTTTTCTAACTCAGAAGGCAATCTCAAACGGTAAGCTACAGGCCCAATCCGTTCAACTATCACATACGGACCAATAAACCTCGGACTCAGCTTGCCTTTCCGACCAAATCTCATTACCTTCTTCCACGGAGATACTTTAATAAACACTTTCTCACCCACGGAGAACTCAATCTTTTTTCTCTTCAAATCTGCATAAGACTTCTGACGAACGGAAGCTGCTTTCAAACGGTCACAAATCAACTTCACTTTTTCTATAGTCCCCTTAAGCAAATCTGGTATAGGTAAAAACCTCTAACCTGTTTCAGCCCAACAAATCGGAGTCCTACATCATCTACCATACAAAGCCTCATAGGGAGCCATCTGAATACTAGCCTGATAACTGTTGTTGTAAGCAAACTCAACTAAGGGTAAGTGCTTCTCCCAAGAACCCTGAAAGTCAATCACACAACAACGAAGCATATCCTCTAGAATCTATATCACTCGCTCTGACTGTCCATCGGACTGCGGATGATAAGAAGTACTAAAATGCAAACGGCTACCTAGAGCACTATGCAAACAACCCCAGAACCTCGAAGTGAATCTAGGATCTCTATCTGAAACAATAGACTTCGGAACTTCATGAAGTCTCACAATCTCACGGATGTACAAGTTTGCCAACTTGTCTAAAGAATCTGTAGTGTTCACTGCTAAGAAGTGAGCACACTTAGTGAATCTATCCACTATCACCCAAACAGAATTCTTCTTCGAAGGAGACAACGGTAACCCCGACACAAAATCCATGGTGATTCGCTCCCATTTCCATTCCGAAATCTTCAAAGGCTGTAACAAACCTGAAGGAAAATGATGTTCTGCCTTCACTCTCTGACAAACCATACAACGGCTCACATACTCGGCTACATCCTTCTTCAAACCAAACCAGAAGTAATCATTCTTCAAGTCACAGTACATTTTAGTACTACCCGGATGCATAGAAAAAGGACTCGAATGTGCTTCACTCAGAATCAGACGTCTCAACTCAACATCTTCTGGTACAACAACTCTATCTCTAAAGCACAACATATTCTCACCACTGAAGCTATACTCAGTCGGTCTACCTTCAGCTATGTCCCGGACATGAGGAACTAAAGTCACATCTTGCAACTGCCTCTCTCTAATTAACTGAATCAAAGAAGGCTTCACTTGCAACTCTGTGATCAAACCACCATCATCGGATACACTCAATCTAGCAAACATAGCTCTCAACTCAACTACAACTTTTCTACTCAAAACATCAGCTACTACATTTGCCTAACCCGGATGGTACTCAATGGTCAAATCATAATCTTTCAATAACTCAAGTCATCTTCTCTGTCTCAATTTCAACTCTCTATGTGTCATCAAATACTTCAAGCTCTTATGATCGGTGTAAACTATACACTTCTCACCATACAAGTAGTGACGCCAAATCTTCAATGCAAACACAACTGCGGCTAACTCTATATCATGAGTAGGATAGTTCTTCTCATGCACCTTCAATTGTCTCGAAGCATAGGCAACAAATCTTCTTTCTTTCATCAAAACACAACCTAAACCTACGTAGGAAGCATCACTATAGATCACAAATTCTTTACCTGAAACTAGTTGCACTAACACTGGAGCATTTGTCAAAGCTTCTTTCAATTTCTCAAAGGCCTTCTGTCTTGCATCTGACCACTCAAACTTGACTCATTTTTGCAACAATTTAGTCAAAGGAGCAGCTACTCTAGAGAAACCATCAACAAATCTCCTATAGTAACCGGCTAATCCTAGGAAACTCCTAATCTCAGTCACAGACTTAGGTTGTTTCTACTCTGTAGAACTAATGTTTTGATATAATAATTGAAAAAAATGTTTTGGACTAATTTGAAAAGAATTTAAAACTTGTTTTTAAGTCCAAATAACTTGAATTTATGTTTGAGGCATTTTGAAAGGTTTTTGGCAAAGATTTTTCATGTTTTCAATAGCCAAACTTGTGATTTCATGTTACCAGTATCGATACGGTTGTACCCGTACCGATACCTTTTTGCCCCAGTTTGGCCACTGTCAAAACCCGTATCGATACAAGGGTTTAGTGTATCGATACGGACCGGGATCGTTTCGATACGCCAGGTAAGCGTACCGATCCCTATTCAACCACCCCAACGGCTATTTCCCAACGGCTATTCAAATATGGACTCGTACCGATACGCCCTCAAGCGTATCGATATGCCTATGCTGGCAAGAGCCCAACGGCTATTTCCTCAAGAATGCCGTATCGATACCGTTCCACGTGTATCGATACTAATTGCTGCAGAATAGCATTTATAAAGGGAAATAAAGTCCTCAACGGCTCCAATTCATCCCCAACGGCTAGTAACGGCTACAAACTCATTTGGGAGTATAAAAGGGACCTCCAAGCATCAAGAGAAAGCTAATGCTCATATTGTCAAACATCAAATGATCAAGAAATTATCTTAGTGCTTAAATTGCCATTTATTGTATAGACAAACACTAGTGAGCCAAAATTGTCAAATTTGCTCAAGTGTTTTAGGTTTTGGGTGAGTGCTTAATTGTGCAAACAAACACCTATTAGAGGGTTTTAAGTTTGCTTCTTATATCTCTTTGTAAAGAGGGTTTTGATCAAGGCTTTGGGTAGAAGCTTGATCGGTTGTAAGGGTTTCCTCCTAATCCTAGAAAAGGGGACGAATCAATAGTGAATTGATTGAGAAATCCTTAGTGGGGAGCTAAGGTAGTGGATGTAGACCTTGGTTAGAAGGTTGAACCACTATAAATCCTTGTGTCACATTTCATTTTAGCTTCCACAATCCTTCCACCCAAAAATCCACCTCTCCACCACTTGGTGAGCAATATTGGTTGATCGAATCGAGCCCCACACAACTCAACAATTGGTATCAGAGCTTGGCTCAATCGGTGAGGATTAACATCCTATTGAGTAGATCCGGCAAGCTCGATCACTAGTTCATCAACCGGCTCAAATGGCACAATCAATCGACAAACCGCCTTTCTTTGACGGAACTCACTACGCCCATTGGAAGACAAAGATGAAGTTCTTCATCAAATCGAAAGATTATAAGATATGGGATGTAGTGAAGATGGTTCGTTCGTGCCTCAAAGAAGTAAAGCGGAGTGGAGTGCCGACGATCGCAAGAAGATGGAGCTTAATTGCAAAGCCTTGCACATCTTGTTTTGTGCTTTTGGCCCAACTAGCTATGAGAAGATGTCTTCTTGTGAGAGTGCTAAGGAGGTATGGGACAAGCTTGAAGTCACATACGAGGGAACCAATGAAGTCAAGGAGACCAAGACTGGGCTTCTAACCTTAGAGTATGAGAACTTCAAAATGGATCCGGAAGAAAACATCGAGAAGATGTTTGATAGGTTCTCCACCATCACCAATGGTCTCAAAGGCTATGGAGAAGCCATCCCGGAGGAGAAGCTTGTTCGAAAGCTCATCTACTCACTTCCCGAGTCTTGGGACTCTAAGAGGACTGCCATCATCGAAGCCAAAAATTTGAAGACTTTGAAGCTTGATGAACTCATGGGGTCACTCCTTACTCATCAAATCATGAAGAAGAACAAAGAGGATGAGAAGAAGATGGAAGAAATTAGAGCTATGGGAGAGAAGAAAATCAAAGGGCTTGGCATCAATGCAAGTGCCATGGCTCTCAAATCCTCCACTTGTCATCATGTCTACTCAAGTGAAAAGGAGGATCAAGATGAAGAGATAGTTCATCTCTTCAAGAAGTGTGCCCCGTTCATGAAGAAAGCCTTGAGAGAGCTTGAACGAGAACCTAAAAGAAAGGAGAGGGCAAGCACTTCAAGCCATAAGAAGAAGGCACATTTGGCTACTTGGAGTGATGAGGACTCCAGCGACGATGAACAAGCCAACCTTTGCCTTATGGCCATCGAAGAAGATTCAAGGGTAACTTCTAATTCATCTACTTCATGTTCTTACTCTTTTGATGAATTACAAGATGCCTATGATGATTTGGTTTTAGATTTTAAAAGCCACATTTTGAAAAACAATAAATTGATTTCAAAGTTGAAAATTCAAAATGATTTGCTTTCTAAAACCAAACTTAAACTTGAAGCAAAACTTGAAGAGTTTGAATTAAAATGTCTTGATTTACAAAAATTGCTTCAAAAAGTTCAAGAATAAAAAGATTTGATTTCCAAAGAGCTTGAAAAGAAAAATAATTTTGGAAAATCAAATATTTATGTTAGACAATCTAGTGTCCCTAGATTTATTAAAGGAAAATATTTTAGAAGTATTTGGCTCCCAAAAGGACTTAGTACTTCAATTAAAAAGGATGACATTGAAAAATGGATTCCTAAGGGGACTAAAATTTGTGCTACTAACGTTTATGGATCCAAAGCAATTTGGATACCAAAAATTACTTGATTGTCTATTGTTAGGTGTGATGGAGATGTTCAACAAGTCAAACATTGAGGGGGAGCTCCATGCACACAAGGAAGAACACTTGAAGAAGGAAGGCTTCACATCCTTCCTTGGCTTCAAGTGTTGGTAAAAATCTAGTTGTTTTAGCATTTATTTGTTTTATTTTTAGTTTATTCAACTAGATGATCATAAATGTTGGACTAGCATTTGTTAATGATGTTTTGAGTAAGGGGGAGCCATTTTTAAACCAAAATTCTTATTTGTGTCAAAACTTTTTACCTCCATTGTTATTTTGAACTTAATGTCTTAAATTCTTTTTGATATAACAAAAAGGGGGAGAAATGGTATGGTTTGAAAAATTGAATTTTCAAATGAATAAGGGGGAGCTTTATTTGATTTCATACATTTAATCTCTTATTCACAATTTTAAAAGTCTAAAGGGGAGAATCTCAAACAATTTTTCAAGTTAGTTTTATTATATCAAAAAGGGGGAGATTGTAGAACTAATGTTTTGATATAATAATTGAAAAAAATGTTTTGGACTAATTTGAAAAGAATTTAAAACTTGTTTTTAAGTCCAAATAACTTGAATTTATGTTTGAGGCATTTTGAAAGGTTTTTGGCAAAGATTTTTCATGTTTTCAATAGCCAAACTTGTGATTTCACGTTACCAGTATCGATACGGTTGTACCCGTACCGATACCTTTTTGCCCCAGTTTGGCCACTGTCAAAACTCGTATCGATACAAGGGTTTAGTGTATCGATACGGACCGGGATCGTTTCGATACGCCAGGTAAGCATACTGATCCCTGTTCAACCACCCCAACGGCTATTTCCCAACGGCTATTCAAATATGGACCCGTACCGATACGCCCTCAAGCGTATCGATACGCCTATGCTGGCAAGAGCCCAACGACTATTTCCTCAAGAAGGCCGTATCGATACCGTTCCACGTGTATCGATACTGATTGCTGCAAAACAGCATTTATGAAGGGAAATAAAGTCCTCAACGGCTCCAATTCATCCCCAACGGCTAATAACGGCTACAAACTCATTTGGGAGTATAAAAGGGACCTCCAAGCATCAAGAGAAGGCTAATGCTCATATTGTCAAACATCAAATGATCAAGAAATTGTCTTAGTGCTTAAATTGTCATTTCTTGTATAGACAAACACTAGTGAGCCAAAATTGTCAAATTTGCTCAAGTGTTTTAGGCTTTGGGTGAGTGCTTAATTGTGCAAACAAACACCTATTAGAGGGTTTTAAGTTTGCTTCTTATATCTCTTTGTAAAGAGGGTTTTGATCAAGGCTTTGGGTAGAAGCTTGATCGGTTGTAAGGGTTTCCTCCTAATCCTAGAAAAGGGGACGAATCAATAGTGGATTGATTGAGAAATCCTTAGTGGGGAGCTAAGGTAGTGGATGTAGACCTTGGTTAGAAGGTTGAACCACTATAAATCCTTGTGTCACATTTCATTTTAGCTTCCACAACCCTTCCACCCAAAAAATCCACCTCTCCACCACTTGGTGAGCAATATTGGTTGATCGAATCGAGCCCCACACAACTCAACATACTCAACAATAGCCTCAATCTTCGATGGATCAACACGGATACCTTCGGCTGAAACAACATGGCCAAGAAATACAACCTCTCGAATCCATAACTCACATTTGCTAAGCTTCGCATACAACTGATTGCTCAATAATCTCTGTAACACAAATCTCAAGTGTTCATCATGCTCTTCTTCTGTCTTTGAGTACACAAGGATATCATCAATGAAAACAACTACAAAGCGGTCAAGGCAGTCTCTAAAAATTCTGTTCATCATATCCATGAGTGTTGCAGGTGCATTCGTGAGCCCAAACGGCACCACAAGGAACTCATAGTGACCATATCTAGTCCTAAAAGTTGTCTTCGGAACATCACACTCTTTTACTTTCAATTGATAGTACCCTGATCTCAAGTCTATCTTCGAGAACACTGAAGCACCTCTCAACTGATCAAACAAATCATCTATACGAGGTAACGGATACTTGTTCTTCACAGTCAATTGATTCAACTGCCTGTAGTCAATACACATACGCATATTGTCGTCTTTCTTCTTTACAAACAACACGGGAGCACCCCAAGGAGAACTACTAGGCCTAATGAAACCACGGTCTAATAACTCTTGCAGCTGACTCTTCAATTCCTTCAACTCTTTCGGAGCCATATGATACGGAGCTATAGAAACTAGAGTAGACCCTGAAACAATCTCAATCACAAACTCAACATCTCTGTCAGGAGGCAAACTTGGTAACTCTTTAAGAAACACATCCGGAAAGTCACAAATTGTTCTAATATCTTTCGATCTAGCCTCACTCATATTCGGATACATCACATAAGCTAAGTAAGCCCCACATCCGGAATCCATCAAGCTATGAGCCTCTAAAGCTGACACAACATTAGACAAGAACTTAATGTTCTCGCCTACTACTACTACCTCATAGTCATCAGAAAGTTTCAAAGAAATCCTCTTCGTCTCAAAATCCACACTAGCTCGGTGCTCAACTAACCAGTCCATACCCAGAATAATATCAAAACCATAAAAAGGAAGCTCCATTATATCAACAGAAAACACATGACCCTAAATCTTCAGCGGGCATCTCATATACATTCGTCTAACTACAACTGTCTCACCAAAGGAACTAGTCACATGCATACCTACATCTAAGATCTCAACAGGTATATCTAACTTCTTTGCATGCTCACTCAAAATGTAGGAATGTGTAGAACCCGAATCAACCAAAGAAAGCAAAGACTGTAACTCAAAATTACCTGCTATCACATCAGTGTCGTTCTCGGCCTCTCTCTGAGCATAAACTCTCGCTGGTCCTCCTGCCTCTGGCTGTACTGCCATAACATGAGCAAGGTTCCTCTGAGCATCTACCCTAGGTGCATCAGCCCTAGGCTGGAAGTAGCCACGACCGCGCCCACGGCCTCTCTGAAAATCTTTGGCCCTCGCAGGAGCTTGAGCTATGTTCGGTGCATGTGCCTCCTGATGCGGACACTCCCTCCTAAAGTGGTCCCTCGAACCACAGTTCCAACAAGCATGGAAGTTACCCCAACACTCACCAGAATGTTGCCTCCCACAACGTGTACACTCGGGCAAGCGTCCTCCACCTCTATGGCCCTGGTGGCCTCTACCATGGTGGCCACCGCCACGCCTATAGTCAAAATGCTATCCGCCACCTCTATGCCTCTTGGCATCTCCACGGTCAAAGTTGTTATGCCTCTTACCGGAACTAGAACCTCCTGAACGCTTGGTCAGCCCCAAGCTATGCTCAATGTCCTTGGCTCTAGCAACCAAGACATCAAAATCTGAATAATCCGAAGCTAAGGTGTACCTCTTAACTTCCTCATGAAGCCCATATCTGAATCGATTACAACGGTCCCTCTCAGTAGGAACTAACTCTGGGGCATACTGACTCAAACGAACAAAACAGATCTCGTAGTCAGTCACAGTAGCATCTCTCTGAACAAGAGCCATAAACTCTCGCTTCTTCTCATCTAGATACCTCGGCCCCAAGTATCTCTTTCTGAAAGCAGACTCAAAGAAATCCCAACCTATCTCAGCCTCTGGAACTCCGGTAGTAATGGTGACCCACCAGGTGTAGGCATCACCCTGAAGCAAAGAGATCACACAGCCCAATCTGCGAGCACCCACACAACCCATCTGAGCTAAGATGCGAACGGTCTTCTCTAACCACAACTCAGACCTCTCCGGTGTAGACCCTCTGAAGTCTTCAGCCCCTAGGCTACGGAGCCTCTCCAATGGTAAACTAGCATCATCACCCCTAGGTGAGCTGCAGTCTGAGATCCGGCAATTGCGGCCTAATATGCTCCCGCTATAGCTTGCACAAGCGGAGCCATATGTATTCCGGCCGGACCTTGGCCACCCTGAGGTCCCTCTCCCTCAGCTCCATCCTCGCCTCCAATTCCAAGCTGAGGAGGTGGTGGTGGTGGAAATGGTGGAGGAGCTCCAATTGCAGCAGCAGGCTCCACTACATTAGCCTCAACTCCGGCCATCGGCTCATTAACATGAGCCGCAACACGTGGTTCCTGGTGAACCACCCTCGGCCTACCTCTCGGCCTCGACATTGCTCTTACAGATAATAACTACAACCACAACAACAAAACATACAAGATTGGGTTAGCAAGGCAAGGGCTACAAGTGGCTCAAGTACGTTTTCCTCACTTTAAAAATCCTTTTCCGATGTAATAGTAGCAATGGGACTCTAAACATCATGCTTTAAAACAAAACAACGAGCATAATTGTTATACAATCAATCATGCTTACAAGGCAAGCAAAGACCGTGCATATCAATACAAAAACTTAACTTACCTCACTTACCTGCCCAAGGTCTCGGTAACCTTAGGCTCTGATACCAACAAGTGTAACCCCCTCGTCCCAGTCTGGTCGGATGACCGGTTCGAGTAGGCTACATGGGGAAAACCGAAGAGAAACCCGTTAAGGTCCCACGTCGGTTAGCAACCCTAGAAAATTCCTTTTAATTTAATCTTGTCTAAAGGCGTATCGTTACTTAAGTGATCACGAAAGCGGGAAACAACAAGGAAAAAACACGACCGAACCCAACACAACAAGTTAAACAACCCATTTTAAAGTTACAAGGCATGTCGTATCGATACACCTGTCAAGGGTATCGATACGCCTTGACCAGGTCAACATCCATTAGTCAACACAGGAAGACCGTATCGATACAACCGTTGAGTGTATCGATACGCCCTTCTCGGTCAACATCTCGTGGTCAACGAGATAAAATCGTACCGATATGCCAAAGACCCGTATCGATACGCCAAAGTCTCCTGAAAATCTCAGAATTCCAGTGAGCTTTGGGCGTATCGATACACCCCCGAGTATCGGTACCCCTAGCAAATTATGTGTCCCAGAGTGTAGGACCGTATCGATACGCCCTGCACTACAAGACACTAAATTGCAGCAAAACAACATGAAACTCAACTCTAAATGCATTTTGAGACTTCCCTAGCCACACTCAAACATACATACAACTCATATCAACCAATATCTAAACATACGAGGCACCCGACATGAACAAACATCATTCAACCAAGGAATTCATGTATTCATTCAAAAAGAGGCATACATAGCATATATGAGGTTCATGCCTTAGCAAACAAACATAAAACATTCATATAAGGCAGTCTAAACATGGTTTTACAGGCCAAGCATGGCATCCAAAAGCCAAAGCAACACAAGCATTTAAAGGAGTCTAACATGCTCCTAAACAAACCAACACTCAACATGCTTCAAAGGCATCACACCACAATTACATGTCCCATTGCTTGACCATTACATCATAACTAAAATATCCATACTTGTTAGCTAAAATAGCACCACAAGGCACACTTAGAGGCCCATTCTTGCACTAGCAACCCACGAGCTACTGATCTGCATTGTCGAACAAAAGAGAGTGTAAGCATAAAGCTTAGTGAGAGTAAGCTCTTTAAAAACAAACCTCGACAATGCAGGGTCCAAGCACGAGCACAACAAGGTAAATGCATGTTCTTACCTTCGATCCACATGAGCAAAATATACATGATGCATGAACAATTATCCAATGATATGTCATGCTCCACAAGCTCAATCCACAACATATGTAAACACATATATTAATCCAATTAGGAATCACATTTCATATCACATTGATACACATATCAACTCATATTGGCACCTAGCTATGACTCGAATACGCGGATAAACACGTTGGAACTCACATCCAACAACAACTTTACCTCACGGTGGGATTACACTCATCATCGTTCTCGCGGAGGGGATTCCACTCATCCTCACGCCCCGTCGATGGGATTACACTCATCACCGACTATCATATACATAAGAAGAATTTCCGGGCGAACTCGTACTCCATCTTGATTACTACCATCATCAAGACCACGCGCGCATTTGACTCTCGTGTGCACACTAACATCCTAATGATCGATCATTTGTACCCAAGCATACTAGTGTCAATACTAACACAATCCACAATATCATTCAATAACAATTTCCGTGCTTAGCACGTACTCACCATGATTAACATCATGCTCATACCTCATGCATATAACAATGCATCACAACCATGCATCAACATTCATGTATAACACATTATACATAACACCATAAGCACGCATCATCATGAGGCATAAACATCAATTAAAGAGTTCAATCAAACTCTCTAATTAAAGCTTAGGATTAGGCTACCACTCTAATTCTAACTCTAGGTGGTACTACCAAGCCCAACCTAGTCCACATGCTTGAACCAAACACTTAAAAACCACTTTGAAAACATTAAACCACTCACCTTCACTTTCAAGCTCAACTATCAAGCAACTAACACATTCAAGCTTCCGGATTCACTCCCGATGCTTCACCAACACATGTCCTTGTCTCTAAACAACTCAACACAATCCAAAAAACTTCTAATCAGCTCATACATCAATGTAGCTAACCTGAAATACTATTCAAACATCAAACACAAGAATTCAAGCCATAAACAACCCCCCAAAACCACAATCTCGAGCAGTCAACAAACCTCAACCAAAACTCATGATTCCAACACTTTTAACACTTCCAAAAGATTCCAAAACAACCCCCAACTATTATACTAACCTCAGCCCACAATTTCCAACACAAACCATACCCAAAACTCACCCCAAAACCCTTCAAAAACCCCATGAAAACCCAAATACGAAAATCATGTTAAAACACCTTGAAATTCATATATGTTGGACTTCAATGTTCTTAAACAACATAACTAACATTATTAAATCAATAGCTTTAGTAAGAACTCATAAAGCTTTAACATTTACCATTTTTCCATGAAAAACCAAACTTCCAAAACATGGATAAAAATGAAATCTAAAGGTACTTTTGGATAGAGGAAGATGAGAGCAAAATGAAAATGTAGTTACCTTTCAAAACCGAGCTAAAATAAAGAGGGGATGAAATGGAATAGTGAAAGGGGGAGGGGAGCTTCATTTGTCGTTTGAAAATGAGAAAGGAGAAGTGGAGAAGATGACAAAGGCTCTTTTAATTAAAAGGGTTTTAAAATGAAGTCCAACTATTTACGGATTTGCCATTAATGAGATGGCAAATCTCATTATTCACAATTTCCATTGAAGATGTAAAACAATTCAATTTAGTCTCCCACAAAAATGTTTTCTTTGAAATCACAAAGTCCAAATAATATATAATATTATTTCAAACATAAACTGAGACCCAAAATAATATTTAAATATTATTTTCACTCGACCCCTAAACTCGGGTGTTACACTTATCCATCTGTGTCTTTCTTTTCAACTATGACAAAGAATTTCGGATCTTGCATTGCAGTATATACCACTTCATACATGCGGGCTACTGGAGGTTCATAGGCTGGATAAATGGGTTCTTGTTATTGGGGCTCTGGTTCAACATAACCCTAAACTGGCTGCTCTTTTCCCAACCCGAACTTAGTAACAGCCGTGTCCCAAACATCATCTTCAACATCGATACCATTACCCTGAGATGCATCTATCATAATAGACTCAACATCATCAGCATTGAGTAAGTGTACGTCATCATCTTCCGTAATATGCACAATATTTTCTTCATCCTCACTGAAATCTTCAAGCGATTCGCCCCAACGACCAATTGTGGGTTCAATGTCGCAATATATTGATGAACTCGTTCTCTGTAATATTCAAACAAAAAACATAAGCAAAGATTAAAATTTGGTTTTCTTATTAAAATTTTAAAAATAATAAACGAAAAACGAATTAAAGTTCCAAAAATATAAAACTTACGGATTCGACGAGATACCATCCGAATATAACTTCAATCACCGTCTTCGAATATATCTTCAAAAATTATCACCTAAATTTTCAACTCAAACTCTCTTAATTTTTTCTCAACCCCTACACACCCATCTTCTTTATATCCTATATATATACACACATAATATAAGATTAAAAAAATTAATCAACCCTAAACCAGACCTAACTCACGTACTTGCATGCATGCATGCATGTCAACAGCACCTCGCCACCTCCACATGGCGAGGTTTGACTCCCTTTGCACGTGAAAGCCGGTCAGCCTGCCAAGCCACGCGAAGCAGCTACCAAGCCAGTGCCCCTACACCTTGCCATTTACACATGGCGAGGTCTTACCTCGCCAGCTCCACATAGCGCGCCACTGTGGATTTTGACCTATTCTGCCGAATATTCCCTAAAGTGCCCTATATTCTCAAATAATATTTTAAATTGGCCTAGTTGGTCAATTTTGCCTTGTATTCCCGTATTACTGATTGTGTAAATGTTTCTAACTTTTAGAAAGTGTTTAATCAATAGCGGTAGAACTAACCTAATTAGGTTTTTCCCTAAACTTTTCTCTCTAGAGTCGTTATTCTCTTTTTTCATTCTTGTATATTTCATGGTCGGCGGCAACACCAGTCCTAGTGTTGGTTGTCGACTATCAATCACCCTCTTTTATTTATTTATCTCATTTCTTTTGATTTTAGTTTTATTTCAATAAATCTGCTTCTTAGCACGTTCTTCTACTTCTTATCACATTATTCAGCATTTTGGCTTGTTTTTCTTTTCTTTTCTTTTCTTTTTCTATTAGGATTGGATCTGCCGCCGCCACGACTGATCAAGATGGCGCTACTTTGGTTATCTTGTTGATCTCCCTGCTTTGGACCCTCGATTTGGATTTAGATGCAAGATTAATCATCGCTATTATTGCGATCGAGTTTTGGTAATAAACGTGTTGTCAACGTACCTCAATTCTACAATATCCATTTTTTAATGTTGTTGTTGATGTTTTTACCTTCATCGTTGAGCTTTGGTGATTTTTTGTATCTATACTGTTTCGAATCTTTGAATTAGGTTTTTTACCTTCTTCTTTTTTGGTCCTGTTTGATCTAGGGGCGTTAGTTTTATTGTTAGGGATTTATCTAAATCAAGTTGTAAACTTTCTTCCTGATTTTTCCTTTGTGAATAAATCTGACGTACTCTTTCTCAAAAAAAAAAGTGTTTAATCAATTTTTGAGTATGTGATGTTCTATTCAAACCTGCCTATTTTAATAAGTTGATACTCAATAGTGCAAATCAGATTGTGTAACACCTCATACCTAGTCTAGTCAGAAACTAAAAGAAACAAACAAATCAAGCATATTACGAACCATTTAACTATGCAAGTTCCGTCAACAATCTCTAGAGCAAGTGGTTAAAAGCTCTCAGTTGACACATTCTCCTCCCCCTTAGGTTGTGGGTTCAATACTCATTAGGAGCAAAATTCCCCTCCTCCCCTACCTAGGTAAGATATGTTCAAAAAAAAACTATACAAGATTCCTTTTCAAAATTTAGTCCTAACTATAATTGCATGAATTACATTTTCTTAAGTTAGGGACCATTTTATAAATTTTTTTATAGTTTAAAGATTAACTTGTAATTTCAATAAATTTTCGGATCAACTTATATTATTCTATTACCATGGTACGCAATGTCAAACAAGAAAGCAACTCATGTTTGGAAGTATCAAAACTTCAAGAATATGTATCGAAACCCTAAGGGGAGGTAACAAAACCAAGAAGCTTGTATCGAAACTTAAAGCAATATGCAACTAAGGTCTAAGGGTATCGAAATCAAGACATAGGTATTGAAAGTCATGTTCTGTTTTGCATAAATTAAGCGTAATAAATCTCAATCTCAATCTCATCTCTAAATCATGTGTAATTCACCTATACATTTTATAACATGATTCAATTCATCATAACTTCAACCAACAAGCAAAACACATAAACATGCAATTAAACTCAATAAATAACACTCAAGTAAAATTAAAAGTTTAAATTCTAAAATTGTAAATGGTGTTAAAAAATGAAAATATTTATAAATTGAATTGAATTAATAAATGGATAAATATTCTATACACAAGCGGTGGAATCTGAAAGTTTCCACAAGCGTCTTAGTTTTAAGTTATAGGAAATTAGTTTAGGGTATATGGTTTAGGGGTTAGAATTTAGGGATAGGTGTTTTAATTTAAGGTTTAGGGTTATAATTTAGGGTTTATAGGTTAAAACCTAAATCCTCACCATATTACCCTAAAAACTAAACCTTACCCTATAAACCCTAAATTATAACTCTAAACCTTTAATTTAAACAACTATCCATAAATTCCAAACTCCTACACCTAAATTCCTAAATCATATACCCTAAACTAACTCCTTATACCCTAAAAATAAGGCGATTATGAAAACTTTCAGTTTCCGCTTCCAATATATAGGATATTAATCCTTTAATAAATATGATAGGATAGAAAACGTTATAATAAAACATCGAAACTCTTTGGATAATGTTTTTCTTATCCTCAGACTGGAAAAAGTCTTTTCATTATTAATTTGAACAAAGAAACAAAAATGGAAGTCATTTTCAGGGAACTAAAATATCCGTAAAAAGAAAAGCAGGTAACATTATGATTCCACATAATTGGCAGCATTAGCGGCCTTCACTTGATCTTCGCCATTCACGTTTGCATCCAAATTTAATGCTATGTTTCCACTTTGTCATCTTCAGTCGCAATCGCCTCCCACTGTAATTTGTTCAGGAATCCAAACAGTAAAATCACACCCCTGATTCTGAATATGAGATTTAATTGAGAACAAAAAACTGGAAATTAAGCTCCAACGCCTTTCTTCTTCTCGAGGATGCTTTGTTTGAGTCGAGTCTTGGCGGTTTCTTGTACGGTAAGTCCTTCGCCTTCTTCTTTGAGTTGTAGATCCGTTCATACAAAGCGCAGATTGAATTCGAGATGGCGATCTATGGCTACCGAACCCGATCCATCTTCCTCCGCGCCGTCTATTGATTCTGATTCTCCTGCCGATAAAACTGCCGCCGGGTAATTCCTTTATTGCTTTATGAATTCGAAATTTGAATTTCATATGTTATATAAATCCTGAGCTAAGAAAAGCTAAATTAGTTAAGATTGGACTCGATTATGTTTGAAAAGTATTAAAGTACGAATTTCAAAAGCTTAGGAATATATGATTTTATTATTACAAAAAAAGTGCAGGTTTTGCATCATAGAAGGGCCTGAAACAGTCCAGGATTTCGCCACAATGGAACTGCAAGAAATCGAGGATAATATTCGAAGTCGGCGAAACAAAATCTTTCTCCAAATGGAAGAGGTGAAATCACTGAGTTTCATTTAACTTATATTTTCATTTTATCTACGTTGAGTTTTGGAAAGTTGCTCATCAAGTAGCAAAGGCTTAAACTGAGCAAACAAATATGAGAGCTTAAACAAATGAACTAGCCCCAAATATTTTTGTAGGTTCGGAGGTTAAGGATACAACAGAGAATTAAGAGTGCTGAACTTGGTATTTACAAGGAAGAGCAAGAAAGTGATCTTCCTAATTTTCCATCATTCATCCCATTTCTGCCTCCATTGGTGAGATTTTTATTTTAATGATTTGTTTCGCCAATCAACTTACTTTGTTTTGCTTGTTTTTAGATGAACTGAATTGTTATATCGTTAAACTGAAGTTAATCAATGTACAATTATATATATTTGACCTGGTATTGCACTTGCAGACCTCAGCGAATCTCAGGGTTTACTATGTGACTTGTTATTCTCTTATTGCTGGGATTATGATTTTTGGTGGACTTCTCGCACCCATTGTAAGTCACTCATGATCTAGTCTCTGTCCAGTTTGTGTCATTGGTTGGGCGGTTGTGCTTTTAGGAATAGATTGAATGGAATGTGTTCTCTTGAGAGGATATAGCATTTGAAGGGAAATAATCACTTACATTCGTAAACTAGCAGGGAGTAACAATTTTTGCCTCAGTAGTGCTGAAGTCCCCTTTTAGTAAAAGAACCTCGCTTGGAATTTGCTGATGGACACACTATGTGATTTTAATACGAAAATACACAATAGAATTGGACATGGTTTTTGGAGTCATTCTTTTGCCTTACACATCCTATTTCTTTCTCTTCCCATATCGTAGCTGGAGCTTAAGCTTGGAATCGGGGGCACATCATATGCAGATTTCATCCGTAGTACACATCTGCCAATGCAGTTGAGGTATGATCAATCTTCTCGGTTTGTAGTGGAGATTTGTTTTATTATTTGGCATAGCTCCAGCTCTGTTGCTTGATTTCTACCTTTTCTTTTTTCTTTTCTTTTTTTTGAACAATTCTTATCTAGAGAGAGGAGAAGGGTAAATTTGCTCCTAATGAGTCTAGGACCCACAACCTAGGGGGAGGGGAATGTGTCAGCTAAGAGCTTTTAACCACTTGCTCTAGAGATTGTTGGCGATTGCTACCTTTTCTACCATGATAAAGTTGATGCCCTTTTTTGGGTTTCCTTTTAAATGCTTCTCTTGGGTATACTTCTAGATAAGAATGACAGCTGCAATTGTCACAAACCAAACTTATGAAATATACAATTTTTACTTATAAATATTAATGGGAATTAAATTTTTAAAGAAGTTTGCTTCTAGAAAGAAGTGCATCTGTTAGTTGTTTTCAATTTGGTAACCTGTGGGTGCAATTTTGTTTCACTTTAGTATTATTAAACACTGATCCGTTGGTGGTAAATGCAGTCAGGTAGATCCTATAGTAGCATCCTTCTCTGGAGGAGCAGTAGGGGTTATCTCAGCCTTGATGGTAGTTGAAATAAACAATGTTAAACAGCAGGAGCATAAACGGTGCAAGTATTGTCTAGGAACAGGTATATTCTTTAGACTTTCCTCCTTTTTCGATCCTGCTATATTCCCTATACGGTATTTTATTCACCTAGACCTGGCAAATTTGACCCGAAACCCGAATCGAATTATCCGAACCGAGACTCGATTTTGACCCGAACATAATGATCCGAAGTTAACCCGAAACCCAAAATAAACCGAACCGAAACCGACCCGAAATGTTTGTTGAACCGAAATGTACCCGAACCGAAATTGACCTGACCCGAATGTTACCCGAACCGAAAGCTAAACTGAATATCGACCCGATTTTAACCCGAAAATTAAGATAAAATAAATGAATAATTTATTTTTAATATTATCTATTTTTAACAATATAATAAATAATAAAATGAAGTGTGTTTTATTATTTTTTGTACTATACCATGGAAGAGACCAAGTTGTGGTATAATAACATTTTATGTTATTTTAGCTAAAAATTAAATCTTAGAAATTAAAATGAACAAAAATATCATTAAATTAATAGATTAAATTACAAAGATTAGTTAATTTCAACTAAAAGTAATTTTTTAGAGACTAAATATCACTACGGGGAGGAGATTTCTATATCCGAAGTCTAAACTGTGGGGATACTTGTGATTAAATTAAATTAAACTAAAATTTAAAGTTGAATATTAGTACTAAAATGTAACATTTTAAATGCAATATTACTTAAAAAGTAATTAATCTCTTGCTTAAAAAATTGGTGGTTTATTTCCCTCCAAAATTTTGTATTTTCCCTCTTTATTTTTATCAAATGTCTTTTTCTTTTTTTTTTCAATCTAGGTGGCTTATTTCTCTCTAAAATTTTGTCTTTTCCCTTTCTATTTTTACCAATTGTATTTCTATTTTCTTTTTCTTAATTTAATTGAGTTTCAATTTATATTAATTTAATTGAAATTTCCCATTTAGTTTTAGAATTATTTTAATTATGTTCGTGATTTATGCTTCTAGATTTTAGTTAGCTCAGTTAGATCTTAAGTTTAATAAATTAATTCATTTCAGACATTATTATTATTATTATTATTATTATTATTATTATTATTATTATTATTATTATTATTACATATAATAAACTTTAATTTAATATAATTATACATAAAATTTTGATATAGATACATGAAGCTTTAATTTAAATATTTAATCAAATTTAAATGCATAAATTAACAAGTTGAATCAGAATTAATCTCATACACCAATAACTCTAAACTAAATCATAAATACTAAACATGAAACCCTAAACTTAACTCAAACTAAATTGACCCGACCCGAAATCGACCCGAACGACCCGATTTTTACCCGAACCGAAAGTGACCGATCCGATATTGATCCGACCCGAAAACAACCAATCCGATTTTGACCCGATCCAATACCCGAATCGAATCCAACTCTTCACAGACCCGAATTAGACTCGAACCCAAATCGACCCGAACCGAATCTAAATCGATTCTAGATAGACTCGAACTGAAATGACCCGAACCGAACTCGAACTGAACGACCCGATTGCCACCTCTACCTATACCTGTCAATTCAGAGAGTTGGGTTAGTCAATTCATAAATTAAAATTTTCGGAACATTTCGGTTCAAGTTCGGGTCTTCTGGGTTTTGGATCAATTGTGGATTCCTTTCATTTTGAGTTGGGGTTGTTTTGGTTTGGGCTCCAGTCATTATAGTCAGATCATTACGTGTTCGAGTCATTTCAGGTACACGTTCAGGCCAAATCTGGTTCGGTTTGAACTGGGCCTGGGTTTGGATTTTCGTCTGGGTTCAGATTTGATAGTTCTATATCCACTGGTAAATGCAGGATATCTTGCTTGTGCTCGCTGCTCAACTTCTGGATCAATTGTTCTTACTGAACCAGTCTCCACAGTAAACAGCGGAGACCAGCCTTTATCATCCCCGAAAACCGAAAGATGTTCAAACTGTTCGGGATCTGGAAAGGTTAGTCATCTAAAAACACGCGGTCTCAATGATTTGTTTACTTGTGCTGCATATCACCTGGGAAATTTGATGGTTTTCCTTATATAACTATCTTTGCCGGATATAGCGTTATTCGACATCGATCGCATGTCTTGTCATAACCCTTTCTTTTGTAACTTCCGGCAGGTGATGTGCCCGACATGTCTTTGCACCGGAATGGAAATGGCAAGCGAACACGACCCACGAATTGATCCATTTGATTAGAGGTGCAATCTTACCTCTTATTCTTTGCTTCAAATGTAAAATTCCTCTTTGTATCTATTTGTCACAACTCACAAGATAACCAATCTTTTGTACATACAAACATCCCGATAGGCTTTTCTTTTCTGCAAATGAATTTTATTCGTATTGTTTGTAGTAAGGTATGAACCACGTATTCTTCTAACTTGGTACCTAAATAAGTTTTACTCTCAAGTTGTTACTTGAATTAGGCACTTTCACTCAAAAAAATTTGTTCTCAAGTTGGTACTTGAATTATAATTTCATCCAATGTTTTGGTACTTTTATTAATAATTTTACTCTCAAAACGTATACATTCTATCAATTTGATACTAATTCAAAACAATTCAATAAATTTAACCATTCACATTTAAAAATTTCACCAGTTTACTATTTTTTATGATACTGTCAAATCAAGCGAGTCTATCGAATCAAAACAATTGTTGGGTAATTGTATTTTACAATAAAACAATAAGTTGTTGTTAAACTTTTATTATACTAGAAAAAATAATATAACATTTCTGGGAGAAGAATAAACAATTTTCAAGAATAATAATGAGTAAATTGATAGAATTTTAAATATAAAGGATTAAGTTTATGGGTAATTATTCTATACATAAGCGCTTGTGGAAACTTTTTTATACAAGCGTCTTAGTTTTAGGGGTTAGAGACTTCGTTTAGGGTTTAAAGTTTAGGGGTAAAAGTGAAGTAGTTTTGAATTTAGGAATTGTTGATAGAATTTTGGGTTTAGGGTTAAAATTTAGGGTTTATAGGTTAAAACCTAAACTCCTACCCATATTACCCTAAAACTAAACCTTAACCCTAAACTCTAAATTCTAACCCTAAATCCTAAATTCTAAACATTAACCTTAAATTCTAAACCTCTACACCAAACCCCTAAACTCTAAACTCTAACCCTAAACCCTATAATTGGGGCGCTTGTGGAAATAAAAAAATTCCACCGCCGGTGTATAGGATAATAATCCTAAGTTTATTGATTGTTTTAAATTATGACTAAGTTGATAGAATATTTAAATTTTGATACCAATGTAGTAGTTGTTTAATTCAAATATCAACTTGAAAATGAAAATTTTAGATATCGATTTGGGAGAAAATACTTAGTTCAAGCACCAATTTAAAAATAATTTTTTAAGTATCAAGTTAGTAAAAGGAGTCTAGTTTAGACATCAGACATATATTTAAGCCTTACTAAAACAATCCATGACTTTGAAATGAAAGACTTGAATTTTCGTTTTGGCAATATAATTCACTCCAATAATATATTGATTTATTACTATCATAAATGAACAGAAGATTTGATGAACAATTTATTTTTTGTTCATTAATATTTGTTTCATGAATAAGATATTAAATCACATTTATTTAACGTTACATTCATAAATAAATTCGTTTATAAATTGTTTAAGAAATGATCATATGAGTTATGAATTTATATTTAATATACATGCGGTGGAATGTTTTAGTTTCCACAATCACCTTAATTTTAGGGTTTAAGAGCTCAATTTAGGGTGTAGGGCTTAGAGGTTTGGAATTTAAGGGTAATGGTTAGAATTTAGGGGTTATAGTTAGGATTTAGAGTTTAAAGGTTAAGATTTAGATTTTAGGGTAATATGTTGAGGGTTTAGATTTTAACCTATAAACTCTAAATTCTAACCCTTAAACCCTAAATTCTAGTCACAAACACAAAATTATATACTACTAAATCTAAACCCCTAAATGCTACACCCTAAACTGAGTCCTTAAACTCTAAAATTAAGACACATGTCCACCGCCCGTGTATCAAATAATTATCCATAAGTTATTATTATTATTATTATTATTATTATTATTATTATTATTATTATTATTAAGACCCCGTAATTATGCAAATAAATGGGATTTTGTATATTTATTTACTTTCAATAACACGAGTTGCAAATGATGCTATCAAATTATAATTTAGTGGTATATTAATTTAAAAATTATAGTAGAAATAAAATAAATGTTTGTCATATTATATTAATATAAAATTTAAAAGTGGAACCAAACGATCCCACTGACTGCAAATCCGTCTATTTACATCATTTGTGTAATCTATACATCTATTCTGTAACGTGTAACGAATCATTCTGTAACGTCTGGGGTTTGGGGCCCAGGAGATAACCGGGTTTGGTTAAACCGGTTCGAGTTAATTTAATTGAAAGATGACATTTTTAATGGACTAAAAGGGTTTTTATTGAATAAGGACAAATGGGAATTTTAAATAAAAAGAAATGAAGAAAAAGTTTTGAAAAGCTATTATCTTCTCCAAAATCCCCTTTTTCATGTAAAACTCCTCATAAAGCCTATTTCACTATTCCATTGCTCTTAACTCTTCATCCAAGCAAGATTTTTCAAGGTAATTTCTTCCTTGCTTAGATTTTTACATATTTGACTTGTACCTATTGAAAACCCTCCTTTAAACCCATTAAAATGCATTTTTGGTTTTGGGTTGGAGAAATGGGTATTTTTCATGGGATTTTCGTGGGTTTGTTTTACAATGGTTATATATGTGCTTTAATCCAAGTTTTAAGTAGTAAAACATGTTGGGATGATGGTTGGGTATAGGGAAACCCGAAATGGATCTAAAAATGGGATTTTTGGGTTGGAAAGGTAGAGTTTTTGGTTTGGTTTTGGGTTGAAATCGTGGTTGACGATTTCCTTACTGTTGGGGATGTTTTTAGATGATTTTGGTGTGTTTTGGATGTTTAAATTGATGGGTTATTGCTGGGCTCTGCTTAAGAACGGATTTGATGATATTTTAGTGGATTTCGGCTTTGTATCGTTGAGAGAATGTTGTAGATTTGTGAACTGGTGTTTGACAGTGAATCTATGGAAGAGTAGGGGGAGTAATACTTTGTTTTTGGTTGATTAGAAACAGGGGAAATCAATTTGGGAGTTCTGAACGAGAATCTGTGAAGTTGCGGAAGCTTGAAGGAGGATCGTTAGCGTGTTTGGGTTTCGAGCTGGTGAGTGGTAATGTTTTGAAGTTTTAAAATGATTCAAAGAGGTTTTCTTGGGGGTTTGGGTGGAGCCTTAAGGGCTAACCTAAACCCAAATGTAAGTTTATCTAATTTGCCTTGTTTCGTTAATTGTTGGTGTGTGCGGATATTCGTGTTGTTGTGTGAAATGTGGATTGCTTTTACTCTCTGTTCTAATGTTGTTGTGTAGTCGTAGTTGATGCCAAGCCTCACATCATGGTTAGTCGTTGTGTACGGTGATGTGTAGTCCTACCAGTATTGACTAGTAGATGAGTACGATGATGTGTAGTCCCACCGAAAAAATGCTAGTTGTTGTGTACGGTGATGTGTAGTCCCACCGGGGATGGTTGTGCATGTGCAAACCATGTTTCGTTTATGTTTCCATTTCATTGTATCTATTTCTTAAGTGGTTTCGTTTTTAAAACTAAGATATATGTTTTGAACTACGTTGTTGTTGTGTTTTAGAGCTCCGCTCACTAAGCTTTTAAGCTTACGCTCTCTTTTTCCAACAATGCAGATCGTTAGAGGCTCCAGGAGGCAAGTGGGCAAGGGAGGAGTTCTCGGAGTTCTTGGCTAGCTCAGAGTATGGTTTTATTAGTTGTAATAACACTTAGGCAATAGGAATGCTAGGCTTGTGGTTAGGGAGTTGGTGTTCAAACTCCTATGTTTGGCTTTTGTGAATGTTGCTAGCATGTTTTAAATGTTGATATCATGATATGTTGAGGCTTGTTATGGCTTTGGGTAGATTACTTTGTCTTTTGACTTGTTGGTGTTTTTAAACTAAAGTGTTCTTACGAGCTTTTGGGTTTGAGATCCCTTTTTGTGTGTATGCATGCTTGAAGCTTGTCCTTAGGGTGTTTTGCCTCTAGATTGTTTGTATAATAAGTTACCATGTGGTTTGTGATGTTTCGGGGTAAGTTTGGGAACGTTTGGAGATGCCGAAATGCATTTTCGGGCCAAACTGTGTCCAGGCATTTCGGAACGCCTGATATGGTTTCGAAACGGCCAAACTCCAGGGGCACCCGTATCGGAACGGGGGTGGTGCCATTTCGGTACAATTAGCCACTGCAGGCTCCTGTTTTGGAACCATGTGGGGCCGTTTCGGTACGTTTTGCCACTGGGAGCTCCTATTCCGGAACCATAAGGGACCGTTCCAGAACGGCTTGATGTTGCTTTTTAAATTAAGCTCGCATTTTGGAACGGGTAGTCCTGTTTCGAAATGCAGGTAGTTAAAATGGTTAAAGGACATCTTTGAAGGTTTCCAAATGTTACGTTTTAGTTCCTAATGCTTGTAAGCTTCCTAAATGAGTTTATATGTGTCCTTGTGATGGATTTTCCTCGTGTGCGTGGAACTTGACTAATGAACTACTTGGTAAGTTTAATTCACCGTATGCCCTCTACTTGGTTCGTATCCATGACTGTTCTTCCGCGGCTTTCCATCTCACATAGGTTTAAACATAGTCTTTAGACAAGATTAATAAAGAAGAAAAAAATAGGGTTGCTAATCAGAGTGAGGCCTTAGCGGGTTTCGTTTCGGCTTTCCCTGTGTAACCCGTTCAGTTCGGTCTGCTGGCTAGGCCAGGACGAGGGGGTTACACATTTCCTGTACAGTAATTAGTATAGTAGTGGAGTCTCAAAAAGGGGTCCGAAAGAGCCTTTTATTTCTTTCATCCCATAAGTGGTAAATAAAAGAGCACCAAGTTAGTTTCAAGAGTTTAAAAAGAAGGGATTTGTCCTTCCATTTTGCAGTGGCCCATCGTATTTCACTCTCATGTCCAAGCATGTGTGCAGCACGTGACAAAGGTTTAAGACTCCTTGCCAAATACATCTCGAATAAGGGCAGCTCCCAAAAATATGGTTCCTGGACTCTTTTTCGATTCCACAAAACACACATAGCTCATCGTTAGCAATACCCATCCTTGTCAGGCGATCTTTTGTTGGGAGCCTGTGGAACTCGATAAACACAATCGAATTGTTTGCCAAGTGGTGGAGAAGTGATAGTTTGAGTGTTTCTAGTGGAAGCAAAAAGATAGAAAAATATGAACAAGAATTTAGAGTGGTTCGGCTTTCTAACCAAAGCCTACATCCACTACTTAGCTCCTCACCAAGGATTTTACCAATTCACTAAGAATTCTTCCCCTTTTCTAGGCTTATGAGGCAACCTTTTACAACCTAGACTTATAACCCAAGCCTAGCATCCAAAGCTCACAAACCGAGCTTTGGGAACTTTCTCAAACAAGAGAAAACTTAGCAAACAGAAATCCCTCTCTAAAGGTTGATGTTTGCACACTAAAGTACTCACCCAAATCCTGGAACACTTAAGTATACATTGACAATTTGAGCTCACAAATGTTTGTCTATACAAGAATGGACAATTTAGCACTAAGACATAATTTTGATCATAATGTTGTTGACTTGTGGATCATTAGTCTTCCATGGATTCTTGGAGGTCCCTTTTATACTTTCAATTGAGCTTCTAGCCGTTGGAGATCGTTGGGATTGAATTGGAGCCGTTGGGGCCTTTATTTCCTGTAATAAATGTAGTTCTGAAGTTGTCTGTATCGATACGTGGGTAGCCGTATCGGTATGCTCTTCTTCAAAACTAGCCGTTGAGTCTGTTGCAGCACATCCGTATCGATACGCCTTGGTACGTATCAAAACGTGTATCGGTACACCACTGTACCGTATCAATACGGCCTGCAATTCAAATGATTGTTGTGAAATAGCTGTTGTGGGTTTTGAGCCATTGCGAGTTTTGACATGTATGTGTATGAAAACGCAGACATGCGTTTCGAAACGACCCTTCTCTGTATCGATACGGCCAATGACTGTACCGGTACGGGTTATAGCAGTAACAAATCTTGTAGCTGAAATCTTAAGGTGTATCGATACAGGGTATACCGTATCGATACTGTCAAGCTGAAATCTTTGGTTTGGCTACTTTAAAACATTTCAAACCTTATCAAAACCTTTTGAAAACTCCTCAAACATATTTTTAAGTTGTTTGGACTTAAAATTATTTTTGAAAAAATTTCAATTTAGTCTAAAACTATTTTTTCAATTATTATATCAAAACAAATATCCTAACAGCGTCGATCGAGTAAAGCCTTCCAAATGATTAAAGAGAATTTAGGAACATGGAATGAGAACCATACTAACCGATGCCAAGAAACCTTCTCTCGTGGCTCTCTAATATCTTCCCAGATGAGCCAAACTTTGATTGTACCTCAGTTCATGGTCGAAGGTGACCTCCACTCCACGAGAGCTTATCCTCACAGTTTCAACAGTTTTCTAACAATCCAACTACGATAAAACTTGCCTTCTATCTGCTAGAAATCATCACCCTTTAGCACATATTGTCAAATCCAAAACAACCCATAGTGATCCTTCATTTGCGAGAATATCCTTTATAAGGAACAACAAATAAGTTGTGTTCCACGAAATGATGCTTTTCAACCCCAGAACCACATTCAGGTTTAGGATTGCAGACCTGGCTTCATCCAACTTTGGCTCTCTTAGCTGCAATGTCTGCACCATTCTAGAAAAACCTGCTGCATAACTGTTAAATATAGATAATTTTCTCTATTTTCTATAGGTTAAACTATATGGTTGATCCCTTATTTTTGGGTATTCCGCATCAGCTTATGTGGCATAATTGTTAAATATAGATTTGGTTGCTTACGTTATCGATTTATAACATTTTGGTCACTAGACCGTTAACTCTCATAAGTGTGATGGCATGACGTATTAGTGGAATTGGTTAATTTCTGTTTTGACTACTAAACTTTAAACAAAATACTAATTTGACCTTTGAATTTTTTTTTATTTTCACCTTCTTTCTCATAAACTTTCATTTCTTCTCTTGTCGTTTTTGATTATGTCGTTACCGCTCCTTCTATCACTTTCTCCGATCAAAACTATCACCAAGAGTTGTGGTTGTCTTGTTTGCGTCTGCACCAAATTCTCCTCACTTATTCACTTGGACAAAAATCTATTTCACCCCTAAATGTTACTCAAATCTCTGTAATTTCTCATAAGGATTAGAAGTTTTAGTATTTTTTTAAATCGCGTAGAAATGTAAATAAAGCATGTCATTATTTTATTGACAAAAATTACATATGGACATGTCACATCAGCTTTCGTTAACGGTAGGTGACGATAATGACCATACTAAAAGTTGTAGAACTAATGTTTTGATATAATAATTGAAAAATATTTTGGACTAAGTTAAAAAGAATTCAAAACTATTTTTAAAGTCCAAATAACTTGAAACTATGTTTAGGGGATATTTTCAAAGGTTTTTACATGTTTTCAAAGCCAAACTAAACAAAACCTTCCAGGCGTTTCGAAACACCCCTAGGTGTTTCGATATTGGTTCTTCCAATGTCAAAAACGTTTCGAAACGGGTCATTTCAGGAAGAGGGTTTTTGCCAAGTGTTTCGATACGGGCTATGTCGTTTCGATACGCCCACATGGCATCGACCACAATGGTCATAAACCCCAACGGCTATTTCCCAACTAACATTTAAATGCATATCGTTTCGATATAGGGCTAGGCGTTTCGATACGGGCGTTTTGATATGGCCAACAGCTTTTCGATACGGGTGTTGCAACGACTCTTTCTACTTAAAGAGCGTATCGAAACGAGTTCGAGCGTTTTGATACGGGTAGCAGCAGAACTGCATTTATGGTGGGAAATTATGTCTCCAACGGCTCCAATTCATCCCCAACGGCTAGTAACGGCTACAAACTCATTAAGGAGTATAAAAGGGACCTCTAAACATCAAGTAATGGTTAATGCTTCAATTGTCAATAAACAAATGATCAAGAATTGTCTTTGTACTTAAATTGTCATTTCTTTGTATAGATAAACACTAGTGAGCAAAAATTGTTAAATTTGCTCAAGTGTTTTAGGTTTTGGGTGAGAGCTAAATTGTGCAAACAAACACCTATTAGAGGGATTTGTGTTTTCTTATCTTTTCTCTTGTAAAGATGGTTTGATCAAGGCTTTGGATAGAAAGCTTGATCAGTGTATAAGGGTTTCTTCATAAGCCTAGAAAAGGAGACGAATCAATAGTGGATTGATTTGAAATCCTTAGTGGGAAGCTAAGGTAGTGGATGTAGACCTTGGTTAGAAGGTTGAACCACTATAATTCTTTGTGTCACTTTATCTTTTAAGCTTCCACATCACATTCACCCAAATTCCACTTCTCCACCACTTGGCGAGCAAGAACGGTTGAAGGAATTGAGCCCCAAAAAACCTAACAATTGGTATCAAAGCTTGGCTCAATCGAAGAGGATTAACATCCTATTGAGAAGATCCGGCAAGCTCGATCATCATTTCACACAACCGGCTCAATGGCGCAATCCATAGACAAACTGCCCTTCTTCGACGGAACTCACTTTGCCCATTGGAAGACAAAGATGAAGTTCTTCATTAATTCAAGAGACTACAAGCTATGGGACATAGTTGAAGATGGTTCGTTCATGCCTCAACGAAGTAAAGCGGAATGGAGTGCCAAAGATCACAAAAAGATGGAGCTTAATTGCAAAGCCTTGCACATCCTCTTTTGTGCATTTGGCCCAACCATCTATGAGAAGATGTCTTCTTGAGAGAGTGTCAAGGAGGTATGGGACAAGCTTGAAGTCACATACGAGAGGAAAATGAAGTTAAGGAGGTATGAGAACTTCAAGATGGATCCGGAAGAGAACATCGGGAAGATGTTTGATAGGTTCTCCACTATCACCAATGGTCTCAAAGGCTATGGAGAAGCCATCCCGAAAGAGAAACTTGTCTGAAAGCTCATCTACTCACTTTTCGAGTCATGGGACTCAAAGAGGACCGCCATCATCGAAGCTAAAAACTTGAAAACTTTGAAGCTTGATGAGCTCGTGGGGTCTCTTCTCAGTCATCAAATCATGAAGAAAAATAAAGAAGATGAGAAGTAGAGGGAAGAAATTAGAGCTATGGGGGGAGAAGAAGCTCAAAGGGCTTCGCATCAACACTAATGTCATTGCTCTCAAATCCTCCACTTGCCACCATGTAAATTCAAGTGAAGAGGAGGATGAAGAAGAAGAGATAGTTCATCTCTTCAAGAAGAGTGCCTCGTTCATGAAGAAAGCCTTAAGAGAACTTGAATGAGAATCCATGAAAAAGAAGAGGGCAAGCACTTCAAGCCATAAGAAGAAGGCACATGTGGCTACTTGGAGTGATGAGGACACCACCGACGATGAACAAGCCAACCTTTGCCTTATGTCCATCGAAGAAGATTCAAGGGTAACTTCTAATTCATCTACTTCATTGTAACGCCCCGGTTTTGGGCTTGGAAGTTTGGGCGTTGACCGGTTTGGTCAAAGTGCTGTTCGAATCTAAAAAGGTGAAATTAGGAAAGCCTAGTTCAGGTTGCATAAAAATATGGAAAAATGTTCTAAAATCATCTTTTAATATATATAAGTGAACTGTGAAATCAATTTTACAAAATGAGGTTTGGAAGGGTGACATTTTGGCTAGTGACCAAAATGTAATTTTTGAAAGTTGCGTGACTGTTTTAGAAAGGATTGAAACTTTGAATCTTTAAGGAGCTATTTACCCAAAGGGAGTTTCTCCAGATTTTCTAAGATATTTTAATGTTTAATTCTGATTTTAAAGCTTAAGAAAAGTGGAGGGAAATCATTTTGGCTATTTTGTAACTAACTTTCCATATTCTCCAATTTTCCTTTTCTCTCATTTTCTCTCAACCCAAACACTTTCTCTCCAGAGATTTCTTTCTGATTTTGTCATCTAAATCTTCCTTTTCAATTCTCTTTTGATTCCTAATCATCACATCAACAAAACCTCACCATTTGCTAGTTGATTCATCAAGGTTTTTGGTTCTAAAAGAGGAGAAACTCAAGTTTGGAGGTAAGAACGTCCTTCTCCTCTAAACTATCAGTTCTTTACTGAAATTCCTAAGTTCTCAATCCTTAATTGATGTTTTATAAATGGCTTTTAAGTTGTGAAATGGATCTTGGCTTAAAATGCAAGATTTGGTGATTTTTGATAGATTTTCGTTTGATCTGTTAAAGCTGTGATTTGAAGTGTGTTTTTGATGATAAATGAACATTAATTTGATAAGGAATTGAGTTTTGATTAATGCAATCCCGGATAGGTTGAGTTTCCTAAGATTAGCTTATGATTCTTGGTTGTTTTTGGTGTGATCTTGTGGATCTGATGTTGCTGGAGGAATAAGGATGTTAATAGGTTCTTTTTAGATGTTAAATGATGTTAAAGGATGTTTAGTTTTGATGGTTTATGGCTGGGCTTTGTTGAGGAGTTGTTTGGATGCATTTTCGGTTGTGTTTGGTGGCCGAAAATGAAGTGTGGATGAGAGCAGCGAGTTTAGGTGCTTTCATTGAAGCTATTAATGCATGATGATGCATTAATCCTCTGCTTTGATGTGTCTAAAACAGGGGAGTCATCTTTGGATCCAAGTGTTGGTGATCCGGAAGCTTGATTGGTGCTTCGGCAAGAGGCGAGGTGGAATCGGTGAGTGAAAATGGGTTTTCAGCTTTGAAACCAATGTCTTGGGAGCTTAGTTTAAGTCTAAACAACTTTACTAAGCTCAAGTGTAAGTTTTCGGAAAAACTCTCTAAGTGGTGGCCATGGTTTGGTTGTGATGCAATGTGGTTTATTGCATGTTTTAAATTCTGTTTTGAAAGCATGATTTAGCATGGTTATTGCTGATTTTGTAAGCTGTATGTTGAAGGAAGCTCAAGGTAAGAGTTCCTTGTTTTTGGACATTGATTAAATGTGGTTTGATGCTTTAAAATGCATGATGAATATGGCTTGGTTTAATGCTTTAAAACAGTGGATTATTCGATGATAATGATGTATATTGGCAAGTGATGTTTTGAAAAAGGTTAAGGTCACTAAGGTGGTTAAAAGTCCTTGAGTGAGCCTTGTTACTTAAGAACATCAAGGTGGTTAAAAGTCCTTGGATGGTTCTTGTTAAGGACACAAAGGTGGTTAAAAGTCCTTGTGTGGTCCTTGCCATGGTGTTTAAAAGTCCATGGGCCAAGGTGTTTAAAAGTCCTTGGGGCCAAGGTGTTTAAAAGTCCTTGGGAAGAACACAAAGGTGGTTAAAAGTCCTTGTGTGGTTCTTGGAAATTATAAGATCACAATGGTGTTTAAAAGTCCATGTGTGAGTCTTATGTTGATCTTGTTTTTAAAAAGATGGAATTTATCACTCGTGGCCAATATGACATGTATTGAAATGGAAGCATGTAATGCTTGTTTAAATTGCTTTGAGCATGAGTAAATGATGATTTGAAGCATGATTTATAAAGTGTTTTATAAATGCATTATTGAATGGTTTTAATGAGCATTCCTCACTAAGCTTTTGCTTACGCTCTCTTTCGTTTTCTTAAACCAATAATGCAGATCATTAGGGTACTTAAGGGCAGCAAGGAAGGCAAGCAATCAAGTAGGAACTAAGCTCAAGTATGGCAAGGTTTTCTTGTACACCTTTTAGCTTTTGGCATTTGGCAATGGGGGACCTATGTGTATGTTTTGGGAGATGTTTTGAACTCCCTAAGTATGCTTAATGTTGTTGGAAATGCTGGATTTGTATTTGGCTTTTATGTGCTTGGTTTTGAAGGCTTATTGCTTGAAAGGTTTGCTTGTGTAGGAAGCATGCTTTAAAATTGGGGCTTTTCATATGTGATGATAATATGTTGATTGGTTGATGCAAACATGTCTCTTATATGTTGTATGAGTTGCTGGTAAAGTTTGGTAGCATTTGGAGCATGATTGGATGATCAATTGCATGATTAAGTAAGCTTTTTGCTGCATTCTATGCAGGGTGTTTCGGAACAGAGGCTACCGTTTCGGAACGGGTGCCTTGAATCAGCCCAGGCGTCCGAAACGGGAGACACCGTTCCGAAACGGTAAGACCACTGCCAGCCCTCGTTTCGGTACGCGTTGCGGAACGGCCCCGCGTTTCGAAACGGTCTCTCCCTGTTTCGGAACACGTGACCGTTGGGGGCTGACATTGGCAGTTAAATGTTTTGGAAAGTTTGCATTTTGGTCCTGAATCTTGTTTGTGTAATTGTATGAGTTTGGAATGTCCGTTTGAGCTGAAATTTTGCAGAGAAGCATGAAACCTGACTAATTACAAGTTGGTAACTTTAATTTGGGTTAAGATTTCATAATTTACTGAATTTACAATTTGGTCCCTAAAGTTGTAATTTGTTCAATTGGGTCCCTGTTTGATCTCTGATGTTTATGATCTTTGAGTATGATGTTTGAATGATCATAACTAGGGTTAATGTGTATCTAGACAAGTTTAAAAAGAAAAAAAGGGTCGTTAATCAAGGTTGACTTTCGGGTTGACTTTGGTTTTCCCCGTGTGACTTTCTTAATTCGGGTCAACCGTCTAGGCCGGGTTAAGGGGGTTACATTCATGTTCTTACTCTTTTGATGAATTACAAGATGCCTACGATGATTTGGTTTTAGAGTTTAAAAATCACATTTTGAAAAACAATAAAATGATTTCAAAGTTGAAAATTCAAAATGATTTGATTTCTAAAACCAAACTTGAACTTGAAGCAAAACTCGAAGAGTTTGAACAAAAATGTTTTGATTTACAAAATTTGCTTCAAAAATTTCAAGAAGAAAAAGATTTGATTTCCAAAGAGCTTGAAACGAAAAATAATTTTGGAAAATCAAACTTTTATGTAAGACAATCTAGTGCCCCTAGATTTGTAAAAGGAAAATGTTTTAGAAGTGTTTGGGTCCCAAAAGGACTAACCACTTCAACTAAAAAGGATGAAATTGAAAAATGTATTCCTAAGGGGACTAAATTTTGTGCTAATAACGTTTATGGATCTAAAGCAATTTGGATACTAAAAATCACTTGATTGTCTTTTGCTGGGTGTGATGGAGAGTGATCAACAAGTCAAACTTTGAGGGGGAGCTCCATGCACACAAGGAAGAACTCTTGAAGAAGGAAGGCTTCACATCCTCCATTGAGTTCAAGTGTGCTAAAATCTAGTTGTTTTGTTTTTATTTGATTTATTTTTCATTTAATTCAACTAGATGATCATATATGTTGGACTGACATTTTTATGATGCTTTGAGTAAGGGGAAGCCATTTTAAAACCAAAATTATTCACTTTGTCATTTTTTTACCTCTATTGTTATTTTGAACTTAAAAATATTTTGAATTCTTTTTGATATAACAAAAAGGGGGGAATGGTTTGAAAATTTGAATTTTCAAATGAATAAGGGGAGCTTTATTTGGTTCCATATCTTTAATCTCATATTCACGTTTTTAAACTTAAAGGGGGAGAATCCCAAACAAATTTTCAAGTTGGTTTTATTATATTAAAAAGGGGGAGATTGTAGAACTAATGTTTTGATATAATAATTGAAAAATATTTTGGACTAAGTTAAAAAGAATTCAAAACTATTTCTAAAGTCCAAATAACTTGAAATTATGTTTAGGGGATCTTTTCAAAGGTTTTTACATGTTTTCAAAGCCAAACTAAACAAAACCTTCTAGGTGTTTCGATACGGATTCTTCCAGTGTCAAAAACATTTCGAAACGGGTCCTTTCTGGAAGAGGATTTTTGCCAAGCGTTTCGATACGGGATATTTCGTTTCGATACGCCCACGTGGCATCAACCACAACGGTCATAAACCCCAACGGCTATTTCTCAACTAACATTTAAATGCATATCGTTTCGATACGGGGCTAGGCGTTTCGATACGGCCAACAGCATTTCGATACGGGTGTTGCAACGACTCTTTCTATTTAAAGAGCGTATCGAAACGGGTTCGAGCGTTTCGATACGGGTAGCAGCAGAAATGCATTTATGGTGGGAAATTATGTCTCCAACGGCTCCAATTCATCCCCAACGGCTAGTAACGGCTACAAACTCATTAAGGAGTATAAAAGGGACCTCCAAACATCAAGTAATGATTAATGCTTCAATTGTCAATCAACAAATGATCAAGAATTGTATTTGTACTTACATTGTCATTTCTTTGTATAGACAAACACTAGTGAGCCAAAATTGTTAAATTTGCTCAAGTGTTTTAGGTTTTGGGTGAGAGCTAAATTGTGCAAACAAACACTTATTAGAGAGATTTGTGTTTTCTTATCTTTTCTCTTGTAAAGAGGGTTTGATCAAGGCTTTGGGTAGAAAGTTTGATCAATGTATAAGGGTTTCCTCCTAAGCCTAGAAAAGGGGACGAATCAATAGTGGATTGATTGGAAATCCTTAGTGGGAAGCTAAGGTAGTGGATGTAGACCTTGGTTAGAAGGTTGAACCACTATAATTCATTGTGTCACTTTATCTTTTAAGCTTCCACACCACATTCACCCAAATTCCACTTCTCCATCACTTGGCGAGCAAGAACGGTTGAAGGAATCGAGCCCCTAAATCCCCAACAAAAGTGATTTTAAAGTTGGGTGATCATATTGAAAGCGCCTTAAAAGTTTGGCGACTACAAGTATAGTTTACCCAATTTATTATTATTCCAATTTTTAAAAAAATACATAAAGAGTCAAAAAGGCAAAATAAAAGTTCCCCCTACGAACCAAATTGTAGAGGAAATGGAGAGTTTGATTTTTAGGGCTCTTTAGTCTTTTTGGTGTTTTATTGTTTTTTTAAGAAAACATTGAATGATTTTAAGAAAATTCTACAATAAATAACATATGATATACACCACTAATTTTTATTTATTTTTATTATTTTATTTTTAAATAAAATCTTTTTAAATAAATATGTGGGACCCATCAATTGTCTTTTGTCTTTTGTTTTGTTTTTGGTTTTGTTATTCCTTATTTATTTAATTTATGTCAATATAAAATTATGGCATAAAGATAATTTTAACCCCTAATGTTTACAATTTTTTTATCATTTTGGTCATTATTTTTTTAAGCATAAATTTGGCCCCCTAACCTATATCATTTTGTCAAACTACTCATTTTTTAACTAACATCTCAATTAAACCGTTAAAAGTTTAAACGGTAATGACGTGTCAATATTCTTACATAAAAAATATATTTCTCAACTATTTTTAAAAAAAATAACAAAAAATAAGCATAAACAAAAGACTAAATCATTACGGAAAATCCAACACCTAAGCACAAAGCTAATAAACGAATTTCTAAACCTAATTCAAATTTCTTAAACCCTAATTTAAATTTTCATATCAATTCAAAAGCTATAATTTTTTTATTTTATGTCATTTTTTAGTGTTTCCATAATTTTTTAAATTTTATAAAAAAATCATTTGATATTATTTTTAAAATTCATTTTCAAATACTAAATACCAAAATCAAAACCTCAAACCATCTGTATTAAATTAAACATTAACATTTCAAAACCCTAAACTAAAGAAATAAAAACTCAGTTGATTAGTAGCAAAAGTGTTTTTTGATTAAATAATAAGTGATTTCTACAAGTTTTAATTATCGCGTCAAATTTCTCTATAATATTTTATCGATTGGTTCAAAGTTCTTCAAATTTTAAAGAACAAGATTTGATTCAAATTTGAGGGTAAAATCTTATTTATTTGTATGGTATGTACTGTTGGATTTTAGAATGAATTTACTTTGAAAATTGTAGACTGGTTTCACGAATCTTAACTAGGATTTTAAATCTAACACAATTTATGATTAACTCCATTCTTTTCTAGGTTTTTATTTTTGTTTTAATTTTAATTATCTTTAATATTTTAAATTAGGCTCAAGGGCTCATGAAGCCCCTGAACTTTTAGAAAAAAAATCAATTAAGCCCTTAAAGATTTTTCGCACTCAATGTCACCCTAAAACCCCAAAAATTAACCAATCCGACCCTTTGACTGACGAAATCCGTTGTTGACCATGACAGTGCTGATATGGCGGTCCATGTTAAAAGAAAGTGATGACGTGGAAGAGAGCTTAATTGATTTTTTTAAAGTTTGAGGGTTTAAATGATTTTTATAAAGTTTGAGGGCTTATTTAATCTTTAAGTAAAAATAAAAAATAAAAAATGTTATAATATTCTAAAATAAATATTAAAATTATTAAAAATAAAAATAAAAATAATATAAAAAATAAAAAAACATATGACCATTGTAATTATAAAAATAAGATTAAAATTATGTTCTAACCTAATAAGTTGTGTAAAATCTTAAGTACATTTCAATACATACGATGCAAACCCATATCACAATATAGTTACATACCTTTTATTTGATTGAATCAACTTTCATGAAATTCAAGTTAGAAAATAAGAAAAATTAAGAAACACTCTTGCGGTATACAAGGATTATATGGTGCTTCACTTTACAAAATAGATTTTTCATCCGATCAAACAATAAACTTCATCCAAGCAGTAATATCATAGGAAAATCCAAAAAACAATTATAGTGAGATCACTTCCATGGCCAAAGAAGAATTCTTTTTATATTAAAAATGTAACTTTATATCTCTAAAAGTTTTTTAATATTTTTTATATTTGTAATATTTTTAGTATTACTATATTTCTTTATATTTTTAATATTTCAATTTAATTCAAATAATTTCTTAGTTTTATTTTTCTTAAAAATTAAGTAAGCCCTCAGACTTTCTAACAAAATCAATTTAGCCATCGAATTTTCTAACAAAATCAATTAAGCCCCTCTAGACATGTCATCATTCACATGTGGACTGCCATGTTAGCACCGTGAAACGCCACGACAACATTGTAAACTGCCACATTAGCATCGACGGTCAATGACGGAAATCGTTAGTCAAAGGGTCGAATTGGTTAATATTTTGGGTTTGAGGGTGACATTGGGTGCAAAAAACATTAGGGCTTAATTGATTTTTTTTGAAAGTTTAGAGGGTTCTCGAGCCCTTAAGCCTTTAAATTTAAATAAAATTTTATTATACATGTAAGTATGTAACAAGTTAGATTACATATCATTTAAAATGTATTATCACATGTATATGTCATTGTTGGGTTTGTAGCACGATCGAATCGATCACTGAAACTGTCAAGGAGGGTTGTAAATGTTTGGTGGTTGAATTGGCTAAAATCGAAATAAAGGTAGGCAAGTGACACAATGATTTTAGAGTGGTTCAGTCTATTAACTAAGCACCTACATCCACTACCTTAGCACACCACTAAGGATTTCCCAATTCACTCAACAATTAATTCGTCCCCTTTTCCTGGTTTAGGAGGAAACCGTTACAACCCTATCATTTGGACTTGGTTAAGATAGAACCAACTCTAGTTTTTTTCTAAGGCTAAACTAGAACCTCTCCTTTTACAAGGGATTCATTTGGGTAAACTTAATACCTCACAAGGTGGGTGTTTACACAACTTAAGCTCACAAGAGTACAAGGATTTACAATTTAGCACTCTCTCTAAAGACTATGTACAAGAGAATAGTAAAATAAAGATTTAGAATCTAATTCTCTTGATCATGTTGCTTGGATGTTGTCTCTAACCATCTTCTAGTGTTCCAGCCTTCAATTTATAGTCTCAATTGAGTTTGTAGTTGTTACTAACCGTTGGGGATGTTTTGGAGCCATTGGGGTCTTTATTTCCCACATTAATTGCAGTTCTGGTGCCTACCGTATCGATACACGGGTACCCTATAGAACTAATGTTTTGATATAATAATTGAAAAATGTTTTGGACTGATTTAAAAAGAATTCAAAACTATTTCCAAGTCCAAATAACTTGAAATTATGTTTAGGGATGTTTCCAAAAGGGTTTTACATGTTTTCAAAAGACAAACTACACAAAACCGTCCAGGTGTTTCGAAACACCTTTAGGTGTTTTGATACGGGGGATTCTAGTAGCGAAAGTTTTTCGATACGGGTATCGAAACGGGCCTTCCCTGGATGTGATTTTTACCCAGCGTTTCGAAACGGGCTATGCCGTTTTGATACGCCTACGTGGCATTGACCTCAACGGTCATAACCCCCAACGGCTATTTCCCAACTAACTTTTAAATGCCTAGCGTTTCGATACAGTGCCTAGCGTTTCGATATAGTGCCTAGCATTTCGATACGGCTCATGGCGTTTTGACACGGCTGCTCGTCAGACTGCAACAACTCTTTCTACTTGAAGAGCGTATCGAAACGGCTTCGAGCGTTCCGATACGGGTAGCAGCAGAACTGCATTTATGGTGGGAAATAAAGTCCTCAACGGCTCCAAAACATCCCCAACGGCTATAAACTCATCAAGGAGTATAAAAGGACCTCTAAGTATCAAGATATGGTTAATGCTTCTATTGTCAATCAACAAATGATCAAATATAGTCTTTGTACTTAAATTGTCAATTCTTGTATAGACAAACACTAGTGAGCCAAAATTGTCAAATTTGCTCAAGTGTTTTAGGTTTTGGGTGAGTGCTTTAATTGTGCAAACAAACACCTATTAGAGGGATTTGTGTTTGCTTTTATCATCTCTTTGTAAAAAAGGGTTTGATCAAGGCTTTGGGTAGAAAGCTTGATCGGTGTATAAAGGTTTCCTCCTAAGCCTAGAAAAGGGGACGAATCAATAGTGGATTGATTGGAAATCCTTAGTGGGAAGCTAAGGTAGTGGATTTAGACCTTGGTTAGAAGGTTGAACCACTCTAAAATCATTGTGTTCTTTATATTTTAGCTTCCACACCAAATCCACCTCTCCACCACTTGGTGAGCAACATCGGTTGATCGAATCGAGCACCTCTCAACTCAACATACCCGTATCGGTACGCCCTTCTTAGAACTAGTCGTTGGGGGCTGAAAAAGTCAGGCTGGTTTCGATACCAACAAGGTGGTTTCGATACCTCTAGCTCTGCATATGGGTTTTGCTTATTGGAAATGGTGGTATCGATACATATCAAGGTGTATCGATACGAGCCTTGTAAAAATGATATTTTGGCCATTTAAAAACGTTTTAGACATGTTAAAAACCTATAAAACCATTTCAAACATATTTTCAAGTTGTTTGAACTTTAAATAAGTTTTCGAAATATTCAAACAAGTCCAAAAACATTTTTTCAATTATTATATCAAAACATTAGTTCTTCAGTCATATTATCACCGTTAAATTTTTAACGGTCTAATCAACATGATAATTAAAGAATGAGTAATTTGACAAAAATATATAGGTTTAGGGCCAAATTTATCCTAAAAAAGAATGAGGGCCAAAATGTCAATAATTATAACAAATTTAAAAGTTGAGGGTTAAATTATAACAAAGTTCAAAATTTTAAAAAATTAGAGAAAAAATAGTGGCGATGAAGATGGTGGCTAAATTATAACAAAGTTTAAAAGTTGAGGGTTAAAAATTTGTTATGCCAATTTGAAAAAGACAATTTTAACATTATTTTTAAATTAAGATTAAATCTTGTAGTGGGTCCTAGAAATTTATTTAAGATCATTTATTTAAAATTAAAAAATAAATAAGAGAAAAAATAATGGTGTATATCAATGTATAGCATTAGTAGTGTATATCAATGTATGACATTCATTATAGACTCATACATGATTTTATTAAGAAAAATCATACAATACAAAGCACAAAAATGAGTTCGTGTCCCGGCACGTTACACTTGGGTACCCGTGAAACCCGGGTACACGGAAAATCGGGTATCGGGTACCCGATTTATATAAATATATATTTTAATTTTTTTTTAATTATAAAATAAAAAAATCACATATTAAACACAAAAATGTTTTTAAAAAGTTTTGCTTAAAACTTAAAATATAATACAAACATAGAAATAATTTAGGGATTTAAATTTAGTTTTAGAGTAAAAATATTAAGAAACTTAAAATAAAAATATAATTTAAAATATAAAAAATATATATTAAAAGTTATCGGGTCGGGTTGGGTACCCGATAAGGGAAAACTTTCGGCCTGTGTCTTGGAAAAGTTATCAGATCGGGTAATTTTTTTATAAGATTACCCGATATTTTTAGGTTCGGGTTGGGTATTTTTGAACACCCCTAGTCAAAATAGGACCAATCAAATAGTTAGGTGGTCAAATTTTTAGTTTTTGTAATTCAGTGGTCAAAATAGGTTGGACCCAATAGTTGGGTGGTCACCCAGGTAGTTTACCCTTAAATAAAAGATAGTGGGAGAGAGAAAATGACCTTGAGAGGCTGAACCGTCAGAAGTTGATCGGTCGCCGGAGTTCCAGGCTGGCGTAAGAGACTTGAACCAACATCAAAGAAGATGAATAACCACCATGAAGACATACCTTTTTCCTTGCTTCGATTTTTGCAAAAACAAAAACAAAAAATATTAGTTATATATAGAAAGGAAAAAAACATATTAAAAGACAAATCGAAGTTTTTTAGTAGTCGGAGTATTTATTTGAGGAATGAAGGAGTCAAAAAGATACAAGAATTGGTAGTTTAGGTTTAGATCAGGTGAAGAATGATGATCTTGTTGGATCGGGTTAGGTTTTTAGGACAAAAAGGTATTTTTAGGTTTAGGTGGTAGCCAAAAATCGCCTCGCGGCAGCCATAAAACCAAGGACGGAACTAGGATTTAGAGTTGAGGGGGACAAAACATAAATTTTGAAAGATGGCGGGGGGGGCAAATTCACAATTATCCCATTTTTTTCCAGAAAAATATAAAGAATTAAAGGGTAAAAAAAATTCCCCTAGGGGCCACAACCCATCCCAGGAGCTACTAAGCTCCATCACTGCATAAAACATATTCGACGGCCAACGATGATAGAGTGGAGATTAAAGGTTGGTCGGTGTTTGGTTAATGATGGTCCAAGAAGTATGGGAGGTAGCCGGGAAAATCATAACGGCGGCCATTGGCCGTGTTCATCGTGTTCTTCATTTTCATGAAGAACATAGGGTGAACATTAACCCATAAATGGTGTTTGATCTGTTTTAAGGGGAGGTTCTGGGTAATGTGGTGTTGGTAAGAGAAAGGGTAGAGAATTTGGGAGTATTTGGTGGCCGAAAAATCATAACGGCGGCCATTGGCCGTTGTAACCCCCTAGACCCGCTTATGCGTTACTTCGGATCCTAGGAAGTCACATTAGGGTCACAAGAGCGACCCATAATAAAAATACACATAAAAACATTTTTATTTCCTTAAAACACTTATTAAACTGTAAAATCAACTTCTGTTTAAAATACTATTTCAGAAAATCATTTAAGCACATAACAAGAATTTCAGAAAGTGCTTTACCGACTCTATCATAAAACAATACGTGACATACATAACACACATGCCCACTAACTATACAGTACCGTACTCCAGAGGCAACACCGAGGGAACTCTGAACACTGATGTCAAACATTATACCATTATATAATCTTTTAACCTGCGATGGTAAAAACAACGTGAGCTTGGAAAAGCTCAGTAATACAAAACTACCAAAAGATGCTATAAGCTCGTGTAGATATGTGGTAGGCATAACATTTTCATGATGTTTCAGGTAGTGACAGTCCTCTTTTCCTTTCTGTTATTTTAGGGTAACGCTATACTTGAGATTAACAGTACTTGTTCTTCATTCAATCATCGAGTAACAAACGGGAATTATACAAGTTGATAGTTTACGAAGATGAAAACAACGAGTTTAAAGTCTAGTGTGTTCCAAATGGTGCATATCAAATAGGCATAAATGCATATCAATCATATCATGAGAACACATAACAATTCAATGCAAATGTTCAAGTACATACAAGGGTTTACTAGTAACTACCCTCCAACCTTACACCAATATGCAGTCCCCCAGAACTGTATCCATAAGGACTTACCCTAGGCCCGATGGGCATAGGTGCCACCTAAGGGGCTGCCTTAGGTCCATAAGGATTTACACGTGCTAAAGCATCAGTACCTACTCAAGGGGAGACCTTAAGTCCATAAGGATTTACGAGCTGGATCAGGGCTATACCGACAGAGACTTCATAATATAACCCAACAGTATACCCCAGATAGTAATCGATGTTCAGATTCCAGACATGAGTAACAGAATACATGTGACAGACATTCTATTCAGAGTATCAGAAACGGAAGATTCATGCTTTTGACAGATAAATGGGCATACCATTGAGCAGAGTAGTCATGCAAACAGATTGTACCATCATAGGTCAACCTAACAGATCATACTATCAAGTTCATCAGACATTCAGACAATACCATCACAGATCAAGAAATCACATAACAAGTATACAGGTTGAGCAGACATACATCAAGTAGGCAGAGAATGTCATCATATATCCAGTTCATCATTTCATCTCATTTTCAAACATAGTGATGCAATCTCAATAACAATTGGAATGTTCATCAAACATAATATTATTCATGATTAAATCATTATACAATCAATTCAACCGAATATATCACACATGGAACACACTAGGTGAGACAGATCATTTCTTGGAGATACTTGGCATTTATGGAAGGGGACACATTTAAACTTTTTTCCAATTTGAATGGATTTCTAAAACGTGGCCCCTATTAAAAGGGGTACATACTAACGGTTTAACCCAGATATTCAGGAGGTGATACATCAAGATTTTTGAGAGTTTAGACGCATCATGAGTTATTTAGTCATTTAAGCCTACAAGTGCATTATGGCCATTTTATCACATATGGACATTTTGGTAATTTATACCAACAAAGCATAAACAGTCGCTCGGGAAATTCTATTTGCTCATTAGACTTCCAATCAGGCATTCAGAGATTTCTATGTCAAGATCTTTCACGATATCGAATACATTTAGGGCTATCTTAATTACTTTGGCCAACGAGGGCATTTTAGTCTTTTAATTATTATGGGTGATTTTTGTAATTTAGCCCAGTAATATAAAATGACGATTTACAATATTTAATATATATTTAAACGGTTGCTTTCATAATTCACCACAGGACTTGCCACAGAGTAATCGAACTTATATTTTGTGCGGAAAACTTCCAACCTTATATTAATATCATGAGTAATTAACATACATGAGTGTGCTTCCTAACACTTAGGGGCGCTTTAGCCCTTAAGGTCTTATTAGAAATCCCAGAATTTCTTCAGATGCATAATTGTCTATTTAACTCAAAAAGGCTTTTCGGTCATTTTGGAAATTGGGATACATCCACCACTTTTGTCAAATTTTACTATTTAGCACCTCTTTCATTTACGTACTCGGTAGAGATTAAGTCGTTTTGATCTCTTCGGACCTTACAGACGATTTACTCATTTTAGAACTTAAGGGTAAAATTGTCATTCTGACTAATTAAGAATTTCGCTGCTCGAAGGCACTACAGTCTTTTTGATCATTACGATCATTCCAATTAATTCATCCATTACTGTCGTAAGGATCAGCTCAAGAATACAACGATAATTCCAGTAAATTCACCTTCATGTGTTATACTGAGCTCGGGGGAAAATCCAAGTTTCTTTTAATAACACACGCATTTGAATAATGATGCCGAAATCTTTTCCAATAGAACATACATCTTAGGTGGGGTGATTTTTCAATCAATTCGAATGCAGGTTTTGGGTCCTTTCCTTTATTAGGGGCAATTTAGTCATTCTTATACCTCAAGGGCATTTCTGAAATCTCATATCCAATATCCTTTACTCTATATTATGGGCATTGAATCTTAGACACCATTGATCGAGTTGCAGATTTAACTGTATTATTTATTACTATTAACTTTCGATACTTCTGGTCTATTAGTATTCTTATTCGAATATTTTGGTTTTAATAATTTTCATATTTACTTCTCGCATCTAATTCGGCTTAAGCAAAGTTTACAAAACACTTCATCATACGCATGCATGCGTTAACCGGATATCGACATGTACATAAAGCATACAAGGGGTAGTAGTGTATTACCTTAACTCCGAGCTACATCAGTCGATTCATGATACGACATTCGAATACCCTCGAACCTGAATTCGACACTCCTCAGCATCGTGCATCCAAGGAACCGAGATAACCTTCAATTACACAAAATCCAAGATCAGACCTTACTCACAAGCTCTTAACCAATTAATCTAGTACATAAACAAGTTTGGTTCAAGGTCAGAATCGGATGCTTTCGGATCAGAATTTTGCGAAACGAGGTTCAAAAACGGACTCAGGACGTTGAAAAACATAAGGTATGGCTTTTTAGAAAATTTTGACTTTTTGGTCAAAGTCAACGCTGACGTCAGCAGGTCAACGGTCAATAGGGTCAGAGTCAACGCTGACGTCAACAGTCAACTAGTAAGGGTCAACTGAGTGGACTCAGGCTGACTCAGACAAGTTGACTCGGACGAGTTGACTCGGCTAACTCGGACGAGTTGACTCGGGTTGACTCGGTTCGGGTTTTCGGGTCGGGTTTGGGCAGATGGTTCACTGGCTCGGGTTTGGGGCCGGTTCAGACCGGTTTGAACCTAGTTTACTTACCCCAACAGACCTCAGATCTATACTGACCGACCGGCCGCCGGAAAACCTCGCCGATGACCCCCAAAGGTCAATTTTTCATGTCAAAAAGAAAGATCATCAACTTAAAAATCCAAGCCACTCGGTTTCAACACAAATAAAGTCGGAAAACTCATCGGATCTTACCCAAATCGTTCGAAACGGCCAGATTTCCGTGTAACACCGATGAAGCCCTTACCGGCGCCGGATGAGTGGTCAGACGGTTGGGTTTTGCTTGCCAAGGCACGAAGATGACGATGGCACTGACGGCACGGCGAAAAGACGATCGAGGCGGCCGGAAAACTCAAAAATTAGAGGCGAGATAGAGGTTTCCGTCGAATCTTCAAATCGATCTCCACGGCAGACAAAGAGTCGGTTTTGCACAAGGTGATCGAGGTTCGATTCAGGGCACGACGGCGAACGTGGAGGTGACGGCGGTGCATGCCACGATAGGGCGGTGGAGGCAATCGGAGGAGTGGTCGAGAGACGCTGAAAGGGTAGAACCTTCTAGGTTCTTACATTCGAATAGGCAACAACAAAAAAGGGGGTAGCTAGAGAGTCGAAGTAGTTTTTTTATTTATTTATTATTGTTATGCAAATACTCAATAGGTTTAGTTTAAAACTAACCCGAGATAGCCTTGATACCAAGAATAGTCTTAACCCTGATGGCTAAGACACTCATCCACTTTACCAAAGGGCATAGGTTCAAAACCCCACAACAATAATTCCTTTTTTTACCAATTTATTAGGGTGTTACAGCCATGTTCATCGTATTCTTCATTTTCATGAAGAAGGTAGGGTGAACATCAACCTAGAAATGGTGTTTGATCTGTTTTGAGGGAAAGTTCTGGGTAATGTGATGTTGGTAAGAGAGAGGGCGGAGAATTTAAGTGTATTTGGTATAGAGAGAGATAGTAAAATAAAATGAAAGAAATGAGGCCAAATTTGGCTGAAAAAGGCTTTTATATAAGGATTAATATCCTATACACTGACGGTGAAAACTGAAAGTTTCTACAAGGGCCTTAGTTTTAGGGTATATGGAGTTAGTTTAAGGTATAGGGTTTAGGCGTATGGGTTTAAAATTTAGGGATAGTTATTTTAATTTAACGTTTAGGTTATAATTTAGGGTTTATAGGTTAGGGTTTAGTTTTTAGGGTAATATGGTGAGGGTTTAGGTTTTAACCTATAAACCTTAAATTATAACCTTAAACCTTAAATTGAAACAACTATCCCTAAATTCTAACCCCCTACACCTAAACCCCTAAACCATATACCCTAAACTAACTCCATATATCTCAAAACTAAGGCTCTTGTGGAAACTTTTAGTTTCCACCGCCTGTGTATAGAATATTTATCATTTAAATAAAGAGTGCAAAACGCACCATTTAGGGTACCAGGTTAAAGGACCCACGCATTTTATCCAGGTCAGGCTATTGGACCTGCGCTTTTTTGAATTATTATAATTTGAGCATCCAATTTCCAACAAACTCAATTTAGTCCTTATTTGTGTGTTTTAAGTTTTAATTTGCTTAATTTTGTCAATTTTCACCTTCAATTGTTTAATTTAAATGTTTATTATTTGGTACATGATTTATTAATGCATGTAGTATTATATTAGGTGGCTTAAAAATAGTTTTATTTTACTTAATGCATAGAGCTTTAATTATGGTTCTTTAATTAGGATTTATTAAACAATTTGATCAGGACTTAGGCCATTGTAGTAAGTTAATGAATATTATTTAAGAAATTTAAGAGTTTAAATTTGAATGGTGCCATAAAGTTATTGGACACTATTCAACATGAACTTTTACATGAAGCAAATAATATTTTTTTATGAAATCCTAGAAAATGTTAAATGACTACAACGACATTAATGATGGGAAATAAAGTCTCCAACAGCTCCAATTCATCCCCAACGGCTAGTAACGACTACAAACTCAAAGAGGAGTATAAAAGGGACCTCCAAGCATCTAGTAATGGTTAATGCTTCAAGTGTAATACAACATATGATCAAGAAATTGTCTTGGTGCTTAAGTGTTAATTTATTGTATAGACAAACACTAGTGAGCCAAAATTGTTAGATTTGCTCAAGTGTTTTAGGATTGGGTGAGAGCTTTATTGGGAAAACAAATACCTATTAGAGAAATTTGAGTTTGCATATTTTTATCTCTTGTAAAGAGGGTTTGATCAAGGCTTTGGGTAGAAAGCTTGATCGGTTTGTAAGGGTTTCCTCCTAAGCCTAGAAAAAGGGACGAATCAATAGTGGATTGATTGGAAATCCTTAGTGGGAAGCTAAGGTAGTGGATGTAGACTTTGGTTAGAAGGTTGAACCACTATAAATCATCTTGTCTTAATCATTTTTAGCTTTCACACCTCTTACACCCAAAATTCCACTTCTCCACCACTTGGCGAACAAAAACGGTTGAAGGAATCGAGCACCGAAAAACCAAACAATTGGTATCAGAGCTTGGCTCAATTGAAGAGGATTAACATCTTATTGAAAAGATCCGGCAAGCTCGATCATCATTTCACTCAACCGGCTCAATGGCGCAATCCATCGACAAACCGCCCTTCTTCGACGGAACACACTATGCCCATTGGAAGACAAGGATGAAGTTCTTCATAAAGTAAGGGGACTACAAGCTTTGGGACATAGTAAAAGATGGTCCATTCGTGCCTCAACGAAGCAAAGCGGAATGGAGTGCCGAAGATCGCAAGAAGATGGAGCTTAATTGCAAAGCCTTGCACATCCTCTTTTGTGCATTTGGCCCAAGCATCTATGAGAAGATGTCTTCTTGTGTGAGTGCCAAGGAGGTATGGGACAAGCTTGAAGTCACATACGAGGGAACCAACGAAGTAAAGGAGACCAAGATTGGGCTCCTCACCTTAGCGTATGAAAACTTCAAGATGGATCCGGAAGAGAACATCGAGAAGATGTTTGATAGGTTCTCCACTATCACCAATGGTCTCAAAGGCTATGGAGAAGCCATCCCGGAAGAGAAGCTTGTTTGAAAGCTTATCTACTCCCTTCCCGAGTCATGGGACTCAAAGAGGACCGCCATCATCGAAGCTAAGAATTTGAAGACCTTGAAGCTTGATGAACTCATGGGGTCACTTCTCACTCATCAAATAATGAAGAAAAACAAAGAAGATGAGAAGAAGAGGGAAGAAATTAGAGCTATGAGAGAGAAGAAGCTCAAAGGGCTTGACATCAACACAAATGTCATTGCTCTTAAATCCTCTACTTGCCACCATGTAGATTCAAGTGAAGAGGAGGATGATGAAGAAGAGATAGTTCATCTCTTCAAGAAGTGTGCCCCTTACATGAAGAAAGCCTTGAAAGAGATTGAACGAGAATCCATGAAAAAGAAGAGGGCAAGCACTTCAAGCCATAAGAAAAAGGCATATGTGGCTACTTGGAGTGATGAGGACTCCACCGACGATGAACAAGTCAACCTTTGCCTTATGGCCATCGAAGAAGATTCAAGGGTAACTTCTAATTCATCTACTTCATGTTCATATTTTTTTGATGAATTACAAGATGCCTATGATGATTTGGTTTTAGAGTTTAAAAATCACATTTTGAAAAACAATAAAATGATTCCAAAGTTGAAAATTCAAAATGATTTGATTTCTAAAACCAAACTTGAACTTGAACTTGAAGCAAAACTCAAAGAGTTTGAACAAAAATGTTTTGTTTTACAAAATTTGCTTCACAAAGTTCAAGAAGAGAAAGATTTGATTTCCAAAGAGCTTGAAAAGAAAATTAATTTTGGAAAACCAAACTTTTATGTAAGACAATCTAGTGCCCCTAGATTTGTAAATGGTAAAGTTTTTAGAAGTATTTGGGTCCCAAAAGGACTAAGTACTTCAACTAAAAAGGATGAAATTGAAAAATGGATTCCTAAGGCGACTAAGTTTTGTGCTACTCGCATCTATGGATCCAAAGCAATTTGGATACCAAAAATTACTTGATTGTCTTTTTCTAGGTGTGATGGAGAGTGATCAACAAGTCAAAATTTGAGGGAGAGCTCCATGCACACAAAGAAAGAGACTTGAAGAAGGAAGGCTTCACATCCTCCATTGGATTCAAGTGTGGTAAAAATCTAGTTGTTTTTTTTTTTGCTTTTATTTGATTTAATTTTTTAATTCAACTAGATGATCATATATGTTGGACTAACATTTTGATGACGCTTTGAGTAAGGGGGAGCCATTTTAAAACCAAAATTCTAAATTTTTGTCATCTTTTCAAACCTCCTAAGTTATTTTGAACTTAATGTCTTTTGAATTCTTTTTGATATAACAAAAAGGAGGAGAAATGAGTTGAAAATTGAATTTTCAAATGAATAAGGGGGAGCTTTAATTGATTTTGAATCTAAATTCTCTTATTCAAAATTTATTTAACAAAGGGGGAGAAATCTCAAATAATTTTTCAAGTTGGTTTTATTATATCAAAAAGGGGGAGATTGTAGAAATAAAGTTTTGATATAATAATTGAAAAATGTTTTGGACTAATTTGAAAATAATTTAAAACTTGTCTTTAAGTCCAAACAACTTGAATTTATGTTTGAGGCATCTTAAAAGGTTTTTGGCAAAGTTTTTCATGCTTTAAAATAGCCAAACTTGAATTTTCAGGTTGCTCGTACCGATACGGTGTAACCCGTATCGATACGTTTTTGCCCAGGTTTGGTTACTGCCAAAACCCGTATCGAAACAGGCTTTGTCGTTTCGATACGGAGAGGGGTCATTTCGATACGCCTGGTAAGCGTACCGATCCCCGTTTTAACAACCCCAACGGTTAGTTTCCCAACGGCCCTTTAAATGTCATATTGTACCGATGCACCCTCAAGCGTATTGATACGTTTAGGCTGGCAAGAGCCCAACAGCTAGTTTCTGAAGAAGGTCGTATCGATACGGGTCCACACGTATCGATACGAAAGGCTATAGAACATCATTAAAGATGGGAAATAAAGTCTCCAACGGCTCCAATTCATCCCCAACGGCTAGTGACGGCTACAAACTCAAAGAGGATTATAAAAGGGACCTCCAAGCATCTAGTAATGGTTAATGCTTCAAGTGTAATACAACATATGATCAAGAAATTGTCTTAGTGCTTAATTGTTAATTTATTGTATAGACAAACACTAGTGAGCCAAAATTGTTATATTTGCTCAAGTGTTTTAAGATTGGGTGAGAGCTTTATTTGACAAACAAATACCTATTAGAGGAATTTGAGTTTGCATATTTTTATCTCTTGTAAAGAGGGTTTGATCAAGGCTTTGGGTAGAAAGCTTGATCGGTTTGTAAGGGTTTCCTCCTAAGCTTAGAAAAAGGGACGAATCAATAGTGGATTGATTGGAAATCCTTAGTGGAAAGCTAAGGTAGTGGATATAGACCTTGGTTAGAAGGTTGAACCACTATAAATCATCTTGTCTTAATCATTTTTAGCTTCCACACCTCTTACACCCAAAATTCCACTTCTCCACCACTTTGGGAGCAAGAACGGTTGAAGGAATCGAGCACCAAAAAACCCAACAGCTTTTCTCTTGGCATTTATCGATTCAACGATCCACTCAACAACTTTTCTCTTTCTCCCGGTTGATATAGCTAACCATGGGATTTTTATTTCCATTTTCTTTTCGTTTTGTTTTATTTAAAAAGAAAATCAAGGCCACCCAGAATCATGACTAAGCAAACTTATAAAAATATGGTTTATTCAAAGATTAAATCTTCAAATTTTTAACCATTTGCTCCATGGTCACTAAGCTTTACTTTCTTTCATTATAGTCACTTAATTACTTTTAACTAATTACACACTTGATCACTTATCTTTTCTAGTACTTGCACTAAAGACTTAATACTTTATAACTTTACAAAATAGTCCTTAACTAATTAAATTTTCCAAATCGAACTAAATTAATTAAAATTAATCGAGTCAGATATTTTAAAAATCAATATTATTATTGGAAAGTTAAAATTCGATTATCGGAAATTTAATTAACTACTAGAACGATTTTTTGGGTGTTACAGACTCTCTAGAGTACCTTTTGAAGGAGGCGCCAATAACATGTTGACAATCATAAATGATTTTTTCAGTAATGTTTGGATTTTGTTCATAAAAATAAAGTGTGATATGTTGTCCATTTTCACATATTGGAAAACTGATCGATAATTGCATGGACTTTTATTCTAGTGATTTTGATGAGTTGTGCAATAGGGGTAGGATAGAGATACATGATGAACCTAGAGCATGTCTCAACAAGACATGGTTGTAGAACGGAGTAACATATCCATAATGAAGGTTTGTTGTATGTTGTTCGGTGTTGGTTTACTTAAGTCTTTTTAGGCAGAAGTTGTTTCCATATCATGTTTGTTAATTAAAATGTTTTCTTCAGTTGCTACTGAGAAGAAGACTTCATACGATATATGGTATGGAAGTCCTCTAGATTATACATATTTGGAAATTTTTGTTTCCCCTTGTGTAATCATATTAATAAAGATAAATTGAATTTAAAGTCCATGAAATGTGTTTTATTGGGTTTTAAAACTGGTGTAAAGGGTATAAACTATGATGTCCAAAAACTAAGAAAATAATGATCAATAGAGATGATATTTTTGATGATATTTTTATGTAACGAGACTCTACCTTTAATGACTCCACCAATAAAGTTCATCAGAAACTAAACATATCACTAAATAGTTTTTTTTTTTTTTTTGCATTTATCGATTTAACGATCCACTCAACAGCTTTTTTCTTTCTCCCGATTGATATAGCTAACCATGAGATTTTTATTCCCATTTTCTTTTCATTTTGTTTTATATAAAAAGAAAATCAAGGCCTACCAGAATCATGGCTAAGCAAACTTATAAAAATATGGTTTATTAAAAGATTAAATCTTCAAATTTTTAACCATTTGCTCCATGGTCACTAAGCTTTACTTTCTTACATTATAGTCACTTAATTACTTTTAACTAATTACAAACTTGATCACTTATCTTTTCTAGTGCTTGCACTAAAGACTTAATACTTTATAACTTTACAAAATAGTCCTTAACTTCTTAAATTTTCCAAATCAAATTGAATTAATTAAAATTAATCGGGTCAAATATTTTAAAGATCAATATTATTATTGAAAAATTAAAATTTGATTATCGAAAATTTAATTAACTACTAGAACGATTTTTTGGGTGTTACATATTGTCTATAGTGCCTTTTGAATGAGGCACCAATTACATGTTGACGATCATAAATGATTTTTCAGTGATGTTTGGACTTTGTTCATAAAAATAAAGTGTGATGTCGTCCACTTTCACATATTGGAAAACTGATCGAGAAACCAACAGGAAAAAAATGTAAAACACCTCAACATAGATAATTGCATAGACTTTTGTTCTAATGATTTTGATTAGTTGTGCAATAGAGATAGGATAGAGAGATACGTGATGAACCTAGAGCACGACACAACAAGACATGGTTGTAGAATGGAGGAACATAACCATAATGAAGGTTTGTTGTATGTTGTCCAGCGTTGGTTTACTTAAGTCTTTTTAGGCAAAGGTTGTCTCCATATCATGTTTGTTAATTAAAATGTCTTTTTCAGTATCTATTGAGAAGAAGACTTCGTACGATGTATGGTATGGAAGTCCTCTAGATTATACATATTTGGAGATTTTTGTTGTCCCTTGCGTAATCATATTAATAAAGGTAAATTGAATTTAAAATCCATGAAATGTGTTTTATTGGGTTTTAAAACTGGTGTAAAGGGTATAAACTATGATGTCCAAAAACTAAGAAAATAGTGATTAATAGAGATGGTATTTTTAATGATATTTTTATGTAACGAGATTCAACCCTTAATGACTCCACCAATAAAGATCATCAGAAATTAAACATATCACTAAATAAGAACGAGCTTCATGTTGATACAAGATCTTTAACGGGAACATCATCGCAGAATAGTATGACAATACAAATTCCTATGTTACAGACTCATCCATCATAGATAAACCTCAATATTACTTTTACAATGAATATACCTAAAAAGGAAATCAAACATCCACAGAGATATGCAAAAATAAGTCTAGTGATTTATGCGTTGAATGTGACGAAAGATATAAATGCGAGTCAAGAGCCAACACCATATAGTGAGCTAGTTAGCTATGAAGATGCAAACAAGTGAATGATTGCTATGTAAGAGTGGGAGGATTTGTTACAAAAGAACAATGCCTCGAACCTAGTAAGATTTCCTAATCATAAAATGATTGTTCATGGAAAATGAGTGTTTAAAAAGAAAGAAAAAACTACAAAAGTTAAATAACCCAAATACAAGTGAGACTTGTGGTAAAGGTTATAATCTGATTTCAAGCATAAACTATATATTGGTTCTTCGCTGGTATGGTGACTATGTCACATCTTTCAACCAAGTCTGAGCAATGTTTGAACTTGGTCAAAGCTCATTGTTAAAGATGTTGAGTGGATCAATGGATTGATAAAGCCAAGAGGGGGATGAATTGAGTTTTTAAAATTTGTTAGAGAAAGTATAATAGCAAAAATTGAAGAACAAGACAATTTAGAGTGGTTCAAGTTCCAAATTAACTCTACATCCACTACCTTAGCTACCACTAAGGATTTTCCAACAATCCACTAATTGCTCCTCCCCTTTTCAAGGCTTAGGAGGTAACCTTTATAATACCGGTCAAATTTTCTACCTAAAATTTGACCAAACCCTCACAAGAATACAAAAAAGAATTTAAGGCAAGAAAAATATCTCTCAATACAAGTTTTCCCCTTTAATTACAAGCACTCAACCCAAATTTCAATACAAGATAGGAATTGAACTCAACACAATTTGGGATTTTACAAGAAATGAGAAATTAGGCACTTTGAGCTTGGATTTTTGTAAAGATGTTTCTCTTGGATGCAATAGTTGTTGATGGTCTTCAATTGGCTTCATTTTATACCTTCTTCATTAATTATAGTCGTTTGGGTGGTTATGGTATTGAATATAGTCGTTGGGACCCTCTCTTTCCACCATAAATGCACTTCTGCAGCCTACCGTATCGATACTTGTCTCAAAACAGAAAAGAGTCGTTGCACAATTACAAGAGGGGTGTATCGATACACGTGTAGGCGTATCGGTACGGGTTAAGGAAGTGTTTCGGTATGGGTAAGACCATATCGAAACAATTATTTCATCAAAGCTCACTAGAAGATTCCGTATCGATACGGCAAAGGGTGTATCGATACGGGACAACCAACACTTTAAAAATTTGTTACCTAACAACTGACACCAACGGTCAAAAACATTTAAGGCTTTCAAATTTAAAATTCCATTAAATCCGCATCAATACGGGGGACACCGTATCGGTACGCCATTCAAACTCCTTCAGTTTTTATAGAGAGAGCGTATCGATACAGATTCAATCTGTTTTGATATGGTAAGGGGCGTATCGAAACACGTTTCTCTAGTAGCCAAGTTTGTAAAAAAGGTATCGATACGGCTAGGAGCATATCGATACACATATGCGATTTTCAATAGTTTGGCCTTGGAACACTTAGAAAATATTTTGGAGTTTGAGTTTTTCAAACTAGATTAAAGCCTTGTTGATTTAAAACCTTTTGAGGGACTTAAAAATCTATTTCAAGTTTTTCAATTTAATCTTTAAACTACTTTGTTATATCAAAATCAAACATAGGTTTTACAATCTCCCCCTTTTTGATATAACAAAACCAAAACCTGAAATTTTTAAGGCTTTTGAAAAACTTTGGAAAAACAACTCCCCCTTAATGTTAGCTAGGTAAAATTTAAGTTAAAAATTTAAAGTGAGCTTGTTCCCTCTCCCCCTTTTTGTTAGATCAAAAATAAAAGACGTAGATAAACATAGGAAAAAGGCATAAATAATAACCAAGCAACATATTATAGATAAACATTAAGTTCAAAATAAAGAAAACATCAACATAAAATCCAAATAACAAGAATCAAAGCATAGGTTTTAGAATGCAAACTTAATCCTAAGAACATATTTCAAAGTGCATAAATAGATATCATAAGTGACATGAATGGAATGCAAAGATAATCTACTACTCTTCTCCATCGCCATCTTCATCATCCTCTTCATATGCATCATCATTCCTACTAGATTGACGCCACTCATCATGAAAAGCGATAAGAGATATGTTCATCGAGTTGTGACCGCCTTCAAGAGAAGTGAGACGCGTCTCCACATTTTTCACGCAATCTTCAAGGCTTGTAAAGTGTGTGTCTATAGCGGCAAACCCTGAATTCATCACTTGATCCATGGAAGCAATTTTCGTGCGTAAGCCCGTGAATTGTTCGTTGAGAAAAGTCATAAGAGCATCCATGGAAGGTGGAGAAGGAGCTTGAGGATCTTGAGGGGCTCGAGGATTGGCAATTTCTTCTGGAATTGCACCGCTAGGAAGCTCAGAGAGACGAAGCCAACTACCATTGAAGTAATGAAACTTCCCCCTAGAAAGAGATCTCTCGTCAATGGGATCAGTGAGGGGAGTTGGGTAGTCGTGAGAACAATCAATCTCATTTTGAGTGAATAAGTAACTCAAGGCGGTGCCATATGTGAATGAAGTGACAAGAGTTGTATGGCGGTGTTGCACGAGATAGACGATCTCTGCAAACATGATGCGAGCAAGATTTGGTTGTTGTCTTTGACGGAAGCACTGAATCCAAAAATCATCTACTTGGCGGATGGTTGAATATTTCCCTCCCGAAGGCCTAAACCACCAAGTAATCATCAAGTGAAGGATTCAATCCTGAGCGTTGAGAACCGTCACAGAACCTCCCAAGATGTGACCAAGGGAATTCTCATCTTCGATGCCCTCATCCTCTAACTTAAAAACAACACAAATAGATGGAACATCTATGGTGATATTTTTACCCATTAGATAAGAATTGACAGCAGTAACTTCACTCGTTTGATTGGCAACACAGTTGGCATTAGCATAGAAAATCAAAACCAAATTGCGAAAGAAAAAGTTGGGAATTTGTATAAAATCCATGAACTTCCATTCTTGGAACAAAGGTAAATAGAAAATTTTGAAGCGCTCCGAGTTAAGAAAAGGAACGGAAATTGCCCTCTCCGGATGGATTTTATAGTTTTGAAAGGTGCGAAAATAGGTGAGTTCCCCGGTGGTGCGAAAGCATTGTTGATAGATAAGAGTTAAGTTTGGGCGAGTACCATCTCTGGGATTGGATGCTTCACCGACTTCGCTAATACGCGCTCTCTTTTTGGGTGCCATTGTCTAGAGAAATAGATCAAAACAATGTGTATGCATTAATTTTCTCATTCGACCCATTGAAAATCAATAATCAAGGTTAAAAAAATTGAAAGACAAATCAAAAACAAAAAGTTTGATAAAGTTTGTTTTTGAGAAAACAAAAAAGAAGAAGAAATATTTAAAATGAAAATCAAAGAAAATAAAAAAGATAAAAAGAATTTTATACCTTGATATTGATAGAGAGGAATGGGAGAAGAACTTGCACCAAATTGATAGAAAGCTTTCAAAGCTTAGGCTGATGTTGATAAACCCTCAAGAGATTTTTAGTTTTGTGGTGAAAATATGAGGGATTGAGAGGCTCTTTATAGAGTTAAACGGCTAGGGTTTTGAAATTGTAATTTTGGTAAAAGTGAAACTCTTTAAATGCCATTAATAAGCAGTATGCGCAATCGAGTATCGATACGCCAAAGGGTGTATCGATACGAGGGTAAAAAGGTAATTCCCTGGAAACGCGTGTCAAAGGTCTGTATCGAAACGAATATTATCTGTATCGAAACGCTCTTAGCTCGTATTGAAACGGGTTTAACCGTATCGATACCCGTATTAGAGAAAATGCAGTCTGGTCAACTAATAAAGTACTCGTATCGATACGCATAAGGTCATATTGATACCCTATGCCCAGAAATGTATTTTTGGCTTTAAGAACAACCGAATGCTCGACTTTAACATCTCCTAAATGAAAGCAATTGATGAATGAGAAAGTCTAAGCATATTCTATCGGAAGCATACTCCCCCTAGCTATAAGCATGGTTTCTATCAAGATCAACAACACATAAACATGCATTTTCACAAATTTAAGAAATTTTAACCTCAAAAAAATCCTAAAGGGTCAAGATAGGCTAGTTAGACCTAACTCTGTCCTAAGAGACCAAAAACGCTCTTTGTCTAGAGGTTTGGTAAAAATGTCCGCTAGTTGGTTCAAGGTGTCAACGTACTCTATAACAACATCTTCCTTAAGGCATGATCTCTAATGAAATGATGCATTATTTCTATATGTTTGGTTCTAGAATGTTGGATGGGATTTTTGGTTAAACATATAGCACTAGTGTTATCACAGTTAAGGGGTATGGTTTCAACTTTAACACCATAATCTAAGAGTTGTTGCTTCATCCAAAGGACTTGAGCACAACAACTCCCTAAGGATATGTACTCGGCTTCGGTGGTAGATAGAGCTACACTATTTTGTTTCTTAGAGAACCAAGATATAAGCATACTACATAAGAATTGGCAAGTTCCCGAAGTACTTTTCCTATCAATTTTACATCCCCCATAATCCGCATCTGAATAAGCATGAAGGTTGAAGGTTGAGTCTCTAGGGTACCAAAGAGCTAGACAAGGAGTATCTCTAAGGTACCTAAAGATTCTTTTAATGGCTATAAGGTGAGACTCTCCAGGACTAGCTTGAAACCTAGCATACAAGCAAACACTAAACAATATATCTGGTCTACTTGCAGTAAGGTAAAGCAAAGATCCAATCATAGAGCGATAAAGCTTAGAGTCAACACACTTACCTCCTTCATCTTTGTCAAGCTTTGTAGATGAGCTCATTGGTGTAGCTTTAGGCTTTGCTTGCTCCAAGTCAAACTTCTTAAGCATATCTTTCACGTACTTTGCTTGATTGATGAAGGTGTCACCCTTCCTTTGTTTGATTTGGAGTCCCAAGAAGAATGAGAGCTCCCCCATCATGCTCATCTCGAATTCACCTTCCATTAACTTAGCAAACTCTTTGCAATGACACTCATTAGTAGATCCAAAAATGATATCATCAACATATATTTGCACTACTAAGATGTCATTTTTATATCTTTTTATGAAAAGTGTAGTGTCCACCTTACCTTTTTCAAAACCTTTTTCAATTAAAAAGTTTGAAAGCCTTTCATACCAAGCTCTAGGAGCTTGTTTTAAACCATAACGTTCTTTGGTTAGCTTAAAGACATGATTTGGAAATTTTGAATCTTCAAAACCCGATGGTTGTTCCACATACACTTCCTCATTTATAAAACCATTTAAAAATGCACTTTTCACATCCATTTGAAAAAGCTTGAAGTTAAGATAACATGCATATGCAAGCAACATCCTAATAGCTTCCATTTTAGATACGGGTGCATAGGTTTCATCAAAATCTATTCCCTCTTCTTGAGTGTAACCTTGAGCAACTAATCTAGCTTTGTTTCTCACGATGTTACCACTCTCATCTAGTTTATTCCTAAATACTTGTTTAGTTCCTATAGTAGATTGATTACTAGGCCTATCAACTAATGTCCAAACATTACTTCTCTCAAATTGATTTAACCCTTCTTGCATAGCCATAATCCAAAAATCATCTTTTAATGCTTCTTTAATGTTTTTAGGCTCAACGCATGAGATAAAAGCAACATGATTCATGAGTTTGAGAGAAGATCTAGTAGTTACCCCTTGGATGGATCACCCAAGATTTCACCACCTTTGACATAGTTGTACTCCCTTGGGTATCTCACTTCCTTTTCCTCAAGAGCCAAGTCCTTCAAAGCTTCAAGAGGTGGATCTTGTGCATCTTCTTCTTTAGTTGGAATCTCATCCTCCTTTGAAGTTTGTCCTCCATCAAAGGCATCAAGGATTCCTACATCATCATCATCACAAGATTCCTTCCTCGGAAGGAGGTTATCATCGAAAACAACATGAATAGACTCTTCTACAACTAAAGTTCTTTTATTTTTATTTTTTTATAGGAATTGGTGACCTCGTTAAAAAACCCCTTCATATCAGCGGTCACACATATAGTGCGAGAGCCAACAGCGGAAGGAGGAAAAAAGTGTCACATGAAAATATTATTAATCCATAACCAAAAACACAACATCGTACCAACAATCCACTTATCCAAATCTAGAAATTGCCCTGTAAACCCCACCTGTGACTAAACAATTTAAAATGCAAAACCCTACTCAATCCCGCTTTTAGCTAAGGCATCAGCCTCAACATTACATGCGCGGCAAACTTTCCTAAAAATACATTGTCTTTGTTCGCCTAACAGAATAATCTCATCTACCAGATGCCTAAAGATCAAGGGGCATTGAAGCGGATTAGAAATCCATTCCACTACTACGCTACTGTCACATTCCGCAATGATCCGAACTTGCTTGCATTCATCACATGCTATAGTCAAAGCCAAGCCTTCCTTAACCGCAAGTAGCTCAGCAAGTAGCGGGGGCCCAGGACCGATGGATTTTGAAAATGACAACAGGATCTCCCTTCTATGATTGCGAACTAAGCCACCAATACCACCAGCTTTCCAAGAATTCGACATAGCTCCATCCGTGTTTAGTTTTACAAACCCAGCAGGAGGAGGTTGCCACCTAGCCTTCGAGCCCACTCTGTCTAATCTTCGACAGACAACATCGGCAATAGAAGGGTTAATTATAATGTCATCAGCCGTAACCAAAGAGCCTGGGAATTTTGCTTTGAACCAAGCCGTCAGCCTGCATTTAACTAGAAACAGAAGTTGCAATTTGTCTAATTTGCTATTATTAAAAACAATATCATTTCTCACAAGCCAGATAGACCACAAAAGAGTTGGGGGATGAAATTCCAAATCGAATTCGAGGATTTGGAGGACCTTAATTCCTTCCACAATATAAGGAGAGAACCAACATCTTTCGGCATTACCCACACAATTTTCCACTAGGCCACAAACCAAGACCAAATTTCCCAAACATACTTACAGTGAATGAAGAGATGATGAACAGTTTACAAGTCTTCATTGCACAAGGGACAAGAAGTTATCAAGGTTGTTGTTGATCTTCTCTTTGATAGTTCCACTCTTACTGCGATCTTGTTGTTCACCACTTGCCACAGAAAAAATTCTACTCTAGGAGGGGCCAAACCAGACCACACAAGCTCTTTCCAATTAAAATCTACTGTAATTTTAGGTAATGAAACATTATAACCCGATTTTACCGTGTAGATGCCGTCCCCACTTCCTTTCCATACTAAACAGTCATGTGAATAACCCTCGGATTTCACCGTAGATAACGCATCCATGAGCAAGGAACATTGTACCTTTTCCCAATCAAACAGTCTTCTTCTTAATTGAATTTCCCACTGCCATTTGCCATTAAGCAATTTCCCAAATTCTTCGATTCTTCCATGTTTGTTGCAAGATAGTGCATAAATTCTCGAAAAACGGACTTGCAAGGGTTCAACACTAAACCAACAATCCGACCAGAAAAAATAGAAATTCCATACCCAATTTAGAGACGGTAATTTTTTCAAATTGCTTCACGAAAGTCATCCTGGTTATGAAAAGAATTTGTAATACCCCTCCAAATCCATGAATCCATTCTATGCTTCGAATTCTCCAATAAAATTGACTTAGAATCAAGGTTAAGTTTGCCACATAGGACCTTCCGCCATTCACTCTCCCTATTATTAGAAAAATCCCACACCCATTTAACGAGTAGAGCCCTATTAAATTTAGCTAAATCACGGATGCCCAGTCCACCCAAAGCTTGCGGCAAACAAACCGACGTCCAGTTCACCCAATGATTTTTTCCTCAACTCCGAATCTCCCCAAAGAAAGTTAGCTACAATACCATTTAACTTACAAGCTACTACATTAGGTAATTTGAAGAGAGACAAATAATAAGTCGGAAGAGAGGAAAGTACCGATTTAATTAGAACTAATCTGCCACTTGTAGATAAATGCTTACCTTTCCAACTAGCCAAATTCCGGTAAAACTTATCGATTACTGGATCCCACAAAGCTGTTGAATTCCTCTTAGCACCTAATGGAAGACCTAAGTATTCTGAAGGAAAACTCCCTTTCGAGCAACCTGTTTTGACTGACCAGGATTTGAGAGATTCTTCATCCACATTTATCCCAAAAAGTCTACTTTTGACCATATTCAATTGTAGACCCGAAGCAATCTCAAAAATTCTTAACACCCTTTTCACATTCAGAATTTCTCTCTAAGAGGCTCAGCAAAAGATCATGAGATCATCTGTGAACTGAAGATGCGAAAGGTGGTAAGAATTCTCCCCCCTCCCGTTATTGAACCCATTAAACAATCCATGCTCTGTAGCTTTTGCGATCATTAGATGTAGAGCTTCGCCAACCAAATTAAATAGTAAAGGTGATAGTGAGCAACCTTGACGTAGACCTCTCGCTAAAGAGAAACATACAGTAGGAGCGCCATTTACTAGAACCGATATAGAAGCCGATGAGATGCATTTAAAGATCCATTTACACCAAAGCTCCCCGAACCCCATTTCTTTCATAATTCGGATTAAGAACACCCAATCCACCGTGTCATAAGCTCGCTTGAAGTCTACTTTAAAGACAGCCCCTTTCAATCTTGATCTATGCATGTAATCGATGCCTTGGCGATAAACGAGCAGTCTAATATCTGCCTACCTGGGATAAAGGCAAATTGAGATTTGCTAACAACAGAATCCAGACAGCACCTCAATCGTCTGGCAAGAACTTTGGACAGAATTTTATATAGCCCTCACACAAGACTGGTAGGCCTAAAATGATCGAGTGAAACAACACCAATCTTTTTGGGAATCGGAGTAATAAAAGAGTGATTCACATCTCTTTCCCAATCCCGACCCTGGTAGAAATCTGGAAAAAAAAAAATTTAACAGCTCATCTTTAATAACCTTCCAGTATTTCTTGAAGAAACCCATATTGAAACCATTCGGACCCGGGGCCTTTGAACTTTCCATAGAAGCAATAGCTTCCCACACTTCTTCCTCCCTAAACTGCCTCTCCAAAGCATCTTTTACACTCGTGGAAATTTTCCTGAACAATAAGGACAGCTCTTCTACCTCTAGAGTATTCTTGGTATTATAAGCTTTGAAGAAGTAATCATAAATGCCTTCCTTAACAGAAATAGGGTCAGTGACGCACTTACCATTGTGAACTATGGAAGGTATCGAATTGATTCTCCGCATATTGGATGTTGTAATGTGGAAGAAACGAGTATTCCGATCTCCTTCCTTGAACCACTTCAGTCTAGAATTCTGGAGCAACACCCTCTTCTCAAAAGACACCACAGATTATTTCTTGAATACACTAGAGATTTCCGAGCCTCAGACGTCGCCTTCCCTAGCTGAATATCCTTTTCAATCCCGTTAATTTTTTCCTCCAATAGTGGGATCACCCCTGTTTGCACCAAAGCTTTTCTACTAGACCATTTTTATAGCAGATTTTGTACCTTTTAGAATGCTAAGAAGGCCAATCCGATTGTTACATTGTTTCTGGATCTTAAAAGAATTCACTACCACATCTTCGAATCCATCCATATCCATGAGATAATTAAACAATTTAAAAGGCTTCGGTCCCCATTCTCACTTTTGCTCTCCAAAAGAATTGCATTGTGATCCGAGACTGATTTCGATAGCAAACACTGTTCTAGATTATGAAAATTTGCTAAAAACTCAGCATCAACAAGGAACCTATCTAAGCGAACAAAAGTTAGATTTTCACTATAATTTGACCACGTGAAGACCCCTCCTTTAAGGGGCAAATCTATTAATCTGCCTTCTTGGGTGAAAGATCTAAACATCTCCATATTAGCCAAACTCACAGTCGACCCCTGCTTTTCATCACAACTAATATAGGCATTAAAGTCACCCACAGGCACCAAACAACACTGTGATTACCCATATAATCCAACAGCTCCCGAAAAAAACTCGGTTTTTCAGCATCCGTAGAAGGTCCATACACATTGATCAACCCACACTCGAGATGATTTCCCTGAAATTTCCCAATTAGAGCTACGAATCTTCTAGAAATGAATAAACTAGACATATCAAATAACTGAGGATCACACACACTGATAATTCCCCCGGAAGCCCCTACTGACGGAGAGAATTCCTTGAGAAACTTTTGACCACAACCCATACTCCTAAAGATAGCATGAGAAAATTTCATCAATTTCGTTTCTTGAATGAAAAGAATTTTCTGTTTAACCTTTTGCATCACCTTCCTAATAGCTCCTGGTTTTTCAATCCTGCCCAATCCCATGATGTTCCGAGAAAGTAAAGACAGATCCATAAATAGATAAATAATTACCCGGTTCGATGTAGAATTATGATGACCTTAAACTGATTTGGATTCAATCTCCACCACCTTCTCGATTAAAGCCGATTTTCCCCCAAAGAAAAGGATGCCCATAACCTTACTTACACCCCAAACCGCCAGCGCTTCCTCTATGTAGCTTAAGTGAACGAATTCATGTGAGAAGCCAGATCCTTCCGACGCCGCACCACCATGAATGTTTTCCAGTGACTCCCTGATGAAACTCCTTATAGCCCTGCGATGATCCACATTATAAAAATTCCCCACAAGGTTTACATTACCAGAAAAGAGATTTTTAGGGGGGAGTGAACGGAAGCTTTTCGCTCTAGCAAAGGACCTACCACCTCTCGGAGGAGAGAAAAGGGTACTTCCGAACTTGAGCACTCCATAAAGCTATCGGGCACAAATTATGATTCTAGAAGAGAAGCACCAGCCACGTGTGATTTGTCTAAAGAGTCTTCAACTATCATATTCGACACGTCCCCCACTATTTGCTCACTTAGCTGATCCTTGGTTATATTGAATCCAATTTTCTGCTAGGCCCCCAACATGGGAGAAGCAGGTAATGGATCCACACGGCCCAGTCCGAGAGGAGAATAAGGTGGCATAGGGGCCCGATCCGGAACGCAACAATCAGAGGAGTCGTTCTTTTGGATATGAGAAAAACCAGCTGCCTTTTCTCGAAACTCGGTGCACTCTTCAACGTTGCACAAATTGCCTGGATTTGAATCAGCCCCAACTAACTTTTCCGAGGCAACGTCTTCATTAGAGCTCACATCCCCATGATTCCTACCTTCCACGTCAGAAACATTTTCTGGAGAATTATCACGAAACTGTTGCTCTTCCCCACCCCTCTGATTTTCCGATGACCCATGAACCACCCAGACATCTACATAATTTTCTTCTTCATTCAACTCCCCAAAAATAAGATCCTCACTGAAGTTTTCTCCGGTTATTATCTTGATAATAAAAGCTCTTCCCAACATGTTGATCCTGAAAGAATCTGGGACTTTGAATTGACTGGCCACTCTAATGATTGACCTTGCTACTGTAAGATCCACCTTATTCCTTGTCTTCTCGTGGATGTTAACCAGCATACCCCATCTACTAGCCACCGATGCAAAGAAGTCGTCCGACCAGCAATGAAGAGGAACTCTGTAGAAAGAAACTGAACAGTAAAAAAATGGGATACCCTCCACTAAAGCATGTTCCTCCAAATGGACAAACCAAAAGGATAAATCTTCTTTTTTGTTAGCCCATGCATCTTCCTTATCCTTCATCGAATTAAACGTGAAGATACACGAGTTGGATGCCATGCCCCAAGACGCCATTTTCATGGAGATTCCATCACTGGCCAAAGCTTTCTCTACAAAATCTTTATCAAAGTCCTTCTTTAATATACCAATACTTGATTTCTCTATCCAGTTGGTTTCCTCTAATGGAATGGTATAATCCATAACGTAGACCCTCCTTAGTGTATCATCCTTGAATGTCTGTTCAAATCGATTACCAACAGGTACTTCCCTCGCCTTACTTAATAATACATCTTTGTAGGATCTTTTGTCACTATTGAAGGCTGACTTACTCATAAGGATCCCTTTGACATTACCATCTTGAAACACTCGCCTCATTCTAAAGGGACTGCTAACCAAAGGATTCTTCTGATATCTTGAGAACTTAGCACGAGACACGCTGACTCTTCTGCCATCAATAATTGTATCATTGACCTTTTCGATAACCCGCTCCAAATCCTTATTGCTCGCCAGATGAATAAAAGCAAAGGTGTAGTTTTTATATTTAGGTTTTACATTGTTGAAAGGGATGAAAACTTTGAGTACCTTGCCATGAAAACCAAACAGGTCCCATAAAGCGCTTCTTGAAACCCTTTTGCTCAGGTTATCAACGAAAATAATCTAGCCACCATTAACGGAAGATTGCTGGAACTTACCACTGCCGACGCCGACGCCTTCCACCATTCTCTTTCCCTCACCCTAAAGTTCTTTTATTAAATACACGATAGGTTTTAGAGTTTAAAGAATACCCTAAGAAAATAGCTTCATCACTTTTAGCATCAAATTTACCTAAGTTGTCTTTGCCATTATTTAAAACAAAACACTTGCAACCAAATGGATGAAAATTTCTAATGTTAGGTTTTTTAGATTTTAAAATCTCATATGGTGTTTTCTTTAAGAGTGGCCTAATCATTACTCAATTTACAATATAGCAAGCGGTGTTTGTGGCTTCCGCCCAAAAATATTTAGGTAAATTGTTTTCACAAAGCATGGTTCTAGCCATTTCTTGTAAAGTTCTATTTTTCCTCTCAACTACCCCATTTTGTTGAGGAGTTCGAGGAGCCGAAAAATTGTGGCTAATACCATTTTCATTTAAAAACTCTTCAAAACCTAGATTTTGAAACTCGGTTCCATGATCACTTCTAATATGAGAAATCTTAAGTTCAAGATCATTTTGAGTTAATTTTGAAAACGTGATGAATTTTTCTGAAGCCTCATCTTTTGTACTTAAGAATAGAACCCAACTAAACCTAGAATAGTCATCAACAAGTACAAAAGCATACGATTTTCCACCCAAACTCATAGTTCTAATAGGCCCAAAAAGATCCATATGAATCAATTGTAAACATCTACTAGTAGAGACATCATTAATGGATTTAAAGGATGATCTATGTTGTTTACCCTTAGAGCATGCATCACATATTTTATCATTGGAGAACTTAATCTTGGGTAAACCTCTAACTAGATTTAGGGAAACTAATTTTTCTAAAACACTAATGCTAGCATGTCCTAGTTTCCTATGCCATAACCATGCATCATTTTCATTTTGTGCAACAAAACATGCATGGGATGAATGAATGTCATCTAGATGCACCATGTATATGTTACCTATGCGATGACCAATGAGCATTATTTTGTTTGATTTAATGTCAACAATTTTACACCCATTTTTATCAAATAAGACATTACACCCTTTATCACACAAGTGAATAATGCTCAATAAATTGTGTTTTAGACCATCAACATACAATACATTTTCAATGAGTATTGTAGAGTGATAACCTATGGAGCCAATACCTTTAATGTGGCCTTTGGAGTTCTCACCAAATGTCACTACTCCTCCACTTTTTGGCTTTAAGTCCATGAATCGACTTTTGTCTCCGGTCATGTGCCTCGAGCATCCACTATCAAGGTACCATGAGTTTTGGCTTTGTGCTTTGGCCTTGTAGCAATGTTCCCCTACAAACAAAGAGACTAAACTTTAATTTTTGGTATCCAAATCATTTTGGGTCCACGAGTGTTAGCTCCCAAAAGCTTGGTTCCCTTAGGAATCCAAGGTGACATGACATCAACATTATTAGATTTGACAAGTTCCTTAGGAACCCATACACTTCTAATTCTTTTAGTTCTATTATGTCTATGGAAGCCACTTTTTTTTGTAGTTATAGGTCTTTCTCTTAGGTTGGTTTGTTCTAGATGATTCACATATTTCATTTTTCACATTACCAACATTTTTGAAAGACTCTTTGAGCTTATTAAGCTCATCTAACACCTTTTGGTGTTCTACATTTCATTGAGAAATAAGATTATTTAAATCAACATTTTCATTTTGAAAGAATTCAAGTTCATCTTGTAGACCTAAGATCTTTTTCTCAAATTTCAAGTTAGCTTGAGAAAGTGAGTCATTTTTAGCATTTAATTCTGAAATGATCTTTTTATTTCTTAAGATGACCTCTTTATACTTCTCAACTAACTCATCATATACCTCTTGTAACTTATCATAAGCTTCATGCAATTCATCAAATGTGAAATCAAAAGTAGATGAGTTAGAGGTTACCATGGAGGAATCCTCCTCAAGAGCCATGAGGCAAAGGTTGGCCACTTCATGTTCCTCATCCTCGGATGACTCCTCATCAATCCAAGTAGCAAGCTTGGCTTTGAGCTTTTTCTTCTTCTCAAAGCCCTTCTTCTTGAGTTGAGGGCAATCGAAACGTATGTGACCCATCTTCTTGCACTCAAAGCAAATGATTTGATCCATCTCTTCTTCTTTGCTTTTGTTCTTGAAGTCCATATTTTTTTGAAATTTTCTCCCACGGTTAGACTTCATGAACCGTGAGAACCGTTTGGCAATCATGGCCAATTCCTCAAGGTCTTCCTCCTCACTAGAAGAGCTATCCTCTTGTAGAGAGGCCTTGAGAGCAACTTCTAGCTTCTTTTTCTTCTCTACCTCATGCTTCTCTATTCTTCTTCTCTTCCTCTCTTCCTTGCTTCATGATCTCGTGTGTAAGAAGAGACCCAACAAGCTCATTAAGCTTTAAAGTTTTCAAATTCTTTGCATCAATGATGGCCGTCCTCTTACCATCTCAAGACTTCGGGAGAGAGTATAGAAGCTTCCTCACTAGCTTAACTTCGGGAATTACTTCACCAAATCCTTTGAGGCCATTGACGATGATCGAAAATCGATCAAACATCTTTGAGACACTCTCATCGGGGTCTATCTTAAAATATCATAGCTCAAGTTTAGCAACCTGATCTTCGTCTCTTTCACATCGCTAGTGCCCTTATAAGTTGTCTCCAAAGTGTTCCACACTTTCTTTGCGCTTTCGATAGATGAAACCTTTGAGTAGATATCCAGACCAAGTGCACAAAATATGATATGTAGAGCTTTGTCGTTGACTTGCATCTTCCGTCTATCTTCCTCAGTCATCTCCGACTTCACCTTCGGAACTAGTATTCCTTCATCGGTTCTCTCAACTGGAATGTAGGGGCCTTCTTCCACTACATCCCAAACCATGTAATTTGTTGACTTGATGAAGAGACACATTCGATTCTTCCAATATGGGTAGTTGTCCCCATTGAAGAAGGGTGATTTAGTGGTTGATTGTGACTCGTAGAGGTTGAAGGTTAAAGTACATGACATGGCTAGTCTTGTAGTTGATCACACTCTTCCTAGAATCTTCTCTTGTGGTTGTTAATTCTTCAAAGAGGTAGGCTCTGATACCAATTGTTGAGTGGATCAATGGATTGATCAAAGCCAAGAGAGTGGGTGAATTGGGTTTTTAAAATTTGTTGGAGAAAGTGGAATAGCAAAAATTGAAGAACAAGATAATTTGGAGTGGTTCAAGTTCCAAATGAACTATACATCCACTACCTTAGCTACCGCTAAAGATTTTCCAACAATCCACTAATTGATCTTCCCCTTTTCAATGCTTAGGAGGTAACCTTTACAATACCGGTCAAATTTTCTACCCAAAATTTGACCAAACCCGCACAAGAATACAAAGAAGAATTTAAGGCAAGAAAAATATCTCTCAATACAAGTTTGCCCCTTTAAATACAAGCACTCAACCCAAATTTGAATACAAGACAGGAATTAAACACAACACAATTTGGGATTTTACAAGAAATGAGAAATTAGGCACTTTGAGCTTGGATTTTTGTAAAGATGTTTCTCTTGGATGCAATAGTTGTTGTTGGTCTTCAATTGGCTTCATTTTATACATTCTCCATTAATTCTAGCCGTTTAGATGGTTAGGGTATTGAATATAGCCGTTGGGACCCTCTCTTTCCACCATAAATGCACTTCTGCAACCTACCGTATCGGTACGCGGGGATCTGTATCGATATATGTCTCAAAACAAAAAGAGTCGTTGCATAATTACAAGAGGGGCATATCGATACGCGTGTAGGCGTGTCGATACGGGTTAAGGAAGTGTTTCGGTATGGGTAAGACCGTATCGAAACAATTATTTCATCAAAGCTCACTAGAAGATTTCGCATCGATACGACAAAGGGCATATCGGTACGAGACAACAGACACTTTAAAAATCTGTTACCTAACAACTTACACCAATGGTCAAAAACATTTAAGGCTTTCGAATTTAAAATTCCATTAAATTTGTACTGATGCGAGGGACACTGTATCGGTACACCATTCAAACTCCTTCAGTTTTTACAAAGAGAGCGTATCGATACAGATTCAATCTGTTTTGATACGTTGTTTCGATACGGTAAGGGGCGTATCGAAACGCGTTTCTCTAGTGGCCAAGTTTGTAAAAAAGGTATTGATACGGCTAGGAGCGTATCGATACGCATATGCGAATTTCAATAGTTTGGCCTTGGAACACTTATAAAATATTTTGGAGTTTGAGTTTTTTCAAACTAGATTAAAGCCTTGTTGATTTAAAACCTTTTGAGGGACTTAAAAATCTATTTCAATTTAATTCTTAAACTACTTTGTTATATCAAAATCAAACATAGGTTTTACAGAAGACTACCCATTTAAAGGAGGTTTTGTGGAAGATGTGGGGAAATTGTTTCGACAAAAATTCGTGTGAAGGTGGAGATTGGTAGAGGTCGTGACTCGAATTCAATTAGAATTTAATTTAATGTGAGAATCTTACTTTTAATAGTTTTTTTCACTCTACATTAATTAAAAATAGCAAACCTATGTTGAGTATAAATTTTTTCTATGCAATTTTTTTTGTAAACAAGTAATTTATCCCTATATTTAGATACTAAATAATAGAGATTAAGGTTTTACACACAGTAAGTTGATTCTAATCTCTATATAGTGTTGAAACGCAAACTACTTGTAATCTTTTCATCTCCATCATGATAAAAGTTCTCATCTTTTGCATGTCAGTTTTCCACGTAAACATTGATATTCTTTATTTTCTTATTTTGTTTGCGATCACCATTTTCTTTGTTTCATCGTTATCGCATCTCTAGTATAACAATTTTAAAGTAAAATATATTTTTATATATAATTTAAATAATTGTTCTCTCCAAAAAATGATGTTAATAATTATACTTTAAATATCTTTTAAATTTAACGATGATTAAAATTGTATTAAAAAGATTAGTTCATAACCAACAACTAGTTGGTCTAGTGGATGAGATACTAGATCTCTTAAGCAATGTTAGAGATCCAAGTCTTGACATTGTGAATGAAAAAAAAATTAGATTAGATATCAATGATTAAACAAAAAATATTATTTCATAAATAAGAAATTAATATATACTCCCTTCGTCCTATAAATTTTGCCCATTGTTGACTTTTTACGTAGTTTTAGGAAGAAAAAACTTGTGTAAGAAATGTTATGTAAAATAATTAAAATGACAGTTTTATCTTTGAAAAGTTAACCATTGTTTTTGTTGGAAAACTAAAGAAAGGTAAACGTGTCTTATAAAAGTTGTTGATTTTTTCAAGAAGACACTTTAAGTGGGACAATTTTAAAACATAAAAGAGACAAATTTAATGAGACGAAGAGAATACAATTTTTAAATATACTTAGTAATATTATATTGGCCCTGTTTGGCAATTAGCTGATAGCGGATTACATTAGCTTATAGCTGATTGCATTAACTGATTTGACTAGCGGATTATATTAGCCGATTGTATAAAAGTGTTTAGTAAAATTAACTGATAGCTGTTAGATTATTTAAACAAGTAAAATGACATATAAGGACATGATTATATTCAATACTTGTTTGAATAGTTTATTAGTTACCAATATTTTGTATCTAATTAATATTAATTAGATCTATAAAATTATTTTTAATATAAACTTTCTAAACATATTCGAATGATTTATATATTAATTTATTATTTATATAATTATTTTAATATAATTTAATTAATTAATAAATTTAAATACACATATAAATATGTGATAATAAAAAGAAAAAAAGTAAATACTAAATAAGATTAGCTTATAAATAGAGTGAGAAAATATTTAATTTAGGTTATTTTGAGATTTTTGGTAACTAGTACGGGTAAAAGAGTCTTTACAACTCTAATATCAAATCTCTAATCTAAAAAAGCTACTATTATGAGCTTTTTCAAAATTAGCGGTTTCAACCCAATCCGCTCTTTCAATCCGATGTTCACCAAACAACAATATTAGCGGATTTGAACGATCAAACCTCTAATTTTAGCTCAAACCTTTCTTTACCAAACATGAGCATTTTATAATAATATCCTTATATATCATTTTATTTGTTCAATAAACAAACAACTATCAACTATTAATTTTATTAGATATTTTTTATATAATTAATTAATCAAATGAGAGCTCCAACGTCAATCAAGATTAAAATAAAAAGCTAGTCTACTTCTTAGCACGTTCTCTTAGTCTGGTCTTAGCACGTTCTCTCTGCCTTTTGGCACGTTTTCTTTTTCTTGTGTTTTGACATTCTTTGTCTGGTATCGTACGGTTTTGTCCATGGATCGTTCGATTGTGGAAGATTTGGCCACTCTATCGATAGAGGATGATGAGGACAATGAAATTCAGGTGCAAGCGGAAGGTGAGGGTCCGCCTCTGGGTATTTCCTTTGATCTCTGTTTTGTAGGTTGCTTCCTTACATCCAGTGTTATTCACTTCCATTCGATGCGCAATACTTTGGCAAACTTATGGAGACCATTGGGAGGGATTGCTATATCGGAGCTTGGGGAGAGTAGATATCTCTTTCGTTTTTTCCATCCGGTGGATATAGATCGTATAGAGGGGGGTTCGCCGTGGAATTTTAATACCCATCTGCTCATTTTGCATCGCTTGAAGAAGGGAGAATTACCGATGGAAGTCTCTCTGCACACTGCTCCGTTTTTTATTTTAGTCCATGATGTTTCTCACGGTTATATGTCTGAAAGAGTGGCACGTCAACTGGGATCATTCATAGGGACTTTTCTTGATTATGACTCTCAGGCTGTGTCATTAGGCTACAAAGGAATTATGCGGTTGCGGGCAAGCCTAGATACCAGGAAACCTTTAAAACGGCGTAAGAAAATCTCACTAGTAAATGGTGGTTGCGTTTATGTTAGATTTGAATATGAGAAGTTGTCACTCTTTTGCTTCATCTGTGGGAGAATGGGTCATGGGGAATCTCTCTTCCCGGTGAGATTGTCTAAACCAAAGGACGAAATTACATTTGGCTGGGACAATAGCTTGAGGGCTCCATCAAGGAGAACATCGGCATTGAAGCCGAGTAGGTGGTTGCGGGAAGAATCATTGCTCTCTCCTCCATTGTCGGCCCAATCACGATCTCCTTATTTCCAGCATAATAACATGGCAACTGGTATGCATTCTGGAAATTCAGCCCCGAATTTTGGCAATAAGATTAATTCGGGTTTCTTATCCAGTCCAGGCGTTATCTCGGATTATGCTCCTCCCATGATGCACTTGAATGATTGCCTGAATGATGGAGTTAAGGCAATCAATGATGTGATAATGACGTCATAGGAGGAAAATTCTCAATCATCATTACCAGAAGTTTCAAAGCGTCCTAGGGTCAACGTTTCCTCTTCAGGAGTTTCAAAAATTGATTCGAATGAAGTCTCTCAACAACTATTGGCAGGTCCGACATATCGGGCCAGCCGGGCCCAATGAAACTCATAAGCTGGAATGTTCGGGGCTTGGGCCGGTCCCGAACTACTACTCATCTCAACCATATGCTTAGAGACGTTAAACCAGATGTTTTATTTTTAATTGAAACAAAACTTTCAGGCCCAAGGATGGATAAGGTAAGGCGTTCGTGGGGTTTTCAAAATGGGGTGGATGTTCCTGCAATTGGGAGAAGTGGAGGATTGTCTTTGGCTTGGAAAAACAATTGTTCTGTATCTCTTCGTTCATTCTCTGAGAGGCACGTTGACGTTTTGATCGAAAATGATTCTGATGGTCAGGTTTGGAGATGTACAGGTTTTTACGGTGCACCTGAAGAACAAAATCGGATCCACTCGTGGAATCTTTTACGGCAATTGGATGATATGCAAGGAACCCCCTGGCACGTCATAGGGGATTTTAATGAATTACTGTTGGCCTCTGAAAAATCTGGTGGAAGGGTTCGGAGCGCTCGTCAGATGAATGAGTTTCGTTTGGTACTTTCAAATTGTGATCTACGTGACATAGGATATCGTGGTCTTTGGTTCACTTGGGAATGGGGACGACTCTCTTCAAATGTGATAAGGGAAAGATTGGACCGGGGTGTTGCCAATTCGGCTTGGTGGTATTTGTTCCCCAACATCTCTCTTGAGCATCTCCCACACGCATTCTCAGACCATTGTCCACTTTTACTGTCTACTCTAGCCTCTAACCAGTCACGCGATCAAATTCACCATTTTCGGTTTGAGGCAGCATGGCTTACTGAAGAATCATGCGAGGAGACGGTTAGACAACTTTGGCAGTCGTCTAGTGGTATGATTCCAAGCAGACTTAGGCTTCTGGGTTGCGGTCTCGATCAATGGTTCCAGGATATCAAGAAGTCGAAAAAGATTTCTAACAATGCTCTCAAAAAGCGTCTGCAAGAGCTTAACGATCTTCACCCTACTGACGATGTTCTAGAGGAAATTTTAGAGGCCAAAGTTGCGATAAATCTTGAAGCTGGTCGCGAAGAATTATATTGGGAGCAACGGGCGAGAGCAAATTGGCTTCGCAATGGAGATCGCAATACAAAATTCTTCTACAGCTTTGCTACGAGTAGGAAGAGGAAAAACAAAATTATTCGTTTAAAAGATGATAACGATGTTTTAGTGGAATCGGATGACGACATTCGAGACGTGGCAACATCTTTTTTCAAGAAGTTGTTTTCTTCCCAATGAAGTAGTGATCCCGAACAAATCCTTGAGAGGATTGTGCCGAGTATTACTAGTACAATGAATGATGATCTTTTGGCTAAATTTAGTAGGGAAGATGTGCTTGTGGTTGTCCACTCTATGGGCCCTTTAAAGGCAGCAGGTGAAGATGGGCTTGGAGCAATCTTCTATCAAAGATTTTGGCATATTGTGGGAGAGAAAGTGGTTGACTTCTGTATTAGTGCTGTTGAAGGAAAGCAAGACCTGGCTGCTATCAACAAGACTCATGTAGTCCTTATTCCTAAGGTATCTGACCCGATATATATGTCTCAATTTCGTCCCATCACTTTATGTAACGTCCTCTTTAAGATAATCTCTAAAATGATGGCAATTCGTTTACAAAAAGTCATTCATTTATGCATTGATGAAGCATAGTGTGCTTTCATACCAGGAAGGCTCATATCCGATAATATCATTGTAGCTTATGAAATCCTTCATGCCATGAAGTTGAGAAGACTAGGTAAGAAGGGGAGTTTTGCTTTGAAATTAGATATGAGTAAAGCCTACGATAGGGTCGAGTGGCCTTTTCTTGAAGCTATTTTAAAACGGATGGGATTTGCAGAAATTTGGATTTCAAGCCTTATGCAGTGCGTAAAAACAGTTTCCTATTCTATTGTCACGAATAGTCAGATTGGAGAGACTTTTACACCGACTCGTGGTATTTGGCAAGAGGACCCGCTAAGCCCTTTTCTATTTGTTATATGTAGTGAAGGTCTTTCGGCTTTACTAAGGATGGGGACACGCAATGATTTGGTTAAGGGTATTCGCATCTCAAGAGGTGCTCCTCTGATCTCTCATCTACTCTTCGCAGATGATAGTTACATTTTCGGGGATGCCACATCGTTAGGGGCTGCTAATCTGAAAGTTATCCTTCGTATTTACTCCCAAAGCTCGGGCCAGTTGGTGAATTTTGATAAATCCAGCGTTTATTTCAGCTCGAATACTGTTGATAATAACCGAAGTGTTGTATGTCGCATTCTTGGGGTTACAAGTCAGTCTTGTCCGGATACTTATCTCGGACTCCCCTCTATGGTGGGAAGAATGAATCTTTGGAGTTTATCAAAGACAAAGTGGTTCGAAGTTTATCGGCATGGTCTACACGATCTTTATCTTCAGGAGGGAAAGAAGTCTATGTAAATTCTATACTACAAGCATTTCCACTTTATGCTATGGGGTGCTTCTTACTTCCTAGAGCTGTATGTTCAGAACTGGAGTCTCTTTTTGCGCGTTTTTGGTGGCAAAAGTCAGCAAACAAAAGAGGCATGCATTGGTGTAGTTGGCAATTTTTGTGTCTTCATAAGGAGAGGGGAGGAATGGGCTTCAGGGATTTGGGCTTTTTTAATACAGCTTTGTTAGCTAAACAAAGTTGGCGTATTTTATCTGACCCGACTTCCTTGGTTTCTCGAATTTTAAAGGCAAGGTATTTTCCTTCCTCGGACTTCCTTCGATCCTCTCTTGGTTCTCGCCCGTCATATATCTGGAGAAGCATTTGGTATACTAGGAAAACTCTCTAATTGGGGATTTTTTTGGAGAATAGGCAGGGGAACTACAGTGCCTATTTGGGATTCTAATTGGATTCCTACCTTCCCCTCCAGACGTATTTCATCACAGAGGGTCCCTAATCTTAATTGGGTGTCGAATTTAATTATTCCGGGAACAAATTCTTGGAATGAACATCTCATCATGGCCCACTTTAATTCGGAAGATGCTCAGTCTATCCTCTCTATAAGGCTTTCACGAGTACCACAACCAGATATCCTAGTTTGGGGAGGAGAACCTACTGGAATTTTCTCAGTTCGAAGTGCCTATAAACTCCTAATTAGAGACATCGAACCAAGTTTCAATGCAGGTCAGTTTTTCAATTCAATTTGGAAAATAAAATGCCCTTCTAAAATCAGAATTAGCCTGTGGAAGATGTCAAATAATTTCATGCCAGTTATGAATAACCTTTATATTAGGAGAATTTCTAGTCACAACATTTGTCCTAGATGCCCAAATGAACCAGAGACAGTTTCCCATATGAGTCATCAGTGTAATTTTGCAAAATCTATTTGGAATCTGTTAAATATCCATTGGCCCATTTATATTAACCAAGTTGATTTCTGTGAATGGTTAGCTTGGATGTTTGAAAATCATAACAGCAACAGACATTCAAAAATTGCTATTACTCTATGGGCAGTCTGGTTTTCGCGGAATAAGCTATTACATGAGGGAATTAAATAGTCCAATACGGAAGTTGAAGGTTTTATTAGGAGTTACCTAACTGAATTGGACATTATTTCAGCCCAGCTTATGCATCCCCACACACATGCGTCAGTTAGATGGTGTGCGCCGCAATCTCCATTTGTAAAGGTGAACTTTGATGCCAGCTTCATCTTGCAATCAAAACAATCTTGGTCAGGTATCATCATAAGAGATAGTTCTGGTTTGGTGCTGGGTTCGGCTTACCGTTTCAATCAGGGAGTCTCATCAGCTTTCGAATCAAAAACCATCACTGCAATCCAAGGCATGCTGTTCGCAATCGATTTGGGCTTCCCTCGTGTTGTGGTTGAAGGGGACTCTCGTACGGTGGTTAATAAGCTTTCGATTCAAGGTGAAGACCGGTCAGTGCTCCGACCGTTGATCGCGGAAGCTAAAGAAATTTTGAAGGGTTTCATTTCTTGCCTTTTCAGTTTCATCGACCGAGATGGGAACCGGGTGGCGCATGCAATGGCTTCCCTTGGACGGAGTGGAAGTGAGGACCGTTTCTGGGTTGATGAAGTCCCACCGGAGGTCTCTGCCGCCGTGGATCAGGACCTCGAAGGCCTTGAGTCCTTCTAGAGACCTGGCTGCCATCTCGACTTCTGGGCTTCTTTGTAAGGCCCTTGCTGGTTGTTGGATACTAATCCCCTATTGTCCGACTCAAGTGGTGTCCACCGGATCTGGATCGTCTGAATAGTTTGTTCGTTCTTTTTCTCTGTCGTCCTCTCCGTTTTGGGAGAGTTTATTTTCTCTTTGTTGTGTCAGAAAACTTTAAATGGCTTTAGAGTTGTCTTTATTTCTCTTTTATTATTAATAAAGTTCAGACGGTACCGCTTCAAAAAAAATTAATTAATCAAATCAATCAATATATGTGGAAGTCTATCGTGATTAGAACTTTATCAAAGGAGTTTGATTTATTTATTATTAGGAATATTATCTCTATGAATTAGAGTTTAATGTATTATGTACTTCTTATGCCTATAAATAGATGATTCATTGAAGGCATTGTATACAAGTATATATTTGAGAATAACACAAATCTCCCTCTTTCTCTCATCTCTTTGTTCTTCTTGTTCTTATTCTTGTTATTCTTTATTTTATTCACAACACGTTATCAGCACGAGTTCGCTCAGAAGATTTTGGTTAAAGATCAAGTTTCATCATCCCTTTAATTTGACGCGTAAACATGAATTTGGTGAGAATCATTGGTGTTTTTATAATCATTCTAAATATAAAGGAAGTATATTATGATTCATCGTTTCGTTTATATATTTCATGATTTAAGGTTTGATTTTTTTGTTAGTATATTATGATTTTTTTGTATAGTTATGATTGTATATATAATCGAATTTGGTATGATTATATGTTATCATTTGATTAAAACCTATATATAATGTATTAGTTATTAGTAATGTTGACAGATAAATAAATAATTTTAAGTTTTATGCCTTTATCTATTTATTTATTTATGAAATGATTAGATTTGTTATAAAAATAACATACAATTATATCAAATGTCTATTTATTATTGACAATGCCAACATTTTCTTATGAAAAAGAAGTGATGTGTTTTTGGTTGTTTAATGATTGGCGTTTATAGTTTGTAACTTAAAGTTTTGTTACATGATAACATATTATTTTATATTTGTGCATTATTAGAGATGCGATCATTAAGTAGTAACATTATTAATTTGTTTAATTTGATTTATATCTCATTTTATGCTTGGTTTATAATTAGGGATTTCAATTCGCAAAAAGTGGTCCAATTTCATACTAATTGATTAAGACAGATATAGATTTTAACAGATCTAGCCAAGCAAATTTTGAACATATTTATTTTTGTTGGTTAAATCATTTTTTTCTTGTTTCTTATAATTAAAGATCAAATTTTATTTATGTTATTCTATGGATAAAAGTTGGTATTTTTAACCGTGTTTTGAGTTTTACATGTATTTAAATGGCTTGGAAAGATATGTGATATAAAGGGACTATGTGAAGTTATCTCGGTCATATGCTATGTCTCTATTGTCCACGAGAGAAAAATCAATATCGGTAAATTTTGGTTTTATTTTTTCTTTATATTATCATTTTAAAGTGCGATAAATCATGATGATTTTGAATTTACAAGAAGATTATTATAAAGTCTATATTTGCTCGAAAGCAATATTTCTTCTTCGTCGAAAAACTCGACCATAGACTTCTCCCAATTTTAAGTTACGAAAAATCGTCTTGATCCAAAAAGTTTTATGGGAGGCATTCTATGAAGTGAATGCAAAGCATGATGTTTATTCCATGCAATTATCAATGATGGGGCATTCCCTGAAGTGAATGCAAGCATGATGTTTATTCCATGCGATTATTGGAACTGTTTCATTCCCTGAAGTGAATGCAAACATGATGTTTAAAGAACCATGTGGACAGGTTTAACAATGCCGCGTACGATGATTAACTCTTTGTTCTCTGTGATAAGGATATGTGAAAAAGTTTCAAATGCCCACTGGCTCTACTCCGTTCCCTGAAGTGAATGTGAGATTATATTATGGAAGAAATAAAAACCACATTAGAAGTTGTGGTCGTGATCGAGGCTATGAATATAGACATGCAAAATATGATCATTTTAAGAATACTTCTACCCACTGGTAGTGAGGTTATAAGGATGACAAGAGTGATAAAGATCATTCTATTGAAGTAAAACTCTTCTTATTACCAATGCGATGTTATAAACCATTGGTCTCGTATGTGTTGTACGTTGAAAAATTAAGAATCATTGAATGATAAAGGAAAGAAAATAAAAGCAAATTTTGTTTGCGAAACATGAAGAAGATGATATTGATCCAACTTTATTTGGACATTGTTGGTCCAACTCTTTTGGACGTTGTTGATTTTCTTATAACCCTCGAAAAAAAAATTATCTTCTAATTATTCTCATAACTTTGAATAGAATTATTTATTTATTTTTATTTATTTTACTTTACATTTATTTATTTTACACATATTAATTATTTACGTTTTATATTTATATTTATATATTATGATATTTATTTATTTTACTTAACATGATTACTTGTCAAATACAATCTATGGTGACGATTTATGCTCAACATAAGCATAAGATATATTTTCCCATTTAAATGCAATGGAATAATGTGAGTACTATATCTCAAAGTACTGAAAATATTGATGCTCTAGAAGAGCAATAAATTCTTGAGAGAAAGCACATTATGAAAAGTGCATAATTGCGAATATTGCAATAATTACCGCTAATGGTAATAATATCGTCACCACTATAAAGTGGAAATTTTAAGAGAGCAATATGAGTTTGCAAAATATCCCCTTGGAAATTATAGATAACATATATTATAAATTGACATTTGAAATAAACCAATATGGATATAAGTTCTGGTAGCCAAAAAGTCAGTTGAAAGCTCTAGGAGAGCTATATATTGCTACCAAAAGATAATTTCAATTGAAATCTCCGAAAGAGCTAAATATATTCCTATTTAAAGGAACAATTTTGATGGTCGTACTAGACATGTACGAGTAAGATTGAATTACATGTTATGGTAAACAAGAAGTTTACAAATTCATAGATATATACACACATATATATAGTTGGCATGATCGGTTAGACCATCTTGATCAATAATGGTATAAAAATTATTGAGATTTACATGCACATGTATTAAAAGAACCTGTAGTTCCTGTGGTGCTTATTCTCAAAGGAATGGATTAAATTCCACTTATTAAAGAACGTGAAGTTCTTGTGTTGCTTAAAGGAATTGATTAAATTCCACTTACTAAAAGAACATGAAGTTCTTGTGTTGTTTGTTCTCAAAGGATATAGATGATCCCACTTACCAAAAGAATTAGAACTTAAAGTTATTGTACTGAAGTTAAGACTGTATGTCTTGCATATATGAACGAAATATGGGCCCATATATCCACAAATGTGGAAAGTTTTATATGATTTTAGTAGATGCATCTACATTGTTTTATCGACTTACAACCAGAAGTTTGTGAGATTGATTCTAAAAAGATTCAGATTATGCAGTTAGACTATTCGTCTTGAAAAGCTAGTGGGTTTATATTTTAGGCTATATCAGTTGTTACAAAGCCTATTGATTATGAAAAATATAGTTTAGCAAAATTTCAGTTGGATGCCTCCTATTTAATAGCTAAACTATGAGAACAAAAGAGTTATTATTTATATGGTGTTTCCATATAGCAACACTTATACGCATCAAGCCAACGAGTTATAATAAACTTCCCGTTATGATTGGTTTTTGGTCAGAAACCATACATTTCTCACTTTATGATTTTTGAATGTGCGATATGAATTGCTCCACCACAACACACAAAATGGGTAAATAAAAATGGTTGAGAATATATATTGAGTACGAGTCTCCTTTTATGTTTAAATTCTTAAACATTAATTGGAGAATCATTTATGACATGATTTTTCTCAACATCAGGGGGAGATAATAATCAGTTGGATAGAGGAAAATGAATTATCATTATCTAGATCCTCGTATATGAACTAGAAGTTCATAAGATAATTCATGTTATTACATGTCAACTGCCATACATATTTACTGACCCAATGAGAGTAATTAAGTCTCATATACCAGCTGAAATGCTCTAAGTTTAAATTACATGTTAGAGCGAGAGAATGTAAATCATGCCTGAAGCATGATAGTTGAAATGGTTCCAATGATCAAAATTCTCGTAAATAGAAAGTGATATGAGATGGTCATATATTGTAGGCGAGTGCTCCTGAAGAGACCCAAGACATAACAAATAATAAAACTCTATAAGAGTTTCAGGTACCTGAAATAAAGATTGAAATCTTGAAGAGATCTCGATGAGTTATGTCCTTACGAGAATGGAACCAGAAAATTGGAAAGTTGTCGACAACAATTTTACAAACAATTTTACATAAAATACTTCTATAGAAGTAAAGAAAGAAATCGATGATCTTGTATAAAATCTATCCAAAATTATAGATATTGATTTGGCCAATGTTGAAAGACGCTTTGAACTTCTAAAATAGAAGTATTTGGACCAACAGTCCAAACACCTAAATGTGTAATGCAAGTGAGGCACAAATAAGTAGTCATAAATACGACTTGAACTATGATTTATGAAAAGTTTTAATTACTTCATGATGGATGTAATTACTTTGGCAGTTTTGAAAATTTTACATGCGTCTAATTATTTGTGGATTCATATTTATCCTTGAAGGATCTAAAATGCTATAAGCATTTGGAAATTTATGAGGAAATTTATTTAGACATGTCTCATGAATATTTTGGCGCATTTGATATAATCGCCTTAGTGAATACTAATTGAGAAAATACTATAAGAATGATCAGATTTCCTTATGTATTTTATAAATGAGTTTGGATCAAGATCCATTATGATAATTTTAGAACTCCTAAAGAGCTTCAAATTGGAAACTCATGAAGTACTTTCAAATACAAGTACTTGAATCTTGACATCAAGTTTATCTCGACCTGAAGATCGAGCATTTTTATATATTTTTTTTGTCTATGAATAGACATAAGCTGAAATAATCTTAAAGAAGATTCAATATGAATAGAGCATATCTATTGAGTATCCCAATAGTTGTAAGATTGTTGGATGTGAATAAAGATAATTATATCTTTTCTTGGTCTTGAAGCACTATATATTAGTTGGTCAAGAAATATCTATGAATATACAAAGATCATTACATTTAGATCTTCAAACATTCGTTGATGCCTCCTCAAATGTCGTAGAAATAATTGTTATGCACGAGGCAAACCAAACGATGTGTTTGGCTAAGACTATTGACCCAACATATCCAAAAGATATGTGGATTTACTTTTACAAGATATGATAAAAGCTATCTTGTGTAAAGATAACACAAGATGTATATCTCAGTTTGAAAGTGGATACATCATGGAACATATTACTCCAAAGTTTCATCCCTCACGATCTTTAGAAAAATGATATTCAAGATTAAATTATGAAGATTCAAAGATCTTCTGTGATGTTTGCATGAGGGAGAGTAAATATGCGTTGCACTCTTTTTCCCTTAACCGAGGTTTTGTCCCAATGGGTTTTCCTGGTAAAGTTTTTAATGAGGCAACATGTTATGCGTATAAAAAAATGTGTGTACTCTTTTTCCTTCACTAAAGAATTTTTTTTCCCACTAGGTTTTTATCTTAGTAAGGTTTTAACGAGGCACATTATCTTCATAGACATCCAAGGGGGAGTGTTATAAATATTTATCTATGTGGATGTCTATCATGATTAGAACTTTATCAAAGAAGTTTGATTTATTTATTATTAGGAATATTAGAGTTTAATGTATTATGTACTTCTTATGCCTATAAAATAGATTCATTGAAAACATTGTATACAAATCTATATTTGATAATAATACAAATCTCCTTATTTCTCTCATCTCTTTGTTTTTCTTGTTCTTTTTTATTTTATTCACAACATATACTCATTTATCAACTAATATAAATAAAATTGGGTTGGCACAGATTCCTAAGATGTTTCTGATTTTCCCGCCTACTCAATTAATTCAAAAATTCATTCCCCCTTTTATTTTGGAAGCCACCGACGAGTCGTTCACCCACACACTCATTATTAAACCCTTCATTTCCCCTTCCCTTTCATCAGCTGCCAAAGCCCCAAAACCATTCGCCTTCATTTCCCGCCCTTCAAATCACAACTCTCCGCTCAACCCCTCAAGCCGGCGCCGCTCCGCCGGAAGACTGGTCGTCGGAGTAGTTCTCCGGCACTCCGTGTAACCATTGTACACTGATCTGAACCCTTAGAGTACCGTCGTTTTTGGTCAAGGGTTCTTCTTTATCGTCTCAACCAGTCATGCCGAGCAAGCGGGAAACTTCTAATTCTACGGAGGAGGCCGGTTCGATCAAGAGTCAGACTCGGTCAAGCCAGAGAAATCGAAACGCCATGTCGAAGCCTGTGTACGATGAAACCATCAATATCGTTGAAGATGAAAGCTGTGAAGTCTCCCATGGGGGTAAGCGCAAGAAAAGTTCTGCCTCTGGTGCTGACAACGCCTCCAAGAAGTCTAAACCAAGTCTAGAGAAAACGACGCCGTCTAAGGCGAACAACGATGAAGCTGTGCTCCGCAACGGTAGTGAGAGCGAAAGCAAAACATCACCGAAAAGTTTGAAAATGACGAAAAAAGCAGACGTTGTTGATGGCGCCGCCGCCGAGGAAGCCATGTTTATTGGGGAACCCGTTGCTGATGAGGAAGCAAGGCAGCGATGGCCGAAACGCTATCAGGGAAAGGTATAAGTAATCATATCATTTATTATTTTTTTTTTGGAAAAAAGTAGAAATGTTTTGAAAATTGATATTTTTCACAAGAAGATAAATTAATCTTTACTTCTTTTGTCATTAGGGAGCAAAACGAGTTGTGACTACGAGTCCCAAAGAGTAAGTAAATGCATTTATTATCTAATTAATTAAAGGGTGTTTGCTAATGTTGTTATTATCTTGAATAACTGAAATTTTTCTCAAAGAACACGCTGTGTCTGTTACAAGATAATTAAAAGTTTTTGTTGGGCAGAGTTTAAAGAGAATTGGAAGGATGAAAAATTAAAGTCAGGTTGAGCTGAAGAATGAAAGAAATAATTAAGCTTTGAAAAAAATTAGCTTTTCCTAAACATTTTTTTCTTTAATTTTTTATATCAAGCACATTCAATATTTGTTTTAAAAAATATATAATAAAACCCCACTCCCTTATTACACTAGCAGAACAATTAACCAGGACCCTACTAGAAGATATTCTACTAACAATTACCCGTTGTATTTTCAAGAGTAGAAACTCAACCTGCCTATTATTGTTAAGGTGAGTTCTCCTTTAATTTGTACAGACTAATAAGCGCATTCTGCAAAAATATGGTCCCTGATTTTGTCAGAACAGCTAACCGAGATATAAAGGAGTGCCTTGGGATGGCAGGGCCTCCCCAGACCACTTTATACCAAGGGATTTTACTATGCCCCTGTCTTATCAGCTCACATACTTTGTTAGCTTTGAAACAGTCGGGAGGGTTCATCTGCTGTAACAAGCTTGGGTTCGAGTAGTTTTTTCCATGCCCAGCTATTCCCTTGCTTTGCTTGACAATCCCATAAGCTACCGCCTTTGAGAATGTAGGCATTCACCCATGCAACCCATATAGAACTGTCCTGTGTCAGCAAAAGCCATAGATTTTTTTTATCATGCAAGTTTGATTCCATTCCTGGATATCTTTAAATCCTAAACTACCTTCATTCTGGTGAAAATAAATATTTTCCCAACTAACTCTTGGCCCTGTAGCTGAGTAACTATTTTTTGTTACTTTTTAAGAAGTAAAAATACTGTGCACCAGATTTTTTGAAGGTTGAAAGTGACTGACAGTAGCAGTTGAACTCATATGGGTAATTTTATGGGTAATTTTGAAGATAATAACAAAGGGTGTTTGTTTTTATCTTCAAAATTGTTGTCTTCATTTTCCCCCTTTTCATTTTATACCATGAAACATGTTTTGGTTAGCAACAAGTGGTTGCAAAATTTTTATTGAAACTTTTTGGGTTTTGGCTTCTGATTTCGACATTACATAAAAACAAAATAAAAAGTTGGCTTTTGAGGTGGAAGTGGTTAATGTTAATACCTGCATGAATTGTCAATGGACAACTTTTCGTGGTTAATGTTTGCCTAACAATTAACATTTGTCAAATTATAACTTTTACTATAGTTTTCAGAGTATGTATCCTTAGTCTTTCAATTTATTTTGTGCAGCGGCTCTGATTCAGAAGAGGTTATTCAAGCTCGAAGGCATTATACACAGGCAAAAGTGGATGGTTGTGTGATATATAACCTTTATGATGATGCTCATGTCAAAGTGAGAATATTTTTCATATTTCTTATTTATTGTGTTTTTCTAAATTCTTTTACAATATTTAAAATCATCTTAGTCTTGTGCATTTGTTGGATTGATTCTTAGATATTCAGTAATTATAATTTTATTTAAATTGATTGTTGACGATCCCTCTCAAGATTTTATCATCCCTAGAGTTGAACATTGTTTAGGTTCTATTAGGAATTAAATTCCTTTTCCCCCATATCATTGTTCAAGATGCTAGACAATATTCAAAATCTGGTAAGCTTGGCAGGTTTAGGGTATCTAGAGTTGCTATTCTGGATTCTTTTTGATAAACGGTTATGCTGCTGAGTAAGACCTGTGTGGATTTACTCATAGCGACATCGATTGATCATTTTGTAACAAAAATCGGCCTAGCTGAAATAAGATTGTTCTGTGCTTGAGCTAGGAGCATACCTTTTATGTATATGCAAATATTTGTATTTGTTTCATCAAGGTTTGAGTGTTGTTTATGTCTAATTGGGGTGAATTTCATCTCTTAACTTTCACTCGGTCAATTCTTGAATTAATTGTACTACTGTTAATAAATTTATAGGCTGAAGAAGGAGAAGATAACTATATATGTAAAATTGTTGAGATGTTTGAGGCAGTTGATGGAGACTTGTATTTCACTGCGCAATGGTTTTACAGAGCTCGAGACACTGTAAGCTTTTTCTTGTGCTTTATTTCTATTATTTTTTTGCAGCTTTGTTTTAACATTACATATGATTATTTTTCCAGGTACTGAAAAAATTAGGGCACCTTATTGATAAGAAGCGTGTGTTCTTTTCAGAAATTCAAGATGACAATCCACTGGATTGTCTTGTTGAAAAACTTAACATTGCGAAAGTATCATTGAATGTATGTTTCTTGTACTTTTTGTTTTCTTGGTTTGTGTCTTTCATTGTTTCATCATGCTGAGTTGCTATCCTCTTTTAGGTTGATGTAGAAGCAAAGAAGAAAGAGATTCCTTCCTGCGACTATTATTGTGATATGCTATATAAGTTGGAATGTTCATCTTTCACTAACTTGCCTCTAGGTAGTTGTTATTTCTTTGATTCCCCTATCTTTGTTGTTCTGTTGTATGCCGAAGAGCAATTAATAGTTCTAATTTGTTTCAACTTTTAATATTTTCTTTTCTTTCTAATCATAGAAGAGAAAACAAATGTTAGTGAAGAAGCTTCATCAACAATCTCTGAAGACAATCTAGATAATGTAGTTGGTTCAAATAATAGTCATGAGGATGCTTCATTGTTAGATTTGTATTCTGGCTGTGGAGCAATGTCTACTGGCTTGTGTCTTGGGGCAAATATGGCTGGTTTAAAACTTGTGACCGTAAGTTATTTTACAAATCTTAGATACTGTTTTAAGTGATTTATATATGCTTATGATGCTTTTTTTGTTTTGTTTTTTTGGAATGATTTTAGAGATGGGCTGTGGATATAAATGCATATGCATGTGAGAGTCTCCAATGGAATCATCCTGAAACATTGGTAAAATCTATTTATATAATTTATTGTGTCATTTATTTTTGTTATATATAACATGTAAAAACTTTTGGTGAAATACCTGTTTTATCAGGTTAGAAATGAACCTGCTGAAGATTTTTTAGCATTATTAAAAGAATGGGAACAGCTATGTGCTTCATTTTCTTTGTCAAAATCTGAGAATCTGGAAAATCAGTCTTTCAACTCATATGACAATGAAGATGATGGCAATGATGAAGTTGAAGATGAAGATGGAAATGGTGGTAGTGATGGTGAAGTGTTTGAAGTTGAAAAATTTCTTGCCATATGTTATGGTGATCCGAAGGGGAAAAATGAACGCCGGTTACATTTCAAGGTATTTATGCTTTATCATAACTATTACTTCTAATAGAATTGTCAGTGTCATCAGTTCATGGGAAATCAGTCTTTTTTCTTTGATTATTTGTTTAGATTTGTTTTCAAATCCTAGTTGTGCAACTACTTTTATAATTTTAATTATATCATCCCTTTGATAGGTTCGTTGGAAGAATTATGGGCCAGAGGAAGATACTTGGGAGCCCTTAGAAGGATTGGGGTATGCAGATAGTATGATCATGTATTTAATACCTACATATGCAAACTTGTATCTAAAATTTAACCCCTTTTTAACAGCGATTGTCGAGAATGCTTGAAGGAATTTGTTACAGCTGGCTTTAAGTCAAAAATTCTGCCATTGCCCGTAAGCTTCTCTTATGCTTATCTATGCTAATTTTTCTTGAACTATTTTTCATTAAATGGAATGCCCTTGTAAATTATTTTAATTTGACTATTCATTTACTTTTAAGGGCTCTTTGAATACATGATTTTTTTTAAAAGTTGGGTGGGAATTGGGTGGGGCTGGAATATTTTTACATTCCTTACTTTGTCCCTAACACTTGCGGTTACAGTTTTGGGGAAATCTATTAAATGCTTCAGGAATTTTTCATCCCAAGCCTTTTCTCATGGATCCATGCAGTTTTCAGAGAATCTCCATTTCCAAAAAAAAGTAAACAAAATTACTATTTTATTGACCAAAATGAATGGCTAATTTAGTTTAAAATATAAACTTTGTATACTTCGACGGGAAGCAGTAATATGATATGCTGAAGATTGAAAAGGTTTTAGTGGTTAGATGTGAGAGAAAGTTAAAGTGATAATAATATAGTTAAGGTTTTTATTAAATATATATATATATATATATTTAAAAATCTTGTAAATATTGTGGATCCTTGTCGATATTTTTGGGATCACAGGGTGAAGATTTCAATTATTTTCCATCCTCGTCTGTTTAGATCCCCACAGTTTTTGGATATTTCCCACCTTTGTGGAGTATTTCCTCAATCCACAGCATAAATCTTGCTTTTCTTATGATTTATAAATTTATTATATTATTTTCTACTAGGGTGATGTTGATGTGATTTGTGGAGGGCCTCCATGCCAAGGCATCAGTGGCTTTAATAGGTTCAGAAACAAGGATAACCCTTTGCAAGATGAAAAGAACAAACAGCTTCAGGTTTTCATGGACATAGTGGAGTACTTGAAGCCAAAGTATGTTTTGATGGAGAATGTTGTTGACATTGTAAAGTTTTCTGAGGGATTTCTCGGACGCTATGCCTTGAGTCAACTTATTCATTTAAACTACCAAGTCCGAATGGGAATGATGGCAGCTGGTGCTTATGGTCTTCCCCAGTTTCGTATGCGTGCTTTCTTCTGGGGTGCTCGTCCTAATGAAGTGAGTTTTGTTTTTTTAGCACAGTAGAGTAACTAAAATCAATAAATAGGCCGAATACAAAATGTTAGAAATTTTGTTTAATTGAATTTTGCTGTTCTCAGACATTGCCACAATATCCACTGCCAACACATGATCTGATTGTAAGAGGTGTCATACCTCTTGAGTTTGAGGTAACAAAACCCTTGGTCTTTGATTTTATTTCTTAAATGCTTCCATGTTCTCACAGCACTTAATAATATGCAGATGAATACTGCCGCTTGGTCTGAAGGGCAGAAACCAGAGTTGGAAAAGAAACTTCTTCTAGAAGATGCCATATCTGACCTTCCACCTGTATGCTCTAAGATTTCTTGAAGTTACTTTTTTCATTGCTTTTCTACTTCATTGATAAGTAACATTTGAAATGTTTATCTGATTCAATTATGCATGTAGGTCGGAAATTATGAGGATCGAGATGAAATGGACTATGGCAACGATCCTAAAACAGAATTTCAGCGATTCATTAGATTAAGCAGGGACGGTAGGTAGACTTTACAAATTTGCTATTTATTCACGTGTGGGATGGGGTAGTGGTTAGAGCAGGTGTTGTTCCATTTTGACTTATTGCAGTCTCATTTCTTTATTTGCTTTGTAGATATGCCTGGTTCTTCAAGGGCAAAATCTGGAAAACATTTGCTCTATGATCATCGTCCACTTCAACTTAATACGGATGATTACCAACGAGTTTGCCGGATTCCGAAAAGGAAGGTATCACATTTCTATCTCAACTCATTTAGTTATGTATTCTATTAGATTCTTCTTCACTTGCTAACTTTATTCATCTCTTTTGCATTCCATTGATTTAGAAAGCAAATTTCAGAGACTTACCAGGCGTTCTAGTTAAGGCTGATAACAAGGTGGAATTGGATCCTGATGTAGAGAGGGTTTACCTGGAATCCGGGAAACCATTGGTATTCTTTACATTTCTAATTCTTCTCTTCTACGTTCCTTGGACTTCATGTCTATCTCTTCTCATTTTCATAAACAATTACAGGTCCCTGACTATGCCCTGACTTTTGTTGGTGGAACATCATCCAAGTGAGTGTTTTTGTTTTTCATTTTTCTCAGACAAAAAATTGTTTGAATCCAATAACCTCACTTATTATGGAATTTTGTAGACCATTTGCTCGTCTATGGTGGGATGAAACTGTGCCAACAGTGGTCACTAGGGCAGAACCTCATAACCAGGTTATGATTTATGCACACACACATACATGTTAAGATTTTGAAATCATATTTACCTTACAAACTTGACTGAGATTCAATGATTTGATTGTCATAACAGGCTATATTACACCCTGAACAAGATCGTGTCCTCTCGATTCGTGAGAATGCACGGTTACAAGGCTTCCCTGATTACTACAAGCTTTTTGGCCCTGTTAAGGAAAGGTACTTGTACACGGCATACTTTTTGCCCCCCTCCCCCCTTTGGTTTCAAACAATGAAATGCCTGTGCTGGAGTTTGAATCATGTTACCATTTATGAATTCGAATTTGTATGATTTGAATAGGTACATTCAAGTCGGGAATGCGGTTGCAGTGCCTGTATCTCGAGCTTTAGGATATGCCCTGGGATTAGCTTACCAAGGTAAAGTTTCCAGTGCTGAACCGCTAATGAAACTTCCTCCCAGATTTCCCAACTTAGTGGAGAAAACTTCTTCAGAGTCGTCTCAAGATAATTCTTAACCTTTTTTTCCCATTTAATCATATGTAATTGTGTATTAGTTTTATGTATTTTTTCTTGCAAAAAAAAAATGTGTATTAGTTTTCAGATTTCGAGAAACATTTCTCCTGTTATTCAGAGTATTTAGAAGTAGTTTAGAGCCTTCAAACTTCGTGGTTCGGATTGTAATAATTTATTACGGTTTAGGCCATTTTGGAATATTAGATTGTAATTTTGTTGTTCAATTAAGTTGGATTTGATTTGATTTTGGAGGTTTGAGCTTAATTTTACGAGGTTGATTTTTACTGTTATCAAATATATTACTAATTACAATAAATATTTGTAGGATGTAAATATGAATATTTGATAATAATATCATTAGTAATATATGTTCATTTTTACAATACACATTTTGTAAATAAAATTATTAATGTCATATTTTTTTTGAAAGGTATTAATGTCATATTTGAATGTTGGTTATTGTGCAAGAAAGATAAATGAGTAAATAAATGACGTTAGAGACAAGGTTAAACTAACCCCTTAATTATGGGAAATTGTTAATAAAAATTTATATAACAATACATTTGATCTTTATTGTTTATATATTTTATCAATTTAAAATTTTATTTTAATTTATTGATTATCACTCATGTCACCTGATAAATTATAAAATAAAATTTTAGTAAGACGGATGAGCTCTAATCATTAAGCATAATGCATTTGTTGGTTTGAATTTTACAATTATAAATGTTGTAAGTCGACATCGACTGCTACTGCAGGTTTCGGTTTAATCTTGTGAAGTGCTAGTTTTCTTGAATTGGTATAGGGAAGATCGTTTTTTTGGGGTGTTTGTCTTCGGTTTATGGGGCAAGTGGACTCCGTTTTTTGTCTGTTTATGCTGGGCTTGTGTTTATCGGGTGTATGGAATGCTTCCTTTGCCTGTGACTGAAACCAGTGATGGGGAGTAAAGGTTTATTTGACTTTGCGGATTTCAGTCTGATTATGACGAGTTTGGTCTAGAACTGGGCCTCTTATCATTCGAAACCCCATACTTTAGGAGTGTCTTCTCTCTGCTGGAATTACGGCCTTTTGGTTTAGGGTGAGACGACTTCTTCGGTTTTTTCAAATCTCTGAGGTGCGGCAGTTCCCTATTTAGGTGACCTGGGGCTCTGGTTACAACGGCTCTTGTATCCTCGCTGTCATGTCTACTCTAGCGTGGAATGTGAGTGGTTTGGGAAATCGCAAAACTGTTAGAGCCCTTCATAACTCCGTGAAAAAACACAGACCGGCTATAATCTTTCTTAGCGAAACAAAACAGAAAAAGAGATACTTAGAGAAAATCCGAATGAATATGAAATTGAACTCATCCTTCTATGTGGAGCCGAGAGGAATAGCGGTCGGGCTTGCCCTGTGGTGGTCTGATGAAGTGACCATGTCTATTCTCGACTTCTCCAAGAACTTCATTATACTAAAGTGGTCTTTCAATACGGAGACGAGTGGTTTGAAACTTTTATCTATGGTCCCCCTTACAAAGACGAAAAACAAGCGTTTTGGGAGAGGTTAACGAAGCTCAGAAGGTCAACAAATGATAGATGGCTCATAATAGGGGACTCCAACATGGTGACCCGGCAAGAGAAAAAGGAAGGGGGTAACCCTTTCAGTTCCGAAGAGGCTAAAGACTTCCTCGACTTTATAAACTTACCGGGTCTTATTGAAATCCTAATAAAAGGGGGCAACTTCACCTGGTTCAACCAACGAAGCGGTGCAAATTCCATTCTTGAAAAACTGGATCGGGTGCTGTGCTCAACTGAATGGAGCCTAGCTTTCCCCAAAGCTTTGGGGATCATGGATATTGCTATTGCATCCGACCATGCCCCAATTATCTTGTTCACCAAGGGAATTCCCAGAAAAGTTAAGAAGGACTTCAAGTTCAAAAATAAATGGCTTCTAGAAGATGATTGCACCCAAACTGTTACCGAAGGATGGCAAGATCTCCAGGGAGGGAGAACTGTCTCTGGTTTTGGAAGGAAAATTCGAAGCACTAGGAAAGCCCTTATTAGGTGGAGCAAAATGAAGACGAAGCTACAAAATGAAAAGAAGAGGGAGTTGGTAACCAGGATCAAACAACTCCAAGGAAAGAAACTCAACAGCTCGGAGCTGGAAGAGATTAAACGGCTGAAGAAAGAGCTAGATTCTGAATGGGAGAGGGAGGAGAGGTATTGTTGGCATCAGCGGTCCAGAGTTAATTGGCTTAAATGGGGAGATAGAAATAGCAAATTTTTCCATGCCACAACCATCCAACACAGAAGAACTAATTCCATTATTAGTTTGAAAAGAGATTATAGATCTTGGATGGAAGAACCTGCATATATCGCAAGTCACTTGACGATGTACTTTCAAACTTTGTTCTCAAAAGACCCCTCTATTGCCTACCAAGACCTCAAAGAGTACATTCCTCACGTGGTAACCGAGGGGATGAATGAGGAGCTGAGCAAAGAAGTGTCTGAGGATGAGATTAAGAAGACAGTTTTTGATCTGGGAGTGTCCAAGGCGCCTGGGCCCGATGGTTTTCCGGGCAGTTTCCATCAAACGTTCTGGGGAACTATCAAAAGGGATCTCATTGGGATGGTCTCGTCTTTCTTCAAATAGGGTATATTGGACTCCGGACTAAACAAAACAAACATTGTTCTCATCCCCAAGAAACCAAACCCATCTGAAGCCTCCCACTTTAGATCCATTAGCCTATGCAATTTTTCGCTCAAAGTCATTACTAAGATATTGGCAACGAGACTGAAGAAGTTCCTCCCGGACATCATCCCATACCATCAATCAGCTTTTGTACAAGGAAGATCTATCCACGACAACATCATTCTTGCTAACGAAGCCTTCCACGCAATCAAACGGGCAAAAAAGAGCAAGAAGGGGATCATGGCTCTGAAAATTGATCTCGAAAAAGTTTATGACAAAGTGGACTGGGATCTCTTGCGTTTTGTCATGAATAGTATGGGATTTCGAGAGTGGTGGGTGGATAGAGTGATGAAATGTGTCTCCTCCATTTCTTTTTCCCTGGTCTTAAATGGGGAGAAAGTTGGGGACTTTCCTGTTGGCCGGGGCTTGAGACAAGGAGACCCCCTATCTCCTTTTCTTTTCACTTTTATCTCGAGTATTCTGTCCTGGATTGTGGAAAAGAAGGTCAATCAAGCCAGGCTTGAAGGCCTTAGAATCAAGAGACGCTGCCCGATTCTCAGTCACTTGTTGTTTGCAAACGATTGCCTCATGTTTTCTGGAGCGAATAAGGAGAATTGCGAAGCAGTTCTGCGAGTCCTTAATCTCTTCCAACAATCTAAAGATCCACCTTTGCAATGTTCTGGGTTTCTGATCAATAGATGGAGATAATAAATATCTTGGCCTTCCTACTGTTTGGGGAAGAAGCAAAAATGAGGCTTTGGCGTTCATTAAGGAAAAGGGTCCAGAATAGACTCAGGGGATGGAAAGCCAAATTCTTAAACCAGGCTGGGAAGGAAGTCCTTATCAAGGCGGTCGCCCAGGCAATCCCCACCTATGTCATGCAATGCTTCCTCCTACCAGTTACCTTTTGTGATGAGCTCAACTCACTTGTAGCAAAGTTTTGGTGGAATAACTGCGGAAACTAAGAACTTTCAATAGAGCCCTTATCGCGAAGATCGCTTGGAAGCTGGTGAAGCACCCGGATTCCTTGCTTGCTCAGACTCTCCGAGGTATATATTTTCCCTATGGAAACATATATGAGGCTCCCAAGTGCAAAAATTCCTCTTGGGCTTGGGCAAGCATTAGGGAAGGTATTGAGATAATCATGAAAGGATCACTGTGGATGGTAGATGTATTTCGACATGGTATGATAATTGGATCCCAAAACTGCACAGCTATAAGATCTCCTCCCAACCCTCACCAAATCACCCTTTTCCCTCTGTTAGTAGTCTGATGAATGGAGACCATCGATCTTGGGACAAGTCCAAAATTGAAGGCCTTTTTTCACCAAAGGAGGCAGAAGCGATCATGGCTATTCCTATTGGAGGACCAGGTATAAAAGACAAACTCATTTGGGCAGTAACAAAGAATGAGGAATACTCGGCCAAGTCAGGGTACCATTTCAATGAGGAAAATACCGAACCTATGGAAGAACCTTCCTCTAGCAACTCCCCGGCAAACAATAAAGCCTTTTGGAAATCCATCTAGGACTTGAAGGTGTCGTCCAAAATCCGCTCCTTTCTATGGAAACTCTGCCACAATATTGTCCCAACCAAAAGTGCTATAGCGGCTCGGTTTCATGGCAACTTTCAAGATTCAGATCTGTGCCCTAGATGCGGGGATCATAGGGAACCCGTTGATCATATCCTATTTTTTTGTCCGTTCGCACAAGCAGTGTGGAAGGCCCCAGGCTTTAGTTATGAACCGTCTGCTTTGGGCTTTCCAGGTTTTCCTAGATGGTGGAGTAAGATCTTGGAATTCCGTAAACTAAGAAATTTTGGCGATGGTTGTGCTCTTATCGCTTTTCTTCTGTGGGCTATCTGGAAATCGAGGAATGCTCTGGTCTTTGAAGGTAGAAAGGATATCTTTTGGGAAGTGTGGCTGCGAGCAGAACACGACTTTAAGGAATTCTCTCAAGCTTCGAAGACTGCCTCCCTAGAGAAAACTAATCGCCCGATGGAACCGAGCACATGGTCCCCTCCTCCACCAAATATGGTTAAGATCAATTGTGATGCAGCTTTGACTGCTACACCGGTAAGGATACGGTGGTGGCTCTCGCACGTGACTAGTCGAGATCTGTTATTCAAGGTCTTTCAGCACCAACTTTAGCTCCAAGTGCAGCGGTGGCAGAAGTTATCGCCATCAGACTGGGGCTTTCCCTAGCCTCCATGATTGGCGTGCCGGATATCATCATAGAGGCTGATTGCCAAGCAGTTATTCAGAGACTTTGTTCGGGTTCTCACTTCGATTGGGTTTCTCCCGCTGTGAAGGAAGACATTAGAGCTCAGGCAAATTCTTTTGGCTCCTGTGCTTTTTCGTTTGTCCCTCGATCTTGTAATCAGGCTGCAGACTGTCTTGCTAAAGTTGCTAGAAATACTCTTTGTCAAACTTTTTGGGATCTGATATGCCCCCACATGTACGTTTGTTTCTATGATTTTGTGATTAATGAAATCTTTTCCTTTTGATAAAAAATGTTGTAAGCCGACATAGCGTATATCATTAGTTATTGTTTGTCGTCGATTGTGATAGAATGCCTCTAACCTAACCTCTTATTTTTTTAAAAAAATTTTAAAACAAATTTGACTACAATATCTTACGAAAACCCTTTTTCAATTATCTTTCCAATGTAAATTAGTTATTGAAGAAAAATAATGGCCGAATTTTTAGAATAAGATAAAGAGTTTGAATTTGATGGCCAAACTTGAGGGATTGTTGGAGAGGAAAGTCGTATGAGAGGGCGAGAGAAAGATGAGTGGGGAAGATGTAGAGGTTGAACGAGTTGATCAGAAGATCAAATAAGGTGGCTATATCGGACTAGGCTCGTATTTGGATCAACTTCAGTAAGATTATTAGATTTTAAATTTAGATTTTGATTTGGTTTGGGCTAGGTTGAACACGAACAAAGATAGTATCTATAATGATAGATAAAAAAACTAGTGTGCATTTATTATTACTATAATCAAACGGCTGTTGAGGCTCGAACGGCTGTTTGCAGAAGCTAAAAAATTCAGCTACTAGCAAACGACTATATAGGCGTTAAAAATGGTGTTAAACTGCCGTTCACAACTCAGTTGGCTATTTGGCAAGAAAATGATGGATAAACGCTCGTTTAGGTTGCTAAACGCAACAAAAAACGGGTTTAAGTCTAGTTTAACCTAACTTATTGATTTAATTTACTTTATATTAAATTTTTTTAAATTAGTGATTATAAGGATGCTCATATTGTCTTATTTTGTATAAATTTAAATATAATATTTACCTAGAAAATATAATATTTCTACTAAATCAAAAAACTATAAAAATATTTTCAAATTTAAATAAAAAAACGAATGTTTAAGTCTACTCATATTCATTATATGAATTTAGTTTTAACTTTTTATAAGGAAAATAAAATGAGTTGTTTGAAATCAAACTCGATAATATCAATTAGAGTTAAAACGATGTGATTTGCTAATATGCTACAAACTTGATCAATATGAATTTAATTTTTTGATTTTATATAATTTAGTCACTAAATTAAGGGTGTCATATAAAAACATATTGTTCTTATCGAGTTTAAAAGTTGTAAATGGAATAAGAATTAGGAAGATTGTCTTGTAAATAATGTGAGCTGGGTTGAAAGTGTGATCTTTGTAATGAACATTTACAATATTTGAATTGAATTAGTTATTAATAGATCAAATGCACGTGATTATAAAAGAATATGATTAAGATAGTTTAACATACCAAAATATAAAAACTGGTGTAGTTGAAGGTCTAAATTTTGTATGAAGCCAATTAAAATTGGGTAATTATTTTATGCATCGGTAGTTTAATTCTTCCCACAAACATGATTAATATCACTAAAAAATAAAAAATTTAAACCCTAACCGTAAAATCCTAAATTATAAATACTAACCCCTAAAACATGAATTATAACCCTAAATCATAAATTTTAAACCATACAACCTAAATCCTAAACTATAAACTAAACTCATTTATGAAAAATAAATATTCCACCGTAAGTGTATAGAATATTTCCCATTAAATTTTGGATTTGTATTTCATACATTGGACGTAGAAATAGAAAGTTTCCACAAACGTCTTAAATTTAGAGTTTTAAGAATTTATTTTAAGGCTTAAAATTTAAGGCTCGTGATTAGAATTTATAGTTTATCTTGTAAATAATGGGAGTTGGGTTGAAAGTGTGATCTTTGTAATGAACATCTACAATATTTGAATTGAATTAATTGATTGATAGATCAAATGCATGTGATTATAAAAGAATATGACTAAGATAGTTTAACATACAAAAATATAAAAACTGGTGTAGTTGAAGGTCTAAATTTTGTATGAAGCCAATTAAATTTGGGTAAGTATTTTATGCAGTGATAGTGAATTTTTTCCCACAAACATGACTAATTTCACTCAAAAAATAAAATTTTAAATCTTACCCCTAAAATCCTAAATCATAAACGATAACCTCTAAAACATGAATTATAACCTTAAATCATAAATTTTAAACCTTACAACATAAACCCTAAACCTTAAACTAAACTCATTTATGAAAAATAAATATTCTACTGTCAGTGTATAGAATATTTCTCATTAAATTTTTGATTTGTATTTCATACATTGGATGTAGAAATAGAAAGTTTCCACCCGCGTCTTAATTTTAGGGTTTAAGAATTTATTTTAAGGTTTAAGATTTAGGGCTCGTGATTAGAATTTATAGTTTATGTTTAAGGATGTAGGTTTTAGTCTATAAATCTTAAATTCTAACCCTAAACACTAAATCATAAATACAACTCTTAAATTCTAATTCCTAAACACAAACTCATAAACTTTAAACCCTAAATTAAATTTTTTAAACTTAAAACTTAGACGTTTTTAAAAACTTCGATCTACATAGAGTAATTACCCTAAAATTTTATATAAACCCGGACACGTCTAAACCTGGAAGGCAAATAGGATAGCCACCTTCTCGCCTCGTCGGGAACCTTAACCAGCTTTGCTGCCGTGGTGCCTAAGCGTCTATTTCATATCGTTGGAAAATGGAAGCTCTAAGAGCAACATATGGAGATGACGCCTCATCGGACTCCGACTCCGACTCCGAGGTCCCCTCTCCGCCGACTCTTCCCGCCAAATCGAAAACCCAAACGGAGGAGACACTCTCGGCCCCTCTCCCTCCGCCTCCTGTTTCCCTCCTCCACCCTCCCAATTCCCTTGGTAATTCAAACTCCTCTCAACTTCCCATCATTTTAAATTGCTAAAATTTACAATCTTTGTTATACCCATCAACTGTTTCTTTTTGACAATGGAAAAAGGCTCGTTGGATTACTTGCAAACTGGTCAGCCCAGCAGAGTCAGAAGCTTCCCTCACATCGAAGGCAACTATGCTTTGCACGTCTACATTCCAGGTGCCTTCAATTTGTTCAAACAGAAAACTTAATTTCTTCATCAACAATATTGAATGCCTTTGGTTTTCTTTACCCCTGTTATTTCAGTTCTTATACCGTCTGTTTCGAAGAAAGAGATGGGTCAGTTTTTGAAGAAAGTTTCATCCTTTGTTCCCGCTCTCCATATTGTGGATATTGATGTTCCATTGGATGTACTGTGCAAAGAAGAACATAAGCTTGAGCAAGTTGCCTTGGGAAGGGAATTTCACATAAGTTTAGGACGGACTGTTCCTATTAGAGTTCACCAGATTGACTCTGTTGTAACAATGCTTCGCCAGAAGCTTCAGTTTCTAAAGCGGTTTGATTTCTATCTTTATGTTATTCTTTGTTCCATTGCTTAAAAAATGTATGTTTTTTTTTTCTCTTTCTGATTTCCAGGATATGGTTTCCGTCTTTTCTCTTGTTGCAAATAGGTATTGGATTGATTTTAACAAATGGGAGGTTTTCGTCAATGACGATAAATCGCGCACCTTTCTTTCACTTGAAGTGGTTACTGGAGGATTAGCTGAGGTAAGTATGCTGGATTTCCTTTCATCTTTTGCTGAAAATTGAAATGCTAATTCCTTGTTGAGCTTGCTTTCGCTTTGATCAGCCACTGTTTGGATATGTGGACATAGATAATGTATTTTTTTCCAAGTTATGTTTCTTAACTTGAAACATAGATAATTTTCCTTTCCGTATGCAAGTTTACCTTTGATGTTACACTATGCATTCTAATATTATTGTTCGAATGATGACTAATTACTTGCTAGATAAATATATGTTTCAACATTTCAAGGGCTATCATGTTAATAACTATTTTTGTGTATTTCTTGCCCTTCAAGATGTTATTTACTGCTGTTAGTTTATCATGCATCATGAACGATGATGTACAATATAATTAACGAGCCTGTGCCGGGAAACATGGTTGCAAAGTATATTTTGTATCTGAGCGTGCAGTATAACTTCTTTATAACTTTTTCTAATATGAACATGTTAAAGTGAGAACTGAGAAGTGGTTGTCTAAAAGTGGTATAAAGATTTAGAGATCGATGCCTCAATCGGAGTAAAAATTCTACATCATTTTTACTTGCACTGGTTTGTCATGCTGATCAGATATTTGTATCTGCTTTGAGTAGGATGTCTGTCTTTTGTAGATCAAATCGGGATGCTCATCTTGAAAGTTTTATTTCTTACTGTTCTTTTAATTTTAAAAATATGGTATTACTTGGTTGCAATTGATTCTCAGATAACTAAGCAAATTCAAGCTGTTAATGAGGTTTACAAGCTTCACAATCTTCCGGAGTTCTATAAGGTTCGGGCTGTAATAAATTAATTGCTCAGTCTAGTCAATACTTCATAAGATTCAGAGCAACGATCTTATATCATATTGTTTGTCAATATACAGGATCCAAGGCCTCATATATCCTTGGCTTGGGCACTAGGAGACGTTAGCGGTTCCCTTAAGAAAGTGGTCGAGGAAGAAACAAAGTCTTCTGGCTTCAGAGGTTCCTTACAGAATCGTATTTGCACGAGTAAATTCGGTGGCATTGAGTGTAAAATTGGTAATAAAACATATAAAATATGTAAATCTTCTGATCAATGATAAGATCTCTTCAACCTCTTGTGATATATGTTCATCTTTGTTTATCTTACTCTATCTGTTATTTGTGAAACTCCTGATTAAGAACTTATGTATCCCAGAATCGTATTTGTACAAGTAAAACCGGGTATGGAATTGGGGAGATAATGAGGTACGAGTTCCCGATTTTAGGTTACAAATCGTTCTCAATATGTTGTTTAACCTCTTGTGATATATATTCATCGTTCTCAATATGTAAAAAGTACTAAATTGATATTTTCTCTAAAGTTCAGGGGTTAAATTAGGAATTAAACGTTTTTACCAATGTGTCACGTCATTAATGTAATACGAGCTAACGACTTAGTGATCAAATTGTAACAAATCAACAACATACATAAGTGACCAAAATGTAACATTTGAAAATTTGATGATGAAAATCAAATAAAGCCCAGATAATAGTGACCTCCAATGTGGTTTACCCTTTTTTGTTTTTATTGGAGAAAGCATTGCAAACACAACTACATTATTTTTTGGTTTATTCATACGGTTGATGAAGTTTGGAGTGAAACTATATGCAAGTATGGGCAATTGGGCATGGCTTAACATACTGTAATGGATGGCATTTGCAGTATTCTTGCTCTGTCCTTGTTTTTTCAGGTTTTCCACGAGTTCGGCTTGAGTTTGCGGTGTGCCTAGAGATGTCCCTGGACCGGATCGGGACGGACTCTGTGGATAATGTCCTTGGCAAGTGTTTTGAACACATGCATTGCTTGTTTCACCAAAAAGGTCGATGGCGGCATGCTTCCTGAAAAAACTGATGTAAGTATGATGGTGAAGGTCCTTACATTACTTGGCGCAATGCTGGCTATTGCGGTGTTGTATGTGAAAAACAGTGAAATCAAACAAATCTGAAGCTCCAATTGCATTGGGAATTTGCTTGTGAGGATGTTGATCACGAACAGCGACATCGCAAAGCCTAGCGAGTTGGAAGCCACGAATAGTGCAAAAGTCGTTTCGTCGTTTGTGCCCATGATGGACTTCCCTGCTAAGTGTGATCCATGGAGGCCGGTGGAATTGTTCTGGTTCGGAACATAACTATCTTGCCACGTTCCACCCGGAGGATTGAGTCCAACCTGGAAGGTTGCGGTGGCCACCAAAACAGCTATAACTAATAAAGTATTTCGAGCTTCACTGGGAGAGTCTCGGCCTTTCTTAAACTTGAAATACTCCGCCATGTTTTCAACCCACCATCGACTTCTCCGTTGTGTTCTTGGTCGGTCTGGTTCTGGATCATGAGATTCATGGGAAGGAATTTGAGGGATCGTAACATCTCTAGCACTCACCGCTCCAGCTCGTCGAAGAATGTCTGCAATTTCTCTATCGCCGGCTTCACTAGGAAACATCTGAAGGACATCCATGGCAGTTAGACCAGTTTTGTTTACTGCATTTATGTCCAACAAGCCTGGAGTAGCTGTTCCGCTTCCAAGTACTAATTCTATCACCTGAAACGACATTCAACATTTACTAACAAAACATCATTTGTTGTCTGGTGTTATTACAAAACAATCTCATTTTCCAAGTAATTTAAATGATGCAGATTTTCATGAATCTGTTAACAATGTTGTAAAACGAATACTCGCCTGCCGTTGTTTTCTCCAAGTTGCTAAATGGAGAACTGTATTGCCTAGCTCATCCTCGAGATTCAAGATTTCTTCTTTCTTCATTCTTACAATCCAACCAACCATAACCTTAATTGCCTCGAACTGGCTGTTCTTTATTGCAAGGTGCAGGCCTGTCTCCTTCTGAACTGTCACACTCTCAATGCATTCTGCATATCTCCCAAGTATTTCATTGATGACATCAACCCTCCCTTTCATGGCTGCAAAATGGAAAGCCGTCTTCTTCTCTCTTCCCTCCGCGACGTTCATAAGCTCTCTTACGATTTCAACGTGCCCATTTGCAGCTGCAACATGAAGAGGGCTAAAACCATCTGTGTTTACTTCTTTGGCAAGCTCGGGTTTTAGTCTCAAAATCTCTCTAACAAAACCAACATGCCCTTCAGCTGAAGCAATATGCAAAGGATTTTCGTTGGAATAAAGTGATATGGTGTGAAAGATTAAAGGGTCTTCTCTTAGCAGCTTGTGTAAGGCATCGATGTTTCCGGTTAAAGCAGATTCGAATAACCTCGAATCCATTTTGAAAATGGCAAAGCTTGTTTTGTTGGCTGAAACAAAGGGGTGTTTCCTTCTTGTTTGATGATGGATGGAAGGGATGTTAGTGAATCATCATAACTTATCTTCATTATCAAGCAATCAAGGGTTGAAATATTCAGGCCAAATGTAATACTTTGACCTTGCTTTGTTTATATATATATAAGCAAAAGCTTCTGCAGATGACAAGTCAGCCATGTTTTATCTTGGATGATGTAATGGTTGAGCAGGTTCTTGATGCGTGTGGTTGAAGCAAATGATCATTCTTGTGGTCAAACTTCTTAATTTAGTTGTATTTTAGTAGGAAACAAATTGTAAAAATTTATATAGTGACTTTTGTGTACAAACAAAAAAATTTATATTTTTAAAAATTTTCTTAACCCGCTTTCTCTTAAAATTTACCTAATAGTTATTCTTTGAATATGAGTGGAACTTATTAACTAATAAATAGAAACATTTGAACGTTGAGTTTTACAAATTTAGTGATAAATATCTACTCTATTATATTTCATGCAATCCATATATAATCTCACATTAATAAGAAGTTAACAAAACAAAATCTTTTTCTTCTTATTTAGGGTAAACTACATAAATGGTTATCGAACTTTTAAGGCAGATTCATTTTGATCACCGTACTTTTAAAATATTCAATAAGGTCACCTAATTTTTAGTTCGATTTCAATATAGTCACCAAACTTTTAGTTCACTTTCAATATGGTCCCTATCATTACCTTCCGTTAAAAAGTTTCCGTTAGTTTTTGTTTTTTCTTAATAAAAAATTGGTAAACTACACCGATCATCACTCAACTTTCTTCTCACTGCTATTTTGGTCACTAGAGTTTAAAAATTTTAAAATTAATAACTTAAATTTTGAATTGTTCATATTTTGGTCACTCTCAAATGACATGTTTATACAAATCGAAAAATTCGATTAATCTTTAAAAATTTATTTTGGTTATTTGGTAAATTCAAATTATTCAATTCTTGATCTTATATTGTACCAATTAAATCAGATAATCGATTAACCAGTTAACTGAAATATTTGATTCTGGAAATGATTTTTTTAATTTATTTATCAAAATATCAAATATGATAATATAGTAAATTTAATAATTGTTCGGTTGTGATAAAAGTGTAAAAACAGCTAGAAAGTCAAAATTGAAAGTTCACACCTATTAAATCCTACCTAGAGCCAAAACTTTTTTTTTTAAAAAAAAAACAAAAGTGTATTAGAATCACTAGACTATAAGATATTGTAATGCATAAAATTTAGAAATATTCTATATTATCATACCAGTTAATTAATTTTTCTTAAAACTGTGAACAGTAATCGAACCGAAATAATTTATTTTAAAAATTTATACCAAAATCAGGTTCGATTAATCCTTAAAAATCATTTTAGTTAATTATTCAATTCTCGATCTTATATTGTATCTATTAAATCGGATAATCGATTCACTGGTTAATTGAAATATTTGATTATAATAATACTTTTTTTACTTTGCTTATTGGTAATATGGTAAATTTAATAAGCATTAAAAAATCATTACCCATTTTTTTAAGGATTAATCGAATTGTTCTATTTGTATAATCATGTTATTTGAGAGTGGTCAAAATATGAACAACTCGAAAGCTAAGTTATTAAATTAAAAATTGTTAAACTCTAGTGACCAAAATATAAGTGAGAAGAAAGTTGAGTGATGATAGATGTAGTTTACCCATTTTTTATTAAGGAAAAGTTGAATAACCAAAATGACCTTATCGAAATCAAACTAAAAGTTGAATGACCTTATCGAATATTTAAAAGTACAGTGACCAAAATGAATCCGCCATAAAAGTTCGATGATCATTTATGTAGTTTACCCTTTTGTTTAACCACCAATGACTAATTCGGGTCGGATTTTGTAGAGACCTAATATGTAGACAATCCTCCCAACCCAAGTTTTTCATCCACAACGTCAATATTCGAACTTCTAATCTTATTTAAGGGACCTAGCACCTCATTCTGCTAAACCAATTGGTTGCTAGTACAAGAAAAATCCTTTTTCACTTCCTATTCAAGCTCCTTTCTTATCCACTAAGGTTCAAACTTAGTTCAAAAGCTCCAAATGCCTTATAATCCATCTAGTCCTTGGAAAATTTCAATTATTACATGACCAATAATACTAAACTAGAAGTTAATATAAAAATGTATAACACTTGTTCTAGCTTATGGAAGTACCGACGTTTTTGTTGCCCTTCCCTTTTTTCACTAGAAGCACAAGTGGTGAAACACGACAACTTCTAGGAGCTCACCCTCAAATCATTGGTTTGTTTTCCAAGGAAGCTGGAGTGCAAGTCCTTGGCTGGTTTTCAGCAAAGATAAGTTCGAATTTTCGATCGGATTCTTTGCAGATAAGTCTATGTTCGGGGATTGCAACTGTCCATCTAATAGTATTATCTCTAAGATTCGAACGATCAAAGACTTCCACAAGATGAACCACGGAATAGAGTGAAACTGATAGGGCAAAGGCTCATCCTTTTGAGCAATTTTTACATTTATCATCATATATTAATTCTCCTTGTTCATCATTACTTGAACAACAATGACCGCTCCCATGGCGGACTACCAAGTACACATGATTTCGTGAGCGATTCTACACATGAATCCCTGTATTCTAGTTATTTGCCTTAAAGAGGCATTGAATCTTGTCTAATGCTCTACTAATATATTTAGATATAAATGGCAAAGAACTGGTGGTTGAATGAAACTCCAGGGGTGATATAACAAGCAACAAAAACCGTGCTTAGAGCCCTGGTATAGATTCAAGGTTGTATTGTTTAGAAGTTGGAGTCCCATCTTGTTGATTCTCCTCAACTTTTGGCTTGTTCGTGGCCTCGAAATTATGCAAGTAGGCATATGAAGCTGTCAGACTAGATGAAGGGCCAGGATTGCTTATTCTGCTAGTTAGGAAGCGACGGATTAGACCTCTAAGGAATGGGGCCATGGTATCCGGCTCATGTTCTAGGTAGTACATGATTCCTCCCATGCATGCACAAAATAAGGCCACCTGTAACAGTTTGGAAGCATCAAGTAAGGAACCAAATTTATACGAAAACAACAGATTCGGGTAACAATGTAATGGTGCAGTAGATGCATCAAGAACAAACTTGGCTATCAATCTCTAACTATGGGCACACATTTTCACTTGGACCAACATAGAAGCTCTCATGAGAAAGAAAACTACCTCAGCATTTTTAACATCAGGAAGCAGGTGCCGTTTTACTAAAATATTCCACCATGATTCTCCAGCTCGTGGAAGAACATATAGAGCAAGTTCACCGCGTCTAGTTTTTTTCTCCAGTAATATACAAAGACCCGATAAAGCACCAGCAACCCAATATACCAGCTTGTGATCTGCCAATGCAATCTTTCTATGCAAGCATATAACCGCCTTGAATTGCACAAGCAAAATGCTCAAGGAACATATAATACGATTTTAAAAACAGGGAAAAGTGAATGAGAAACAAGACTCTAGTTACCTGAAAAATTCCAACAAAGGCAGACAAGAAAGATGTTGATTGAACAGCACCTTTAACAGCAAGCCAACAAGCACGGGCAGGGGTATCCATAAACTAGATGTGTATCATGATGATGCAAAATAAATAAACAAAAAACACGAAGGATCAATTGTAATAAAAGAAATCTCTCCATGTGTGTGTGTAACATCTACTCAAGTGGAGCAAAATAAGCCTGCAAAATCAACTACAATAAATTTTGTTTTGGTTACAAAAGGATAAACTGTCAGTTGATTCACCAATTTTACCTGGCATAACAGCTTTTAATCTGACTATAGGAAGATTAACAGAGAACAATACCCATCATTCCCACTCCATACCCCAAAATTTACTAAACCAGATTTTGGTAAAGCAGATTGCCTTTTACATTTTAGTAATGTGATTTTTACTAAACAAGTTGATTCTTTTATTATTTAAAAAAAAAAAAACTTCACTTTTTGGTAAAGGGTACACACACACACACACACACACATATGGCCAAAAAGTAAAGCAAACACAGATAGGTAATCCCATTCTTGTCTTGTTTAGTTTGCTTCTTTGATATAGAACTCAAAATGCATCAAGGCCATTATTTTATTTTATCGTTTACTTCATTGTTATAAGAAGTATATGAAGGAAGCTAAAGCAAAACCCAACACCAAGGTCCCTCCACATTCATGGATGAAGGAAAACCAATATGTAATGCAAGATATACCTTTTGTAGGTGCAGAACAGCGAATGGCACAAAGGTCAAAGAGAAGTATAGAGGGAACGTTTTCCTGAATGTAGCTGATGCTGCCTTGGCATTGTGAGCTAGACAAGAAGTTGTGTCTGGATGAATAACAGAACAAGGAATAATTGATGGGAACTCTCCCAATTTCACATTACTGGACTTCCTTCGGCTATTTAAGTAGGCTAATATAGATGCGACATCCACTGGCCGACCTCTACAATTATCCTTTACAGCCTTATATACAGGAGCAGCAACAGGACCAGTCTTCTGAATAAAATCTTTATATGATTTAGGCAAGCTTTCAGGACGCATCACAAAGGCATACATAACCTGGCATGAGCATCAATCAGTAAAATCTGTTGAAGAAACCACATTGACCAAACCCTATTAAGTGAAAAGAAGATATGAAAGCACAATAAATTATCCAATCATTTTTTAACCTCAGAAGCAAATTCCAATTTGTTAGAAAATAGAAATCTTCACCAAATAGTAACTTTTAAATTGGAAAATACAATCTGAAGCAAATGAATTGGAGGTAACCTTCACACAGTTTCACAAGAAAAAAAAACAGAAATAGTTACACTTCCCGAATTTTACACATAAAAAAGTTATGTTTAGTAGTATTTCTCTAGAATTTAGCTTGAGCTTCTCTTTGGCACCTTTTACTTGCTAAACTGAGCATATCCTAGTATTATGAATGTTATATGATCACCATCAACTGATGTACAAAGATAAATATCTCGGCCAAATACATAGAACGGACATCTAGATACAAAAATCATTATGAACTTCATATTACCTGGGCGCAAGCTAAAGAAAAGAGCAGGGAGTCCCCATGCCTCCAATGGCTTCCCCATAAGTGAAACTTGTTTTTTGACTTTGCAGAATTATAAGCACACTGAGGAATAAAACAAAATATTAGACAGTAAAACAGGGAACTAGAACCTACAATGTCAAATCGCTTTACAAATTTACTATTTAAAAATGCATCCATTTACCTGAGCTACTCTAGCCAAAAGATACAATGCAAGTGTTCGCCTTCGATTTGAATCATCTAAAGCTAAAATAGACAACCCCGCAATGGAACCTGCTAAAATTCTGTTACATCACCACCTTAAACAATGTCAAAGATAAGATAGGGAAAAGGCTCTAGTATGGCATGCATCGAAAGTTGTCAATTATCTCAACTCATCATCCATTTATAGCAAACTTACGCATTCATTGGTGTCTCTTTCTTTCTACGTTTTCTCAGTAAACATCGAAGCGCATGGTATGAACCAGTGAAGCCACCAAAAAGCAAACCAATACGGCATGCTTCCTCTCTCACAATCAAATCTTTCTCTGAGACAAGTTGCTGGAAAACCAATTCAGCATGGTTAATATCACATTTCAGCGCATTCTTACATTGATAATTCCTAGCAAAGACAAATTATAAAATCCAAAATCCGAGAAATTTTGCGCAACAATAATCTAATCGTATTTTACAATAAATGGCCTCAAAATTCAATCCAAAAATGGAGTTTATTTTTATGTTCTAACTAAGAAAAGTAGAATGAAAAAAATTCAAACCTTCAAAGAAGACAGTGTACATAATCATGCATTAAACCCATTTAATCAAGCACTTTACATAGACAAAAGGAAATACAAAATACATTGCCAGTAAGCATTTAGAATTTACAAAGCAACCAAGTCTAAGGAAAACTTTCTATGAAACTGACTTAAAAAGAACCCTAACCTTGAGATCAAGAAGCGAGGAATAAGACTTTCCTCTGGCGAGCTTGAAACCGCGAAGAAGAATCCCGATACCTACTCTAACACCATAAGAAAGGAGAAAGCTTTGGCAAAGATTGCCAATGGCGTTGGCCACGCATGAGTCATCAGCGTGGTCACACGGCGGGGAATCACCGCACGCGGCCGTCCTCTGACGTCTATGGAGCTCATCCATGGCTTCCCTCAATCGATCCTCCGCCTCACGCAGCCGTCGCTCCGCCTCGGCGTTGTCCACCAATAACCGCGCCGAGGAATTGGTGTTGTCGGAGAGAGCCGGCATTTCGGATTCAAAGTTGCCGTTGTTTCTCTTGGCATCTGAAATTTAAGGGATATTGGAAGAAAAAAAAGGAAATAAAGAATGGCAACAAAAGAGAACTCAACTATATATAGTATACTTATTTGGCATTCTTTCTTTCTTTCTTTTTATATATATATATATATATATTACCTTTAAATACAGGCTAAAAAACGGCAGATGTAAAAAAGTGGTACACAAATTGTACATGAAGCGGTACACAAATTGGTACAATTTTGTAATAGAAGAATGCATATACCTTTTTATTACAAAGATGCACTGTTTACTGGGTAAAAAGCGGTACATATTTTATTACAAATAATGTACATAAATTTTTACAAGTTTGTAACACAGAAGGTATATACCTTTTTTATTACGCTATTTCACCAAGGGGCATCCATACCACCTTTAGGTGGTATCGATACCGGTTTGGCATACAATAAAAGATTGGTACATTTATACAAAATGTGTATGTACACAACTTGTTATAAGGAAACACAATTTAGCACAATAATAACAAGGGGTTTCGATACTACCTAAAGGTGGTATCGATGCTGGTTTGGCAGACATAAAAAAATTAGTACATTTGTTATACAAAATGTGTACGTACACAAAAATATTACACAATGTGCATATACACAAATGAGTACAAAAATGTACATAAATTGTAACAATTTTGTAAGAAAAAAAGGTATATACCTTTTTTAATATGCTATTTCACCAAGGGGTATCGATGCTGGTTTGTATTTAGCCTGTTTTTAAGCCGCCTGTTTTTAGAAAAGCCCATATATATATATATATATAGGCTTGCAAATACGTTCCCAAATTATATATTTTTTTTCAGTTAGGTGCCAAAATTATTTTTCGGGTCAAATTAAGACTTAAAGTTTCATTCCGTGACTCATTTAAGGTTCGTTGTTATTTTTTTTCGTTAGAAGACACGTGTCATCTCCTGAAAATTCCAAAAATTATATTATAAATAAATAAAATTAATAAAACAAAATAAAAATATACCTTGAAATTTTCAAATATTTTCAAAACAGTCCCCAAATCTGACCACTTCCGTCGGCAGCGACCACGTTGCCGGCGATAGAATGAAGCACCCTCCCCTCGCCGAACAATTCACATGCCGTCCGTCGCCCCTCCTGTCGCCGTTCGTCGCGAATCATTCGTAAGAACCATTCGATAGTTTCGTTGATTCGCATGACGTCAGTCGATTTTCGGCGACATGATGGTGAGGGAAATGGTCGTGATGGTCCAACGACCGATGTGGTAGGCGACGACGTGGCAATCGGCGGTAGAATCGACCCAAATCAAGATTTAAGTTTTAGGGATTTTGGAATTTATGGGCTATTTTGTAAAATTTAGAGATTTTTTTGAAAATTAATTTATTTTATTTATTTTTAATATAATTTCAGATTTTTTTGCGGTGACAGGTGGCGTTTAATGGTGGAAATTAACGGCGAACCTTAAATGGGTCACGAAATGAAACTTTAGGCCCAATTTGGCCTGAAAAATAGTTTGGGAACCTATATGGAAAAAAAGGCATAATTTAAGTACCTATTTGACGGTTAAGCCATATATATATATATATCAATTACTTTTACACATGTTTTTGGACTGTTGGATGATGATAATAAATAACAAAGATTATTTCTTTATTTTTTTCTTTCAAGTGATAATCTTCACATTTTCTACTGTTAATCTTATCTATTCATTTCACTCATACTAAATGAGTTTTACATCATGTAAGTGGATCTCATCCCTATATATATATAGTAAACTACCTACGTGATCACCTAACTATTGGGTATGTCCTATTTTGACCATCAAACTAAAAAAACGAAAAATTACACCTGAACTATTTAATTGGTCCTAATCAAATCACCAGCCGTTAAAATCTAACGGAAAAGTGACGTGACAATTAACAAAATTTTGTATAATTACACATCTGATTAAAGAAAAATTGAAGAGAAAGGAGTGTGCTTGGTTGATTAATTTATGACCAAATTGATATAATAGGTAACTAACAATGACCAAATGTGTAACTATACAAATTTCTGTTAATTACCATGTCACCCCTGTTAGATTTTAAGGACTGGTGTTTTGATTATGACCAATTAAATAGTTCGGTGGTGTGATTTTCCGTTTTTTAGTTAGGTGGTCAAAATAGGACAGACCCAATAGTCGAGTGGTATATATATATATATATATATATATATATATATATATATATATATATATATATATATATATATATATATATATATATATATATATATATATATATATATATACACTTACTAGTAGTCCATGGACTTTTAAGACTCTTGTAATATGATCATCAAATTATTTTAACTTATAATAAAGTCACTGAACTTCTAATCCGCTATCAAAGTTGACGTACCGCGTTAAGTTTTAAAAAAATATATTTTCTCATCCATACAAACATGTTTCTTCCTTTTATTCCTTATGTCCCTCCTCCTTTTTCTTTTTTGTACATAACTTTTTTGCTGGAGGAATTACTACAATATTGTAGTTCTATTTTTTCTCAAAATATGGTTCCCACAAAATTATTTTCAATTTTATTGTTGTTTACTGTTCGAATAAGAAGACCGAAGGATTTCTCCCGTCTTTGAACAATGTTTTATCAGAAAACATTAAAAAATCCTTGTCATTGTACAAATTCGGATTGTGCACCATCTGTCTTCAAATAGTGCATGACTTTCCCCCTTGCCACCACGTGAAATGCGCTCAAGGCATCGTGCACTGTTCAAAGTCGGAGAGCCCTCCATCCGACTTCAAACAATGTTCGGATGGAGGGGTGGCAGAGGTGACAGTGATGCAGGCATGCAGGCTGCATCTTTGTGCAAGGGGCAGCGTGCCATGCATGGCTGGTGCATGCCTTGGGAAGGTAATTTTTTTTTAATTTAAGTTCGTAATATTGATTGGGTGGTTGGTAGATGGGTTGGTTGGTTGAGATTAAATAGGGGTTGAAGATAAATATTTTTTGTGATGCAAATTTTGAGAAGATAAAGTAAAGAAGAAGAAGATTTGGAGAAATTGTATGTAGATACAAGATATGTAGTTTATTTTTGTAATATTGTTTCAATTCAATAGATTTATTTTTAATGTATGTATGTTCTTGTAGTTATTACGATTTTTTTATGTTTTTAGTTAAAATTTTGAATTTTATATAGTTTATATTTTTAAAATTTTGAAGTTGAATTTTTTATATTTCAATTTATTGTGTTAAATAGGTGGTTGAAGAGAAGAAAATTTATGAAGAGATTGAGTAAGGAAAGGAAGATTTGAAGAAAATATAGTAAGTATGGCAAATAGATGTGTATTATTGTATAAACGTATTAGAGTTAAAATTTAAATTTCATAGATATTGAGACTAAAATGAGTATATTGGACTTAAATGAAAAAAATTATTAAATTAGTGACTGCTTTGTAAAAATCTTAAAATTGAAGGGTTTTAAAAACAAATTGTCGAATGATATAGGGACTAAGGATTGTTAGACTAATGAGTTAGTTGGAATTGATTTAGTTTGTTATTAATCAGTTGGGCTTGTTAGTTAGTTAGGCTAATATTACCTTGGGTTATAAATACCCAATATCACTGTAAATCAAGTGGATCCTATCTTTCTTAAAAATCAGTTTACTCTATTTCCCTTCATCTTTAGCATAATCCCATTTCCCCAAATCTCTTTCGTCTCAGATTTTACTGTTGTTAACCTACTCCGTCCACCATGTGTGCTTTCTCACATGGTATCAGTCGCTGAAGATCCTGACGCCGGTTCTCTTCCGCTGTCGCCTTCTAGATTTGATATCGTTCGTTGCTGACGTTGTTGTTGATTGCGCATCGATTTGTTCTTTCGCCGATTGTTTTATTTTTCCCGTTTCTAGTGATTTTTAGATCGGAGTTTTGTTCTTCCACTTCATCTCTCGGTTTTATCTTCACCGGATTAATAACTCTCTCACGCACTTTTCCATCTCCATCATCACCTGGTGATTCTGCAATTACTACTTTGTTCATCTCAATATCGGTGAGATATTTCCATTCTTTGGTCCATGCTCTGTTGTTCAACTGAGTACTTATTGTTGGTTGAATCGAATAATTTTTTTTTTGGGTAATTAGTTGATTCGGCTGAGATTCAACCTCTGCTTTGTGTGGATCGCTGATAAGTTTGCTTGTTACAGATTTGGTTTATTAGTTGTCATTTGATCTGTGGTGATCTCATTGGTCATCAGAGTATGTTAGTTCACTAGCCTGGAATTGATTTACAATTGGTTGATTTGGCACACAATTCTTTGAATGGATTGTTTTGCAATAGTGCTCATCATCTGCTCATTTGCTCAGCATTTATGTGGTTTCTCATGATCTGATTTGGTACTTCAATTTCTGTTTCGTTTATTTCAGTCAATTTCTGCATTGTGAGCTTACTGACTTATCTACATTTAGTTGTTGGTGAGAAAAACGATGAAATTGGAGGGAGATAGAATTGGTAAGGCTCTTTTGTTTCGGTGCAACGATTTATCTTGGTGAATGTCGGATGCCTTACTTTTCTTATGGTGGTTACGATCTCTTCAAGCTGTTGTAGATTCTAAAGGCTGCATTGTTGGTTTGAGGTTATTAAATTGTTGATTTCATTTGGGCACAAGGTTATTGATATGGTATGTACTGTTCCTGTGGATTTACTCTTGTTCAGTTGAGCACTACTTGTTTGTTGGTTATTTTGCTTCTGCATGATGGTGCAACTTGGTTGATGTCCTCAATTGGTTCTGAAAATGCTGGTAATAATTGGTTGTTGTTGAATGCTCATTACTATTACTACAGTACAATATTGTTCAGTTTTTTGAAGATCTTCATTACATGTTTGCTTTCTCCACAAGTGTACCTGAAACTTTGGTTTAACAATCAAGTTTACATGGGAAGAAAATCTCTGGGGAGGGTTAGTGTTTAACAGCCTTGCTCTCTGTTAACCAGACATAAGAGGGTGTTTTTCTTGCTCGAAGGTGAGCTTCAGATTGCACCCGGAAGCTTGACGCTTAACAGCCTTGCTTCCAACAAAAAGACAGTCTGAATAAGTGAGAAGAAAGACCGTGAAAATGAAAGAGGGAGTTTCAAAAGAAATTTCAGATTAAAAAGTTGTAGGACAGGAAGGTGAGCAAAGAAGAACGAAAGGAAAGAAAAAATTCCTTCGATTCTCATTTGGTTCCAAGAATTTCAGTTCACAAACTACCAGCTCAAAATTTCAGGGTATTCAAAATTTCATTGAAGAAGTTGAAGAAGATTGAGAAAGTTGAGAAAGCAAGGAGAATGTTAGACTAATGAGTTAGTTGGAATTGATTTAGTTTGTTATTAATCAGTTGGGCTTGTTAGTTAGTTAGGCTAATATTACCTTGGGTTATAAATACCCAATATCACTGTAAATCAAGTGGATCCTATCTTTATTAAAAATCAGTTTACTCTATTTCCCTTCATCTTTAGCATAATCCCATTTCCCCAAATCTCTTTCGTCTCAGATTTTACTGTTGTTAACCTACTCCGTCCACCATGTGTGCTTTCTCACAAGGATAAGAGTTATATTAGTAGTAGTAGCAGTAGTGAAAAACGTTTTTTAAATTTTATTTTTAATTTAGAAATTGGCAATTAGTAAAAAAATATTAATGTTTGAATTAATTTAGGAATTTTTTAAATTGTATGTAGTTAGTAGTAGTGGAATTGAAATTTAAATTAATAAGTTGATTTAGTTATGTAATTTAAATGTATTAGAGTTAAAATTTGAATTTAGTAGAATTTTAGCAAATTAGAAACTAAACTAAAATATTATTATAGCAAATTAGAAACTAAACTAAAATATTATTATAAACTTTGTTTGTTTATTTTATTATGTTTATTATTTTTTAATGTAGTAGCTTTATCCCCGGGTCCTAATATATTCTTACTTGTCATGTAGGATGACTGGGCAAGCTCCTCTTTTGCGATTACATGATCGACATGTTTCTAGTCTCACAATTGATGAGATGGTAGAATTTTTTGAATAATTTATTTATTAGAAATTCAATTGTTTTTTAATAATATTTATTTATTAATATGTTAATTACAGGATGTGGAGGATACATTTAAGCATCATCTGACCATGGCCAAAAATCCTCCGGACGAGCGAATCACTGAATGGTTGCAAGTTTTCGAATTTTATTATGCGACCTTCATTTGGGGGTACAAGTTGGTGTCCGAGTTGATTGCCGCTCTAGTCGAGCGTTAGAGGCCGAAAACCGATACGTTCCATATGCCGTGTGGGGAATACACGGTTACACTTGAAAACGTGGTCATGCTTCTAGTAAACGGGGCACCATTGATCGGGGAACCGTTGATCGACCAGACAAAACCTACACTTGAAGCAATTTGCTCATTTTTCCTTGGGAAGGTGTCAGATAAATCAATTTTGAAAAGATCTCATGTGAAAATGAGTTGGTTGCAAAGTGAATTTAAACTTGGCGAATATAATTAGATTGATGTGGTTTATAATGCCAGTCGAACTTATATTCTGCAACTCATTGGAGGTATACTGATGCCAGATAAATCTGGCAATCTTATTCATACATAATATCTACGCTTTTTGAGGTATCCATTGGAAGCTGCTAAATATAGTTGAGGATCAGCCATATTCTGCAACTCATTGGAGGTATTCTACAACTTATTAGTGTTCTTGTATCATGAGTTGTGCAAGAGCGCTAAAATAGAAAATGGCTTTAAGGTTCGAGGTATTGGTGGATGTTTGTTGTTGCTGCAAGCGTGGGCTTGGCAACGACTTCCCTTTAGACATTGATTACTCAAACAATGATACAGTATGCACGGTATACGACTTCCCTTTTAGACACTGATTACCCATGCTTAAATTCTCACTACGAATGTATTGATTTTGAACTGCTCGTAGTTGTTCTTACCGATGTGACAAACACAGTATGCATGGTATGCATGTAGAGGTGTTCAACGACTTCCCTCTCAATTAATTGTTGCTTTGATACATGTCCCTCGATCAAATATAATGCAGACCCCATCTTCTCGGACCACATGGTCATGCAAATTGGTCAAAAAGCCGTCAATGCATGGCCTGAACGCCCATAATAGTCAGCGAAAAAATTGATACCCTTGAAGCAGTTGGCCTTGTCGGTTGTATGCATTCTTTGTTTGATACCTCACTATGGTGCCCATGATGAAATGTGTCATTGCTATCAATAAAGCCGGTAGCTTATTATACGATTTATCGTAATCACCGTACACTGAATGCAATGCCTTATACCTTGCACGCCACCCATTCTTGTATTTTATTTGATATTCAAATTGTTGCGCAATGGTTTCCTGAATCGCTGAAACTAGAAGCCTTGGATTTACTTCAACCAACTTCATAATGTGATGGCTTATTACACTCGAGTCCAGTTTGGTGTGGTCTTGGTCGATGGATGTTCGTAAACATGTGTGATCGTCGTTGTACTTCGTGACCTCCCAACGATCTATCTTCTTAAGCTTCGTTACTCGAATCTTCCAATTGCACCCTTCTCTGTATTTCACACACTTCACAAAGAAAGTCCTTGGGGTGAATTCTGCAACCGTGTAGTCCACATGATGCATGATGTTATACTCTTTAATTGCCAATATAGCTTCATCCTTTTTATTAAATTGCAGCCCCTCCAATAATTCACCATGCTGACTCAAAGTTAATTGAGGCATATCTGGGAATTGCGGTGCCTTCATCGCATCGAAATCCACTGAGTTCATGTGAGTAGGAGCTTCATAGAATGTAATGCCACTCTCGGTCGGAACAAATTCTCCAACATTGAAATCATGGGCTTCATCAACGTCATCGGGGAACAAATCAGGATCCACAATATCTTCATCTTCGTTGGAATCTTCAAGTGATTCTCCTCATCGACCTCGTAGGTTCTCAACATTGGCATCAACAGTCGAATCAAAAGTCGGCCCGTGTGATGCTGCATATGTTGACGACCCACCTTGATGAAATCCACTAGATTTCCCAGTTGCCAACATTGCAACAAAAATGCCCCGAACATATCAAATTCATTACCAAAATCTATTTGACTAGATTCCCCAACTGCGTTTCTGGATGGGTCAGGAATATCACGCACCTCAACAAACAACTAGACATTTCGAATATCCATAGAGTCATGTTATGCGATCATTATTCTCACATCTATATTATCTTCGAGAGCTATTGTGGAATATATGGCTGGATTGTGACATGTCAGCCATCGATATCGCAAACGATGAATCTGAGCTCCAATTTTCTCTGATATCTTCTCTTTCAATACTCGAAGCGTGATTTCTTTTTTTAAATCTCATCTTCATAGGGCTTTCAAATTCAAATACAATACCAACATAAGTTTTCACCATTTGTCTATTGTAATGGACAATCGCCACAAAGCTTTTGTTGCTAATTTTCTCTGCATGTTCAGAAAAAAATATTTTCAATATTAATACACAAATCAAAATGAACAACTACAATGTCACTAAACCTAATTTTAAACTACAAATAACGATAATTTTAGAACATACTACTTATTTACAGAAGTATTTTGAATATATATTCGAATACACTTTAAAAAACTATACTAATTTCTCAAAAATACTAATTACGATTTTTTGCACTACTATAATCCTAAACAAGAATAAAAAAATCATCGTTCTAACATAACAATTAAATTTTAAACAATATCAAAGTTATACGGATAAAAAAAATCAAAATTTCAAATCGACTTACAATATTTTCCCCACAACTTTCTTCTTCTGCTTCTTCTTCTCCCTCTTTACTCAATTTTTTACTCAATTTTTTTTCTAACAAATTACCTTCAACATCAACATAACCTATTTTAAAAAAACAACTATAATTTTTTCCCTTACATACCCCTACACGAAATTTAATATTCACTAATAGGTTTCAAATCAAAAAAGTATACTACCCCTATATAATTTAAAACTAATATAACAATTAAAAAATTACCTTACTACCCTACACCTGCACCTATACCATTACTTCATCACATCACTGCAATCTTATATCAATTGAAAAAAATTCTTCTCACTCGACATGCATGCATGCCACCCCATCACGTCAACAAAGTTGAACTACAACGCTGAAACATTGCACCATTTGTCGTTATTGTTTGAAGTCGGACGATGGTCACTCCGACTTTGAACAATGCACGGTGCCCTGGGCGCATTTCACGTGGCAGCAAGGGGGAAAGCCATGCTGTAATGCCCCGGGTTTAGGGGTCAGATGTTACTTGGGTAAATCGGGTTTGAGTCATGTGTTCGTTTTAAAAATTTAATTAAGCTTTGATTTAAATTAAAAAGGTTTGGTTTTCATTAATGACAAACTTGTAATTTTTTTAAAATAAAGGAAAATAAGATAAGAAAGGAAGACTTTTGAAAATGATATTCATCTTCTTCTTCCTCAAGCATTTCACGTTAAAACCTCCCCAAACCCCTTTGTCACTATTCCATCAAATCTCACCCTCATTTCAAGTGATTTCAACAAGGTAAGGCTATTTTTTACTTGTCCTCTTCATTCCTAGCACATTGATGGTTTTAGTTTTTGAAAAACACCATTGTAGAGATTTTTCAAGATTCCAAAGTTTGAAGAAAAGTATGAAACTTTAATGACTTCTTGAATTGTTTTTGATTTGTAGAGTTAAGTTTTGAACTCATCTTGCCCTAGGGTACATTATATCTCAAAATGAGGGGTTTTTATAAAAAATCCTAAAATTAGGTTTTGGGGGTATTTTAAAAGTGTCAAAACTTGGGTTTTTAGTGTGGTTTTATGTTGGAGAGTGGGGCTGATGTTATAACAATGTTAGGGATATGTTTTGAAGGTGTTTTGGGTGTTGGAATTAGTAGTTTTCTGCTGGGTTTGATGAGAGTACAAAAATGAGGTTTATGGTATTGGCTTTGGTTTGAAATTGTAAGAATTTGGCTTGTGGTAGTAGCTTGTGGTTGTGATAGTGTTTTGTGGTGATTTGGTTGAGTAATATATTGCTTTTGTTTGGTTAGAATCAAGGGAAACCATCGGAGAAGCTTCGGGCACTATTCCGGAGAATTTGGAGACTTGAGTTTGGTGTTTCGGCTTCAGGTTGGGCTTCATCGGTGAGTGAAAATGTTTTAAACTTGATTTGATTTCAAAAAAGGATTCTTGGGGGTTTGGATGGAGCCTAGAGGGCTAACCTAAACCCAAGTGTAAGTTCGCTAACTATGCCTTGATTTGTTAAGTGTTGGTGCATGAACAATTGTTAAGATATTGTGTGTGGTTTATGGATTTTCTTTACTTCCGTTTGATGTTTTTGTGTAGTCGTTGTTGGTGTCGAACCTCACGTGATGGTTGTCGTAACTACGGTGATGTGTGGTCCCATCGGTAGTGACTAGTAGAAGAGTAAGGTGATGTGTGGTCTCATCAAAAAACTACTAGTCGAACGATGATGTGTGGTCCCACCGTGTTTTGGTTGTGCATGTGCAAACCATGTAATTGTGTTGTTTGTGCCTTTTTTCGAGCATTTAAATAGTTTACTTATCATTTAAGAAATGTGTTTTGAAAACTTCATGATTGATGAGTTTTTAGAGCTTCGCTCACTAAGCTTCCAAGCTTACGCTCTCCTTTTTCCAACATGCAGATCGTTAGAGTTACGGAAGGCAAGTGGGCAAGGAATGAGCTTTTCGGAGTTCTCAAGTAGCTCAAATATGGTTTAAGTCTTTGTAATAATGTCTAGACAATATGGGTACTAGACTTGTATGGATTTGGTGCCAAACTCCTTAGTTTGATTTGTTGATGTTCTAGCATGTTGAGTGATGATACAATGTTGAATATGTTTATGCTTCTATGTTGTGGATTGTAAACCATGTTTATGATGTTGTTTAAATGCTTTGTGTTTTGAAGGCTTAGGACCTTTGTTCCATGAATGTTATGTGTGTTTTGTGTTAAGGCATGTAAATCTTGATATGCGTATTTGTGTAAGTGCTTGTCTTCCTAGGAATGAAATGGTTTAGTTATGAATGCCTTTATGCAAGTTCTATCTAAATGCTTATCTTTTGTTGGATGCCATGTTTGATTGGTTAAGTAGCATCACATGCTTAGTCTTGGTTGCTAATAATTGTATGCGAAGTTGTTTATTGCTAGACGAGTCGTAAATTGCATCTAGAGTCGAGTCTAGGAGTGCCTTGCAGCCAAAAATGCAGTTGCAGTGCAGGGCGTATCGGTACGCCTAAAGGCCGTATCGATACGGTCCTACACTTTGGACTTTATTTTAGGCTTAGCGTACCGGTACACGAGGGTGTATCGATACACCAAAACCTCTATGGAAATCTAAGAAATTGACGAGATTTTGGTGTATCGGTACGGGTCTTGGGTGTATCGGTACGGTTTTTTATCGTTTGACCGTGAGAAGTTAACCGTTGAGGGCGTATCGGTACGGTCAACTAGTGTACCGATACAGTCCCCCTAAGTTGACTTTGGGTAGTTGATCAAGTCAAGGCGTATCGATACGGTCTTCTAGCGTATCGATACGACCTGTTGTAAATGATAAAAATGGGTTATTTCAATTGCTTGTTATGTATGCTTGTATCGTTTCGTTGTCCTTCCGCTGTCGTATCTCACATAGGGTGCATGAAAGCATTTAGACAAGATAGTGATTAAAAGAAATTTTCTAGGGTTGCTAACTGAAGGGGAGCCTTAACGGGTTTCACTTCGGTTTTCCCCGTGTGACCTACTCGGACCGGTCAGTCGTCCAGACCAGGACGAGGGGGTTACACATGCACTATTTGAAGACGGATGGTGCATAATCGGACTTTAAACAGTGACATGGACTTTCTAATGTTTTCAGGTAAAACACTGTTCAAAGATGGGGGAAAACCTTCAGTCTTATGATTCGAATAGTAAACAACAACAAAACTGGAAATAATTTGGTGGGAATAATATTTTATGGAAAAAAAAAAATCACAATATTGTGGCAATTCCTCCCTTTTCTGTCAAATTATTATTTGGTAATAATTTATTTCATATTTAAGTATAAATTTCGGCCTTGTTTGGCAAAAGGTGGACAACTAATAGTAGATTACATTAGTTAATAACGAATAACTGACTACATTAGCCGATTTGATTAGCGAAGTACATTAGTTGATTATGTAAAAGTGTTTGGTAAAATTAACTAATAGCTGATAGTTATTTGATTATTTGAACAAACAAAATGACATATAAGGACATAATTATATTCAATACTTGTTTAAATAGTTTATTACGTATCAATATTTTGCATCTATTAATATTAATTATAGAACATTACTAAGCATATTTGAAAGTTCTATATATTAATTTATTATTTATATAATTATTTTTAATATAATTTAATTAATGATTAAATTATATTTGAAGCATATGTTAATTTAGAAGTTTTTTAATTGTTCAGGGTAAAATAGTCTTTACAACTATTATATCAAAATCTCTAAACTAAAAAAAAAACTCTTATTAGTGTTATGAATATTTATCTATGTGGATGTCTATCATGATTAGAACTTTATCTAAGGAGTTTGATTTATTTATTATTAGGAATATTATCTCTATTAATTAGAGTTTAATGTATTATGTACTTCTTATGCCTATAAATAGATATTCATTGAAGGCATTGTACACACAATTCTATATTTGAGAATAATACAAATCTCCCTCTCTCTCATCTCTTTGCTCTTTTATTTTTGTTTGTTGTTCTTCGTTATTTTATTCACAACACGTTATCAGCACGAGACTCTAATCAACTGAGGTCGAGTTCGAATTTAGGATGAACCGAAGATTCATGTACTTCTATTCTCATGGGATGGATCTCGAACGGTGGTGCGCATATACTAACCTCTCTTTAGCAAGATAACTCAAATATGTAGCGATGAATTTTGTTCCATCGATTGCACGATATACTGTCAATTTTTTGTGTGTTATTTTTACTATTGGTAAACTACATCTCTACACTTGGAAATATTCATGGGTTATCATTTTATACCTTAACTATTCCTAGTGAAATTAAAAGGTAGATTAATTCATATGCTTATTTTATATAAGGTTATTTAAGGTAATTTATATTTTTATATAAAGTTATAACATATATCCTGTTTGAAAAGTTATAAAAGGTTATAAACATATACAATGTTTTAAAATTAAAAAATAAAAAAAGGACGGAAAATAACGATTTGTTCTTCTACAATATTTGATTTATTGGTTTATCTATGATTATTTTATCTGTAATTTTTTATAGATGTATATGAATTATTTTATGAATATATTATTATATTTATTTTATTCTATTAATAGGATTTGATATTATTTTTAACCATGTTTTTGAGTTTTACATGTGTTTAAATGAATTGGAAAGAGACATGATATAAAGGGATTATGAGAAGCTGTCTCGGTCATTCACTATGTCTCCATCGTCTTCGAGAAGAAAAACATTATCGGTAAACTCTATTTTATTTTATTTTATTTTATTTTCCTTTAAACTATAATTTTAATTATGGTGATTTTGAATCTGTAAGAGACTGTTATAAAGTTTATATTTGCTCGAAAGCAATTTTTCTTCTTCGTCAAAAAAACTCGACCATAGACTTCTCCCAATTTTAAGCTACGAAAATTCGTCTTGATCAAAAAGTTTTATGAGAGGCATTCCCTGAAGTGAATGCAAGGCATGATGTTTATTCCATGTGATTATCAATGATGGGGCATTCCTTGAAGTGAATGCAAGCATGATGTTTATTCCATGCGATTATCAATGATGGGGCATTCTCTGAAGTGAATGCAAGCATGATATTTATTACATGCAATTATTGGAACTGTTCCATTCCCTGAAGTGAATGTGAACATGGTAAATCATTATTCAATTAGAGACATAATTTCGATATAATCCAAGTATATTGGTTGGACATCCCGTTATGCGAGGCTATTGGTCTCAAAGGAGGTTTTTAAAGGACCTTGTGGACATGTTTAACAATGCCGCGTACGAGGATTAAATCTTTGTTCTCTATGAAAAAAATATGTTTTAAAGGCCCACTGGCTCTACTCCATTCCCTGAAGTGAATGTGAGATTATATTATGGAAGGAATAAAAATCACATAAGAAGTTGTGGTCGTGGTCGAGGCTATGAATATAAACATGAAAAATATGATCATTTTAAGAATATTTCTACCCACTGGTAGTGAGGTTATAAGGATGACAAGAGTGATAAAGATCATTCTATTGAAGTAAAACTCTTCTTATTACCAATGCGATGTTATAAATCATTGATCTTGTACATGTTGTACGTTGAAAAATCAAGAATCATTGAATGATAAAGAAAAAAATTGAAGCAAATTTCGTTTGCGAAACATGACGAAGATGATACCGGTCCAACTTTATTTGGACATTGTTGGTCCAACTCTTTTGGACGTAACCCTCGAAAGGAATAAATCATCTTCAAATTATTCTCATCACTTTGAAGAGAATTATTTATTTATTTTTACGTTTATTTATTTTACACACATTAATTATTTACGTTTTACGTTTTACATTTATATTTATATAGTATGATATTTATTTATCTTGTTTAACATGATTACTTGTCAAATACAATCTATGGTGATGATTTATGCTCAACATAAGCATAAAATATATTTTCCCATTTAAATGCAAAGGAATAATGTGAGTACTATATCTCAAATTACTGAAAATATTGATGCTCTAGAAGAGCAATAAATTCTTGAGAGAAAGCACATTATGAAAAGTGCAGAATTGCGAATATTGCAATAATTACCGCTAATGGTAATAATATCGTCACCACTATAAGTGGAAATTTTAAGAGAGCAATATGAGTTCGCAAAATATCCCTTTGGGAATTATATATAACATATGTTATCAATTGGCATTTGAAATAAGCCAATATGGATATAAATTCTGGTAGCCAAAAAGTCAGTTGAAAGCTCTACAAGAGCTATATATTGCTACCAAAAGATAATTTTAATTAAAAGCTCCGGAAGAGCTAAATATATTCCTATTTAAAGGAACAATTTTGATGGTCGTACTCTACATGTACGAGTGAGATTGAATTACATGTTATGGTAAACAAGAAGTTTACAAATTCAGAGATATATACACGCACACATATAGTTGGCATGATCGGTCAGACCATCCTAATCAATAATGGTGCAGAAATTATTGAGATTTGCATGCACATGTATTAAAAGAACATGTAGTTCCTGTGGTGCTTATTCTCAAAGGAATAGATTAAATTCCACTTATTAAAGAACGTGAAGTTCTTGTGTTGCTTAAAGGAATTGATTAAATTTCACTTACTAAAAGAACCTGAAGTTCTTGTGTTGTTTGTTCTCAAAGGATATAGATGATCCCACTTACCAAAAGAATTAGAACTTAAAGTTCGTGTACTGAAGTTGAGACTGTATGTCTTGCATATCTGAACGAAATATGGGCCCATATATACACAAATGTGGAAAGTTTTATATGATTTTAGTAGATGCATCTACATTGTTTTATCGATTTACAACCAAAAGTTTGTGAGATTAATTCTAAAAAGATTCAGATTATGCAATTAGACTCTTCGTCTTGAAAAGCTAGTGGGTTTATATTTTAGGCTATATCGGTTGTTACAAAGCCTATTGATTATGAAAAATACGGTTTAACAAATTTTTAATTGGATGCCTCCTATTTAATAGCTAAACTGTGAGAACAAAACATCTATTATTTATATGATATTTCCATATAGCAACACTTATACGCATCAAGCCAACGAGTTATAATAAACTCCCTATTATGATTTGACTTTTGGTTAGAAGTCATATTTTCCATTTTTTGAATTTTTGAATGTGCGATATATTGTTGAATTGCTCCACCATAACGCACAAAATGGGCAAGTAAAAAGGATTGAGAATATATATTGAGTACGAGTCTCCTTTTATGTTTAAATTCTAAACATTATTGGAGAATCATTTATTAGATGATTTTTCTCAACATTAGGGGGAGAGAATAATCAACTGGATAAAGAAGGAAATGAATTATCATTATTTAAATCATCGAATTTGAGCTAAAAGTTCATAAGATAATTCATCTTATTTCATGTCAACTGCCAGACATATTTATTGACCCAATGAAAGTAATTAAGTCTCATATACCAGCTGAAATGCTCTAAGTTTAAATTACATGTTAGAGCAAGTGGGTGTAAATCATGTTTGAAGCATGATAGTTGAAATGGTTCCAATGATCAAAATTTTCGTAAATGAAAAGTATTATGAGATGGTCATATATTGGAGGCGAGTGCTCCTAAAGAGACCCAAGACATAACTAATAATAAAACTCTTGAAGAGTTTCAGGTACCTGAAATAAAGATTGAAATCTTGAAGAGATCTCGATAAGTTATGTCGTTACGAGAATGGAACCAGAAAATTGAAAAGTTGTCGACAACGATTTTACAAATAGTTTTAAATAGAATACTTCTATAGAAGTAAAGAAAGAAATCGAGGATCTTGTATAAAATCTATCAAGAAGTATAGATATTGAATTGGCCGATATTGAAAGACGCTTTGAACTTCTAAAATAGAAGTATTTGGACCAGCGGTCCAAACACCTAAAGGTGTAATGCAAGTGAGGCACAAATAAGTAGTCGTAAGTACGACTTGAACTATGATTTATGAAAAGTTTTAATTACTTCATGGTGGATGCAATTACTTTGGCACTTCGATCCCATAAACCAAGGATCGATCCTTTTACACTTCGAGGCTGGAAGCAAAAAATGGAACAAATCTGCCAACCAAGAGATCGATCCCTTTTATCAGGGGATCGATCCTCTTTGCCTTGGAGACTGGAAAAACATATTTAGTGCAAAAACGGATCATAGATGTTTTGAAAAAGATCGACTAAAGTTAGAAATCATTCGAAACAAAATTTTCAAGTTGTTTGGACTTAAAGACATGTTTTAAATTCTTTTCAAATTAGTCCAAAATATTTTTTCAACTATTATATCAAAACACCTAGTTCTTCAATCTCCCCCCTTTTGATATAATAAAATCAATTTGAAAAATTGTTTGGGATTCTCCCCCTTCAAGTTTAAAAATGTTAATAAGAGATGAAAAATTGAAAAGTAAGTAAAGCTCCCCCTTATTCATTTGAAAATACAATTTTTCAAACCAAACTCTCCCCCTTTTTATTATATCAAAACGAATTTAAAATACTTTAAGCTCAAAATAACAATGGAGGTTTAAAAATTTTGATTCAATTAAAAATTTTTGTTTTAAAATTTGGCTCCCCTTACTCATTTATCATTGTTAGGCTTAACAAATAATTCAAGACTTTAAACAAAAGTTAGATAACCAAATGTATAAAATAAAAGCCTTAAGCTTAGAGGTTACCCAATCTTCTTCTCATGTGTGATTTGAGCATTCTTTGATTTTGCTTTGCTTGCCATTGCTCCAACACACCTACAAAAGACATTCACTTGATTTTTGTAATCCAAATTTTTTTGGATCCATTTACGTTAGTCACAATGTCTTTAGTTCCCTTGGGAACCCATACTTGTCTAATCCTATAAGATTTTCTCTTCTTAATAGGACAAGTATGTAAGGAATGATCATGATAATGGAAATGTGAGCATTTTGCCATTATGTGACAAGATGAATTATTACAAATAATTTCTTTTTCTTTTGTTAAGCTTTCAAACTTAACTTTCAAATCAAGATTTTCTTTTTCTAAAACATCTTTACTTGTTTTTGAAAACTCTAAATCATTTTTCAAAATTTTATTTTGGTTTTCAAAATCTAATTTTGTTTTCAAAAGAAAATCATTTTCAAATTCAAGTTTTGAAATCATTTTCTTAAATTTGGAATTCATGGTCTCAAATTCCAAAAGCAATTAATCGAAAGCATCTTGCAACTCATCGAATGTATAAGAATTTAATTCATTTGAGTTAGAAGATACCTCAGGCTCATCGAGAGCCAAAACACCATTCACCTTTGGATTGGAGAGAAGATTTGCACATGATTGATCATCATCTTTGTTTTCTTCCTTCTTGTTGCCATAAAGCTTCTCAAGTTTCTCCCACAATTCTTTGGCACTTTTGCATGTGGAGATCCTCTTGGAAACTTCTTCATTAAGGCCACAATAGAGAATGTGCATCACCTTGGTGTTTAGCTTTGCCTTCGTGTCGCTGGCACTCCTAAGCTTTTTCTTCTTCTTTGGAGCTTCCAAATACCCATCTTCGATGATGCCCCAAACCTCATAGTCTTGAGACTTGATGAAGTATTTCATGATATTTGCCCATTGGAAGTATGATTCTCCTTCGAAGAGTGGAGGACACGAGATAGAGCGGCATTCATCAAATCTTGCCATTTTCTTGAACGGTGGACTTCGAGCGTTGGATCTTTACTCCCGGATGTTAGTCCTTCGATGGAGACGAGGCTCTGATACCAATTGTTGGGTTTGTAGCACGCTCGAATCGATCACCGAAACCGTCAATGAGGGTTGTAAATGTTTGGTGGTTGAATTGGCTAAAATCAAAATAAAGGTAGACAAGTGACATAATGATTTTAGAGTGGTTTAGCCTTCTAACCAAGGTCCTACATCCACTACCTTAGCACACCACTAAGGATTTCCCAATTCACTACTATGAATTCTTCCTTTTGAGGCCAAAGGGATAACCTTACAACCCTATCTTTTCAATGGCTAAGATAGAACCACTCTAGTTTTTCCTTAGGCTAAACTAGAACCTCTCCCTTTTACAAGGTAGTTTGTGTAAACAATGAAAACCTCACAAGGTGGGTGTTTACAAGAATTAAGCTCACAAGGGTGTAAAGAATAAAACAATAAAAAACACTCTCTATACAATATATACAAGAGAAATGAAGAATAAAGACTTAAATTTTATTTCTCTTGATCATGAAGCTTGGATATTGTCTCTAACCATCTTCAAGTGTCCTTGTGGTGTTTATATAATGTGGAATGAGTTTCTAGCCATTTATGGCCGTTGGGGATGAGTCATAGCCGTTGGGGATGCAAAATAGCCGTTACCTACAAAAAGTTCAGTATTTATAACACGAGGGATCGATCCCATAAACTAGGGGATCGATCCTTTTTCATAAAAATATGATCGTTACAGTGCCGGGATCGATCCCATAAACCAGAGGATTGATCCTTTTGCACTTCGAGTCTGGAAGTAAAAAATGGAACGAATCTGCCAACCAAGGGATCAATCCCTTTTATCAGTGGATCGATCCTTTTTACCTTAGAGACTGGAAAAACATATTTGGTGCAAAAACGGATCATAGATGTTTTGAAAAAGATCGACTAAAGTTAGAAATCATTCGAAACAAAATTTTCAAGTTGTTTGGACTTAAAGACATGTTTTAAATTCTTTTCAAATTAGTCCAAAATATTTTTTTCAACTATTATATCAAAACACCTAGTTCTTCAATCTCCCCCTTTTTGATATAATAAAATCAACTTGAAAAATTGTTTGGGATTCTCCCCCTTCAAGTTTAAAAATGTGAATAAGAGATGAAAAATTGAAAAGTAAGTAAAGCTCCCCCTTATTCATTTGAAAATACAATTTTTCAAACCAAACTCTCCCCCTTTTGTTATATCAAAAAGAATTTAAAATACTTTAAGCTCAAAATAACAATTGAGGTTTAAAATTTTTTATTCAATTAAAAAATTTTGTTTTAAAATTTGGCTCCCCTTACTCATTTATCATTGTTAGGCTTAACAAATAATTCAAGACTTTAAACAAAAGTTAGATAACCAAATGTATAAAATAAAAGCCTTAAGCTTAGAGGTTACCCAATCTTCTTCTCATGTGTGATTTGAGCATTCTTTGATTTTGCTTTGCTTGCCATTGCTCCAACACACCTACAAAAGACATTCACTTGATTTTTGTAATCCAAATTTCTTTGGATCCATTTACGTTAGTCACAATGTCTTTAGTTCCCTTGGGAACCCATACTTGCCTAATCCTATAAGATTTTCTCTTCTTAATAGGACAAGTATGTAAGGAATGATCATGGTAATGGTAATGTGAGCATTTTGTCATTATGTGACAAGATGAATTATTACAAATAATTTCTTTTTCTTTTGTTAAGCTTCCAAGCTTAACTTTCAAATCAAGATTTTCTTTTTCTAAAACATCTTTACTTGTTTTTGAAAACTCTAAATCATTTTTCAAAATTTTATTTTGGTTTTCAAAATCTAATTTTGTTTTCAAAAGAAAATAATTTTCAAATTCAAATTTTGAAATCATTTTCTTAAATTTGGAATTCATGGTCTCAAATTCCAAAAACAATTCATCGAAAGCATCTTGCAACTCATCGAATGTATAACAATTTAATTCATTTGAGTTAGAAGATACATCGGGCTCATCGAGAGCCAAAACACCATTCACCTTTGGATTGGAGAGAATGTTTGCACATGATTGATCATCATCTTTGTTTTCTTCCTTCTTGTTGCCATAAAGTTTCTCAAGTTTCTCCCACAATTCTTTGGCACTTTTGCATGTGGAGATCCTCTTGGAAGCTTCTTCATTAAGGCCACAATAGAGAATGTGCATCGCCTTGGTGTTTAGCTTTACCTTCGTGTCGCTGGCACTCCTAAGCTTTTTCTTCTTCTTTGGAGCTTCCAAATACCCATCTTCGATGATTCCCCAAACCTCATAGTCTTGAGACTTGATGAAGTATTTCATGATATTTGCCCATTGGAAGTATGATATTTGCCATTTTCTTCAAAACCCTAACTCCCGGATGTTAGTCCTTCGATGGAGACGAGGCTCTGATACCAATTGTTGGGTTTGTAGCACGCTCGAATCGATCACCGAAACCGTCAATGAGGGTTGTAAATGTTTGGTGGTTGAATTGGCTAAAATCAAAATAAAGGTAGACAAGTGACACAATGATTTTAGAGTGGTTTGGCCTTCTAACCAAGGTCCTACATCCACTAACTTAGCACACCACTAAGGATTTCCCAATTCACTACTATGAATTCTTCCTTTTGAGGCCAAAGGGATAACCTTACAACCCTATCTTTTCAATGGCTAAGATAGAACCACTCTAGTTTTTCCTTAGGCTAAACTAGAACCTCTCCCTTTTACAAGGTAGTTTGTGTAAACAATGAAAACCTCACAAGATGGGTGTTTACAAGAATTAAGCTCACAAGAGTGTAAAGAATAAAACAATAAAAAACACTCTCTATACAATATATACAAGAGAAATGAAGAATAAAGACTTAAATTTTATTTCTCTTGATCATGAAGCTTGGATATTGTCTCTAACCATCTTCAAGTGTCCTTGTGGTATTTATATAGTGTGGAATGAGTTTCTAGCCGTTTATGGCCGTTGGGGATGAGTCATAGCCGTTGGGGATGCAAAATAGCCGTTACCTACAAAAGTTCAGTATTTATAACACGAGGGATCGATCCCATAAACCAGGGGATCGATCCTTTTTTCATAAAAATATGATCGTTACAGTGAAGGGATCGATCCCATAAACCAGGGGATCGATCCTTTTGCACTTCGAGGCTGGAAGCAAAAAATGGAACGAATCTGCCAACCAAGGGATCGATCCCTTTTATCAGGGGATCGATCATTTTTGCCTTGGAGACTGGAAAAACATATTTAGTGCAAAAACGGATCATAGATGTTTTGAAAAAGATCGACTAAAGTTAGAAATCATTCGAAACAAAATTTTCAAATTGTTTGGACTTAAAGACATGTTTTAAATTCTTTTCAAATTAGTCCAAAATATTTTTTCAACTATTATATCAAAACACCTAGTTCTTCAACAGCCTATATTTCTGTGTTGATAAATGGTTCCCGAAATCCACCTTTTGCGATTGGCCGAGGCCTAAGGCAAGGTTGCCCTCTTTCGCCGTTGTTATTTAATATAGTCGCGGAAGGACTGAGTGCTTTATTATATAAGGCGAATTCGCGCGGGTTCTTCCAGGGCATTTTTGTCGGTCGAAATGGACTTGAGGTGTCACACATACAATACGTGGATGATCTCATAGTGTTTTGCACTGCAGGTGAAGGTCATATTAAGAATATTTTTAGAGTGCTAAAGGGATTTGAGATTGTGGCTGGTCTTAAGCTAAATCGGAAAAAGTCTAAAATAATTGGTATCAATGTGGAAGAGCAGAATATTTCCAAGTGGGCAGAAATGGTTCACTGCCAAGTAGAGTCTCTTCATTGCATCTACTTGGGTCTTCCTTTGGGTGAGGTTAGAAATTCTTTACATTTGTGGACTCCTATTCTGGACAATCTTAAGTGAAAATTAGGCGGATGGAAATCCAAAATGTTATCTTTGGGGGTCGAATCACACTCATCAAATCTGTCCTTGCTAGCTTGCCGGTGTTTTACATGTCGATGTTCACGATGCCAACAAGTATCAATAAGGAGATAACTAGTCTGATATCCAGGTTCTTATGGGGATCAATAGAACACAAAAAATACACTGGATTAGCAGTGATACAGTAGCGTTGCCTAAGGAAAATGGAGGTTTGGGTCTGACTTCTTTCCCAATTAGAAATAGAGCGTTGCTGAATAAATGGATTTGGAGGTTCGGAGTTGAACGTGAGAGCTTGTGGAGCAAATTAATCAACACAAAATATTTAGAAAATGAAGATGATTTGATACCAAGGAATACAGGGACAAGGCACAAATCTTGGGTTTGAAAAAAGATCATTGCTCCTTTGACAAATTCGAATGATGTTTTTTATCAGAACCTATGTCTTGTTGTGGGTAATGGTCAGAGTATCCAGTTTTGGACGGATGTCTGGACAGCAAACGCGCCGCTTAAGACTCTCTTTCCAGAATTTTCGCGTTGGGATTGAGAAATCATGATCCATTGTTAAATTCGGCAAAGTGGTGAACAATGCTTGGCAGTGAGAGATAAAGCTGCGGAGGAATGTTTTCGGCTGAGAATTAAGTATTTGGGAGGACTTTGTCGCAGTCATAAACACTGGAACTCCGGGGAGGTTTCAGAAAGATTATGTGCGGTGGAAAGGCAATGCCACTGGAGTGTATAGTGTTAAAAACTATTGTGAAATTATGAGTGCAGGTGGGAAGGAAAAGGATCATGTTTGGAAATACATATGTTCAAACGTAGCATTACCTAAAGTTGAAGCCTTTATGTGGAGATTGGTACATGGTAGACTTCCTACTAAAGCTGAGCTTGCAAGGAGAGGAGGGTACAATCTGCAAAATACGATATGTCCTTTATGCCAACTTGAAATTAAAAATGTTGATCACCTATTTTACCATTGTTATGTGAGTTGGAAAGTGTTGATGTGTTGGTTGGATGCATGGGGTTGATATTTTGTTATGCCTAGAAATATTAAATCACTTGTGTTGATTTGGTGTGAAAGTAAAATAGCATGGAAACTTGTGGGGATTTGGAAGTTGAGTCGGTTTTGCTTCTGTTGGTCTATTTGGATTTATAAAAATGAGGTAGTATTTAAAGGAAGAAAGGTCGACGAAAAGCAACTAGCGGACATCATGTTATCAAGACTAGGTTGGTGGTGTAGAACAAAGTGGCCAGATTCGATTTTTTCATCCGATTTAATACTACAGGATCCCTCGATTCTGAAAAGTGGTGAGTTGAAAAGACAGGGCAAGACCGGGTGTGTATGGTCCAAACCCCCAACAAATGCTGTGAAATTCAATGTAGACGGGGTTGTTATGGGAGGCTATGGAGAAGCGGGTATCGGAGGTATTTTAAGAAATTGTAAGAATGTATCTCTAGTTATGTTCTCTAAGTCAGTAGGAGTCATCGATGCTACTTCGGCGGAGCTTTTGGCTATAAAAGAGGCGATACTTATGTTTAAAGAAATGAAAATGGTGAATTCATTGATGCTGATTTTGGAAACTGATTCTTCCCTCTGTCGCGACTGGTTCCGTCAACCTTCATTGGCTCCTGTACTATTTGCTGAAGTGGTTGCCGAAAGTGTTAAACTATGTGAGGGGATGAAATGGTCGATTGAATGGATCCCTAGGGAAACAAATACTACTGCCGATAAACTTGCAAGGAGGGGCATCAGGAACTCAAATGAGTTGCGTTGGGTTATGGAGGACGCTGCCAATGTATACACTTGGTAAGAAATCAGATTCTTGGTAGTTCATGAATTTGTTTAAACTGATGTGGTTTGGTGGCTAGCAAATTCGGATGTACTGGAAATTACACGGGTTGTTGTATCCTATTAGCGAGTTGCACACTTTTTCTTTCATCTAGGTTTAGGGAGGTTTTTTAACGAGGCACTTGTTAATGGTGGTTTTTATATCTCTAATAAAATATAAATTTCAAAAAAAAACTAATTTTTTTAAAAAAATATTAGAGGTTTAAACGAAAATTTTCAATTTTTTTGAGGGTTTAACTAATTTTTTTAATGATTTCGAGAGATTTAACAAAAAAATAAAAAAAAAATGAGAGGAGATTTAATTAAAATTATTTAAAATTTAATATGAATTTCTAAAAAACTTGATGGGGGTAAATTAAAATTTTCAAAAAAATTAAAGACAAAATTTAAATTTTTGAGAGGCCGTGGCTTCATTAATCCCTCCAATGACCACCCCTGAATACACCATTTGTGATTTGGAATGTAAAACTTTATACTTAAAAAAAAATTAATCTTTAACATTAAATTGAAACCAAACCATTACCCGAGTAGAGGTGCCATGAGGCAGAGTCATGAACAAAGTTCGACCATCTTAATAGCCTCAATTCAGATCGTAAAATCAATTGTTTTTTTTACAATTTGATTCCAAAATTGTTGAAAAAAATAAAATATTAGTACTCATTAAACATTAATATGAAATGAATTAAAACAAAATTCAATTATATCATGAAATGAACCACTGTCTTAAAAACAAATTTGTCTTATTTATGTAATCTTTGAAATAAGCTTATAATCCGACCATCGAAAAATAATTCTCCAAGTGTAGGAGAAAAAAAAGATGAAAAGTTAAAAATAGTATTAACAACTTTTAATGAAAATAGTACATAAAGAAGTGAAAAACAACTTTTATTTTTAAGGCTAAAACTGAGGGCAGAAAAGTAAAAATCTAAAAACGGTTACAAAATAATTAACTGTCGTAAATACTATTTTAATGATCATAAATATTATTTTATATGTTTTTATAACAACTCTTTTAAAATCTCATAAATTTCTTAAAATAAAATACAAACCAAATTACTAACATTAATATACATGTTTTGAGCATTATACTTGGCAAATTTGACCCCGACATCTAAGATTCGAGCCGATTTATTTAGTTTAAGATTTGATATCGGTCTAAATATAATAATTTAAATTTGATTTGAAATTTGAAATAAATCGAATCGAAAACGATTTGAATTTTAGTTAAATCGAAATAGACACGAATCGATTTTTAACCGAACTAAATGGACTCGAACCGAAAGCAACTCGAAATAAAGCTAAATGTAAAAAGAAATAAATAAGGATGTGATGTGAATTGTCACACAACTCAAAAAAGTCAAATATAATGATTTTATAAAGTCAAATATTGGGTGTAAAAAATTAACTCGGCCTGAAAATCCGACTGACCAATATCCTATTAACCTGGCCCAAAATCAATCGAACCGATATAACCAGACTCGACCCAAACTAAAATAGAACTAAATTTGAATTAAATATAGTCAGACCTAAAATAACCCAAACTGAACCGAGCCGAACGACCACTTGTGACCTTTATGTATTGCCCCGCAACACATTAGTATTAAGAAACAATACTATATTTAAATACTCTTAATAGCCATTTTCCACTCAATATGATATATATATATATATATATATATATATATATATATATATATATATTGTATAATCAACACCTATTTATATAGTGTGGATTAATAGTGTTATTTAAAATGATACAATTTCAATTTTAATCTCTTTAAAATTTTAAAAATAAAAAAATATATGAACTTTTTAAAATTTAGAATTTATTTATAGATTTATATTCAATACACTAGCAGTAGAAATAAAAAAGTTGTCACAAACGCTCATCCCCTTGTGTCTTGGTGGTAAATATAGATGTTCATCATCTATTGAGACACGGGTGCTACCCTTGCATCACACCAGCATATTTAAAAAAAAGTTGTCACAAATGTTTAAATTTTAGGGTTTAAAAATTTAGTTTTTGGTTTATAATTTATGATTTGTGTTTAAATTTTAGGGTTTACGATAATATGTATATAGTTTTAAGTTTTAACCTATAAATCTTAAATTCTAACCATATACCTTAAATTCTAATCACTACCCCTAAATTCTAAACTTTTAAAATTTAAACACTATGAAAACTTTTTTTTTCCAAATTAGTATATGAAATAATTACCCTTTATTTATTGGTTTTCCAAGAAAGATTTTTAATTTCAACTCTATCTTTTTTTATCGTAAAAGAATTTCATTAAACTAGAAAAGGGTACAAACGGGAGGTACGCATGAGCCCCATTAACATAGGAAACATGCAACTTAAAGCCATAAACAACCGACGATCCATGCAAGGCCATAAAACAAACTGAAAAAACACAATTAAACTCCTAACAGCCAACATCCTGGACACCAACAACAAAAGTAAACTGCGGACAACAAAAGACCACGCTGAAACCCAACAAAACCAGACCAAAGAAGAAATTGGATCACCCAGATAGACACTTCTATTGGTAAAACCGTAGATCGTGTTTCCTAAAGTGATAAAACCTGAACGATATTGGAGAAAGCCAAAACGTGAACACCATAATCTCTTCCCGGGATGAAACACAGTAGTCGTGCCTGAGAGCTCTATCCAGAGGCAAGCTTCCAACGCAAAGTCGTTGGTCCTTGTCAAGGCATCACCCACTGTACCCCAGATATGAGGAGAGCATGAGTTCACCGAGCCTCCTCCTAATACTGGTCTATCGTACACGCTATTACCAAACAAACCTAAGAAGAAAATCCGATAAAACCTAGACCAAGGATCATCCGTCGACAAAACAGAAACTGTGATCCGATAGATCAAGAAGAAGAATCGGAGCTTAAAAGAAGGAGAAGAACCGCCCGGATCCCATCGAAATCTTATAGCATTTGATTTCCAGAAACCATTAAATCTCCAAATCCTATAAAAGGGATTGTTTGTCTTTAAAAGAAAAATTTTGGACCATATCCCACGAAATCAGGGTAGACTAATGTCACGCCCCGCCAGGTCGCGACTTAGCTAACCGAGGGGCACACCCGCAAGGGTGCACCGAGCAACACCGAGGTGTGCCACCCAGGTGCGCAACGCGCGCCCATAGAGCTTCGTCCAAGGGCACTCGGGCCAACAAAAAGGAAATGAGGTGCCTTAGAGATTTTAAGGCCAAGGTTGATCCCAAAGAAGGATCTAGAACGGCCCGGGATGCTCCAAACGTTTCCACACAAGACCAAGGGGTTCCAGAAGCTTCCACAACCATCTAGGCTCACCCGGAGGAACCTAGAAGGCTCGAGACAAGTCGGGAAGACTCAAAACATGTCCGGAAGGCTCGGGACAACTCTGGACATCTCCGGAATACTCTAGAAACCTATAGATATGTATAGAACTATAGGAGTACTCTAGAATATTATGGATGTATGTAGATAAGCATGAACTTATCTAGAAATATCTAGGGAACTTAGATATTTTAGGAGGCAAGATCCTAACCGTTGGATCAAATAAATCTTAGCCGTCCATTTAGGAGGTTGGTGCCTATAAATAGGGCTACCTCCCTCATTTGTAACACACCTAAGTAGTCATCCAAGAAGTCCTTCACTTCATACTTGTAAAGCTCTTGTAAAGCTTTCATTGCATTAATACAAGGTAGTTTTCTTGTAAACTCGTTTTCTCCTTGTGTTTTCCATAGCGTTGCGACATTAAGACTTACTAGCATCGTGCCGAGAGTGCTAGTGCCGCACGGATTTGAGCTTGAAGAAATAAGTTCGTGACAGTTGGTATCAGAGCAAGTTCCGATCGCTCGGGAGCATGGCCAAGACCAGCAAAACTCAAGCCGCTAGCCCGTCCGAGACCGAGGTCACGCACGACCAAGGTGGGCAAGAAGTAAAAGCCGACCCTACCGAGACAAGGCCTCGTGCCAAGTCCAAAGACTTACTCTCTAGCTTGGAGTCGCGCCTAACTCGCGTGGAGGAAGGCGTATCAAGCATGGGTGCCCAAGTGGATGACCTTCATGAGCGGATTGAAGGCCTTGAGGTGGAGGATGCTGAGATCCACACAACCGTGAGGGCCATGAAGATCAAGCTAGAGGTGACCCTGCGCGCGGAAATGGGAGAAGTACGCGACGCGCTCTTGGGAGAGCTCACAAAGGTACGTGAGTCTTTCCAACGTGAACTATCAAACGTGTATGATCAACTAGAAGCATTGCAAGGCGACCTTGCCTTGTGCAAACGTGCTATGGCAGCCGGGCCAAGCACTACCGTGGAGGCTAGAAGGGTCGAGGTGCCCAAGCCTCAAACCTTTTCAGGGACACGCAACGCCAAAGAAGTCGACAACTTCTTGTATGGCTTGGAGCAATATCTAGAAGCCGTTGGCATCAGGGACGATGCCTCCAAGATCCAGACCGCAACCTTATACCTCACCGACACCGCTATGCTTTGGTGGAGGAGAAGGCGTCTCGATGTCGAGAGAGGTACGTGCACCATCACTACCTTTACTGATTTTAAAAGGGAACTCAAACGACAATTCTATCCGGAGAATGCTGAGGAAGAAGCAAGAGCGCGATTACGAAGGCTCAAGCAAATGGGGAGCATCCAAGACTATGTCAAGGAGTTCACTAGCTTGGTGCTCGAGATCCCCGATCTCTCAGAGAAGGACTCACTCTTCAACTTCACCGATGGACTCCAACCATGGACCAAGACCGAGTTAAGGGGTCGTGGGGTGCAAAACCTTGCCGATGTCATCGCCGTGGCCGAGAGCCTCATTGACTACCCAAGCCACAAGGAGTCCAACAACGAGCCGAGGGACAAGAAGAGTGGTCACTCCAATGGGGGAAGAGATAGGAGCCCACGTAAAGAGAGTCACAAGGATGAGGACACACCGAAGCACAAAGGCTCGTCCTCATGGAGGGACAAGGACCGAGGTAGGTCTAGAGACTCTCAGGGTGCTAAGAAGTCACCACCTAGTAGTTGCTACATCTGGATGGCGACCATTGGGTTCGGGAGTGCCCACAATGCCGAGCCCTTAGTGCAATCCTAGCAAAGCATCAAGAGGAAAGTGATGCCGACGAAGGTAGTGATGCCGAGAGGGACCAAGGTGCACAAATGGGATCGCTACAGCTCTTGAATGGAATCCAATCCGCCCCAAAGACCCAAGCCAAGGGGTTGCTATTCGTGGACGTCACCGTTAATGGGAAGGCCTCAAGAGCCATGCTCGACACAGGTGCGTCCCATAACTTTATCTCTTTAGAAGAAGCAAAGAGGCTTGGTCTTAGCATCGCGAAAGGGGGAGGATCCGTCAAGGCCGTAAACTCTGCCGCCCAACTCATCCATGGGTTCGTTCGAGGAGTCTAGACCAACATTGGGACACGGTCAGGCCGCATGGACTTCTCGATTGTGCCGCTAGATGACTACTCGATCATCCTAGGGCTCGAGTTCTTTGAACAAGCCAAGGCAATACCGATGCCATTTGCCAACAGCCTGTGCATCACGGAGGGTGTACCATCATGTGTGGTTCCAACGCTAAGGGCCACCAAGCGAGGGTCAAGAGTACTCTCAGCACTTCAACTCGAAAAGGCCGTCTGAAGGGCCAAGCCGTCCAAGGGATTGAACCAAGACAAAGGGGTGACCGTGTCTAGGAAGGCTACCAAGCATGTTCAAGGGGAGAATATCGCTTCAAAGACCACCGAGAGTCAAGGTTCGAAGGGAAGGTCTTCCAACAATGCCGACAAGCCGAGGGCAAAGGCAAGGCGAGCTAGGAGAGAGGGAAGCGCTCCAGCAACACCCTTGTTCCACAAAGACGCGACGAGGGCGTCGCGAGATCGGGTGGGGGAGGATGTCACGCCCCGCCAGGTCGCGACTTAGCTAACCGAGGGGCACACCCGCAAGGGTGCACCGAGCAGCACCGAGGTGTGCCACCCAGGTGCGCAACGCGCGCCCACAGAGCTTCGTCCAAGGGCACTCGGGCCAACAAGAAGGAAATGAGGTGCCTTAGAGATTTTAAGGCCAAGGTTGATCCCAAAAAAGGATCTAGAACGACATGGGATGCTCCAAACGTTTCCACACAAGACCAAGGGGTTCTAGAAGCTTCCACAACCATCTAGGCTCACCCGGAGGAACCTAGAAGGCTCGAGACAAGTCGGGAAGACTCAAGACATGTCCGGAAGGCTCGGGACAACTCCGGACATCTCCGGAATACTCTAGAAACCTATAGATATGTATAGAACTATAGGAGTACTCTAGAATATTATGGATGTATGTAGATAAGCATGAACTTATCTAGAAATATCTAGGGAACTTAGATATTTTAGGAGGCAAGATCCTAACCGTTGGATCAACTAAATCTTAGCCGTCCATTTAGGAGGTTGGTGCCTATAAAAAGGGCTACCTCTCTCATTTGTAACACACCTAAGTAGTCATCCAAGAAGTCCTTCACTTCATACTTGTAAAGCTCTTGTAAAGCTTCCGTTGCATTAATACAAGGTAGTTTCCTTGTAAACTCGTTTGCTCTTTGTGTTTGCCATAGCGTTGCGACATTAAGGCTTACTAGCATCGTGCCGAGAGTGCTAGTGTCGAACGGATTTGAGCTTGAAGAAATGAGTCCGTGACACTAAGCTGGAAATGGGAAAAACCATAAATGGTAACTTGAAAACCATGTGTGAAAGGGCTTGTCAAGAAGGGAAAAGACAAGCTTTCCCTTGTAAGCGTCTCCTTCTCCAAGGAGAAGTCATGAAGCTTCACCAGTGTATCGCCGGGTCGTCTTTCGGCAAGCTGGCGAGCTCTGTAGAGAATCGCAACTTGATCGGAAAGCCCACCCATCATTCGTACTTCCGAGAAAGACACCTCCAAGAAACTTGACAAAGTTGGCAACAGATTCCGTTTGCCTCGACCTCCACCATCGCTCAAAGTCGGTAGGAGTGGATATCCACAATGATTTCTTGCAGACAAGTATAGTCCCTTGAAAGCTTTCGTTCACAGACTTTCGGATTACAGTGATTGCAGAAGAGATCCGATGAAATCCAGAGACGGAGGAGCAGCCACAGCCTCCACTCCGAAACTTCCTTTCCACCACCACTCCGTTGAACTAAACCACATAGTTGGAAGAGCTCCGGCAGCCTAAACAGACACTTTATGGCGTTTTAACGGACCAAATCACCGATGTTAAACTGCGTCGGGTGACCAGAACAGCTTATAGACACGCCATCGTTTTCTCTTCCGCCTTAGCCCCTGTGAGCAAACCACCAGCCGCCGTCGTCTCCTTTAATTTCGGCGATCTGATGACCAGATGACGAAGACGAAGCCGCCCGTACTGAGGCCAAGCAAAAAGGCTATAACCGAAAGATCAAATCGCTCGTTTGAGACTCAGGAAGCTTTGGTTGAGAGAGAAATTAGGGGCGCATAAATCGCACGCGCGTATTGGGACCTAATTCCACCCCCTGATTAAATCATTCAAAAGTAAAACCATTATATTCATGCACCTATTAATTTCAACTCTATCTCGACCCCTACCGCATGGTACTTGTCGATGGAAACTATGGTTGTCCTGTGCATAGATAGAATAGGCACTTTTCTAGGGCGCATTTTTTTATATTTATTATTATAGTCTAATTTTTTTAATATTTATTATTTCATTTTTTAAATTTGTTATTATAGTGCCAACTTTTTTATAATATTTGTATTAGTGGCTTAATTCTTCCCGACATTTGTTATTAAGGGATCACTCTTTAAATTTATTTTTCTTCAATATTTGTTATTACATATTTAATTTTTTCTTAATATTTGTTATTAAGGGCCTGATTTTTTCAATATTTAGTATTAAAAGTCAATTTTTTTTTAAATTTATTATTAGAACTATACTCTTAAAGTTTATTTTTCTAATATTTATTATTAAGGTTCTATTTTTTTTAATATTTATTATTAAAAATTCATTTTTTTCAACACTGGAAATCTAATTTTCAACTCTCCCGCTGTCCCGCATAGTATACCACCAAAATTAGAATGGGAGCGATTAGCTTAATCGTTAGGAGTAAGAGAGCAACGTTCTAAGCAAAGAAACCAATAGATTTGAATGTCCAGGCCGGAGCAACGTTTACAATTGGGTTCAATTTAATAGAAAATATTAATAAAAATATTGAAGAATTAATATAGAATTTTCAATAGAAAATATTAAAGTTAACCACATTTAATTTATAAAAATATGCTATTAACAATACTTATTATAGTAGTATGAAAATTTTTCGTACTTAATTCTAACTTCACTATACGAAAATTCTAACTCCGCCACTGATCCTTAAGTCCATGTATCACAAATAACAAACCCTTACAAATCATAGGCTTAAATGAAAAAAAAGTGACAAAACTATATGAAAAATAAGTGCTTATATTTTTTTTTTTGTAAAAATAGGTATCTAAAGTTTTAATCGTTACAGTTTTAAGTGCTCGACTATTAATGACTGTTTAAAAATAATTATTGTCCAATCAAAATGAGACACGTGGCAAGAATATTAATTTTTGAAAAAAACACTCTAGAATTTTAAATTTTTAAAAAAATCTCAAATTTTTTTAAAATCTTTAAATCAATTCTTAAATCCTTAAAAATAACAAAACTCCAAATCACCAAATCTTCACTGCTAGCGCCGTTGATTGTTGTCGTCAACTCCACCCTTTAGGTCACCGGATCTAACCGATCATTTCTCCCAATGTGCCGTCGCCAAAAATCGGCAAATAATGTGCCAATTAAACGACTATTTAACATTCGTCGTTTAATGTTCGATTGACACATCGTTCGCCGATTTCTGACGACGACACGTTGGAAAAATTGCCAGTTGGATCTGGCGACCAAAATGATGAGGTCGGCGACGACGATCAATGGCAGTAGCAGTGAAAATTTGGGGTTTAGGATTTTAGAACTATTTTAGAAATTTTCAGAATTTTAAGATTTTTTAAAAATATTTAAATTATTAAAATAAAAAATGAATCAAAAAATATAAATAAAAATATGACATGTGTCAAATTTTTATTGGTTAATGGATTTTTTTAATGACATTTTACTACTGGACACCTAAAACTACAAGATTGAATCTTTAGACACCTATTTTTACAAACAAATATTTTAGGAGCCTAAAATTTAAAAGTGAGCCCAAATGATAACCCTATTTGCCGACTCTTAAGAATTCTCAGTCTTGGATCTTCCCAGGAAGCTTGCCATTGTTTGTCATAGTAAGTAAACCTCATGTGCAAGCTTCCTCAGGTTGTGGAAATAACACATGAAGAAGTCTACCATTGCTGCTTGACCTGCAAACATTTCAATCAAACCATTCACAAATTTTAAAACCAACTCTGATATGTTCTCATGAACCATGCCCACCAGAGTGCTTCTATAAATATCCACACAAATTTGCAGTTATGGATAAGTAGGAAATATATTATGAACATACAACAATGTGTAGATATTCATGGGAAGCTCACCTGCCACAATCACACCATCCCAATCGATCCTACCATTTCTGACAAACATATTCAAATCCCATGTTCCAAACTTCAGCTACATTTAAACAGTAATACTGTAATATTAGTTTTTAAAAGGCAAAACAAAGGGCACTACAATTCCAATCTAGTGTCATAGTTTATACTACTACTGCTGCTACAAAATAAGTTATAAAGAGGATGGTTGTCACTGTTGTATATCCGTCTTTTGGGGAGGCATAGTGTTCTCTAACAATGATGCCGCAACAATAATATGATTCCACCCTTTCCAACGTGTAATCATTTGTCAATGAACCTGCAAAACAATTTTATGTTACTCCAATGTGTTATCGTTCATCCACTAATAACTACAGCAAAATCAGAGATATAACAAAATAGATTCTGTGTTTCACTTGACCATTGATCAGTACCAATATATTGAAGAAATCGCACATACATAGTGACAAACCGTAATATTTACGAACATAACAACATTGGCTACTCAATTTCGTTACAAAAATTGTTACCTCAAGAAATACATACCCTGCTACTTCAACATCGATGGTTGGTCGAGTTAAACTCTTTCCTGTGATGATCAAAGTGATATCATCAGAATGAGGGTCTTTACGATCCTCCATGAAAGGATAGCAATATAATTTATTTAATAAGTTATCAACTTCCAAACTAAAACTAAGTTGATAATTTTGAGGGTACAAACTTACATGCTTCCTTTTTCTTCGATCAAATCCACTATTCCTCATATCATTTTTTGCAAGAGCAGATCCAGAAGGAAGGCCATAAGGCCTCGGAGAAGGCGCTGAAGCAGAAGCTGGAGGAGCAGTTGTCATAGCAATATTGCTAGCTGACAAGGGCAGCTGAGGTGGAGCAGCAGCAGGAGTAGGAACTTCTTCAGGAGGAGGCTTAGGCAAAATGAACTTCAACCGATTGTTTCGATAGTTCTTCCAAAAGAAGAATTGCTGTCTATGTGCCACTTCCTATAAATTTAAGGTACAACAATGAAATGACATCCCAAAAGTGAACATGAAATCATATTGATATAAAAATAATAACACACATTTCATTTAGCGACCATGAACATATTTATCAGGACAACAGAATCAGCAAGATATATTAGAGCCAAACCTTGTTGACAGGATGTGCCATTGCATTTCGAAAATTCGCATTCTGAAGAAGTTCAAGGAAATATAGACAATGGGGATACCTGCAATCATATTTTTACATGTGTCACATAAAAAAATCCCCAAACAAGGAAGCTGTAAATTAACTACGGAGCTATTGCTCATCATTTATCCTGCAGCAAAATATATGCCAGATTTAAGGAATTCAAGCCTAAAGTATCAGATGGCAAGCTTTCGAGGGGCTGACATGATAAATTTTATGTACTCTGGTCGTTGCCAGTATTGAAGATATTTCAAGTATCCAATAAATGCCTCGTCTTCGAAATAGCGATTCTGAGCCAAATCTGCATCAGAAATTAATTGGCAAGTTCAACAAGTGAAAAAGAATGAAACATAAAGAACGAGACTAATTAAAATTTGACACAATGAACAGCCAAATCTACCCAATTTGTAACAGTGTTGGAGCATTAATTCAGGAATTTAACAGCACAGACAGCCAACGCATTCCATTAGAGCAAGTAGCGGTCTAACCCTAATTCAGAAGGAAGTGAGAACTCACAGTGGATGTAAGTAGGGTTAGCAAGGCACTGGACGAATTCCAATTCGAGTAAGAACCGTTGCCGCCCATCATCCGGATCCTTGTACACATTTTTCGGCCTGAAAATTCATTCACACATTACAAAAAACAATAAAAAAAGTAGGAATTTTTCCATTAAGAATTTCTGTTAAGAGAGACAAGGAAATTAGAGCAAAAAGATATAGAAGCTTACGAAGAAGGAGTATCGGAAGCGTTGTCACTTTCTTTAGTTGAAGCCATTTAAACCTTCACTCTAAAACCCTAACCTAACGAAACAATGAAATCATACATATTCAACAAAACTATTGGGATTGGAGATTAGTGTCGAAACAATGGCTCTCTTAGGGGGAATTTCTGTACATGTGCCGCAAGTGGAGCGACCGCACATAATACTTGAAAATAAAGCCAAAAAATAAGGATCAGATATAATTTAAATAATTATAATTTCTTTTTTGAATAAAGATAATTATAAATTTTTATATTTGATAATTAGTAACTTACGAAAAGTTTACATTGTCTTTCAAATTAATTGTAAAATATGAGCATTAATATCTCTTAAATTTAAAATTAAATATTTTTTTATATTGCCGATTAAGCCATTTATTTCTTTGGATAAGACATTTGAACAAAATCAATTATATGAAAATATTTTTATATTCTTCTTTTATTATGATAAATCACTTTCATTAATAATTTTAAAAATGATCTTAAAAATGGTGAGTTATCTGATGTTAATAAAAATGCATCATTTATTGAGTCGAAATTATTTAGAGAACTTTTACCTAAGAAAAAAAATGAGAGCATTAAAATTTTTAAAATGTTTTAATTGCTTCACAAATGCGACAATTTCTTATAAAATCTTGTTGATTATTCTTATTATTATTATTTCTACAAAACGGAAAATTTTTAAAATGAAAGTTGTTGAAGTCATACTTATGGACAACTATATCGCTAGAGAGGTTAAGTGGACTTGTTTTGATGGCAATTGAGAGGTATTTTGGAAGAAATTAATATTGAAAATGTTGCAAATATGTTTGCTAAAAACTTGCAAAAGGAGTGAAAATATTAGATTTTTAGTTGTTTATGTTTGAATTTTTGTTGTTCAAGAGCGTAATTAAACAAACTTGTTGTATTATGATATTTTTTCTTAAAAAATTATTTGCACTATAAATTAAGGTGTCTATTTTAATAAATTGTACATGGCCTCATAAATCTTTGATCTGCCCTTGCATTTACACCTCCATTCGAATTTTAGAGAGTTAATCGAAAAATACATTTAGGGAGGGATCATTATAATGATTATTCTATTTTTATTAGACAAAATATAGAAACAATTGAAAAAATCTATAAATAGAAGGGCATTATAGTAATTATCTTAAAATTTTATAATAAAATAAAACTATTATTTCTGGTCTAGTCGAGTATTTTTATTTTAAACTCAAACTCGCCTGAACTCAATTTTTTTCAAAAAAAAAAATAGAAGCTGTTTGGTCCAGGTAAAATGATCATATCTAAAATAAATACTCTTATTACCCAAAACATTTACATCTCTTTTTTTTAATGAAAGCTAGAGTGATTACAAGTAGTATCTGTTCTAAATATACTCTCAATCATTTGACAATGAACGCTCAATCACCCTGCTGCAGCTGCTGGTGCTCGAACCCGTGACCTCTAAGAACAACAACCGTTTCCTTATCCACTGAGGCAAGTTGGTTCGTGCTAAAGTATTACATCTCTAAATCCACACTTCTGATGCGCTACTCTGATAATATACACACTAACTTACCATACATGACTATGAGTACAATCATCAACAGATTTGGTACATCAAACGTTGAAACAATTTTTTCTTTTTAACAAAGTAAACGTTCAAATCAATTATCATCTTCGTCCTTCAACTTATGTACATAAATCTGGAAACCCATCAACTGATTACAAGGTCATCGTCCTCAAGAACAGTTAAAGCTGTTATATTTATAGAAGAGATTGATATGTTTTATACCTTTGTGTTTGTTATATGGCTTTATCTGTTCTTGCATTTGGTTTTGTTCTTGTTTTCGCTTGTGATCGGATGTTGTTGTTTGTATTTTGTTTCTGTTTAATATTATTTCAATTTTTAAGTTAATCGATAGATAAAAGTAAGCTCTAGACAATGAGTATAGTTTAGTCATTTCTATAAATTTAAAGCCGAAATTAGTATATTTTTTTGGGTCTATTTTGGACTCAATGTCGTAAAAATATAAAGTATATAGAGTAAATTTTTAATTTTTAATTAGAACTAAATTAAAAGAATGTGTAAATAACAAATACTAAATATATAATTTTAAAATTAAAATTTTCAATTAACTGCCACTGCCACTGCCACATGACAGTTCCATCACTTCACCGTTAGATATTTAATGGGGTGGTCAAAATAAATTGATTTTATAACTTCAGTGATCTGATTGACGAGTTCGTTAGTTTGGTGGTCAAAATAAGAATCTGCAATTAATTCGGTAGGTGGTGGTCAATGGTATAATTAACCCTAATTATTTATAAACTAGCATAAACTTTGAAAGGACAATGTAGTCGGAATAGTTTGGAGCAAAAGCGGGAAAGGCAGTAGTCGCTCTTTTTAACTTGAGGGAATGGCTTTCATATGAACAGAGAATGGACAAAGCCTAAGTATCGGCAAAGCGATATAGATCTGCCAATGTCCTCACAGATTTATCCGGCAGACCAACAAAGCCTTCTATAGATAGTGATGACCCAAATAAACCAACAAACCAAGTGGATGCAGATTGCATGTCCGAGTGTTGTGGCCATCCGCATCGCAGACCAGAATAAGAACTTGCTGGGATGACACCCATGGCCATACCACTGCTTTCAACACCACTGCTTCCTCCCATCTGCCCTGACCCTGACCCTGACCCATTTCCAGGATGTGGTGCAGAAGAAGCAACGGGACAAGAATTAGGGACCAAATCTTCGCCTTCTGCAATAATAGGATTTACATGAGATTTTGGCAAAGCGGGCCCTTGGGTATCAAACCGTGAACGCTTCATTTCTTCGCTCTTACCCGTGCTTGATGATCCCATTTCATCCGGTTTTCTCTTCGGCTGCTCTTTTTTCTTCACAATCCTTTTATATGGCTTAGGAATTTCTTCTTCCAACTGCGCTATCTTCTCTTTGATTCGCCATGAACCAAGAAGCTCTTTTGCATCACTTCTACGATCTTCCAAATAATCCAAATAGTGGACTATCGATTTTAATGCACCTAATCGCTTTTCATTAACCTTTCTCTGAAAAAGGCCATAACAGAATAAATACAACGTTGAAGGATGAGAAAACATGTAAAACATCAATTGTGTGACAAGAGATTAAAAAGGATCATACCAGCTCCACAGGTGAATTATGTGCTTCCTCTTTTTCCCTCTCGAATGCTTTAGTAGACTCTTGCAAGAATAAAGTCAAAATTGTCTTAGGGGAGAATTCATCCTCAAGCCCAAAGATAGAAACGACCTCCAAAGCTTCAAAATGCATTCCATTCTTCGCCATACTCTCTATGATATCTACAGCAGACAAAAGTGTCGTAGATTAGTCTCAATGAAAGAAAATCTAAATCTAACCACCCAACACCCTCCACCCTCAATAAAATATTAATGCAAGTCAGATGCAAACATATTAGTTCACCAATAGACGTCTGATGTCTGTGAAATTTTTTTGTTACTTACGCTTAAAAAGTGAGGCAGAAACAACCCTTTCGAAGGGTTTATTACAGACTTTATGACTCTTTTTTCTACTTTCCCTAAGACTATAATGTTGCTACCTACTAGAAACTGCCATAGGGCACAAGCCTGTGCCCCCTCGATCTCATGGAACTCTCCTAGAATCAATGAGATTGAAATAAGAAAGACCATAATATTTATCTCAAGGCAGAAATATAACAAAATCAAAGGGTAACTCAAAGCTGGTTATCAGACAAAAGCGGATTCTAAAGCACACCCAGAAAGGCTATTCTTCATTCTTCCGCCGTTCTTGTTGCTAGTAAACCACCTACTCTGGGGGATTCTACTTTTCCGGTTAGGTTACATGGGAATTGAACTACCCATATTGATTTCCCAATCTGTAGTTACAATAGTAGCAATATAATTCTAAATTCATTTGTGAAGTCTGTAAAATTAATTGCCTTACGAACTTACCAAAATTGAACTTAACCAAAAAGAAAACAAGGGTAATTATCATGAAAAGGAAACTAGGATACACAATTATGAGGAAGAATAAAAACCATGGGAAACTTCAAGTTCACCAACCCTTAAGTCTCAAAAATCAATTTGTAGGCATTTATACTCGAGGTGTAAACGAGACACTTGTGCTTGTAAGCTATTCGAGTTCAACTTGAAAAACAAGCTTAAATCTTATTCAATCATTCTCATGCAAAGCTCTGACTTCAAGCATCTTAATACTGTTTTAACTACTACATAAGAACACTGACACTCCATAATCATAGATTCATAATGACATCAATAGCATCCAAAAAGATGATAAATATATGGAATGGAACCGAAAAGTAAATACCTGGCATTTTCCCAGGAAGCCAAGGAGAGGCCTTTATAGCATCAGAGATGCTTCTGAGATTACACAACTTAAGCAAAGTCCCCAAATCCTGATTAGTAAACGCATTGGGAATCCCAAAACAAGCAACGTAAAGCAACAAACCCCTTGCATCGCCTGCAGTGGCATTACTCAAACCACCCTCTTTATTCAACCTCTTTCGCAATGCAACAGCTCTATTCTGTGCTGATACCTTAACGTTGGCCGCGATTTTAACCCGACTTTCACTGCTCATCATTGAAAGGAAAAACTCCAACAGCAAAAGGATAGCTCGCCTTGCCTGATTACTGGACGGGTCATTGGTATAAGCTTTTTTCCCCATTAAAAGCATCTCCCCAACGCTATCTAAAACCAATTTGGCTGGTTCTGGGGCAAGCTTTAGAGCTGCAGGGACTTCTTCTCGAAGCATCGGGAGGTTTGATAAATTCTTGACAATGTATTTACGGACCTGTTTGCCCTTCATCCACATGCAATACTTTTGAATTTCGCCACAACAGGGTTTAGGAGGAGGTGCTTTTTGTACTGTTTCAGCTTCAGTTTGCGTTGATTTCAGATAAGGTTGCGGTTGGGGTTCAATTTGTGGGTGTTGCTCTTCGTGTAGCGGCTCGTTGAACTTGGAGTCGATGGCTTGATTGATGAAATCGAGGTGTTTCGTTAATTCGTCGAATTTACTTTTGAAAGCCAGGACCGCGGCGGCGTGGGAGGCAAGGTCGTTGATGGATTTCAAGAGTTGGGGTTCTTCTTGTGGTTGCTGTTGTTCGGATTGGTCCGGTTCTGTTTTGAAGGTGGCTAACGGTGACGGAATGGGTATCTGGGGAGGGAGGAACGGCGGCGATTGAAGTGGTTGCTGTTGTTCGGGCGGAATGGGTATCGGGGGAGGGAGAAACGGCGGCGATTGAAGCGGTTGCTGTTGTTCGGGTTGGTTCGGTTCTGCTTTGACGGTGGCTAGTGGTGACCGAATGGGTATCTGGGGAGACGGCGATTGAAGTGGTTGCTGTTGTTCGGGCGGAATGGGTATCGGGGGAGGGAGGAACGGCAACGATTGAAGTGGCTGCTGTTGTTCGGGTTGGTCGGGTTCTGTTTTGACGGTGGCTAACGGTGGCGGAATGGGTATCGGGGGAGGGAGGAACGGCGGTGGTTGCTGTTGGTCCGGTTCTGTTTTGATGGTGGTTAACGGTGGCGGAATGGGTGTCGGGGGAGGGAGGAAGGACGGCGATTGAAGTGGGTCTTGCTTGATGGCGGCGAGCATTGTGGCGTGGTAATGGGGTTTGAATGAGGGGAAGGAAGGATTGGCCATGACCATATCAGGTGAAGACAAACGAAAACAAAACCCTACGATTTCTAATGCTGAATTAAATTAAATTAAACTCTGAAGTCAAGTCGGTTGGTGTTCTTATTTTTTTTGCAAATTTCAAGTTCGAGTAGACTTGGATTTTACCGATCAACGACCTTGCCTCTCACGTTTCTATTTATTTAAGTAAACTACATATTTAGTCCCTTAACTTTTTGCATAATTCTATTTTGGTCATCAATCTACAAATAATATTTTATCACTAACCTTTTGAATTTCACTCATTGAGGTCATTTGATCATTAATTTTTAATTTTTAACGTCATTTTTATTTTTTCTTGTAAATTTATTAAGAAAACATAAAAAAAATCTTCTAAAACTATGATTTTTGGATTTCTTTTAATTCACCAACAAAGTATTTTACTCTAAATCTGAATGGATGAGATTTGGAGCCCGACAAGGGGAGAAAAGCAAATATCTCAATTCAACGTTGACCAGATGGTGAAATTTAGGATGGGGGTATTAATAGGTTGGGAGGGGTAGTTGCCCTCTTAGATTTTTAGGTATAATTACATTTTAGGTCTTTTTTAGTTTAAATATTAGTAAAATAAGATTTTTTTCCTCATAATTTTTAGAATTTATAGTCCCAATGGACTTTTCTACTCCCCTTTCTTGATCCTAGCTTCATCCCTAGTAAAAATTACATACCATATTAAGATAATGTCAAGTCGTTGATTTGAGTTGTGTTCATTTCGTGAAAAATCAAATTAAAGAGTTAGACGGGAAAAAAAGAAATATTTTGGTACAAGTTATATCGTAAACTAGATGATGATCAAACAGTGATAGAGAAGAATAGAAATAAAAGTTTAAATTTTTAGGTTAATTTCATAAATAAAACTTAAAATGCAACACTTTAGTATTGACGCTAAAGCCTTAACGTCAAAGTGACTTAAACAAGCACAATTTAAAAGTTTAGTGATAAAATAAAGGGTAAACTACTGCAGGGGTCATTTTCATTTCCCGTTTGTACATATTTAGTCACTGCAGTAGTCATTGTCAGTAGAGTATTCTTAGGGTATTCATTTAGTCACTGTCAAACTCAAATTTTATTTTCAAAAGTGGTGACTAAATCTGTAAAAATGGGAAACGAAAGTGACCCCTGCAGTAGTTTACCCTAAAATAAATTTTGTATAGTTAGATGACATGGAGAATCATTTGAAAATTGGCTCGTCATGCGCACGTTAGCGCGTCTATAGTGCGTCCGGAGAGCATTTAAGATTTTCTTTTGTTTTTTCATCGTTTCTCCTCTTTCTTTCGTTGATTTTCTTCCATTGATTTCTTCTTCTGATCTAAATCTCATGTGGTTCTGTTCATGGTTGATTTGGGTTCTTCATCGAAGTCAGAGTCTCTAGCAGGGGATTTTGATTTAGCGAATTTTTCGCCGCTTGCGGCTGCTACGACTAGTGGAGAAGTGGCTGAGGGTGTTAGTGTGGTGGCGGCTGCTCCTGACCATGCGAAGAAAGCTGCAAATGTTGCGATTGGAGTGGGTAAGCCGGCGTAGAAGCTCATTGACCAATCCTTGGGATTTTTTCCTTCATCGACGCGAGAGGGAAAGGCTAGGGTTAAGCCTTCGCCTGAGGTTTTTGCAGAATGGTGCTAAGCAATGGTCCAATGCTCTAATTGGGAATTTTCTTGATAAATCCCCTCATGTACCTGTTTTTCAGAAGACCGCTGATCGTCTTTGAGGAAGGGGGGGCTCTATAGTGATTCGTTTCCTTTCCCCTAGTGTTTACATGATAAATTTTCCATCATAGAGGGTGCGTGATTGGGTCCTGGAGTCTGGGCCTTGGCACATTCAGCAGAAGCAGATTGTCTTGCATTAGTGGAAACCTAGTTTGTTGTTCGATGTGGTTCGATTGTACTCTGCTCTGGTTTGGGTGAACCTCTGGCACGTCCCGTTATAGCTCTACTCCCAGCAAGGGCTTGGGTATATTGCTAGTGCTTTGGGAAAGCCGTTGTATACTGATGGGGCCAATGCGATGAAACAACAATTGGAATTCGCAAAAGGTTTGCGTTAAGGTAAACGCAAAGGATGATCTTTCAGGTTATGTTTTAGTTGAGCTCAATGATGAACAAGTTATTGATGTTTCTGTAGAACTGGTATGGGTTCCCCCACGTTGTTGTAAATGCTCTATTTTTGGGCATGAGGAGGGGAAATGTAAGGCTACTGCACGAGATGAGGTGAATGTTGCTGAGGAGGTTACTGAGACGTTTGACAAGCACGTTGATCTGGTTAAGAGAAATGCTGATGAAACTCCGGTAGTGAAGGATAACCATGTTTCTGTTGTTGATGTTGAGAAGGTTGGTGATTCAAACTCTGAAGTTGGAAAGCTTGTGTTGGCAGACACTGTAGGGGATGTTTCTCTTGCCAGTCGTGATGTTGAGAATTTGATTAAGGCTACTGTTTGTGGTGAAGGGCCCTCTAAGGTAACAGTGGAGAGTCCAAATAAATTTGATTTGTTAGCTTCGATTGTGGATGATCAAGAAGAGCACAATGTCTCGCCTAGGAAAGGTCGAATTGATGTGAAAGGTGTAACTGAATTACTACAACAATTGAAACCGACATCAAACGAACCAAAGAAGAAAAAGAAGGGAAAAGGGAGGGGATCAAGTGAGTGGTTCTTCCCCTTCGAAATAACTTTTTTGATTTGGAATGTACTGGCTTTAATGACCCGTTAAAACGGAGTAATATCTTTAGAGTTGTTAACAGATTAAAGATTGGGGTGCTGTGTTTAGTGAAAACTAGAGTTCAAATAAATAATTTTGCTAAGATTGTTGATAGAATGTTACGGGATTGGCATGTTTTGCATAACTATAATCATGCGTCGAATGGTAGACTTTGGGTTCTTAGTAGGGGTGGATGGAGTATGAATGAGGTTTTTAGTTAATTTCTTGCTCGATCTCTAAGGGTGAGGATTCATTTCATTTTTCTTTTGTTTATGGAAGCAATAGTAGAGAGGAGAGGAAGGTTTTGAGGTATGATCTGGTTAGTTTAAAACACAGAATTGGGAATTCTCCTTGGGGGTTGACATGTGATTTTAATATTGTGTATGGGCCTTAGAAGAGCTCTGATTTTGATGGAAGTTAGGGTGTAACGGGGCGATGTAAGAGTTTCGAGATTGTTTGGTAGAGATTGATGGTTTGGATCACTCTTATTCTGGTGCATGTTTATATGGTGTAACTTTAGGGATGAGAGTACCTTGGCCAGGAAGTTAGATAGGCTCCTGATAAATCAGGCTTGGCTAACTAAGTTTCCAGGATCTAGTGTGGAATTTTTACCTCCTAGTTGTTCTGACCATAATCTATGTTACATGGTGTTGCGTGCTTCTCTATTTCAGCCTCCGAAGTCTTTTAAATTCTTTAATTTTTGGACTGAGTTTCTAAGCATTGTGAAAAATTCTTGAAAGCAACAGTAAGTGGAAACCCTTTGGAGTGTCTTTTCTCTAAGCTTAAAAGATTGAAAGAGATGAACAAAAGCGTCTTTGGTGACATTTCAAATAGAGTTTTTTTCTAAGAAAGTTGAGTTTGACAATTTGTAAAGGGTTTTTTGGCCAACCCTACTGTTGAGAATGTCACTAGGAAAAGGAAAGAGTAGATGCAAATGAATTACATGTTTTGCAGAGAGCAGAGGAGCAATTCCTAAAACAAAAATCTAGGATCCAGTTTATTAAGGAGGGAGATCAAAATTCCTCATACTTTTTCAGAAAGGTGGCTGCTAAACACTATCACTGTTGTTTGTGATAATAAGAGGAACAAGTTGGAGAGTTATGTTGATATCTGTAAAGAATTGGTTCAATTTTTTTCTACTACTTTGGGAAATGTTGATTCTAAAGTTGAGGTGGTGTCAGATGATTTGCTGAAGGACATATTGGGTGTTGAGTTGACTTCTGATATGTGTGCCAGTGCCACCCTCGTTGCTCCTGTTACTCACAAGGAGATCAAAGATGTAATGGAAATAAGGCCCCCGAGGCCTGATGGCTTCACTTATTTACAAGCGAATTCTTATACTAATGTTCAACTATGATTCAACTTATTTACCAATCTTGTGATGACGGTAATTCTAACAAATCCAACTTAATTCTCATGATTGTTGCTTGTCGAGGACATTTGTACCATCTAATGCTTGTTGCAAAACTGAAATGTTAATGGGAGGATATAAATTTCAGTTTTCAATTTTTCATCAAGTATAAAGGCTATGTTAAATTTGTGGTTTATCAAGTATTAATACTCATTATGTTATAATTAAGATGATAGTTATTATAACATTTAAATAATACCATTAAAAGATAGGAAAAATAGGTTGGCATGTAAGTTTCAGAAGCATAAAATCTAGTCTTTTGTGTTTTCCAAACACAATTGGGATTGTGAAACGGTGGGTCTATTATAGAGTTCAAATAGACTGAAAATGATAACGAGTTTTGAAAACATTAATATAATTTAGGCTTTAAATAGCCTTTAAAGGTTCAACTTGATGATGGTTATGATACCTATGATAAATAACAATTTTTATTAATGTGAAGAAACAGATTTTTGTATCAGTTACACAAGTTGCTACAAATATCATTGAAGATTATTTTGGGTAAAATACTGATATCATCACTCAACTTTGGTCATTTGACCTATTTTAGTCACTCAACTTTAAAAACGCTTAATTTACTCGTTTAACTTTTAACATTGTGATTTTTTCATCATTACACCGTCAACTCAGTTAACACCGTTATGAAGTGTCATATATAATTATTAAAATAATAATAAAATTACACGTCAGTTAAAAGAAAATAAATAAAACAACAGTGTTTTGAGAGTAGGGTTAATTTTACCGATTAAGAAAAATTAAACCGTTCTTATTCTCCCATTAGAGACTTAACTTTTGAAAATCAGATTTATTCTTTGCGATTTTTTTTCTTGAATGTTAAGAAAATTAGGGTTTGATATTTTGTTAGAGATTTGGGGAACATTTGGGTGCGAGTGATAATTTGAAAATCGAAGTTGAAAGACTATTTGGGTGGAAAGAAATTTGATTGAGGGAACTACTGATTCAATAACGTGGCTGCAAATCGAAGTAATGGATTGTCGTGTATTGCGTGCGAGGGGTATGAAAAGCATGTCATATGGTAAGTTCTTCTATCTTTTTCAATTAAAGCTTGTAAATTTAGGGTTTATGGTATGTGTAACAGAAGCAAATTTGTTTTGATTTTATTGAATAAAGTTACTTACTTTTTCTGTGTATACTGAAACTTTGTGTATACTGATGAGTTTGAAACTTTGAGTATACTGAAATTATTGAAATTTTGTGTTTAGTGGATATACGTATACTGAAATTATTGAACAAATTTTGTGTTTAGTGGATATACATATACTGATGAGTTTGAAACTTTGAGTATACTGAAATTATTGAAATTTTGTGTTTAGTGGATATACGTATACTGAAATTATTGAACAAATTTTGTGTTTAGTGGATATACATATACTGATGAGTTTAAAACTTTGAGTATACTGAAATTATTGAACAAACTTTGTGTAAATGAGGATCTTGAATATATGTATACTAATTTGGTTAGAAATTTTGAATATTTTGTGTATGCTAGTAAATGGGGATCTTGAATATATGTATACTGATTTGGTTTGTAAGTTGTTGTGTAACATGAGAATATATTCAAAATTTAGTGGATATATATATACTGAAATTATGTGGACATAGAAATATATTCTGAAATTTTGAATATATTCTGAAATTTAGTGGATATATGTATACTAAATAGGTTCATGGGTTTGAAATTTAGTGGATTGTGCACATGTAGGATACATTAGAATGTGTGAAGATATAGGAATATCATAGATATATATATCATATTTATATTCTGTGAATGTGTACTGTGGGGATATGGGAATGTATTTTTTTTTTTTATCTTTTTACATGTTGGTGGGGGAGCATTAGAATGTGACAAAAATGTATGTGTTTTTTTTAATCTTTTTATTGTGTTAGTGGGGATAAGTGTTTTTTATCATTTAATGTGTTAGTTGGGGACCATAAACTATTACAATAATGAACCCCAAATTGTTAAAGTACAAAGCTATTAATGCAGTCCCTATTTCCTTACAATGTTCGAAATTAAATTAAATTTTTTGTTATAGTTTTACTAATTTCTAAACTTACAGGTGAGTCCTAATATATATATATATATATATTATTTTTTGCAGGTCAAACTTCAGAGCATTGTACTATAGCTTTTTATCATGGGAGATTTATTGTAAATCATCCTACTGTGACATATACTGGTAAAAATATTTTTTTTATATGTGTCACATTGACTCTATGTCTATGCTTGAGTTCTATGACATGGTTAAGGAGTTAGGATATGATAGGCCACATGATATTTTTTGGCAATCACCAGGTGGTGTTTTAAGTGTCAATGCATTGAAAACTGATTCTGATATTTTATCTATGCTTGCTAGTATGTCTAGGAACAAGTATGCACATGTTTACTTACAAGAAATAGTGAAGGAACACTTGCCTGATTCGAATGCTGAAATTTCTGAACATGTAGACACTGTTAATGATGCTGAAATTTCTGAACATGTGGACACTGTTAGAAATGTAGAAACAAATATACCTAGTGATGCTGAAATTGTTAAAAATAGTGTTAGGAGTACTGATTTTTTTGACAGTGAGGATGAAGATACTGACTATGTTGGTTCTGAGAGTGAGCAATCTGACAGCCCCTTTGATGATAGTGACAATGATTTAGTTGATGATGATTTAGTTTGTGAGGTGAATGTTGGTGTTAGGAGGGATATACCTGAATTTAGGGAAGGTTCAACTGAAGATAGTGATGAGAGTGTAGATAGTGAAGATGAAACTGAATCACTTGACAAATCATATGATTCTGAAACAGAAGCTGAAAAGAAAAGATTCCCTGACTTTGACAGTACTTTAGATATGAAAAATCCCAAGTTTATAAAAAGTTTATTGTTTTCTAATCAGAAAGTTTTCAAAGTAGCACTAAAATAATATGCAGTGAAAAATAAGTTTAATATAAGGCTAAAGGTTAATGACACTGCAAGAGTGCAAGTTGTGTGCAAGGATGGGTGCCCATGGATGGTTTGAGCATCTAAAATGCACCCTAAAGATAAGACTAATAGTACATGGCAGATTAAGACATATATTGGAGAGCATAAATGTGTTAGAGATACAAAGAATAGGAACTGTACTTTTAGGTGGTTGGCTACAGAGTACTTAAAGAAATTCAGAGTTGACCCAAATTATTTTGCCAAATTCCTAAAATATGATGTGATGAAAGATCACATGCTTCTAGTTGAAAGGTCTAATACAGGGCAAAAAAAAACTGGCCCTGGAGATGATTCTTGGGAATCAAGATAAACAATATGCAAGAATCTATAATTACCTTGGAGAATTAAGAGGAACAAATCCTGGGACAACAACCATACTTCATTTAGATAATAGGTTGTTTGTCAGAATGTATGTATGTCTACAAGCTTGTAAAGATGGATTTAGGGCTGGATGTAGGCCACTGATTTGTTTAGATGGATGTTTTTTAAAAGACCATTACGAAGGATGACTTTTGGCAGCAATTGGGATAGATGCAAATGACTGCATCTATCCTTTGGCTTATGCTGCAGTTGAGAGTGAAACGATAGAGTCCTGGACTTGATTTTTACAGATTTAGAGTCTAACTTGGGGCTCACAAACTCTTTCCATTATACATTCATATTAGACAAGCAAAAGGTAAATAATTTACTTTTTTCTTTTAGATATTTTCATTCATTGTATTGTAGTGTTTGACTAATATTTTATTGTTTTTCACAAGGTCTAATAGATTCAATTTTAGATTTGTTTCCCAATTTCAGCCGTCGAACTTGTGTGAGACATTTGTACAACAATTTCAAGCTTGTAAAGATGGATTTAGGGCTGGATGTAGGCCACTGATTTGTTTAGATGGATGTTTTTTAAAAGACCATTACGAAGGATGACTTCTGGCACCAATTGGGATAGATGCAAATGACTGCATCTATCCTTTGGCTTATGCTGCAGTTGAGAGTGAACGAGAGAGTCCTGGACTTGATTTTTACAAATTTAGAGTCTAACTTGGGGCTCACAAACTCTTTCCATTATACATTCATATTAGACAAGCAAAAGGTAAATAATTTACTTTTTTCTTTTAGATATTTTCATTCATTGTATTGTAGTGTTTGACTAATATTTTATTGTTTTTTACAAGGTCTAATAGATTCAATTTTAGATTTGTTTTCCAATTTCAGCCGTCGAACTTGTGTGAGACATTTGTACAACAATTTCAAGCTGCAAAGTCAAAATCAAGGCAAGGCATTAAAATATGCTTTATGGAAGGCAGCAAGGGCAACATACATGAAAGAGTGGACTGATACAATGAATGAACTAAAGGCCTTGTCAGAACCTGCATTCAACTGGTTGGTGGCTAAAGACTCTAAGAATTGGTCAAAGGCTCATTTCTCAACTAACTGCAAGTCTGACATGCTCTTAAATAACTTGTGTGAGAGCTTTAATAAGGTAAATAAGTTTACTAACCTAACTTGTTTAAATTGAATTTTGCATTAAATAAGTTTACCAACCTAACTTGTTTATTGACAGATGATTTTAGAATCAAAGGACAAGCCAATACTCACTATGATGGAGATGATCAGATGCAAAATCATGACAAGATTTGCATCTAAGAAGGAAGCTGCTGAAAAAATAATTGGGACACTTTGTCCAAAAATTCAAAAAAAGTTTGAGAAGATTTTTGAACAGTCTATAAGACATTTTTAACTTTAATTAATTAATCTTTGTTTTGATTATTTATTTACTTTAAATAATTACTGTTTTAACAGTCCAAAACTAATTGATTTTTTGATCAATGTTGACAGGTGTTGGCCTAGAAATGCAAGTGGGCAAAGGTGGGGGGTTTCTGCAGGATTTGAAGACCAACATGCTATAGACTTTGAAGCTCAAACATGCAGTTGCAGAAAATGGGAACTTACAGGTATATTTTGCAAAGTTCTTGCCAAGTTTTTCATTTGTGTAAGTGGTAATATATAATGTATATAATATAGTGGACTACATCATATGATAAGTTTTGGTTTATATAATGTACTGGACTGCTCAGTTTTTTATTTGAAGTCTCTTGTATTTGATAGTTTTTGCAAAGTTTTTTATCTGTGTAAGTGTTAATATATAATGTACTGGACTGCATTAATGGTCTGTTTTTGAATATTTATTCAATTATAGCCTTAAACTTAGGTTGTGATTCTTAAGTTTTTCATTAATATAAGTGCTAATATATAATGTAGTGGCCTGTAATGTCCTTTTTGAGCTTTTAGTAATCTTAAAATGCCATTCTCTTTTGTAGGGATTCCTTGTACACATGTTGCATCTGTAATTTTGTATATTGGAGCTAGGCCAGAAGATTTTGTCAATCCTTGCTACAGAAAGGAGACTCAACTGGAGATCTATTCTCATATGGTTAAACAAGTTCGAGGTCCAAAACAATGGGCTCATTATCAGATAGATGAGCCAATCCTACCCCCTATAATTAGAAGGCCTGTTGGCAGGCCTCAAAAAAAAGAGAAGAAAAGAGCCCGATGAGCCAGTCAAAACAATTGGAAAAATGAGTAAGCTTGGAGTCCATATGACTTGTTCAAAATGTAGAAGTAAAGGCCACAACAAAAGATCTTGCAGGGGACAAGTTGGTGGGAATGCAAGGACTACAAGGATGGCTCCAAGAAGAAATGCAAGGCCTAGTAGGTCTAATACCTCTGAACCAATGCCTACTGGTCATGCAAGGGTGACTTCAACAATGCCTACTGGTCATGCAAGGGTGGCTTCAACAATGTCTACTGGAAGGGCTAGAGCTTCCAAACTACCTGTAAGATTGGCTAACTAACTAATATCATTTATTTTTAAAACGTAAACTCAAATTCTAATTAACTTTTATTTATCAATGCAGGTTAAGAGACCAACATGTTTCAATTCAGCAAGTTCTAGTCACCCTACTAACAACCAACATCATGAACAAGGGATTCAAAGAATATTGGGACCAGAAATGACTGTTAGATGGATGCCATCACAACAGAGCACTGTTCAAGGATCTCAAACACAAGAAAATGTGTCTAACATGCAAAAGTCTACTTGAAAGGAGATTTATGGATGTCATTTTGAGACTGTTTTAGTTATTTTGTCAAAGAGACACAAATAGCATTTTGTGAACATTGTTTATCTAGTAAAGCCTTGTGGAAACTGTTCTAGGCTAGGTTTTTTGTGGTCTTTTGTTCATCATTTTGTATACTTTTGTGGTCTTTTGTTCATCTTTTGTATACCTTTAGTGACAATATTGAAAAAAAAGCAGTGATATGATCATTACTTTGTCAAAACAACATTGTTCAACATTTGTAGCCTCTCCCATTTGGGATAATATTAATGAAAATTTAATTTACAGTTTCTACTATCTAATTGTTTGATTAGCTTATGAACAATGATTGATTGAAATGTTGCAAGTTGAGCATTATCATTGGTTCATTACTTTTTTATGGTCTTTTTTTTTTCAATTGATTAACAACAAACATTAACAACAATAAATATCTTTTTTTATAATTGCTAAGTACTCATTAATCAACAACAATTAACAACAAACATTTGGGATTTTTGCTTGGGCATAACCACTTGATCATTACCATTTGGGATGTAATTTTTTCAATTGCTAAGTACTCATTAATCAACAACAATTAACAACAAACATTTATTCATTGAACAACATTCCATTACAACATACTCCAACATACATTAACAACAAACATTTTTTTTATTCAATAACATTCCATTTCAGCTTCTAAATGATCACTAGCACATTTTTCAGCTTCTAAATCATCACTAAACATTATGAAATAAATAAGTCAGTAAAATAATACATATCAAAGTAACAATCCAAGCAATTCTCTCATTTCTTCTTCTCCTCTCATTAGTTCTTATCTTCTTTAGGAGACCATTAATAAGAACTTTCACACGTGGATTCATCGGTGGATCATACCATTGGAAAAAATTACAAGATTTGCGAAATTTCTTACCATAGTTATTACACCAAAAAATCGCCTTCCTGGGTTGTTGTTTGTCCAAGAACTCTTCAACGTCGTTGGCTTCTCACACCAGCAGATCGGATTTTCATTCCCTTCAGATGACTCCATGTCTTCAACTTCAACCGGCTTCACAGACTTGCTCATCGGTAGTTTTCCCTTTTTCAAGTGTTGTAAATGTTAGGGTTACAAAGGATTTTCATTACTTTAAGTACCCCAAATATTTTATTTATTTATTTTATTAATCCAACATGACATAAGAAATTATTTTATTAATCCAACATGGCATAAGAAATTATTAAAACAAGCCATGTCATTGTACAGTAACTGAGTTAACGGTGGAATGATGAAAAAATCACAATGTTGAAAGTTGAATGAGTAAATTGAATTTTTTTAAAGTTGAGTGACTAAAATAGGTCAAATGACCAAAGTTGAGTGATGATTTCAGTATTTTATCCATTATTTTGTTATTACACCAATTAATGTTAATGTTTGACATACTAATAATCTCATTTTCTTTGAGAAGTTTATCTTATGAAGATAACAGGGTAGCTGAAATTTTGGAGAAGTACGAAGTTGATGACATTGAAATAGAAAACTCTCCAACTCAAGTATTCTTTAATGGAGTTGTCCAAGTCTTGACCCAAATTCTACAATTAGTTGAGGAAAAAGTGAATTACAAAAGACATGTACTTTATTACTATCAGTAAATTTATGAGAAAATTTATTGTTAGTAAATTTCTTAAAAGTTAACCCTGTGAATTTTTTTTGTGATTTTAGAATTAACAAATTTTGAAGAGATATTAATTCAAATGAAGTGACTATTGCGGAAAATTCAAGATTTATTCTACAGGCATGACGAGGATGAACAAATCTACATAAAGAATCATGATCCTACATGTGAGGTCAGATTATCTAGACTGTTTGTTTGTTAATTCATGTTTCTAATATCGCATGAATTTATATTGAGCCTTTAAGTCAATCTTTAAAACTTAGTGCATATATTATGGACTGAGATAAGGCACTAGTATAAGGACTAAGACTAAGGTAGTAGCAAGCCAAAATGTGTATGTTTAATAAGATGCAATTGTGAGTAAAAATATCAAGCATAACTCTTTAAGAGACCTTAATTAAAGAAAGAAAAAAAAATCATAAATGACTTATTGGAAAGCATTATGAAAGTGCATGTCTAAGATTAGTTCTATGAAAGACCCAATATTTAAGCGTGCCTAGTGCACCCACCTTTCTTTCATGGTAACCTACCTGGTGCATTATTCTTCAATGTGCTCACTTTTATAAAAATACTATGACAAAAGGATATCTCTTTAAACTTAGTGTAGAAGTTAAAAGAGTAGAGATTAATTTAGTTGAGTAGAATACCAAATTTAATCATAGTAAATAAAATATGTGATGGTCTCTTTAAGGCTAATATGTTGAATAATATGAATGAGAATATGATAGACATTAGTGCTACTAAAAGCATGTTATAGCAATTAAATCTTTTTGTGTTTTTTTTCTTAAGTACAAGAGAGAAAAGAGATGGTCTATCTTTGGAGTTGTGTTGAATTTTCTTATAATAAACTTGGGATAATTTTCATGTTGTTAGAAAAAGTTGAAAATTCCTCGTAAATATTTGCTTAATATTCTTAATTTCCCAATCAGAAAAAACTTGGAATTCTCATTGAATGAGATAAAAGGAATTTCATTCGTTTGAGATTATGCATACTAATCTTAATGATTAGTAACTTCTCAAAACTTTGAAAATATAATTATGTGTAAACAAAATTTAAGTTTGCTAAAATATAGTTTTATAGTTAAAACTCATAGCAAACTTTACTCTAGTATGATTGAGTATTTATTTACACGTTGTCTAAGACACTTATGAATTTATTTCTATCTTAATAATGTTAGAAATGAAGGGTATCTTAAAATGATGATTAAATTCAGAGAGGAACCTAGTTGATCCACTTACCAAAGGGTTAAGATGAAAATTGGTTATGGATTCGTCGAGGGGGATAGGTCTAAAGCCCATTGGTTGAGGAATCTATAATGGATACCCAACTTAGTTATTTAAGTTTAATGTGGTCAAACGAAACCATAGAGAGTACTCATAGTGTACATTTTTACTACATATCCCTACGACGAACAATGTACATGTCCAGGTTGAGTTTTATTACTCCTAATAAATTCATAGCTTGTGCTTTAGGTGGTCTTAATGAGAAAAACTTGATGAATTTACCGATTTTGAATGAATATCTACTCTTAATAAGTTCATAACCCAGTGTTGAATGGGTGGCCCTATCGTGAAAGATCAGATGAACTTGCCACTAGAGAGGATGGATTTTCATAAACTCTTAATAAATTGAATCCCAAGAGTTTGAATGATCCTAAGTGAGAAGGACTCATTGAATTCACCGATTAAAGAAGTTAAGTATTTATTCTTAATGATTTCTTATCCCAGAATTTGGGTGGTTCATTTAAAATGAACTTGAAGAAATTCACCTTATTTGTTTGTGAGGATGTGTTGTTGTAAAAGCTCTTAATTATTTTCATAGCCCGGGTTTGGGTGGTTTATGTTGAGATAAACCTGATGGAATAACCTAAGTGAGTGAGAAGGACTAGCCACCTTTTATAAAAAAAATGTTGGGTCCTTTTTCTAGTACACTTATTAGAATCCTGAGAAAAAAAAGGGCTATATATACACATTTGTATACATACTTTTGTAGACACATCGAGGACTTCGGTGGATGAAGGGGTTAGTTGAGTGTTATGAGTTCACCCTAATCTTAGAAAGTTCAAGATTCGTTCACTTATCTAAGATAAAAATTACTTATCATCACCATGTTCTAGTTCTAGATACGTTCACTAGGGCTTAAGCAACTAATCTCGCTATTGCTCTTCTCATGTTTTAACTTCAATGCTCTCATAATTACGAAGGATATTCTTTCACATTAGTGGGGGGAATGTTGTTAATATTCAATTAATTTTTATTCTATGGTCATTTAATTCTATTATAAATAAAATTAAATTATGCTTTGAAAATGACATTTTTGCCCTTACTATTTAGCCTATAAATAGTGGGCAATTTTCACTCATTTGAGATATATCCCTAAGCAAAACATATTTGCTTTGAAATGCTCTTTGGTTTTCATAAACCTTTCCTGGGTGTTGTTTTGAGTTGAGAAAAGAACAGTACCATTAGAGTCCACTCCACCTTTCGGTGTACGGAATTTAGAGAGTCGTGCTAATATCAGGAGGCCTTTCGCCCATTGTTGCGATTACACACCGGACGAATTCGCTTCTAAGGCAGTGGTTAATACCACGACACATTTTGATTTGATTTAGTTATTTTTATCATTGTTTCAGTAAGTGTTAACACCTCGTTTTGCAGCAGTCTATTGTCCAACAAGGAGGGCTTCACTTAAGGGATCTTCAACTATCAAGGTCATCGCCTTCCTGTCTGGTCATAGCCTTGGTCCTTGATTGATTTGAACACCTCGAAACCAATTCCTATAGACAGAAGTCTAGCATTGACATCTTGCAACATCAAGTACTCTCATGGGCAGATGTATATGGAAACAATAGGGTGTATTGATCCCAATTGATTTGTTAGGTATGAGGTTCCCAAGGAGCTAATGTAGAATTTTTTTATATAAAATATTAGAATTGATCCTACTTGATTTATTGGGGTATGAGGTCAATAATACTTATTTTAATGGTATGAGTAGGGGTGTAAACGAGCTTAGTCGAGCTCGAGTAGTGACGAGCTCGACTTAGCTCGTTAAGAATTTGAGTCGAGTTCAAGCTTGAGTAGTTTTTAACGAGCCTGAATAATCTGAGCTCGACTCTGCTCGTTAAGAACACGAGCCGAGTTCGAGTTTGAGTCGAGTGTTGGCCGAGCTTTGACCGAGTTGGACTGAGTAGCTCACGATCTGTCTTGTCTCATTTAAAGCTGTATTAGGAAAAAACTTTGATACACAAGTTGTGTAGACTTTAGTCTACACAAGCTTGTTAATTTTAAGGTTTATGGTGTTAGTTTAGGGTTTAGAGGTTTAGGTTGTTGGATTTAGGATTTAGATTTTAGTGTTTAGGAGTTATGTTTTAGGGTTTTAGGTTTAGGAATTTAGATTTTAAATTTAAAAAATTAAAAAAGTTCAGTATATTATAATTTTGAGTAGCTTGCGAGAATTTCGAGTTGGGTATCAAGTAGCTCGACTTGGCTCATTAAGAACTTGAGCCGAATTAGAGTTCAAGTCGAGTACAATCGAATCGAGTGTTGACCGAGTTGAACTCGAGTAGCTCGCGATCTGTCTCGTCTCATTTACAGCCCTAAGTATGTGATTCTCCCATACCTCATACTCTACTCTAACCCTATTATATGAAAATCTTGACTCCGCCACTGGGTACTATGTTACTGATGTTGTCATTTGATTTAAATGTAATCTTCGGTGAATGCAATAAAAACCAACATGCCAAGTCTGTAAAAATTACCATATGAGAAACAGTTACCTGTTATTCACCCCTACCAAGTGCAGGCTTCACCAGATTCGCAATGTCGAGACTAGATTCGCAATGTCGAGTGTTGACTGAGTTGAATTCGAGTAGTTCGCGATCTGTCTCGTCTCATTTATAGCCTTAGGTATGTGATTCTCCCATACCTCATACTCTACTCTAACCTCATTATATAAAAATCTTGATTCCGCCACTTGGTACTATATTACTGATTCGATAACTGATTTATATTGCCTCCATTCTGAATGTTTTCAGCATAAAAATGTAATGACATGAAACTTGCATCTGTCTCTTGAGCTTTTGAATTAACCATCAAATGTCAGACAATTCAAAACAACACAACACGTTAATGATCTATAAAACAAATTTGCTCATTTTGAAAAGAAAAAGCCATCCTTTTAAGGACCCGACTAGCACTTCCATCATCAACGCTGAATAAACCAAAAGAAATAATAACTGATATAAGCTCCCGCTCAGGTTTCTTATTTTTTACTTTCACAGTTTCAGTACTTTTTTATGTGACAATTTTATAACTTATAAGTTAGTAATTGTATTTTATTATTTTAATTATATTTAAGATTTTTTTTTACAAAACAATAAAAATAATATGTTATTATTTAACAAAATTTGATATGTTTATATAGTTTATTAACGAGACATTATCAAATTCGTGATTAACTTAATCAACATCTTCTCTTTCATCCTTTCCTTCCCCCTTTTAAAGAACAAAAACTTAAAATTTGAAAGGTGTTAATTTTTGTATCCTATATTGTTTGGACTTTTTATGTTGGACTCTTAAATATCAATATCCAAAACATAGATATGGGGAATATATAGCCTTCAACCCCCACCCCCCAGAAGCATGAAAGATTTTAAAAAACTCTAACCATACCCGTACCCAAAAAACATACTTAGGATCTATTAACTTATATTAGTGGTTCATGATGCATATATACATATTATGCTTTATTGAAAATAGTTTTAAGGGTAAACTACACATATGATTACTCAATTATAGGGCTTGTATTAATTTAACAATTATACTTTTAATTTTAGCAAATATATCATTTAATTATTTAAATGATTTCAATTAAGCCACCAACCGTTAAAAAATCAGAAAAGTTGACATGACTGTTAAATAAAATTGGTATAATTACATATTTGATCAATGTTATTTACACAATATATCAATTTGGTCCTAATTTTAATCTAATAAAATAAATTAATTATTCAATTAGGTGATGACATAGGTTTGCTACTGGGCCAAGCAAGTATTTGTGATATGAAATACTAATTATAATATGGATTAATATCTTATATACTGGCGGTGAAAACTGAAAGTTTCCACAAGCGCCTTAGTTTTAGGGTATATAAAATTTGTTTAGCGTATAGAGTATAGGGTTTAGGTGTAGGGGTCTAGAATTTAGGAATAACGGTTTCAATTTAAGGTTTAGAGTTCAAGGTTATAATTTAAAGTTTATAGGTTAGAGTTTAATTTTTAGGGTAATACGGCGATAATTTAAGTTTTAACTTATAAAATCTAAATTAGGGGTTAGTAGGACCTTTTATGATCGAATTAGGTTGAATTGAATTTGAATTCACGTTAATCACAATAGTTTGATCAGATTTAACATGCTTAAAAGAAAGCTAGATGTCCTTTTCATGTTCAATTGTTCATGTTCGGTTGTAGATTCCTGCATACATCTTTTTTTTTTTCTTTCATTTCCTTTCATACGACAAACGATGTGCCAACAACATTATCTTCTTCAATCCAATTGTGATTCCAACAGTTGTCCAAGAGTTCTAATCGACCGGCACAAGACTACAAGAAATACAAAGTGGTTTTACTGGTCGGACTGGGGATTGGGAAACCCAGCATTGCCAAGGACATCAAGCCATTAGTAAAAACAGTCCCTCAAATCCCAAAATAAGGCGGGAAAACTTAAGACAAGACAAGAAACTTCAACTAATACTGAAGTGAGTGTTACTCCACTAATTATAACAAAATTCTACAAGTTCTGGCATTCATTCTCCCCCATAGGATTGGAGGGTTTCAGAACCATGCTTTGGATCCAAGTTAAAACAACATGAACACACTCTTCAATTCATACAATCTTCTAATAATATTCAGACGTAAAACTAAAAAAACACCAAGAATGTCTCTAAAGCCCAAAAAATTGTCCAAACTGAAAATAGATAATCTCCAATCACCTCTTTCTATGACCCTTCTCTTAGGTGTCACGTCTCCTTCGGCGAGGAGCAGCGCCTTCTTCTTTCTCTTCCTCTTCAGCCTTTTCTCCGCTGGTGGTTTGATTGTTTGATGTCTCGGCAACCTCTGACTTCTTCTCGACTTTAGGCTGCAAAGTTATTAATCAATGCAGTAAGACAATAGGGTATGGAATAATAAAATGCCATCATATATACCAACAAGTTTGCTTCAAAAATCTTACCTGCTTCTTGCCACCAAAAATGAGCTTGAAGAAAACTGTGAGGTTGATCACCACGATAGAGACTATGACACCGATGGTGATATTTGGTTGTTTCTCAGCCTTCTCAATGGCATCCTAAACGAGAACACAATTTCAGATGAAACTCGCACACGAATATTTACTTGCATATGAGAGGAGCATATTTAAGGCAACTTACAAGGATTTGAAGCTTGTATTCACTTAAGAAAGGAATATCGGCAACCTTGTATAGGACATCAAAGACCTTCTTCTGCAGAAAAGAAATGACAAACTTTAAGTGATATGGATAGAACTCAGAATACATCCAACAATAACAAAAAACCTTGCCTATGCATTACCTGGAAGCCTGAAAGGCCATCTGAATCGGTGGCTTCTTCCTCAGCCTTTTGTTTTTCTTTCTCAACCTCAAACTTGGGTTTCCATGTGGTCTCCCTATATGACTCGGCAACCATATTGTTTTTGGCTATCAAAATATTGTCAAACAATATGCCATCTTGCATTGTCCAGATCTCAATACCAATAGCAGCGATAGGCTCAAAGTCAGGCTTGTCAAGCTCAAAGTAGTCGGGGTTTGGAATCTCCTGAGGCTTCCAAATACCCTTGTAATTGGGGTTATCAATGAGAGGAGCAGACCATTTTCCCTTGTAAGCCGGATTCATCTTCATCGGCCTCTTCCATTCACCACAGCCAGGGGCTGCCTCACACTTTGGGTTATCAATTTTGGGGGCTTCCCACTCACCATCCTCTTCATCGTCCCAATCTTCCGGCTTGGTTGCCTCAGGATCATCTATCTCTTCAGGCTCATCATCTAACCAACCTTCCGGTTTCACAGCATCCTCATCTTCAATTTCCATTGGTGCATCCTCATCCCAATCATCTGGCTTTACAGCACTTGGATCGGGAATTTTGGCTCTCTCATCCCAGTCCTCGGGTTTCTTATCATCTGGATCGGGAATCGTCTTAGCAGGGACAAGTGGAGGCTCAAAATCATCAGCAGAGAGGAAGTTTGCCTTCTTTTTCTCCTCACCGTCAACCAGAATTTTAACCTCGTTGTCAGGCTTCAAGATGGCAGTGTAGACATGAGTAAGCTTGTCAGATGGGACAGAGGGTGGACTTTTAAGATGATGTTCAATGTATTCCCCGCTTTTAGGATTCTTGTGCTTCAAGATGAAGTGCACCTTGTTTGTGCCCCCACATTTGTCAGGTCCAAACATGATAGAGTAAGGGGATTCATTGTCAAATTCCTTAGGCTTCCATCCAGCTTCCTGAGGACGAAGGAATTTCAAATATGCACCACCACATTCAAGTCCGTTCTGGAGGCGCGTCTCAAACTGAAGCACAGTGCTTCCATCCTTGAGACTCACAGGCTTGTCGAGCTCATTCACTATCGCATACTTCCTCGCCTTCTCGCTCACAAGAAGCCCATAGTCATCATGCCCTTCACTCTTTGAATGCTTCCATACACCTGCAAAACCCCCAAAATCCCATTAATCTATATACCCTCCAGCTCCCTAAAACCTCAAATTGTAAAAAAACAAATGCAAATGTCATAAATACTTAAAGAAGCAAATTTTAGATATTCATTTAATTAACTGAGTGGTCAAGTATGCTCATGTTGTCTTATCTTGCATGGTTTCAAATCTTACATTAGCTTTGAGAATGTAATTATCTCTCTCTACTTAATAAAAAAAAGCAACATTTAAGCCACACTTGATTCAAGTGCACAATGAGGTTACATCAAATGGAAAACAATAGCACAAAGTCCTTAAAACTCCAAAACAAATTTTCCACATCAGAAGATGGGAGTTGAGAAAAGAGAAAAACATAAAATTGCATCAAAATATTAAATGCCAATGCCAGGGAAAAGTAAGATCATCAAATATATACTAATCAGAATGTAAGCAAATCAATGAACTCTAGAACTAAAAGACCATTATCCAAAGAATAAACATAATCGATATTTTATCGCTATTCAAACTTCCCCAAAGATCAAGCTTCTATCCATATTTGCTTCTCTAATTTTGTATATATTTTAAAAACTTTTCACTACTTCTACTTAAACTCAACATGTCAAACCAGCTAAAATTAAGCTCCACAATCAATCATTTTAAAAAAGTATTCAACAAAAGAGATCTATAAATAGAAAAATAAAATCATTTTAAAAAAACTAACCTTTGTAATCATCTTTATCAGAGGCGATCCATCGTCCATCAAACGGCTCGTCAAATGATTCATAAAACACCTAAAGCAAACCCAATCACTTAAAATTCAACAGATTCGAATACTCTTAACAAAATGGAGGATTTTAAAGATATAACAAAAATTACCGTATCATCGTCAGCGGCAAAGCAGAGGAGCTGCAATGACGCGAATGCCAGGAGAAGGAGAAGAGCGAAACGACCCATCATCTTCAATCCAAGAACCCTAACTCTAATGATTGAAGATTTTTCCTTCTTTTTTTGAATCTGAACAAAATATGAATCTAAATTGTAGCCTCCACAGTGTTTGTTTTAATTTTATAGATCTTCGTGACAATGGCGTCGACTTGCTTTGCCCAATGAAATTACGCGCCACGTAAAATTAGCCAATGGTTTTATGCCACGTCAACAAATGACACCAACTTTTCTTTTGTACGGTTGGATATTAGTAGTGGAGTATATGGTTTTTAAAATGTATTACTATGTTTTTCAAAGGGTAAAAATACACAAATGGTCACTAAAATATTTTAAAATTTTAAAATAGTCACCAAAATTTTGAAAGTTACATAATAGACATTAAACTTTAATTTTTGTTATAAAATAATTAATCATATGAGTGATGTGGTAGTTACAAAAATTTATATAATAAGACATTTAACCTCCATATTTATACATTCAATCTAATTTAGTCTTAATTCAAAAAATATATTAATTTTAACTCTCTTTATTTAAATAATTTTTAATTATAATAAGACATGTAGTTTGGTGAGTGTAGATGAGTCTGAATCCAAATAAATTGTTGTATTAAACAGGGATGATGTAAACTGAATGTGGGTGGGGTGATCCGTGATAATAGCGGCCTTAGGTTGATCGAATTTACCAAGCAAATCTGCTCCTCTGAATTATGAGAGCAGTTGTGTGTTTGGTCTCATTCAGATGCTGTTGGTTTGGTAATGCTCAATTGTGTCGACCCTTGCCTTATCCATCGTCCTTAAGAAGTTCAAATTGCACCGATGGAATGGTTATGATTGCACGAAGGGAAAGTCTTCTTTGTCATCGCTTCGGACAAAGTTCTTTCTAATTTATTACATGCAGATTGTATTAGTTAGACTATGATACTTCTCCTTATTTGTCTCAAAAAAGATAGTTTTGTTAAATTTTTCTTTCTTTCACCCTTAGCTTTAACATACCTCTCTAAATTCATAAAAAATTGTGATAGCAAAATAGGAAAATTTTAAAATATATTCAAAGTGAAAAGATTACAAAAGAATCACACCGTAAACATTAAAAATTTAATGCTTAAAAATAAATACAATAAAATTTTAAGGGTGTTAAAAGACATTAAAATACAAAACATATCACTTTCACAAGAGCCTAAACAATCTTGTGAATGAAATCCAATAAACAACTATTGTGACCAGAGTCTCTAAGAAGAAAACAATTTCTTTCGCTGGTTGTTCTTAACATATTGGCAAAATCATAAAAAAAATCAAAAGTATCATAGACCACCAACATTCGCTGCTAAAAATACTCGATTGATATTCGTCATACGAACGTTAAAGTGCTAAAAAGCAAATGGCCCGCGTTAAAAAGCACTAAAAATTAAATTTTAAATCTTAACTTTAAATGTCACCTCCTAAACCGTACGCCCTAAAAAATACATCATACCGTAAATTTCCTAAACCCTAACTATAAACTTTATCTTTAAACCTTAAACTCCTTTTTAAAGTGGGGCGTCAAAAAGGACATAGTTAAGGGGCAAACGATTTTCATCTAGGCCCGTTCCAAAAATTGTGAAAGCCATGTGTTACTTTTTAAAATGGGACCCCTAAAATATTTTAAAATAAGATAAAATTGTAAAATATCAAAAAATTATCATATTACCACTATTTCTTACAAAATAAAAATGTTCAAACATATGAAACTAAGACAATAAAAAATGTAACTTATATGAGAACACTGATAATTTTATGATACTAAAAAATAAAAAGAGTAACTTATATCCCAACAAAAAATGAAAGAAGAAGAAGAAGAAGAAGCACTATACATTCAACAAGACCACCGAATTAGAGAAGAAACAACCTTCAAATTCTCAAAATCTTCAAATTACCTAATTAGAATTTCAACCTTCAAAACACTAATAAAAAATTGTAGTATGCTTTCTTTTTCGATTTTTAAACGATGAATATCACTAATTAATAGTTGAATCTAGAGTAATTGAAAAAGATTGAAACTAGAATGAACATAAATAAGAAATTTTTTTGTCCGTTAAACACCATAAATTTGGTGAATTTTTTAAAAAAATTGATTACAATTGAATTCTTGAGATAATAAGAGAAAAAATTAAAAGATTTTTTTTTTCAGTTGAACTTGCCATGAGAATTAATAAAGGAGGGATAACAAAAAGTTTTCTTGGTTGATGTAGGGAACAAAGAATTGATGAGGAGAAAGAATGACTAAATTCTTCACTGAATTTTCTTTACGTGTGCGTATCATAGAATTTTTTTTTTTTTGAGTTAGCATTTTTCTTAAAAGTGCGAGGCCCTAAATTTTTAAGCTCTGTACGTGTCACATGCCACACTTGTAAATGTAAAGGCCTATTTCTATCAGTAACTAATATATTGATATACTATTTTTTTAATGGATTGATATACTAATTAAATCCCCGTTATTTCAATGAATAATTATTTTATTTTTCCTGGTCGTATTTTTAGCATGTTTCTTCACCCTGTATAATTATTTTGGATTTTCAAATATGGTAATATTTTTAGAACGTTTCTTCATCATTTTCATGTATAATTATTTTATTTTTTCTATTATGGTAGAATTTTTTAGCATGTTTCTTAATATTTTCATGTGTAATTATTTTATATTTTCTAATATGACAATATTTTTTACTATGGTTCTTCATCATTTCCATGTATAGTTTTTTTAAATATTTTTTTGCCAATATTGCTGTATTTCTAGTAAGGGTGAACGTTCGACCAAATTAACAATCCAATCATTCTCATAATCTGAGTCAATGATCCAATCATTTTCATAATTAATTTTACTTAACATAATCGTTGTGAGAGTTAACTCTTCATCTTTCACTTCAAAAAATGTCTCTACATCTCATTCATCTTCATTGTTGGAAGTTGCAACATTACTCATCACAGATTTTTTCTTTAACCAACATGTTTTGGCTATATGACCATTCTTCCCACAATTATAACACTTCCCTTTAAACCTTTTATTGTTGTCATAGTTTTTGAAATCTCCATCTTCACGAGAGCTTCCTTCTCCTTGATTGCCTCTATTGACGTAAAGTGCCTCTTCGTATTTCAACAAGATTCCTCTCATTTGTTTAACTAAGGCTTCATGATTAGCTAACAAATTATCGGGTTCTAAAAGCGATGGTTGAGTTTTCTATCATTTTATAGCAGCAAAAAGCTCCTAAACTCTGGTTTTAGATCATGAATAATGATTTATTTCATCCTGGTATCACCGATAGGAGTTGTTGGATCCAACTAAAAAATCTTCTAACATAATAATTTTACTTTGTAAAAATATTGTTTGATCGTCATGTTGTTTTGTTTCACAAACAACAACTCACACGTTCTTTTTGATAGTTGGAGATGCGCATCGTTCTTCTCAGAGAACAACTTAACTAATGTTTCTCAAGTTTCATTTGGGGGTTTGTCATCTCTAATGTGCTCTAAAATATCTTCCTCCACATCTGTCTTCAAGGTGTACGTTGTCTTGCCTGCTTTTATCTTTCATTTTCTTAACATGCCATTTGCACCCTTAGCTTTTGATTGCTCTTTTTCACTACCATTAATAATCTCATACATGTGTTGTTCTTGCATTTATGGCATCATGTAAGTTGACCATGTATTGTAGTTGTCGTTGTTAAGGTTCTTCATTCCATCGACAGCGTATAAGTTTGTCATTGTGCCGACAAATGATTCTCACCAAACTAAATACAACAATGAAATTATGTGAAATGTACACTAGGTAAGTTCTCATGAAAGAGAAGTGGAACACTCGAATCACTCAAATACCAAGCCTTTCTTAACTAGAATTTTTCTAGACATGCATCGTCATAATATCAGACTATTTTGTAGAAAACGAGCAACCGAATTAATCTTTATTGAAGCTCTGGTATAAATTGTTGAAATAAAAGAAAATTATAAAATAGAAGAAAGAACACTTATTTTATTGCTCATTCAGTGTGTTTAAATGGTACGCTTACAACTCCTTTATATAGGCACAAAGAACCACTCATTAATGTGGGATCCTTGTTAATAAAGGTTGCTAACACTTGTTAAATTATAACATAAGTTTAATTAACTTTTTATAATATTAAGTAACCATTTATTACTATAACATAAATAGTCATTAATGCAACTTAATTAACCTTTGCTGGTGTTGATATTTTAACATAGATCACTGGACGTTGGTTTGGTATTGTTAGAACGTATATATATATATATAATATTTTTATTTCTTCCTTTTATTTTCTTGTAACCAAATAATAATAATAATAGCAAAATTATAATATATATTATCAACAAAATTAGAAAACTTTACAAATAGAATTAGATGGATGATATATAACATTTAGGGTTTAGAATTTAAGGACTGTATATTAAGATTTTAAAGTTTAAAATTTAAAACATACAATAGTATTTAAACACTGCTTGTAAGAGTACATTTTTTTACCACCGGTATATCAAATATTAATCCATAATAATAAACACAGTAACAGAGATGAAGTTATTATGTAGCTTGGGGACAATTGCCTCCAATTTTTCGTATTAAAAATATATAAGGATAATTAATAATATAAGCCTTGAATTTTAATTTATTTAGACTTTATTCCTTCCGTTTTTATGATAATTTTGTACTTTATCTTTTTAATTTCTGACTCCATTCTTAACCGTAGATTTGTAGATTTGTGAAACTCAAACCTGACCACATTTTAGAGGCATCTTAGAGATGTTTGTTTTGTTACATAATCCATACCACCTGTCTCAAACTTTGAGCAAAAGATAAGAACATATCCAAACATGACTTCCCTTATCCCAAACAAATCCAGTTAAATAATCACTCAAGTCATCAATATAAAAGGTTTGGTTTTGTATTATTTTAATTTGCTTTGTTTATTGTTTAAGAAATAAAAAGTTATCGAACCCAACAAGTGATTTTAGTGAAAAAACGGATGTGTTCACCTTAGGAGATATGGATTCAAATCATTCTATCTGAAAAGTGTGTTTATTGTCAAATGATTAAAAATATGTATGAACAAATATTATATTATAATCACTTTAAATTTAATAAAAATAAATAAAAAGTTGTCATACTCCAACAAGAAAAAGAAATTACAGATATTGGAATTTGTATATATGAATCTAATACCAAATTTGTGAAGTGTTATATTTTACAAAGTGATTATAAATATTAAAAATAATTTTGTGACCGTTCCAACTTATTTTTTTATTTCATAATTTTTTTATCTATACAATAGTGTATTTTATATCATATGAAATAAATATATAATGTTATAATATAAATATTAAGAACTGTATTAAATTATATATTTATCAAAATAATAATAAAAGAAGTAATATAAAATTATTAGATATTAAATAAAAATAGAATGTATACATTTATTCAAACTTTTAGACTTATTTTAAGTCGAAATGAACTTGAATAACTATTACATGTAATATTATTATCATATATAGATCCAAAATCCTGACCCAAATTATGAATACATCTAACCTATAGGACATGCCTTAAAGTTTGAGCAAAAGACGAGAATATATTCAAATCAGTTATTCCAAAGCATAAATCAACTTATTTTCTTTGAAAGGAAGAATAATTCAACTTATAATTTAATTAATTACTCAATAATCCAAGCTTTTATCGTACTGAACTTGTTTATAAAAGGAAGAATAAATCAACTTATTTTCTTTGAAAGGAAGAATAAATCAACTTATAATTTAATTAATTACTCAAAATTTGATTACTATAATATTATGTTTCCTTTTCTTGCCCTAACTTGCCTTTAATCCTCTTTCCATTTGTTTATAGTTTACATTCTCTTATGTTATATGGAGAGGAAACCCTCCACTTGCTGTCGATACTTTTCATCCTTTGTTTTTTTTTTTTTATATCAAAGAGTATCACGATTTTTGCAATATTAAGATATGTTTTAAATTTATGTACTTTTTTGTACATTTAAAATTTAATTTTTTATTTGTATTTCTATGAATTTGGTCAATCTATACTTTTTCGAATTTAAAAATTCTTAAGTCCAATGGTAAGTCCTTTAAAATTATTCTCTTAAATTTGTTAATGTGACATTTTTAAATTGAAAAAAATACTAAATTGGAAGCCATGTGATAAAAAAAGGCGTTGCAATGTATATGGACTTAATCGAAGAACTTTAACAGTGTTAACAACCAGACTTAAATTTATAAAGGAACATATCTCATGCAGTGTTGGTGGAAACGAAAACTTTCTATAAGCATTTTAGTTTTTGAGTTTAGAAATTTGATTTTGAGTTTAGGTTTTATGGGTTTAAGTGTACGAGTTTAGGGTTTATAATTAGAATTTAGAGTTTAGAGATTAGGGTTTAGGTTTAGAGTAATATGATTAGGAGTTTATATTTTAGCATATAAACCTTAAATTTTAACTTAAATTCTAATCACACCCCCTAAATTCAAAAATAGTACACTTAAATTCCTAAACACTAGAACTTAAACAAAATCCTTAAACCCTAAAACTAAGACGTTTGTGGTTTAGGTTTACACAGGAGATTGTGTATGGAATAATTATCCTTTTAAAATTTATTTTTTAAGGCTAATTATTCTATACACAAGCGCTTGTGGAAATTTTTTTACATAAGCGGCCAAAAACCGCTACACCTAAACCCTACACCCTAAAATGAGTCCCAAAATCATAAAACTCAGGCGCTTGTATAAACTTTTAGTTTTCACCGCCAGTGTACCATATATAAATCCTTTTTAATATTATCCTATACACAGGGGTGGAAACTTTCTGTTTCAACAAGTGCCTTAATTTTAGGGTTTAGGGTCTTAGTTTAAGATTTTGTGTTAATGGGTTTAGAATTTAAGGTTCATGGTTATAATTAGAATTTAGGGTTAAAATTTAGAGTTTAGAGTTTAGAGATTAGGGTAATATGGTTAGGGATTCAGGTTTTAGCATATAAACCTTAATTTTTAACCCTAAAACCTAAATTCTATTCACACCTCCTAAATTCAAAAATAATACACTTAAACCCCCTAAATACTAGAACCTAAGCGAAACCCTTATACCCTAAAACTAAGACGCTTGTGCGAAAAAAACAGAGAAACTACTTCATTTGGTTTCTGAAAGTATTTTATGTTTTTATTTTCTATTTTTATATTTAAATGATTATTATCTTAATTTTAAAGTTTATAATCTTAGTTTAGTATTTAGAGTTTAAGGGTTTTGTGTATGGATTTAGAATTTAGGGTTCATGGTTATAGTTTAGGATTTGGTGTTAGAATTTAGGGTTTATGGTTAGAATTTAGGTTTTAGGGTAATATGGTTAGGGATTTAAGTTTTAACCTATAAACACTAAATTTTAACCCTAAACTTGAAATTCTATCAACATCTCCTAAATTCAAAATTACTACACTTAAACCCCTAAACTCTAAACAAAACCCCTAAACCCTAAAAGTAACATGTTTTGTATACATAGTTTCCACAAGGTTTATGGTTAGAGTTTAGGTTTTAGGGTAATATGGTTAGGGATTTAAGTTTTAACATATAAACACTAAATTTTAACCCTAAACTTGAAATTCTATCAACATCTCCTAAATTCAAAACTACTACACTTAAACCCCTAAACTCTAAACAAAACCCCTAAACCCTAAAAGTAACATGTTTTGTATACATAGTTTCCACAAGAGATTGTGTATGGAATAATTACCCTTTTAAAAATTATTTTTAATTTTATTTTAAGGGTAATTATTCTATACACAAGCGCTTGTGGAAACTTTTTTACACACGCGCCTTAGTTTTAGGGGTTAGAGGGTTTAGAATTTAGGGGTTTAAGTGTAGTAGTTTTGAATTTAGGGGTTGTTGATAGAATTTTGGGTTTATGGTTAAAATTTAGGGTTTGTAGGTTAAAACATAAATCCCTACCTATATTACCCTAAAACCTAAACCCTAAGTTCTTCCTCTAAACCCTAAATTCTAAATCATTACACTTAAAGTCTATTATCTAAACCTTAAACTAAAACTCTAAACACAATAATTGAGGCGCTTGTGGAAATAAATAATTTCCAATGCTAGTGTATATGGTGATAATTTTTTTAAATAGAAAAACATGATTGATAAATAGAAATAAAACTTTGCGTTCAATAATGAAAAAAAGAAAAATATATTTGGCATTTTTTTATAGGATAAATATTCTATACACAGGTGGTGGAAACTGAAAGTTTCCACAAGCGCCTTAATTTTAGGGTATATGGAGTTAGTTTAGAGTATAAGGTTTAGGGGTTTAGGTGTAAGGGTTTAGAATTTAGGGATAGTTGTTTCAATTTAAGGTTTAGGGTTATAATTTAGGGTTTATAGGTTAAAACTTAAATTCTCACCATATTATCCTAAAACCTAAACCCTAACCTATAAACCCTAAATTATAACCCTAAACCTTAAATTGAAACAACTATCCCTAAATTCTAAATCCCTACACCTAAACTCCTAAACCATATACACTAAACTAACTTCCTATACCCTAAAACTAAGGCGCTTGTGGAAACTTTCAGTTTCCACTACCTGTGTATAGGATATTAATCCTTTTTTATAATGGAAACAAGGGAAATAAAATAAAAACTATTGCATCTATAAGGACCCAAACCTATGCCAGAGCTGATAGTTAAAAATTATTGAAAAAAAATATTTTTTTCATTATAAAGATTTGAACCTGAATCAAATCATTAAGTTAAAAAATCATTTTTTTTCAATTTTGGAAAATATTTTTTGTAAAACAATAAAAACATTTTTTTGTTTTCTACTTTTCATTTTCAAAAATTCAACAAAAAGAATAATAGTATTCTTAGGGCAAGAACTGAACTCCAAATGTACGAAAAGTATAGGGACTTGAAACATATTTGAACTTTTTTGTTAAAGCAAAAAAGAATAATAGTATTCTTAGGGGAAGATAAGATGATCCACGGAGAGAATAATACGATGGGTCCTTATAGAATTTGACACTTTTGTCTTCAAGGTTGAGCCTTCGACACCTGTATGACACTGTCCAATATGTTGTGTTATATAAGTATAACCATGCTGTTGCAGAAACAAAGACAATTCACAATACATTCTCTTCTTCTTTCTGTCAAAAAAATGTGGAGAAAAAAGAAGAAAAGGACAGCTTCCATGGGGACGGGAACGACGGTTCACGATTACGATCATGGCCGTGTTTTCGGAGAGAAGTTGATCGTTGTTGTGTCGCGTTATGATCGTTATTTACGTCGTTGATAAGAGTATACCATCACCCTCTTCTTGTTTCTCGTAGAGGATTTGAAGGGGGGCAACAGGCAAGTCAATGAGGCAAAGGGAAGGTCATGCCTTTCTTCCTGATTTTACTTTTCTTATGTTGTAATGGATCTGATTCACTGGTAGAGTGAATTGTTCCAAGCTGTTTGATTTTCACTGTGAAAAGGGTTACTAAATGTGAAATAAAATTCGTTTCTCCTTTATGTTACCCCCTCTCTCTATATATATATATCCCGCAAATAATTTTATGCTACTTATATTAATAATTATTTTTCAATGCTTTATGAATTATTTTTATTTTATTAATAATACATGTTACATAAAATTATTTGTGAGACATATATAGAGACACAAAAAAAATTACGTTTTATTCCCAAAGGCTTCTTTGGATCAAATTATTTTGTCCAAATTTGGCTAATGTAAGAGTAATTTTAGTATCAATTGTTTCTTTGATAATCTTTACATTAGCTTAGTAACGTGAGATTTGTGACAATTTTGCCAAATTTGTAATGGCTTTAATTCATTTGTTGGGTATAATTATCGGTATCTAACACTTTAGTTAATTAATTCAGACCGAGTGTTTTAGAGGTCTATTATAAAAACGACCCTCCTAACTTAAATTAATCTATTCACAACGTTATGATCGAACCTTTGAATTTGGATTTAATTCATTTTTGTAAAACAAAAAGTTACACTAATGAATCGACTCTCCAATTTGTTGATATATTCTATCAAGTAACATGTCAACTATATTTATTTATTTAGGGTAAAGTAAATAAATGATCATTAAACTATCCCAAACTATTGACTGGATCAAATGAGTGTGATTTGGCCAAGATGGGGTGAATTGATTTTTTAAATTTAGAGGGAGCAAATTGGAAATTGAAAAATAAAGAACAAGACAAATTATAGTGGTTAAAGCTTCTAACAAGCTCTGCATTCACTACTTTAGCTCACACTGAGGATTTTCAACAATCTCTACTAGATGTTCTTCCTATTTTCTAGGCTAAGAAGGGTAACCTTTACAATCGGCCAATCTTACTACACAAAGATTGACCCAAAAGACTCTCTTTACAAAGAAAAAATTTGGCAAATGAAAATATCTCTCACAAGACTGAAAATTTGCTCAATTACAATAAAACACTCCCCCAAACTTGAACTAATAATTTACAATATGAAAATGTATCATGTTATAGATATAGTTCATATGAGATGAGAAATGAATGAGTTAACAAACTTAGTAATTTCTAGTATTTCAATTCATCTCACATCAAAATACTTTTCAATCACAAAGGCATTGTTCATTTTCAAAATTCACCAATGGAAAAGAATATGGATGATGGTGGAGGGGAGAAGAAATAAAAAAGCGTAAATATAGAGGATTAAATGTGAAATTATACAAATTGTTTTTATTTCGGTGGTCAAAATAGAAGTGAAGTAATAGTTTAGGGACTATTTAGGTAATTTATCCTTTTTTTATTGTGCTAGATCAGCCTCTCGTTTAAGTTTAACGGTAAAAAAACGTCTTAGTCACCAAAAGTTTGTAGATCAAAAACGTGAGTGACCTTACTGATCGTTTTTAAAAATTGGTGACCAACTCTGTACTGGGAGAAAACACAAGTGACCATCCCAGTAGTTAACCCTTTATAATATTTAACTTATACTCTCCTAATTTAAAAAAATAAACAATTACCTCCAAGGAGATTTAAACAAGGAACACCTTGAACCAAAAGCAAGATGTTTAACCACTAAGTTAGATTAAGAACATATTATATATCTACAAAATTTAATATTTAATTTAAGATGTATTATCAGCTCAAAATTAAATCAAAATAGTTCTAAAATTAATCTAAAATTATTTTTACAATTCATTTGAGAATAAAAAATTAATTATTTATTTTATAAAAAATGTACTAGATCATTCTAAAACTGAATTAAATGTAAAATAATTTATTTATATATATGTCAACGAATTAAATATTATTTAAAAATTATATTTTATCTTAAATAAATATTATCAATTTAAATTTTAGAATTTTTTAATATTAGTTTTATAAAATAAATAAATTGTTGAGTTGTGAGAAGCTCGATTCGTTCAACCGATATGACTCACTAAGAGGGGGAGAGGTGGATGGGTTGTGGAAGCTAAAAACATAATTGACACAATGATTTATAGCGGTTCAACCTTCTAACCAAGGTCTACATCCACTACCTTAGCTTCCCACTAAGGATTTCCAATCAATCCACTATTGATTCGTCCCCTTTTCTAGGCTTAGGAGGTAACCCTTATACACCGATCAAGCTTTCTACACAAAGCCTTGATCAAACCCTCTTTTACAAAGAGATAAACAAAGCAAACACAAATCTCTCTAATAGGTGTTTGTTTGCACAATTTAAGCACTCACCCAAAACTTAAAACACTTGAGCAAATTTGACAATTTTGGCTCACTAGTGTTTGTCTATACAATAAATGGCAATTTAAGCTCTAAGACAATTCTTGATCATTTGTTGATTGACAATATGAGCATTAGCCTTTACTTGATGCTTGGAGGTCCCTTTTATACTCCTTGATGAGTTTATAGCTGTTGCTATCCGTTGGGATTGATTTGGAGCCGTTGAGGACTTTAATTCCCACCATAAATGCAATTCTGCAGCTCTCCGTTTCGAAACGCTCGAACCCGTTTCGAAACACCCTTTAAGTAGAAAGAGTCGTTGTAGTCTGACATGGACCCGTATCGAAACGCTTTAGTCTGTTTCGAAACACCTGTCCCCGTATCGAAACGACCTGCATTTAAAAGTTAGTTTGGAAATAGCCATTGGGGTTTATGACCGTTGTGGTCAATGCCACATAGGCGTATCGAAACGGTATAGCTCGTTTCAAAATGATCTGAAAAATACTTATCCAGGGAAATCCTGTTTCGATACTAGTATCGAAACGTTTTAGCTACTAGAATGCACCGTATCGAAACGCCCTAAGGTGTTTCGAAACGCCTGGACAATTTTTGTGAAGATTGCCTTTGAAAAACATGTAAAACCTTTTAAAAACATCCCTAAACATAGTTTCAAGTTATTTGGACTTTGGAAATTGTTTTAAATACTTTTTAAATCAGTCCAAAACATTTTTCAATAATTATATCAAAATATTAGTTCTACAATCTCCCCCTTTTTGATATAATAAAACTCTCTTGAAAAATTGTTTGAGATTCTCCCCCTTTAACTTTAAAAATGTTAATAAGAGATTAAAGATTTGAATTCAAATAAAGCTCCCCCTTATTCAATTGAAAATTCAATTTTTTCAAACCATTTCTCCCCTTTTTGTTATATAAAAAAGAATTTAAAACATTAAGTTCAAAATAACAACAGAGGTAAAAATTGACAAAAAATAATTTGGTTTTAAAATGGCTCCCCCTTACTCAAAGCATCAATAAAATGTTAGTTCAACATTTATGATCATCTAGTTGAATTGAATAAAAATTAAAACAAATAAATGCAAAAACAACTAGATTTTTACCAACACTTGGACTGAAGGTAGGATGTGAAGCCTTCCTTCTTCGATGGCCATAAGGCAAAGGTTGGCTTGTTGATCATCGGTAGAGTCCTCATCACTCCAAGTAGCCACATGTTCCTTCTTCTTATGGCTTGAAGTGCTTGCCCTCTCCTTTTTCTTGGAATCTCGTTCAAGCTCTCTCAAAGCTTTCTTCATGAACGGGGCACACTTCTTGAAGAGATGAACTATCTCTTCTTCTTCGTCCTCCTCTTCACTTGAGTAAACATGATGGCAAGTGGAGGATTTGAGAGCCATGACACTTGCGTTGATGCATAACCCTTTGATTTTCTTCTCTCCCAAAGCTCTAATTTCTTCCCTCTTCTTCTCATCTTCTTTATTCTTCTTCATGATTTGATGAGTAAGGAGTGACCCCATGAGTTCATCAAGCTTCAAGGTCTTCAAATTCTTGGCTTCGATGATGGCAGTCCTCTTTGAGTCCCAAGACTCGGGAAGTGAGTAGATGAGTTTTCGAACAAGCTTTTCTTCCGGGATGACTTTTCCATAGCCTTTGAGACCATTGGTGATAGTGGAAACCTATCAAACATCTTCTCGATGTTCTCTTCTGGATCCATTTTGAAGTTCTCATACTCTAAGGTTAGGAGCCCAATTTTGGTCTCCTTGACTTCATCGGTCCCCTCGTATGTGACTTCAAGCTTGTCTCATACCTCCTTGGCACTCTCACAAGAAGACATTTTCTCATAGATGGTTGGGCCAAAAGCACAAAACAAGATGTGCAAGGCTTTGCAATTAAGCTCCATCTTCTTGTGATCGTCGGCACTCCACTCCGCTTTGCTTCTTTGAGGCACGAATGGGCCATCTTCAACTATATCCCATAGCTTGTAATCTCTAGATTTGATGAAGAACTTCATCTTTGTCTTCCAATGGGCATAATGGGTTCCATCAAAGAAAGGCAGTTTGTCGATTGATTGTGCCATTTGAGCTGGTTGATGAAATAGTGATCGAGCTTACCGGATCTTCTCAATAGGATGTAAATCCCCTTCGATTGAGCCAAGCTCTGATACCAATTGTTGGGTTGTGAGGAGCTCGATTCGTTCAACCGATATGGCTCACCAAGAGGTGGAGAGGTGGATTTTTGGGTGGATGGGTTGTGGAAGCTAAAAAGATAATTGACACAATGATTTATAGTGGTTCAACCTTCTAACCAAGGTCTACATCCACTACCTTAGCTCCCCACTAAGGATTTCCAATCAATCCACTATTGATTCGTCCCCTTTTCTAGGCTTAGGAGGTAACCCTTATACACCGATCAAGCTTTCTACCCAAAGCCTTGATCAAACCCTCTTTTACAAAGAGATAAACAAAGCAAACACAAATCCCTCTGATAGGTGTTTGTTTACACAATTTAAGCACTTACCCAAAACCTAAAACACTTGAGCAAATTTGACAATTTTGGCTCACTAGTGTTTGTCTATACAATAAATGACAATTTAAGCTTTAAGACAATTCTTGATCATTTGTTGATTGACAATATGAGCATTAGCCTTTACTTGATGCTTGGAGGTCCCTTTTATACTCCTTGATGAGTTTATAGTCGTTGCTAGCCGTTGGGATTGATTTGGAGCCGTTGAGGACTTTAATTCCCACCATAAATGTAGTTCTGCAGCTCTCCGTTTCGAAACGCTCAAACCCGTTTCGAAACACCCTTTAAGTAGAAAGAGTCATTGTCGTCTGACGTGGACCCGTATCGAAACGTTTTAGTTCGTTTCGAAACACCCGTTTCGAAACGCTTGTCCCCGTATCGAAACAACATGCATTTAAAAGTTAGTTGGGAAATAGTCGTTGGGGTTTATAACGGTTCGGTCAATGCCACGTAGGCGTATCGAAACGGTATAGCTCGTTTCGAAACGCTGGGCAAAATCCTTATCCAGGGAAAGCCCGTTTCGATACCAGTATCGAAACGTTTTAGCTACTGGAATGTACCGTATCGAAACGCCCTATGGTGTTTCGAAATGCCTGGACAATTTTTTGAAGTTTGGCTTTGAAAAACATGTAAAACCTTTTAAAAACATCCCTAAACATAGTTTCAAGTTATTTGGACTTTAGAAATTGTTTTAAATACTTTTTAAATCAGTCCAAAACATTTTTCAATTATTATATCAAAACATAATTTTAATTATTATTTTTTATTTCAAAACGAAGTAAAAAATAATTTTAGTTTGATCTTCATTTTAATCATATTTTAAGCTAAAAAATTAAATTAATACAATAAATTTAAATCCAAATATTTTTTTAAATAATTTAAAATTTATATTATACCATAAATATATATTAAATAGTAATTTTTTTTTATTAAGAATGGGTGCTACTACCATATGCTTCATTAAAAAACCTCTCTAAACCTAGTTTGGGAAAAAGAGATGTATGCTAATAGTTACAAATATAAAAAACTAACCAAGCTTGGCAACACAAAAAAACTGTAAACCAATGTTTGATTTTGATATAACAAATTGTTTAAGGACCAATGTTGAACTTATTTTGATTTTGATATAACTTAAAAGAAATTTTCAAATGACTAATTTGTAAAAATTTGTAAAGTAATTTTTAAGAAATAAATTTGTCAAAAACTCGATTTAAACTTGATAAAATGTTTTGAAAAAGTTCGACTTAATACCTGTATCGAACTATACTTTTAAAAGTCGACAAATGCCCAAAATACATGTTTTTAGAGGAAAGTTTCAAAACCTCAACAAAGGTTTCGAAACCTCTCTGGGCAGATGGCCAAAAGTTAAATATTTAAAGTAAAGTTTCGAAACCTTCATTAAGGTTTCGAAACCTCTCTGGGCAAATGGCTAAATTTAAAGAACAGTTTCGAAACCTTCATTAAGGTTTCGAAACCTCTCTGGGCAGTAAGCTACTGCTTTTGAAACCCTAACAAAAGTTTCGAAACCTCTATGAAGGTTTCGAAACCTTGGCCCTGTAACGACTAGTTTTTACAAATCTCTTCTTAAGGTTTCGAAATCTCTGGTAAAGGTTTCGAAACCTCTGTGCAGGTGAGCATTTAATGCTTGGTTTTAATGGCTCCCAACGGCTCCAAACTCCCTCCAAAGTCTCCCAACGGTTAGAAAAGATCAAGAGCATATAAAAGGGGTCTCCAAACAGTAATGAAGTAACAAGAAAGTCAATCCAAACTTCCAAGCAATCAAATTCCAATTTGTACTCAATTTTCAATCTTTCTTGTAAAACACTAGAGTGTTCTTCATTGTAATTCTTGTGCTAGTGTTTCTTTGGGTGTGTGAGAGAGCTTAAACTTTGCAAACACATTCCTAGTGAGGATTTTCTAGTTTGCTTATTTGTATTCATTCTTGGGATAGGATTCAATAGACTTTGGGGTATAAGTCTATTGAATTGTGTAAGGTTACTCCTTATCCTTAAAGGAAAGACAAATTAGTGAATTTGTGGAAAATCCTTAGTGTGGTCACTAAGGTAGTGGATGTAGACTCCAATTAGGGGAGTTGAACCACTCTAAATCTCCTTGCAATTTTACCTTTGCAATTAGTGTCCACCATTCCTTCAAAAATCCAATTCACCCCCCTCTTGGTTTTGTTTGATCGATTGCCACTCTCATCAATTAGTATCAGAGCTTGGCTCATTGGAAGGTCTTACAACCTCTTGAGAAGATCCAAGAAGTGTGCAATCATCTACAAGGTCATCCATGGCTTCCACCTCCACCGTTGAAGCTTGGGGCGATTCTCAACCCACCAACAAGCCTCCCTTCTTCAATGGAGTTAATTATGCTTATTGGAAGAACCGCATGAAGCTTTTCATTCAAGCTTTTGATCTTGAAGCTTGGAAGATCATCATGAGTGGTTACACCGCACCGACTAGTAACATGGAGACATGGAGCAATGAAGAAAGCAAGAGATTCTCCACAAATGCTAAGGCAATGCATCTCATTTTTTGTGCCCTTGGCCCGGATGAGTATGGAAGGGTGTCATCTTGTTCCAATGCTAAAGAGATTTGGGACAAACTTGAAGTTACACATGAAGGAACAAACCAAGTGAAGGAGACCCAAATCGGGCTTCTCAATCTAAATTATGAAAACTTCAAGATGGACCCCGAGGAAGACATCAAAACCATGTCTGATCGATTCTCCGTGATTGTTAATGGTTTGAAGGGCTATGGTAAAGTGATCTCGGAAGATAAACTTGTGAGGAAGATGATCTACTCTCTTCCCGATTCATGGGATTCAAAGAAAACGGCCATAATAGAAGCAAAGGACCTCAAGACTCTCAAGTTGGATGAGCTCATTGGTTCCTTGCTTACACATGAGATGATGTCAAAGGGCAAGGAAGAAAAGAATAAGGAAGTGGAAAAGAAGAAATTTGGCATTGCTCTCAAAGCATCTAAAGAAGATATTGATTCTAGTGGAGATGATGAAGATAAAGAGATGGCTATGTTTGCCAAGAGATTCAAAAGATTCAAAAGATTCATGAGGTCCAACAAAGGAAGAAGATTTCAAAGAGAAGAGGGCTTCAAGAATGACAACAAAGTGAAAGATCCAATTATTTTCTATGAGTGCAATAAACCGAGACATATCAAGTTTGATTGTCCTCAATTGAAGAAAAAGAGCTATGAGAAAAAGAAGCACAAGGCTCATATAGCTACTTGGAGCGATGATGAATCTTCCGACGAGGACGAGATTGAAGTAGCAGACTTGTGTCTCATGGCTATTGAGGATGACTCTACGGTAACCTCTAATTCATCTTTTTCAATTGATTATACTTTTGATGAATTGCAAGAGGCTTATGATGAATTAGCCTTGGAGTATGAAGAGTCAATTTTTAAAAATAGAAAAACCATTTTAAAATTGAAAAATGAAAATGACTCTCTCTCTCTAAGTCTAATAAGGAATTTGAAAGTAAAATTGAGGAAATGCAAGTTAAAATAAAAGAATTTGAAAAGAAAAATCAAGATTTGCACAACTTACTTTCAAAGGTCCATGATGATCATCAAAAGGAGCTTGATGATCTTAAAGTTTCTTTCAATAAAGTTGGAACTAAAAAATTTGAAAAAGGTGAAAATTCAAGACCCAACTATATTAGGAAGAACTTTTATGTGCATAGACAAGGAGGTCATCAAAGATCATTTAATAGAAAGATAATTAGGAGCATTTGGGTTCCAAAAGGACTCATTGCTAACAAAGAATATGATCTATTGTCTAAGTGGATACCAAAAGGGACTAAAATTATAGGAACTAACTCCTATGGACCCAAAAGAGTTTGGGTACCAAAACATGCATAGTTCCCTTTTTGTAGGTGTGTTGGAGCCATGATAAGCAAATTGAAGAAACTTGAAAGCTCTAGACACACTAAATTGAAGGACACTTGAAGAGGATAAAGCCTAATCAATCTATCTTGGCTCAAATCGTAACTTTTTTCTTTACATGCAATATTTACTCTTTCATGTTGCTTTATATATGGTTGTTTGTTTTAAAGCATGTTTGAGGTTCCCCATATGTTGTTTGAATGCTTTTAGTAAGGGGGTGTCTTGTGTTGCATGTAGGGATGTAAAAACAGGTAATCGGATGGGTTTCAGGTCGGGTACTGTCAGGTCGGGTAAAATCGGATACAGGTCATTTCAGGTCATTTTTTTATTTTGACTCGACTCGGGTCGGGTGCGGGTCCATTTCAGGTCGGGTCCATTTCAGGTCGGGTCCATTTCAGGTCGGGTCCATTTCAGGTCGGGTCAAAACGGGTCGGGTCCGAAGCAGGTAATTGACAAGTTAATTCGGGTTCAGATACACTTCAGGTCGGGTTCATTTCAGGTCGGGTCTATTTCAGGTCGGGTCCATTTCAGGTCGGGTTCATTTCAGGTCGGGTCCATTTCAGGTCGGGTTCATTTTAGGTCGGGTTCATTTCAGGTCGGGTTCATTTCAGGTCGGGTGCATTTCAGGTCGGGTGCATTTTAGGTCGGGTAATTTCAGGTCGGGTAGTTTCAGGTCGGGTAATTCAGGTCGGGGTATTTTCGGGATTGGAATTCGTATTGAGTTTGAGTTCAGTACAACCGTATAAGTAGTCGATAGACTTTAGGGTTGACCTTCGTCAATCGTCATTGATTTGGAGTTAATTATTTAAAGTCGTATCAAATAAAAATTATAAAACATTTGAGTGATTAAAAAAATAATGAAAGGGGTCAATTTGGACTGAAAAAGTGGTCAATTTGGATTAAAAATAAAGTTTCACGGATTATAATGAACAAAAATATGAAATTAAAATTATAAAACATTAGACAAATTAAAAAGATAACAATGAAAAGAGGTCAATTTGAAATAAAAATAAAGTTTTAGGGACTATAATGAACAAAAACATCAAATTAAAAGTATACAAATTAGAGTAATTAAAAAAACAATAAGTAGAGGTCAATTTAGAATAAAAATAAAGTTTTAGTATCTAGAATGAACAAAATTTCAAATTAAAATTATAAAACATGATGAATTAAAATATATATATAGGGGTCAATATGAAATTAAAATAAAGTTAAGGGACTAGAATGAAGAAAATATCAAATTAAAATAATAAAACATTGAACAAATTAAAAAAAATAAAGGTGGGTCAATTTGGAATAAAAATAAAGTTTTAGGGTCTAGAATGATGAAAATATCAAATTAAAATTATAAAACATTGGACAAATTAAAAAAAAAAACAATGAATAAGGGGTCAATTTGGAAATGAAATAAAATTAAGGGACTATAATTAACAAAGTACCATATTAAAATTATAAACATCAGATGAATTAAAAAAACAATAAATATGGGTCAATTTGGAATTAAACTAAAGTTTAGGGGACTATAATGAACAAAATATCAAATTAAAATTATAAAACATCGGACTAATTAAAATAAAGTTAAGGGTTCATGGTTCATACATTGTTAGATACATATGTACATACTTACATGCATTAGGGTTCATAGTTTAGGGTTTCAGGTTTAGGGAAAATTCATTAAGTGTTTAAGGTTCATACATTGATAGGATATATGCATACTTATATACATTAGGGTTTAGGGTTTATGTTTATGATTTAAGGACTCATGGTTTAGGGTTTAGGAAACAAATCATTAATGGTTTATGGTTAATACATTGATAGATATATACATACTTACATATATTAGGGTTTATGGTTTAGAGTTTATGGGTTTATGTTAAGGATTTAATGGTTTAGGGTTTAGGGTTCAGACGTTGATAGGTACATACACACACATACATACATACATACATACATACATACATACATACATACATACATACATACATACATACATACATACATACATACATACATACATACATACATACATACATACATACATACATACATACATACATACATACATACATACATACATACATACATACATACATACATACATACATACATACATACATACATACATACATACATACATACATACATACATACATACATACATACATACATACATACATACATACATACATACATACATACATACATACATACATACATACATACATACATACATACATACATACATACATACATACATACATACATACATACATACATACATACATACATACATACATACATACATACATACATACATACATACATACATACATACATACATACATACATACATACATACATACATACATACATACATACATACATACATACATACATACATACATACATACATACATACATACATACATACATACATACATACATACATACATACATACATACATACATACATACATACATACATACATACATACATACATACATACATACATACATACATACATACATACATACATACATACATACATACATACATACATACATACATACATACATACATACATACATACATACATACATACATACATACATACATACATACATACATACATACATACATACATACATACATACATACATACATACATACATACATACATACATACATACATACATACATACATACATACATACATACATACATACATACATACATACATACATACATACATACATACATACATACATACATACATACATACATACATACATACATACATACATACATACATACATACATACATACATACATACATACATACATACATACATACATACATACATACATACATACATACATACATACATACATACATACATACATACATACATACATACATACATACATACATACATACATACATACATACATACATACATACATACATACATACATACATACATACATACATACATACATACATACATACATACATACATACATACATACATACATACATACATACATACATACATACATACATACATACATACATACATACATACATACATACATACATACATACATACATACATACATACATACATACATACATACATACATACATACATACATACATACATACATACATACATACATACATACATACATACATACATACATACATACATACATACATACATACATACATACATACATACATACATACATACATACATACATACATACATACATACATACATACATACATACATACATACATACATACATACATACATACATACATACATACATACATACATACATACATACATACATACATACATACATACATACATACATACATACATACATACATACATACATACATACATACATACATACATACATACATACATACATACATACATACATACATACATACATACATACATACATACATACATACATACATACATACATACATACATACATACATACATACATACATACATACATACATACATACATACATACATACATACATACATACATACATACATACATACATACATACATACATACATACATACATACATACATACATACATACATACATACATACATACATACATACATACATACATACATACATACATACATACATACATACATACATACATACATACATACATACATACATACATACATACATACATACATACATACATACATACATACATACATACATACATACATACATACATACATACATACATACATACATACATACATACATACATACATACATACATACATACATACATACATACATACATTATGGTTTAGGGTTTATGGGTTTAAGTTTGGAGCTTAAGAGTCTAGGGTTTATGGTTTAGTGAAAATTCATTAAGAGTTTAGGGTTCATACATTGATAAGTACATACATACTGACATATATTAGGGTTTAGGGTTTATGATGTAGGGTTTAGGTTTAGGATTTAAGTGTTTAGAGTTTAAGATTTAAGTGCTTAGGGTTTAGGATTTAAGTGTTTAGGGTTTATGGAAAATTCATTATGGGTTTAGGGTTCATATATTGATAGATATATATATATTAGGGTTCGGGGGTTTAAGATTTAATGGTTTAAGGTTTAGAGTGTACGGTTTAGGGGTTTAGTTTATGATTTAAGTGTTTAGGGTTTATACATTGATACATAAAATCAAAAGTCAAAACTATGAACCCTAAACTAGAAAATGAACCATAAACCCTAAACTAAAACACATACAAATAAAATGCCTAAATAAAATCCCTAAATCAAAATCATACACCCTTAAACCTTAAACATTTAAACCTTAAACCGTAGAACACTAAACCTTAAACTTTTAAAAAAACCTTAGTTCAAAACCCTAAACCCTAAAAATAAATCAATGAAACCCTAAACCCTAAAAAATAAATCAATGAAACCCTAAACCCTACAAAACTTTAGAACCACACGTTTCCAAAAATTATCCCTCCAATCTTGAATTTTCGAACTCCCGCCACTACATAGAAGAAAAAAAATCAAACCAAAAGAATTGATTTTCCCCCGCATCGGCCCCCAAATATAATATTTCTCAGTCCCTCACTTCACTGTTTTCCAATCTTCCTCGACAAGTTTTGTAAAACCCCAAAACTCTCCCTTTCCCCCTCACTTTCACATTTAATTCCAAAAACTAATTGGATTGAATTTTTTGTTTTTTAGGATTTTATTTAAGTCGATTTGTTTCTGTTTCCAAAGATCCAAAATTTCCCATCTTGTTCCTGTGAACCTAATTTTGTTATACTCTTTGAAGGCTAGTTTTTGATCCAATGCTGGAATTCGATACTCCCTCGAAAACGTTTCTAGGTGTTCGCTTTTGTCTTTGCGGCTTCGATTCCGTCAACGAGCATAAGGTTTTTCGTTACTGTTTTTTTATTTCTTTGCTTTCTGCCCCTTACTCATAGTTTGACTGAAGTACTTATTTGAGCAAGAAATAGGGGAAAATGTGATGGCAAATCTGTTATGTTTGCTTATTTGTTTCTGGGTTCGATTTTCTTATAATTTTTATATTTGGCTTTTTATGAAAGCACATGTTCTTTATACTTTAGAGTTTGCTGCATTGTTTGTCGCATGAAGAGTTCTTGTGTTCTACATGTTTTCTAACTTTGGTTACTTTTGTTCTTTTTATCTTTGGGTTACTTTTTTTTCTTGATTATTTTAGTACATTTCTTCTCTTTATGGTTCAACAGATAGCTTCACTTACCATTTGAAGTGGGAATGGGCTACTTCTTAAAGGTGGCAAAGAAGCTAGGCAGTCAAATGCAATCTTGCACAAGGTTTGAATCTCTAGGTTCTTGCAAGTGCTTATATTTGAGGAGATGCCCAGTTTCGTTTCCCTTAGCTATTTTTTCCCCTTTCAATAATTTTCTTTCTATATTATCATATCATTACTTCGGTCATCCCAGAGAGCATTGGAGATAAATTTATTGGACTTGTCGCTTCAAGTGAGGATATTCCTGATTTGCTTAAGGTGAGTGGCAGGATTTTGAGTTCATTACAGCTCTTTGGTTCGTAATGGTTTTTAAGTGATTCTATTTTTCCACAGCTTGACAATGTTATGTGATAGATCTTGTTATCCCCAGAGGCAGCAATAGTCTTGTTTCTCAAATTAAGAGTTTGACGAAAATTTCTTTTCTTGGTCATGAAAAATATTTTACTTTTTTTTTCTGCAGGCACTGAATAATTTAGGTAGTGTGTATGTAGACTGTGAAAAGCTAGATCTTGCTGTTGATTGTTACACGAATGCATTAAACATTAAGCATACACGGGCACATCATGGTCTAGCACGTGTATTTCATCTAAAAATCAGCGAAAAACTGCATATGATGAGATGACTAAGCTTATAGAGAAGGCACGCAACAATGCATCAGCTTATAAGAAGCGTTCAGAATATTCTGACCGGGACATGGCAAAGAGTGATCTTGCTATGGCTACACAATTAGATCCCTTGAGGTAAATTCCTTGACCACGATTTTTACTACTTTATCCTAACAACTTTGTTTGTAATTGCTGCATTTAATTTTGATTTTGATTATGCATTGTGGAATTGCAAATCACTGCGACACTTACACTTTTATGCTATGTTTGGCCAAAAAAGTTGTGCTGGATGCAAAGATAGATTATCCTGCTGCATGCAACACTATGATAATTTCATTTTTACATAAATTTTTGCTACTGTTCCCATAGTTAGCACAACATATTTCATGCATATGCCCATTTGGTTCATACTATAATTTTATCTTACACCTTATTTGTCAATTTAGTTTGTTTTTTAAGTTTCTTAACTATGCTACCTTCGGGAAACGCTTCTAGTACACTAGGATTTGTCAAGCACCGATTTGCTCAATGAGCTTCTTGCGGAACTCCGACGTGAAGGTATGCTTATATTAATGACTTTCTTACTAACCTAGTGCATTCAAATTATACATCACTTTACAGTTTTTAAATATGCTAATTAGATTGGTTTGGTGGTTTTCATGGCATTGTTCTTACATGATCATGAAACTTATTCTGATGAATGTAGGTGTTACCCTTTACGGGGGCCAAGAGCTAGTTCCTTATTAGAACTTCCCAAGGCACAATCATTACATCGTGAGTACAGTTCACTGGCTTGCACAATTGAAATTGTGGATGATATGTAGTCTGCTATTGACCACATACACTAGCATGGAAGGCGTGTTGTGTCTCTCGGAATTCATTTTCATTTACTTTTCATTGATTCATGTTTGCCATTGAGTTGCTAGCTTCCGTTCTCTGAATTTCTTATAACTTGCTTTTTTTGCGGATGAAGAATTATCTGGTAACAAAGTGCTTTTAGCTTTTGTCTTTGCTATAAGATCTGAGAGCTTACTTTATTACAAACAAACTTCTTGTATTTTATGAGTTTCAGTTTGTAAAATTTTAAGTGTAAACTATTCTAACTTGTATTTTTTTTACATTCTGTATTGACATTTTTTTAAGTTATCAAGTATTTTTATTCTTGAATTCTTGTTATTTTTACGTTATAACAGTTAATTTTTTAACTTAAGTGTATTCATCCTATTTTATATCTTAACTTAAGTTTTCAAATGAATTTGTTATAATGTTAGTTTATTCTTTCTAATTTGTAACTTAAGACAACAATTAATTAATCTATTCTAACTTAAGTAAAATCATCTAGTTTATAACTTAATCATTTTTGAACTACAAAAATTGTAGTAAGACTTGTACGAAAATTTTTGAACTACAAAAATTTACTCTCTTTTTTATAACGTTAATTTACTTAAGTTTACAATTTTAAACTTGAATCTGTTATAACTTATGTATAACATTTGTAGTTCATACAATTTATAAACTTACAAATTTTTTTATAACTTTACTAAATTTTATAACTTGAATCTATTAAGTATAATAAAATAAAATTGTTGACTTACAATTTTTTATAACTTTAGTAAATTTAATCACTTTTACCAACAACGTTAAATTATTTTAACTAAAAAACTAACTTATCACTCCTATTTGACATCTATTTTCATGTCAACATATTGATATTCCTTCGCATTTTAAAATAATTTTTTTTGTTAAAACTTACCTTCCCCACTACGTGTTGATTAAATCAATTTCACTAGATTTTTTATCTCCTTCTTTGTTGAACCACGGTTGTTTTTTTGCTGCTCTTGAAGATTCAGAATATACGCACAAGGTTTGAAAATTTTATAACTTTAGTAAATTTTATGAACTACAAATTCATATACAACTTTAGTAAATTTTTGTAGTTCATAAATTAACTGTAAAGACTTATACAACTGTTATTTATTTTTTTATAATTTGTAAGTCTACAATTTTATTCAAGTTAATGAGAAAACTTAAAAATTAAAAACAACAATTCATTTAATTTTTGTAGTTCATAAATTATCAATTACTTATTCTTTTTTCAACTTTAGTACTTAATATATATATATATATATATATATATATATATATATGCGCATATACATTATGTACATCAATATATGTAGGTGTATATGTATATACATTATATATGTATATAGTATATCAACTTCTAAATTATTCTAATTCATTTTGTCATAGATTTCAGGTTAATTTCAGTTCAGGTCAACAACAGGTCGGGTCACTTAACAGGTCGGGTTTAAAGCAGGTCGGGTTCAAAACAGGTCGGGTCCATTTCAGGTCGGGTCCATTTCAGGTCGGGTCCATTTTCAGGTCGGGTCTGTTTCAGGTCGGGTCCATTTCAGGTCGGGTTCATTTCAGGTCGGGTAAAATCGGATATCGGGTCAATTCAGTCGGGTAAATTCGGTTATTTGCCAGGTCGGCTTCGGGTTCGGGTTTGTTTCAGTCGGACGCAGGTCGGGTTTCAGGTCCAAATTAACAGGTCAATTCGGGTTCGGGTCGTTTTCAGTCGGACGCAGATCGGGTTCGGTTACTACAGTAACAGGTCAAATTCGGGTTCGGATCAACAACAGTCGGTTACAGATCGGGTTCGGGTCATCAAAACCTCGGGTCAAATCAAGTTCTGACTCGAGCAGGTTTCAGTCGGGTTTCCAGGTTCTGACTTGTTTTTACATCCCTAGTTGCATGTTTGCTTAATTTTTGGCCCTATGTGTTTTTGTATGTCTTTTGGCCTTAAAATTAGCAATTTTGTGTGCTTACATGTTTTTTTAATCTTTTGTTGGTTAAGTGACCTTAGTTAAGATTAGTCACTTTTGGCTCATTTTGAACCTTCTAGGATCCAACTCTTAGCATAAATTCTTTAGTCTTAAAATGTGTATCTTTAGCTTGTGATTTTCTTTGAGTCATATATGTTAATATTAGTTCAAAAGGGTCTTTAATGCCAATAATAATCATAGAATTATTAGAATGCTTTTCGGAACTTAATTGAGGCAAAAATTTGACAAATTCTGTCAATTCTAGACCCAAGTTTCGAAACCTTATTGATGGTTTCGAAACCTTCAGAGTTTTCCAAATTTTAGGAGCTTACTGGAATGAGAAGTTTCGAAACCTTTCATAAAGTTTCGAAACTTTCTGCTCAATAGTTTCGAAACCTTAACCATGGTTTCGAAACCTTCATTAAAACCTGGCCAATTCGAACGGGTTTTTCAAGCATAAAACAAAATTTTTCCAAGCCCTAACTTATCCTTTCAAACACCAATCGGCCAAAACCCAAAATTCTCTCAAATCCCTCAAATCCTTAACCCTAAACTACAAGATTTAATCAAGTTTTTGGGCTTACATCTTCATCTTCATCTTCATCAATCATTGAGGTATTTTTTTTCTTTAAAATTTTCAGAAATTTTGGGTAATCAAACGTTTTTGGGAATCAATTTTATTGCTTATTAGAATAATGTGGGTTGCTTAAATTGTTATAGATATCGTGTTTTTGCAGGAGGTATCACCCAATCTTACTTGAACTCTTGTCTAAACTCCTTTAGAATTTTGCCCACAAAGTGTTTGATAAAATTCCCCAACCAATTTTTTTAAAAACCAATTTTTTTAATCATGCCTCCTAGAACAATCCTTCCTAGAACCAACCCTCCTAGAGCAAAACGTTCTCGTACTGAAATTGGTCAAAATTCCGGTTCTAATCCTAATCCTCAATTTGAGGATGTTTGTTTTAGAGATGCCGAAAACCGAGATAGATATCGTAATATTTATGAACCTAAAAAGGTTAGAGAAGAGCGAACAATAGATTTCAATTTTCTTATGTCTCAAGAATATAATTTTGACCTCTTTGAACTCTTTGCCGAATGGGAATGGCTCGATTACTTGAATATCCCTCCTTATACCCATCGTAAGTTGGTTCGTGCATTTTATGCAAATGCTGAATTTATCCGGTCCCCTAGTGAGCAAAATTCTATTGTTGGTATCCGTTCTTATCTCATGGGTACCGAATTTGTTTTAACACCTCAAATAATTGCCGATCATTTAGGTGTTCCACTTGGTGGAAATTTCAATGAGAATGATGCACATAATATTCCCGCCTTTCCGGATGATAGCCCCACCCAACTTCCTCTTGAGGAACGTCTTTTCTTACTCCTTACTACATGGTTCTTTCGTCCCTCCGGCGGAAAGGCCACTAGTATGCGAGTAATTGACTATTGATGGCTATGCCAATATCGTGATAGGACTCGTCCCGATATAGCTACCATCATTTTCCTCAACCTTATCAAAGTCATCACCAATCCCACTTCATTCTCCCTATCCTTTGGAAATGTTCTTAGCCACATTTTTAGGAAGCTCAACATTGATACTTCCCTTGATCCACAAGTTAAGAACAAAAGCTTCATTGATATAAAATCTTGTCATAAATCTCAATGGTATCATGGAGTTCATGGTTGGGTTCATCGAGGATGAGTAGAGGAGATTGACATGGAGGATCGTGAGGCTTCGGTAGAAGAGGATGCACCGGCACCTTTGACTTTGGAGACCATGTTTGCGACCATGGTCACACGCTTTGATAGCATTGATGCCCATCTTCGTGGCTTAGACGGTCGTGTGGTATCATTGGAGCATGATATGCATGATGTTCATAGTCACTTTTTCCCACCTACATTGCCTCGTGACGCACCGGATGTTTAGACCTATATGCATTCTAGTATGACATTATGATTTTATTATAGCACTTTTAGACTTATTTTGATTTAGGATTCGGTCTTTGTTTTAGACTTTTGTTATGTTTTTTGTTAGATATCTTTTGCCTATGGATTTTATTTTTGGATTTTATATCTTGGATGGATGTTATGCTTAATATGAATATTGTGGTTATTTTGCTATTGCTTTTTGGATTATACCTTATTGCTCTATTAACGTTTGTTCTTGTTGTAGCTATTTATCCTTTTTGCTATAACAAAAAGGGGGAGAAAATTCACTTTAAACAATTTATTTTCTCAAAATTTGTAATCATGTCTTTAAAACTTATGTTTTTCAAAAATTACACAAAATATTAAGGGGGAGCTTATGAAGGAGATTTGTAAGTTTGACAAATTATTCAAAAAAAAAATTTTACAAAATGTTTTGTTATATCAAAAAGGGGGAGATTGTTGAACTTATTTTGATTTTGATATAACTTAAAAGAAAATTTCAAAGGACTAATTTGTAAAAATTTGTAATGTAATTTTTAAGAAATAAATTTGTCAAAAACTCCATTTAAACTTGATAAAATGTTTTGAAAAAGTTCGACTTAATACCTATATCGAACTATACTTTTAAAAGTCGACAAATCCTCAAAATACATGTTTTTAGAGGAAAGTTTCGAAACCTCAACAAAGGTTTCAAAACCTCTCTGGGCAGATGGCCAAAAGTTAAATATTTAAAGTAAAGTTTCGAAACCTTCATTAAGGTTTCGAAACCTCTCTGGGCAAATGGCTAAATTTAAAGAACAGTTTCGAAACCTTCATTAAGGTTTCGAAACCTCTCTGGGCAGTAAGCTACTGCTTTTGAAACCCTAACAAAAGTTTCGAAACCTCTATGAAGGTTTCGAAACCTTGGCCCTGTAACGGCTAGTTTTTACAAATCTCTTCTTAAGGTTTCGAAATCTCTGGTAAAGGTTTCGAAACCTTTGTGCAGGTGCGCATTTAATGCTTGGTTTTAATGGCTCCCAACGGCTCCAAACTCCCTCCAAAGTCTCCCAACGGTTAGAAAAGATCAAGAGCATATAAAAGGGGTCTCCAAACAGTAATGAAGTAACAAGAAAGTCAATCCAAACTTCCAAACAATCAAATTCCAATTTGTACTCAATTTTCAATCTTTCTTGTAAAACACTAGAGTGTTCTTCATCGTAATTCTTGTGCTAGTGTTTCTTTGGGTGTGTGAGAGAGCTTAAACTTTGCAAACACATTCCTAGTGAGCATTTTCTAGTTTGCTTATTTGTATTCATTCTTGGGATAGGATTCAATAGACTTTGGGGTATAAGTCTATTGAATTGTGTAAGGTTACTCCTTATCCTTAAAGGAAAGACAAATTAGTGAATTTGTGGAAAATCCTTAGTGTGTTCACTAAGGTAGTGGATGTAGACTCCAATTAGGGGAGTTGAACCACTCTAAATCTCCTTGCAATTTTACCTTTGCAATTAGTGTCCATCATTCCTTCAAAAATCCAATTCACCCCCCTCTTGGTTTTGTTCGATCGATTGCCACTCTCATCAACCAAATTACAAAGTAAATAAATTTTTAAGTATTTGAAAGTCTCTCTATTGACAAGGATTTTTAAGCTAAAATGTTTTCAAGTCAAAACTTAAACCCCACAAATTTTTTTCTAAGTGTTTTCAAAGCCAAACTCCACAAAATCGCACAGGCGTTTCGATACACTATATAAGTGTTTCGATACGGTCTTGCCTTTACAAAGCCAAATTCTACAAAATTACACAGATGTTTTGATACGCTATATGAGAGTTTTGATACGGCCTAATCTTAATTGGCAGCTGGAATTTCATGTTTCGATACAACTGAGTACGCATCGATACGGGTGTTTCGATACGGAAATACCTATTGCGATACGACATTTCATCTGTGTTTAAGATTTTTACTTAAGTGTATCGATACAGACATATATCGTATCGATACGGGTTCAAGATTTTCAAATCTTCTCATTTATTATATGACCATTGTCTTGTTAGTTAGAAGACATAAGCAAACTTTTAAATTTCAGTTACCTATACCGACACACCATGGTAGCATATCGATATAAACTTTGGAAGTGTTTAAGTTTGAAAAAATTAGATCGATGCGACCTATAATTGTATCGATACGACCCCTTTATCGTTTCGATACACCTTCTCGCGTATCGATACGCCATTTTTATTACCTGCAACGACTTTTTATGTTTTGAGACATGTATCGATACATGTACCTCTTGTACCGATACGGTAGGTTGTAGAAGTGCATTTATGGTGGGAAAAAGAGAGCTTAACGGCTCTATTGATGATACCAACCACCCAAACGGCTAGAATTCAATGAGAAGGTATAAATTCAAGTCTCTAAAGCTACAACAATGACTATTGATCAAGTTAAGCACAATTAAGCAAAAATCCAATCCATATGAACAATTTAGAGTCAAACCCTTACACCCAACTTGTGTAATTAATTTGTAATCTTTCTTTTCAAGTTTGAGGAGTATGCTATTGTAATTGGGCAAGTATTTTAACTATTGAGAGGTCCATTTTCTATTTGTTAACCTTTTATTGTAATTGAGTGATTTTGATCAAGCTTTGAGTACAAAGCTTTGATCTTTGTAATGATTTTCTCCTAATTCTAGAAAAGAGGAAGAATTCAATAGTAAATTGGTTGAAATCCTTAGTAGGAGCTAAGATAGTGGATGTAGAGCTTGTTAGAAGCTTGAACCACTTTAAATTGCATTGTCTTCAATTTTTATTTTATCAATTTGCTCCATTTCATTTTAAAAAGTCAATTCACTCCTATAGAATGAGACTACAATTTAGACCATGATATCTACCTTCGGTCAAAACCTCTATGAGTCACAATCCATCGCCAAACCTCCTAATTTCAATGGGGATAACTATCATTTTTGGAAGAATAGAATGAGACTTTTCATCAAATCAAATAACTACCTCCTATAGGATGTAGTGAAAGATGGTACATCAATTCCAATGAAGAAAGATGTAGAAGGAAGACTCATTCCCAAGTCCAAGATCGAGATGACTGATGATGATCAGAAGAAGCTACAAGTCAATGACAAAGCATTACACATGCTATTTTGTACCCTTGGATTGGATATGTACTCGAAGATGTCTTCGTGTACAAGTGCGAAAGAGGTGTGGGACAAGGTAGAGACCACATGTGAAGGAACCAATGATGTCATTGGGATCGTAAATTTGAGCTATGAAAATTTCAAGATGGAGCCCGATGAAAGCGTCACCAAGATGTTTGATCGTTTTTCCGTCATAGTCAACGATCTCAAAGGCTTCGGTAAAATTATTCCTGAAGACAAATTTGTCCGGAAACTTCTTTATTCTCTTCCCGAGTCATGGGATGGAAAGAGGACCGCCATCATCGAGGCAAAAGATTTGAAGACTTTGAAGCTCGATGCATTAGTGGGGTCACTCCTCACTCATGAAATCATGAAGCAAGGAAGATGAGAAAAAAAGAAAAGAGAAGAGAAAAAATGGAAAAGAAAGAGGTAGAGAAGAAAAAGATGAGAATTGCTCTTAAAGCTTCAAAAGAAGAGAGCGATTCAAGTGAGGAGGAAGATGAGAAAATGGTTATGTTAGCCAAAAGGTTCACTCGATTCATGAAGTCTAATAGAGGTAGAAAGTCCATTACTTTAAGAACAAGAACAAAGAGGAAGATAAGGATCAACTCATTTGCTATGAGTGCAAGAAACTTGGGCATATACGAACTGATTGCCCCCAACTCGAAAGGAAGAACTTTGGGAAGAATAAGAAGTTCAAGGCCAACGTTGCTACTTGGAGTGATGAGGAATCATCCGATGAAGAGGAGCAAGAAGTTTCCAACCTTTGCCTCATGGCCTTGGAGGAGGATCCTAAGGTAACATCTAACTCATCTAACTTTGATTTTACATATGATGAGCTTCAAGAAGCATATGATGAGTTACAAGAGGTATATGATGAATTGGTTGAGAAATATAAGGAATCAATTTTGAAAAACAAGAAAATTATTGTTTATTTGAAAACACAAAACGATTCCTTATCTAAAATCAAATTCGAACTTGAAAAGAATGTTTTTTTCTTTAAAAGACAATTTAACATATTTAAAAAAAATATTGATTTAAACAACTTTTTTTCGAGATTAGTGATCATTACCAAAAAGAGGTGAATGATCTCAAAGCTTCTTTGAACAAAGTTGATAGTTCAAGTTTAAAAAAAGTGAATATTCAAAACCTAACTTTGTGGGGAAAAAACTTTGCTAACCACAAACAAAGAGGCTTCCAAAGGCCCTCTAGAGGTAAGAGGATTAGGAGTGTTTGGGTTCCTTAGAATCTAATTACTTCTAACGATTTACATGTTATTGCTTCTTGGATTCCCAAGGGAACCAAGATTTTGGGAGCTAGTGTTCATGGATCTAAAATGACTTGGGTACCAAAAATCAAGATTTAATCTTTGTTTATAGGGAGAGCATTGCTACAAGGCCAAATATTCAATTCAAAACACATGGTACTTTGATAATGGTTGCTCTAGACACATGATCAGTGACAAGAGTTGATTCATGGAACTAAAGTTAAAAAGTGGCGGAGTAGTAACATTTGGTGACATCTCCAAAGACCACATTGAAAGAATTGGCTCCATTGATAATCACTATTTCATACTTATTAATGAAGTTTTATATGTCAACAATCTAAAACATAATTTATTGAGCATTAGTCAATTATGTGATAAGATTTTTAATGTTCTCTTTGATATAAATAGTTGTAAAATCTTAAACATTGAAACTAACACAATAATGCTCATAGGTTGCCGTCAACCACCGTTAAAAAAACTGACGTGGTATGTTAAATTTAAGGGTAAAATACATTGTTAGTCACTGAACTTTTAAGAGGCTTTCAATATGGTCATCGAACTTTTAAAACTTTCATTACTATCACTCAACTTTTAATTCGCTTTCATTATCGTAAAAAAATCTGATGTGACACGTTAAGTTTAAAAATAAACGTTTTCCCACCATATTTTCTCTCCCCTTTTATTTTCTTCCATCCAAACATGTCTTTCTTCCATATGAATCAAACTGTAATTTTTTGGTGAAGGTCATTACTTCTCTAGTAACACATCAAGGAAAAAATGAATGTATCTAGACATGCATGCGACATGTGTGAGAACAAGAAAAATATTGGGAGAAATTCGAGGATGGAATGCTAAAGAAATAACTAAAATTTTGCTCATAAAAATCCTTTTTATGCTTCAGGCTCGACCTTTACTAAGTCATGCAGTGAATAGTGAGGAGTTCAAAGAAAAATATTAATGTATCTAACAGATAGACATGTTTGGATGGAAGAAAATAAGACGTGGAGATAAAATATGGTGGGAAAACTGTAACACCCGTGTTTTGGGCCTAGGAGTTAGCCGGGTTATAATTCGAGTCAAATTAAATTTAATTAAAATAACTCAACTTCAAGTAGTGACCTAATTAAGCTTCAATTGAAAGGGGAGGGACCAATGTCGCGATTTTACCAAAAACTTTTAAAAAGCCAGACTACTTTAACAAAAAATTGTCTTCCCCCTTTTCCCCATCTCCCTTTCACGTTGGAAACTCTCCCCACCCCTTTGAAACCCTTTCCAACCTTAGTTACTATTCCATTCATCTTCTTCCTCAATCCAAGACATTTTTCAAAGAAGCAAGAGGAAACGCGGAAGAGGCTTTGGGACCGAATCCGGGTGCGTAGGAGGATTGTTCGATTTGCTAAGGAAGGACGGTGAGTGGTTTCAAACTTGTTTTAAAGTTGGTTCGAGCATGAGTGGTGTGTGTGTGTGCAAGTGTGCTTGGTAGGCCACTTCCTTTTAATCCAAGTAGTTAACTTAGCCTAATTTCCTTGAATGCTATGTGCTTGATGGCTATGCTCAAATGCTTGTGATTAGATGGTGCATGTATATGTGTATATCATGATGTGGGCATATGTGTTGAGCATGAATGTGTTGATGATATGTGGTTGGTGATACATGTTGTGGTTATAATAATTGGCACTAAATAATTACCGGTTGTAAATGATCGATCATTAGGATAGTGTGCACACAAATTGAGTCAAAACGTACGTGGCCTTGATGGCGTTAAGTCATCAAGGAGGAGTACGGTGATGTAGCATTCCACCAGGAGCTTATTATATTTCTACGGGATGATGAGTGGAATCCCATCCGTAGGGCATGTGGCGATGAGTGGAATCCCGCACATGCAAGGTCCGGTGATGAGTGGAATCCCACCGAGGTAAAGTGTTGTCAAGGTTTATATCCGCACAATCGGGGTAATTAAAGTGGCCAATTAAACTTGTTTATGTAACGTGATATATGATGGTGATATGTGGTTTTGATATATGGTTTTGTACATAATAATTGATATTGATGTGTAATGTTGCTAGGAATGAGAGACCATATATGCCACTTGAAAGACTAGCTAGGTCTACTTGATTATATGCAATGCTTGATAAGTGTGAGACTAGGATTAACATGCTTGAACCCTGCATTGTTGTTGTTTTTCGTTTTAGAGCACCCTCACTAAGCTTATAGCTTACGCTCTCAATGTTCAACAATGCAGATCATTAGCGTGGTGTTAGCTCGAGGCAAGGCAAGAAGGGCTTCCATGTTTGTAGCTCAAGTATGGTTATCGATTTTGTAATAGCTAGCAATGTGGCAAGGGTCTTTGTATGAGCATGTGTGACTCATTTGATTGATGTTGTTTTTGGTTTGATTATGGATTGTATGCATGTAATACCTTGATGATTGTTGGTGTGTATGATGGCATGCTTTAGGGTGTTTAGGTTGCCTTATGTATGGATGCAAACCTCTTGTGTTTGTCTTGTGCTTTTAAGACCATTTGAGCCTTCAAGTATGCTTATTAATGCCTATATTGCTCATTGAATTGAATGCTATGTATGATTGCTTAAATCCATGTTTGATTGACTCCCTTGGCTTAAATATGCATGCTTTATGGTTGGCTTGCCTTAGGGATTGATGATAGTGTGTTGGTTGAAGGGTTAGAGGGATTTAAGGGCCTCCTTGTGCTCTAAATCAGCTCAAACCTGCAGTTTCGTAGCTGGGGTATCGATACCGTTGATCTGGTATCGATACTACCCTGTGGTTTCAGGCCTCGTGTATCGATACTCGAGGGGGAGTATCGATACCTTTTTGGCCACTGGAGCTACTGTCGATTTCGGTATCGATACTCATCTCAAGGGTATCGATACCGTTGTCTTGGCTTTGACCGGGGGAAGTCAACTTTAGGGGAGGGTATCGATACCCTCATTTGGGGTATCGATACTGTCTCCTCAGGTTGACCAAAACCTTGTTGACCTAGTCACAGGGGTATCGATACCCCTCTTAAGGGTATCGATACCGCCTGCAGTTTAACTTTAAAAATGGGCTTTTTAAGTGTTAGTTTGGGTTCGATTGATTGATTCGTAAATATTGTTCCGCTGTATGTTCACTTAGGGTGTAAATCTCATCTAGACAAGATTAAAAAAAAATAGGGTTGCTAACCGAGAGAGAGTTCCTTAGGGAGTTTTCACTCGGTTTTCCCCGTGTAGCTCACTCGGACCGGTCATCCGGCCAGACCGGGACGAGGGGGTTACATTTGTTGGTATCAGAGCCTGAGGTTACCGAGACCTCGGGCAGGTAAGTGAGGTAAGATTAATGTGTTAAATGCTTGTGTTGTTCGATGCATGATTTGCCATGAATCCTTGATGCTTTATTGATCGTATGATGTTTTGAATGCATGAATGGTCGTGTCTCGTGTGAGTGTGTGCCCATTGCTACTACTACTTAATTTAAAAAGGATTTTTGAAAGAGGAATACTTGAGCACTATTGGACCCTTGCTTTGGCTAACGTAATCCTATTGTTTCTTGTTGTAGTTTATACCTTGCTAGTTGAACCATGAGACCACGTGGGAGGCCTATGATGGTTCGACCGGAACCACGGGCAGAGGCTCCGAGAGTTGAGCAAGAAGTTAGGGTTGGAGCCCCAGTGGGAGAGCATGTGGTCGGAGTTGGAGCTCCTCCACCACCTCCACCACCACCACCTCCTCCACCGGGAGTGGGAGGCGAGGCCGGGCCCGGAGGAATGGGACTACAAGGAGGCCAAGGTGGCCAAGGACCGGCCGGAATTGACTTAGCTCCGTTGGTTCAGGCAATAGCCGGAGCATTCCAGGCTGCAGTAGCTGGAGGTCAGGCAGCTCATCATCAGGGTGAGGGCACTGGATTGCCATTAGAGAGACTTCGGGGCCTTGGGGCCGAAGAGTTTAGAGGTGCTACACCGGAGAGGTCAGAGTTGTGGTTTGAGAAGACTGTCCGTATCCTTGCTCAGATGGGGTGTACTGGTGATCGTAAGTTGGGTTGTGTTGAGTCCTTGCTTCAGGGAGATGCCTACACCTGGTGGGTCACCGTTACTTCGGGGATGGATGAGACCGAGATCACTTGGGGGTTCTTTGAGAAAGCTTTCCGGAAGAAGTATTTGGGTCCGCGATACCTCGATGAGAGGAAGAGAGAGTTTATGGCATTGCTTCAGGGGAGTATGTCCGTGACTGATTATGAGATCTGATTTGTCAGGCTGAGTCAGTATGCACCTGAACTTGTACCTACTGAGGTGGAGCGTTGTAACCGCTTCCGATATGGGCTGAATGAGGAGATCAAGACTTATACTCTAGCTTCTGATTACTTTGATTTTGATGTCTTGGTCTCGAGGGCCAAGGAATTGGAGCACAGTTTGAGTTTGACCAGGCGGTCAGGTGGATCTAGTTCAGGTAAGAGGTCCAGCAACTTTGATAGAGGAGATGCCAAGAGGCATCGGGACAACCGGCATCAGTTCGATCATAGGCGTGGTAGCGGTAACCACGGTAGGGGCCATCAGGGTCAGAGAGCTGGTGGGAAGTTGCCCACATGTGCTACTTGCGGGAGGAACCACACCGGTGAGTGTTGGGGAAATTACCATTCCTGTTGGAGTTGTGGTGCTAGAGACCACATTAGGCGTGACTGTCCACATCAGGTGGGACAGGCACCAGCTCAGGCTCCTGCTAGAGCTAATGATTTTCAGAGAGGCCGCGGGCGTGGTAGAGGTAATTTCCAGCCGAGGAACGATGGTCAGAGGAATTTAGCTCATGTTGTTGCAGTCCAGCCGGAGGGCGGAGGACAGGCTAGGGTTTACGCTCAGCGCGGGGAGCAGCATGACACCGATGTGATCGCAGGTAACTTCTCGATACAGTCTTTGGGTTTGCTTTCTTTGATTGACTCTGGGTCTACACATTCCTACATATTGAGTGAGCATGCACAGTCTTTGAATTTGCCTTGTGAGTTGTTAGAGGTAGGAGTTAGTGTTACTAGTTTTTTTGGGGACACGGTAGTGGTTAGAAAGATGTACCGAAGGTGTCCGTTGATGGTTCAGGGACATGTGTTTCTGGTGGATATGATGGAACTTCCCTTCTATGGTTTTGATGTAATTCTGGGTATGGACTGGCTCACGGAGCATAGAGCTAGGATAGACTTTGAAACTAAACGGATTTCTTTGAAGCTCACAGATGATTATGAGATTGTTGTGGTGGGTGAGAATGTGAAATTCTTATCCAATGTGGTTTCAGTGTTAGAGGCTAAGAGGTTAGTGGAGTTGGGGTGTGAAGCATACTTAGCGTATGTGATGAACCCTAACATGAGTGAGGTTAGACCTCAGGACATCCGGACAGTATGTGATTTTCCTAGTGTGTTTCCGGAAGAATTGCCAGGGTTACCACCGGACAGAGAGGTAGAGTTCAGCATTGAGACTTATTCTGATTCAGCTCCTGTTTCGATTGCTCCGTATCGTATGACACCAAAAGAATTGAAAGAGTTGAAGACTCAGTTGCAAGAATTGACAGATAGAGGTTTTATTAGGCCTAGTTCTTCACCTTGGGGTGCACCAGTGTTGTTTGTGAAGAAGAAAGATGGAAGTATGAGAATGTGCATAGATTACAGACAGTTGAATCAGTTGACAGTGAAGAACAAATATCCATTGCCTAGAATTGATGATTTGTTTGATCAGTTGAGGGGAGCATCGGTCTTTTCGAAGATTGATTTGAGATCAGGTTACTACCAGCTAAAGGTTAGAGAGGTTGATGTACCGAAGACGGCATTTAGGACTAGGTATGGACACTATGAGTTCTTAGTCATGCCCTTTGGGTTGACTAATGCACCGGCAGCTTTCATGGACATGATGAATAGGATTTTTCATCAGTATCTAGATCAGTTTGTGGTTGTATTTATTGATGATATCTTGGTGTACTCGCGAACTGAAGAAGACCATGACCGACATTTGAGACTTGTTTTGAAGACTTTGCTAGATCATCAGTTGTATGCGAAGCTCAGCAAGTGTGAATTCTGGATACGAGAGGTAGTCTTCTTAGGACATGTAGTGTCAGCTGAAGGCATTAGAGTTGATCCGAAGAAGATTGAAGCCATTGTTGAGTGGAAGCAACCGAAGTCAGTGACAGAAGTACGTAGCTTCCTAGGCTTAGCCGGATACTATAGAAGATTTGTGGAAGGTTTCTCTAAGTTAGCCGCTCCATTGACACAGTTACTTCAGAAGAGTGTTCAGTTTGAGTGGACAGATGCAAGACAGAGAGCCTTTGAGAAATTGAAAGAAGCTTTGACCCAAGCTCCGATCTTGATTTAGCCTGAGTCCGGGAAGGACTATGTGATTTATAGTGATGCCTCGTATGTAGGGTTAGGATGTGTTCTGATGCAAGACCGAAGAGTGGTGGCTTATGCCTCAAGACAGTTGAAGACCCATGAGCGCAACTATCCGACCCATGACATAGAGTTAGCTGCAGTTGTGTTTGCTCTGAAGATTTGGAGGCACTATTTGTATGGTGAGAAATGCACAGTATACACCGACCACAAGAGTTTGAAGTACATTATGACTCAGCGAGATTTGAATCTCAGACAGCGTAGATGGTTAGAGTTGCTAGAGGACTATGATCTTACCATTGAGTACCATCCGGGTAAGGCCAATGTAGTGGCCGATGCATTGAGTAGGAAGGTGGCCGTGGACTTGAGAGCCATGTTTGCTAGATTGAGTTTGTCCGAGGATGGTGGCTTAGTAGCCGAGCTTCAGGTTAGACCTACTCTAGGTCAGATGATTCGAGAGAAACAACTCTTAGATAGATCTTTGGCACCTCACGTGCAAGATATAGCCGAAGGTAGATCTTCAGACTACAGTTTCAGTTCCGATGGGGTCTTATGTTTCAAGGACAGAATAGTTGTGCCTGAAGACAGTGATTTGAGACGTACGATCTTGACTGAAGCCCACAGTAGTCCGTTTGCTATGCATCCAGGAAGCACGAAGATGTACCGTGATCTGAAGAGTGAGTACTTTTGGGTTGGCTTGAAGAGAGATGTAGCCGACTTTGTGAGTAAGTGCCTGGTGTGTCAGAGAGTGAAGGCAGAACATCAGGTTCCCTCAGGTTTGTTACAGCCGTTGAGAATTCCGGAATGGAAATGGGAGAACATCACCATGGATTTTGTTTCGGGTTTGCCTTTGACTCCTACGAAGAAGAACTCAGTTTGGGTGATAGTAGATCGTTTTACGAAGTGTGCTCACTTCTTGGCAGTCAACACTACTTACACCTTAGATAGATTGGCCGATTTGTACATTGGTGAGATTGTGAGGCTACATGGTGTGCCGAAGTCCATTGTGTCAGATAGAGATCCACGGTTTACTTCAAGATTTTGGGAGAGTCTGCATACAGCTTTGGGTACCCGTTTGAACTTCAGCACTTCTTATCATCCCCAGTCAGATGGTCAGTCAGAGAGGGTTATTCAGATCTTAGAGGATATGTTGCGATGTTGTATCATTGACTTTCAGGGTATTTGGGAGAAGCATCTGCCTCTAGTAGAGTTTGCCTACAACAACAGTTTTCAGTCGAGCATTCAGATGGCTCCATATGAGGCCTTGTATGGCCGGAAGTGTAGAACTCCAGTGTGTTGGGCCGAGGTAGGGCAGAAACTGTTACCTATGCCGGATTTGCTCAAGGGGACAACCGACAAGGTAAAATTGATTTGTGATCGCTTGAAGGCTGCTTCGGATAGGCAGAAGTCCTATGCCGATTTGAAGAGGAAGGAAGTTGAGTTCTCAGTGGGCGAGAAGGTATTCTTGAAGGTGTCTCCGTGGAAAAAGGTGATGAGATTTGGCAGAAAAGGGAAATTGAGTCCGAGGTACATAGGACCGTATGAGATTGTGAAGAGGGTTGGTCCGGTTGCTTATCAGTTGCGTTTGCCATCCGAGCTTGAGAAAATACACGATGTGTTCTATGTATCCATGCTTCGTAAGTATAGGTCCGATCCATCACATGTTATGCCCGTAGAAGAAATTGAATTGAATCCAGATTTAACTTATGAAGAAGAGCCAGTGGAGATCTTAGCTTCTGACAGTAAAGTGTTGAGGGGTAGATCGATTGAGTTAGTAAAGGTGCGGTGGCGACGTAGAGGTGTGGACGAGGCCACTTGGGAGAGGAAGGAGGATATGGAAAAGCAGTTTCCGTATCTCTTTCAGTCAGGTAATTTCGGGGACGAAATTCCTTAAGTGGGAGAGAGTTGTAACACCCGTGTTTTGGGCCTAGGAGTTAGCCGGGTTATAATTCGAGTCAAATTAAATTTAATTAAAATAACTCAACTTCAAGTAGTGACCTAATTAAGCTTCAATTGAAAGGGGAGGGACCAATGTCGCGATTTTACCAAAAACTTTTAAAAAGCCAGACTACTTTAACAAAAAATTGTCTTCCCCCTTTTCCCCATATCCCTTTCACGTTGGAAACTCTCCCCACCCCTTTGAAACCCTTTCCAACCTTAGTTACTATTCCATTCATCTTCTTCCTCAATCCAAGACATTTTTCAAAGAAGCAAGAGGAAACGCGGAAGAGGCTTTGGGACCGAATCCGGGTGCGTAGGAGGATTGTTCGATTTGCTAAGGAAGGACGGTGAGTGGTTTCAAACTTGTTTTAAAGTTGGTTCGAGCATGAGTGGTGTGTGTGTGTGCAAGTGTGCTTGGTAGGCCACTTCCTTTTAATCCAAGTAGTTAACTTAGCCTAATTTCCTTGAATGCTATGTGCTTGATGGCTATGCTCAAATGCTTGTGATTAGATGGTGCATGTATATGTGTATATCATGATGTGGACATATGTGTTGAGCATGAATGTGTTGATGATATGTGGTTGGTGATACATGTTGTGGTTATAATAATTGGCACTAAATAATTACCGGTTGTAAATGATCGATCATTAGGATAGTGTGCACACAAATTGAGTCAAAACGTACGTGGCCTTGATGGCGTTAAGTCATCAAGGAGGAGTACGGTGATGTAGCATTCCACCGGGAGCTTATTATATTTCTACGGGATGATGAGTGGAATCCCATCCGTAGGGCATGTGGCGATGAGTGGAATCCCGCACATGCAAGGTCCGGTGATGAGTGGAATCCCACCGAGGTAAAGTGTTGTCAAGGTTTATATCCGCACAATCGGGGTAATTAAAGTGGCCAATTAAACTTGTTTATGTAACGTGATATATGATGGTGATATGTGGTTTTGATATATGGTTTTGTACATAATAATTGATATTGATGTGTAATGTTGCTAGGAATGAGAGACCATATATGCCACTTGAAAGACTAGCTAGGTCTACTTGATTATATGCAATGCTTGATAAGTGTGAGACTAGGATTAACATGCTTGAACCCTGCATTGTTGTTGTTTTTCGTTTTAGAGCACCCTCACTAAGCTTATAGCTTACGCTCTCAATGTTCAACAATGCAGATCATTAGCGTGGTGTTAGCTCGAGGCAAGGCAAGAAGGGCTTCCATGTTTGTAGCTCAAGTATGGTTATCGATTTTGTAATAGCTAGCAATGTGGCAAGGGTCTTTGTATGAGCATGTGTGACTCATTTGATTGATGTTGTTTTTGGTTTGATTATGGATTGTATGCATGTAATACCTTGATGATTGTTGGTGTGTATGATGGCATGCTTTAGGGTGTTTAGGTTGCCTTATGTATGGATGCAAACCTCTTGTGTTTGTCTTGTGCTTTTAAGACCATTTGAGCCTTCAAGTATGCTTATTAATGCCTATATTGCTCATTGAATTGAATGCTATGTATGATTGCTTAAATCCATGTTTGATTGACTCCCTTGGCTTAAATATGCATGCTTTATGGTTGGCTTGCCTTAGGGATTGATGATAGTGTGTTGGTTGAAGGGTTAGAGGGATTTAAGGGCCTCCTTGTGCTCTAAATCAGCTCAAACCTGCAGTTTCGTAGCTGGGGTATCGATACCGTTGATCTGGTATCGATACTACCATGTGGTTTCAGGCCTCGTGTATCGATACTCGAGGGGGAGTATTGATACCTTTTTGGCCACTGGAGCTACTGTCGATTTCGGTATCGATACTCATCTCAAGGGTATCGATACCGTTGTCTTGGCTTTGACCGGGGGAAGTCAACTTTAGGGGAGGGTATCGATACCCTCATTTGGGGTATCGATACTGTCTCCTCAGGTTGACCAAAACCTTGTTGACCTAGTCACAGGGGTATCGATACCCCTCTTAAGGGTATCGATACCGCCTGCAGTTTAACTTTAAAAATGGGCTTTTTAAGTGTTAGTTTGGGTTCGATTGATTGATTCGTAAATATTGTTCCGCTGTATGTTCACTTAGGGTGTAAATCTCATCTAGACAAGATTAAAAAAAAATAGGGTTGCTAACCGAGGGAGAGTTCCTTAGGGAGTTTTCACTCGGTTTTCCCCGTGTAGCTCACTCGGACCGGTCATCCGGCCAGACCGGGACGAGGGGGTTACAAAAACGTTTATTTTTAAACTTAACGTGTCACATCAAATTTTTTAACGATAATGAAAGCAAATTAAAAGTTGAGTGATGGTAATGAAAGTTTTAAAAGTTTGGTGACCATATTGAAAGCCTCTTAAAAGTTCAGTGATTAACAGTGTATTTACCCTTAAATTTAACAAGCCACGTCAGTTTTTTAACAGTGGTTGACGATAGTGACCTTATTGAAAGCGAATTAAAAGTTTGGTGACTGTAATGAAAGTTTTAAAAGTTCGGTGACCTTATTGAAAGCGCCCTAAAAGTTCGGTGACTACCAGTGTAGTTTACCCTTAATATATATATATATATATATATATGTATATATGGTGCATTTAGATAACATATACATTTCTAATGCATGCTTTTTAGCTAAGGATGAACATGATTCATAGTTATGGCATAGGAAACTAGGACATGCTAGCATGAGTGTTTTAAAAAAATTGGTTTCCCAAGGTCGATCTGAAATTTTGGTTAGTTGAACGAAAAGATTAGGTTTCGCTATGAGTTATTTTTTTAAAATTATTACGGTTCGATTACAGTTCATGATTTTGAGAAATACTGTTAATCGATCTGATTGGTTATATAATATATAATAAAAATAATAATATATTATTCCTAAAAAATAATAATATATAATATTAATATTGCTAATTAATATTGGTCTCGAGAATGGGAAGTGAAATTGTTGATTTTGTTACATTTTTTATTGGATGATGTTGGTGTATGATATCTAATGGTTGTTTTTATTAAATATTATAGTTGTTAGATTTTTATAAAGTTTAACCGAAAGTATTGAGAAATATATTGATATTATGCGGGGTTTAAAAGTTATATAATTTTTTCTATCTTGTTATTAAATTTAATATTTTTAGTAAATAAAGTAAAAAAACATTATCTGAATTGAACCTAATATTTCTGTTAACTAATCAATCAATTATTTGATTTAATCGGTAATATTTATGATAAAAAAAATTAAACGAACTAAATTTACCAGTTAACCGAAATAATTTACTAACAATTAATCAAATCTAATTTTGCACACGCTTAATATAAATGGCATAATAAGAAGTCAACTACAAGCTTTAAACTTTCAATGTAAAATCTGATGACGTGAAAGCATATCCTCTCTTTTCTTGCATTACAGCAAATCAATCAATTAAAATGAATTTCCAAGCAAATATGAGAGTGCAAGAGAGCGTGGTTGAAATCAACATGTAATTTTTTATTTTTTTGAAAAACTAAATCAGATGGCAAGTATTCAAACACATTTAAAACCGTCAAAGATAAAGAGAACTACAAGGTCAAAATATTCATTTGACTTTTAAACAAAACACACATATATAGGTACAGATCTCGGTAATAAAGTTTGAGTAAGTCTGCTTAAAATTTTCAAAATATTTAGACGTTTAAAATAAAAATTTCAAAGATTTTAAGGTTATAATTCAAAATTTTCAAAAATAATAATACTTTACGAGATTTTTTAAAAATTTTAAAAATGCACTTAATTAAAAATATTTTAAAAAAACTGAAACATAATAAAAATATTTTAAATTTTAAAAAAACCAAATTAACTTTTTAAAATATAAAAAACTAAATAATAAAATTTTAAAATTTTGAGGGAGCAGAACATTGGCTCATTATCATCCGCCTCTATATAGGAAGATGAATCAGAGAAGTTATTCAAAGTACATAGGGTATGTTCTAGTAGCAAACTTAACGCCAATTGTGGATTTCGATTCCAGAAAAAACTTATTTTTGGTTTATCTAGAGAATGTTTTTTTTTCAAAAAAGTGCATAGCTTTAAAAAAAATTATGATTTTATGTTTTTTTAAGAATTTAATGTAGAAAAAGGAACAGAGAATGAGAATAGGGAGAAGAGGAAGCAAGGGTAGTCGCAGCCAATATTTAACAAATATTCAATATCCTTTTTCCTAGAGCCTCATGAACTATTTATATTAATAACAATATCGTCTATTTAAATCTTTCATAGCATCCTTCAATTCTTAATTCATAACAGGGACCCAAGGGAACAAATATCCTTGATGAGATCGCTTTAATATACAATTTGAGATTCACTAATGTTAGATTAAAATTGTGGGAAAATGTGGTAAGAGCTCATCTGGGGTTTTATGAGGGTTCTTGAATTGGTGATTCATTTAGGTTGATTTAATATAGTTTACATTGTAAATCTGATATTCTTACTTCCATTAATCTTTTATAAGCGCGAATAATTTATTTTATAATTGTTTGATTAGTGAAAGAAGTAGGAGAATCCTCGAAAATAAAAGAAAAATAGAAGATTGATAATAGTTGATTTGGGATGTTAAATTCTTGCTTATGCTTAAGGTAATACATTTAATTTTAAAATGCATTTTGAAAATCATAAATATGATGTATTGCTTGTCTGTTGATGCATGTTAGGTGTTTTTGAATAAAGGTATGCTTTAATGATCAAAATGTGATAATTGATATTATAGACGGTCAAAAATGGTGTCAAATGACTCTTAATAACTTCCATAAGTTGTAGGGATTAATTATTGTCTTGAAACATTAATTAATGATGGTTTATGAGTGAAATTCCAGCTTAAAAATATTATTTGAGTTTAGTACCGGTACTGTTTCATCCATTATTGATATTGTATGAATGTAGACAAAATTAGATTGAATTGTAATTGAGTATCGATACTGCCTTGACAGAATAATTCATAAAACTAATATGCTTCATGTTGGTTAAAGTAATTCATAGAACTATACTATTTGATATTGAAGAAACTGTAAAAACATAACAATTTGATTAAAATCAAAATGTTGTTATACACACTGAATGATAACGATAGGAAACAAACAACTAAAAACAAAATAAAACAATTTATTTAAACTGATATCGCTATATAATTGCTTCAACATTATTTTTTCGGTATTCAATTCATTGACTAAGGCAATTTCTCGGCAATCAAAAGGTAGAATAGCCCCATAAGTCCTGTATGTTGTTCGATATTACTATACTTAGACTCTAAAGTTAGAGTGTCCCCTTTGGATATCTTGACACTCCCCGGTTTAGGGTAACAGGTCGACATTCCTACAACATACCCAGCTTCATTTCCGGCTTTCTTGCCTTTTCCGTATTTTGGTATCGAAGAGCACAAAACTCGGCCACCCTGAAATCACCATACGAAAACGGGCACATCTCGGCATTAGAAGAAAACATTATGTTACCAAAAATGCACCAAATGATCACATTAAAAGCCCAATCGACCACTGTTATCTATGTCCATGTATAAAAAGACATTTCAATACCTTCCAATAGAGAGAAGAACCCGCGGCGCCGGCATGTTGGTGTCCAACACCATATATCACATAGCCACTGAATGGCATGTCGAGACTAACCCTCTTGCTGTCGATGCATACATTTCCGGCCGATCCCGTGTCTCGGCAAGATTCGATGTCATATTCCACCTGCATAGCAGATATTCATGGACTTGATTATTTGGGAACGAAATTTATTTCTATAAAAGAAAACCATTGCAACAAATAAACAAGTTGACCTATACCCTGCAATCATGCTCTGCATTAGCCCCTGTAGAATTTCTGGATCTCTTCCAAAGATCCATAATGTCGAATATATAAACTTTGACCGGCACGATCGAGCTATCCATATCGACCCACTCTACGGTGTATCGAAGGTAAAGGGTTCTTTTAATGCCATTAAACCCTTGTTTCATCCTACATCGTGTGCCATCATAGCAACATAACAAACCTCCTTTGTAGTTTGGACTCAAAGGTTGTCCCGATCCATCCGTCGTGACATTGTAAAGATCACATCGACATTCGGTGCATCCCATCGTATCTTCCACTCCCCTTGTATCGATGGCATGAACGTTAATCACCCAGGTTTCTTCAAACCCGGAAGGAATCTCAGCAGGATTACCGATTTCAATTCCGTAAGGGTCGGGAATAAGAGTCTCAGTTCTTCGTGTCTCGGAACCAAGACCGAAGAATTGATCGAGAACTCCATCGTCACAAATCCCACCGTTTCTTCCGGAGATATAATCGGAACTATTGAGTCTTGAAATGTCACGAGTTCCCAAACCTTGACGTACAAAGAATCTCAAAACAAGCCAATGGTGCAGATAAGTATCGTAGAGTGGAACTGGATTCCCAGCCTCGTCAACAATTTCGGCATTGAAACGTTTCAGGGCAATATGACCTCTGGGAAAATCAACGTCGTAATAGAATTTATTCGACACCAATCCCGGTTCGAGCTCGATCTTAGGTGATAGAAAAACACTAGTCTTTACTGTCCCAAGTGCCTCTAAAGGTGGTAGACTTGAAGCCACCAAAATTGCGACCAAAAATAACCATCCAAGATTCAAACTTTTCATTTTTCCTGTCAGTTCAACATATTGAGTCAAACCATATATATATATATATGGGTTATAATACTATACATTTTACACGTTTTTTGGATCGTTAAATGGCTGAGATTATCTTTTACTTTTTTTTTTTCCAAACGACAATCTACACATATCTCAGAGTTAATCTCAACTATTTATTTCACTCATTCAACGATTCAAAAAACGTGTAAAACATAAAAACTCTTACATTGTATCCTACATCATACATACATATGAAAACAGTAAGATAAACGAAAATTATAGCTACTAAAGCAACGCACCTAAACGTTCTGACTTCTGAGGAGATTCGGCTTCAACGTTCAAGGTGATGCATTTCCATAGTTTCGGTTCAAATATATATAGTTATTTGACACACAGATGCATGAGACTTTACCGCCAATTTGGACCTTATTCTAAAGAATTTTTTTATATAAAAAAAATCAAGTTGAATAACAAACATATATGTCATGTTTGGTAATGAGTGGTTTGAGTAAAAATTAGAGGTTTAGGGCATAATTAGAAGTTTGACTAGTCAAATTCGCTAATATTATTGTTTGGTGAACAACAGATTAAAAGAGCGAATTGAGGTGAAACCGCTAATTTTGAAAAAAAACTCCTAATAAGAGCTTTTTGAGATTAGAAGTTTGATATTAGAATTGTAAAGACTCTTTTGCCCTTATCAATTACCAAAAATCTCTAAATAACCTAAATTAAATATTTTATCACACTATTTATAAGCTAATCTTATTTATTTTTTACTTTTTATTATCGCATATTTATATGTGTATTTGAATTTTTTAATTAATTAAATTATATAAATGATAAATTAATATATAAAGCATTCAAATATGTTTAAAAAAGTTATATTAAAAATATTTTTTATAAATCTAATTAATATTAATTAGATACAAAATATTGATAACTAATAAACTATTCAAACAAATATTGAATATAATCATGTCCTTATATATCATTTTGCTTGTTTAAATAATCTAACAACTATCAGCTATCAGTTAATTTTACCAAACAGTTTTATACAATCAGCTAATACAATCCGCTAATCAAATCATCTAATGCAATTCGCTATCAGCTATCTCCTAATTGTCAAACATGGCCTATGCATATATATTTTGTAAATGTAATATATTATTTCAAAACTTAAAATTTTCTCTATATTTTGTTTTTTAAAACTGATTTCGTGTACTCTTTATTGTTTGAAAAGCATGGTCCAGTTTTAACTTTTGTTCAATTTTATCATTTATTGTTGATTTATTTTCTGCAAAAAAACGTAAAATAGGTTTTTTTAGTCATCTAATTTGTAATTTTTATTAACTTGACCTTAAAATAATGAAAATTTTGATGTTTGAAAAACAATATTATTAATATATTATTAAAATAATAAATAAATGATGGAAAACCCTGGAAACCTTGGAAACCCTGCCTCCGAAGCCGCTGTCCCTGTAAACCCTAGGAAACACCGCCGTATTGACGACAACCCACCGGACGGTGGTGGCAAACCACAGCAACAACCACACGCCGCTGCTTTCTCGTACAAGGACTCCTTGTTATCTGCTCAAACGACCAACCCTAGTATGACAGAGGAATTCTTTGAGGATGAAGATATCGAAATCTTGGAGGGAGACGTCGTTCGCTCGTCCGAAGATGGAATACCATCCATAGATTTCTCCGATCGGATCCAACTTTTAGCAGAACGAAGCCTAGATCAAACCCTAATTGTGAAACTACTTGACCGACGTATTGGCTATAATACCTTGCATACGAAGATATACGAGCTCTAGAAACCTAAACAAGCAATACGGTTGATGGACATAGAGAACGATTACTTCTTGGTAACGTTTCGCCTAAAATCAGATTATCTAAAAGCTCTTACGGATGGCCCCTGGACTGTCTTCGGACACTACTTAACGGTGCAGCAATGGTCCCCTGATTTTTCAACCGCTACTCCGTTCCCGACACAGGTGGCCGCCTGGGTCCGCCTTCCTGGTCTGCCGGTACCTTTGTATAAGAAAAGCTTGATTGAGGAGATAGGTGAGTGCATTGGTCCAGTGTTGAAGCTTGATTATCAAACAGAATTGGGGCGTCGAGGCCGTTTTGCGCGGATGGCTGTCACCGTTAACCTCTCGCAACCGCTCGTCTCAAAGGTAATCGTTAACGGAAATATACAGTTGGTCGAGTATGAATCTCTACCGGTTATTTGCTTTACTTGCGGACTATATGGTCACGGCAAGGACCATTGCCCCACAGCTAAAGAGAATGCCCCACAGCAAGTCCATCCTGAGTCATCTGAGATGGTCGAAGGTCTAGCCGTCCCTGATCATGCAAACCAGGCTGCTGCGGATAACGCCACAGATGCTGCGTCCTTTGGACCATGGATGGTCGCGGAGCGACGACCAAGACGTAGTAACAAACCGCAAAAAGCTGCTCAATCTGCGACAACCAATGCCCCAAGTGGATCCCGTTTCAGCCCTCTCACTGTCGAGGATGCAGGAACAAGGTCGACTTTTATCCCGCCTGTTTCTCTTACCGCTCCAATGACCCAACAACAGCCCTGGAAAACAGTACAACCGTCCGCTTCTAAGTCACGTAACAAGGGCAAGTTGCCCGCTGTTTCCCATGGAATTAAAATAGGTGCACAGCGTAAGCCTCTCACTGTTAACCTTGGGGATTTTCCAGTCCTAGCGAAGTTCGCGGCAAAATCAGCACAGCATCAAGCTTCCTCGAGTGAGAGTCCCATCCTCAATAAGTCAAACCATGCTGCTACTGTTATGGCCGAGAATGCTGATCCGAATGTGATGAGTGTGGACCCGATAGTTCCGTCCCATGGAACCCCGAGTGAGGTTGCCCCCTTGGATAAGCCCCCTGATCGAAGTCAACTTTTAAATGCCTCAGTACATGGCGCTCCACCAAAGCCTCAAGAGTTGGCTCCCCCTAATATTCCGGATGGTAATATTGTGCATGGTTCGATCGAGGACCAGCATACGACTATGATAGAGTGATATACTCCCTTTTCTTTTGCTTCCCTTTATTTATGGATTTAAAGATCTTCTGTTGGAATGTTCAAGGCTGTGCTGATAGGAAATTCATTCAGGCAGCTAAACAAATCTTACGTGACAACAAGCCAGATATTGTGGTTTTTGTGGAACCACGCATAAGCGGGCGTCGAGCTGAGTCAGTTATTGCTGAATTAGGTTTCCCACACTCTCATAGAGTTGAAGCAGCTGGTTTCTCGGGTGGTATTTGGGTGGCGTGGTATGATCGTGTTTCGGTTACTATCGCTATCACCCATTTTCAATTTATTCACTTCCGGGTCACGCATAAGTCAAGTCAATCCTCGCTTCTAGCTACTGCTGTTTAGGCCTCTCCGTCGGCGGCAGGACGGAAAATCTTATGGCGTCATCTTCATCATCTTGCGGAAACAATTCGCAGTCCGTGGATTATTTTTGGTGATTTCAATGCCACGCTCTCATGGGAAGACCGTAAGGGGTGTGCTCTTTCTGCTCGTCCGAGCAAAGATTTCCAGCACCTCACCCTAGATCACTGCTTGCGGGACATGGGTTACAGTGGCCCAGATTTTACATGGACTAGAGGGCTTGCTTCAGTCCGTCTTGATCGTTTCCTCTGCAACAGCTATTTTGATGAGTTATTTCCTGAAGCTTCGGTACAGCATTTGCTCCGGTTACGATCCGATCATCGACCTATTATGCTACAAATTGGAGCAGTGAATCACAGGGCTCTATCAAAATCTTTTCGTTACTTCTCAGGGTGGCAATCACATGACGACTTCTCCCGTATGGTCAGGGATAATTGGTTGCCGAGTGATACTATTATTGAAACTATCCATAATTTCACTCATGCGGTGGATACTTGGAATCACACGGTCTTTGGATATGTAGGCACTAAGAAACGCATCATCATGAGCCGCCTTCGCGGTATCCAGCGAGTATTATGTACTAGACCATCCAGTTTCTTAAAAAATTTAGAAAACAATCTTCTCATCGAGCTTGAGCACCTTCTCGACGAGGAGGAACTTCTTTGGAGGCAAAAATCCCGGTCTGATTGGATTTCTCAGGGCGACCGAATACACGCTATTTTCATAGACGTGCTATGGCTCGTCGCCAGCGTTGCTGCATTAAAACTTTACAAGTATCCGATGGTATATGGTGTGATGATGACTTGCAATTACAAGAGGAAGCCGTGAGCTTCTTCGGTAACCTTTTCAAAACTGATGCGACTCCCATGGGAACTTTTCCCATATCCGGCTGCTTTCCGCGCATTAATAGTGATCTCATGGAAGCTCTTGATCAGGTTCCTTCTCCGGAGGAAATCCACGCAGCCTTGATGGACATGGCACCCCTTAAATCACCTGGTTGGGACGGTCTCCACGCCGAGTTTTATCAGAAACAGTGGTCGATAGTAGGACCTTCGATCGTCTCCATGATTCAAGGTATCTTCCGAGGTAATCACATTGATGTGGATCTGAATCGTACCATAATTGTTTTGCTACCCAAATGCAATAGTCCTTCGTCGTTTGCTGATTTTAGGCCTATCAGCCTCTACACTGTACTATACAAGCTTCTATCAAAAGTCATCGTTCGTCGACTCAAACCAATTTTCCCACTGTTAATTGGGTAGAACCAAACAAGCTTCGTATCCGGGCGGAATATTACTGAAAATATAATTATCAATCAAGAGGTGATTCACTCTATGAGATTATCGAAAGGTTTAAGCAAGTGGATGGCTATTAAAGTCGACTTAACCAAAGCTTTTGATAGAGTTAAATGGGATTTCATATCTGATTCTCTGATTGATGCGGGGTTTCCGGCCACAATCGGACGGATTGTTTTGAGCTCTATATCTTCGGCAAGTTTTCAGATCCAGTGGAACGGGTCTTTGACTCGCCCATTTTTACCGGAGCGGGGTATTCGACAAGGCGATCCGCTTTCGCCGTATATTTTTGTGTTGGTTATGGAGAGACTTGGACACCTCATACATCGCTCAGTCGCAACTTTGGATTGGAAACCGTTCCGGTTCATTCGTGATGGTATTCCGGTTTCACATCTTTTCTTTGCTGATGACTTAATTCTATATGCTGCCGCTGATTCCTCTCAGGCCTCTCTGATACAGTCAATTCTAGCCACGTTTGGTGCTTTCTCAGGTCATTGTGTTAACAGGGCGAAGACTCAGATTTATTTTTCGCCTAATACCCCTGCTCCGCTGCAAGATGATATCAGTCAGTTCCTGGGCTACCAGCGCGTTGATTGTCTTGGGAAGTATTTAGGTGTGCCTGTTCTTCACGCACGCATGAGGTGTTCGGACTACAATTTTATTATCGACAAGATCAAGGAAAAGCTTAGTGGGTGGGCTAGTCGTACTCTTTCGCTAGCAGGCCGGATTACACTAGCTAAGTCTGTGTTATCAGCTATCCCTGTGTATTTTATGCAAACTTCTTTATTACCAAAGAAGATTTGCGCCGAGATTGAAAAGCTCATCCGCAAGTTCATTTGGGGTTCGACCGAAAATGCATCAAAAATATCTCTTGTGAACTGGGAATCAATTTGCCAACCGTTGAATCATGGGGGCCTCGGATTTAGGCGTATTCATGACTTCAATATTGCCTTTGTCTTAAAGATTTGTTACGCAATAGTGTCCGATACGCATGCTTTTTGGATCAGCCTCCTCCGAAAAAAATATCGACTTCATAACCTTTGTCCGACTTCGGTTATGCGTTCTCCATGCACACCCTTGTGGAGGGCCATTTCCGTAGCATGGCCGAACTTGCTGGATAGTATCGCCTGGGCAATTGGAAATGGCCAATTAGTGAATGCTTTAGATGACATATGGGTGCCTACCCTTGGACCCTTGCGGCAGTATCTTCAACCGTGTGCTGCCAACCTCGCCTTTTTAAGTGTATGGGATCTCATGGATAGACATGGTAGCTGGGATTGTGAGCGACTCAAGACTCTCTTTAATCCGGACATTATTCCCCATATTATGAGCATTCACTGTCCCGATGATCTTGATGTATCGGACATGCCCACATGGAGGCATAACACCAACCTTAGCTTCACGGTTGCTTCAGCGTATGAATCCAAATGTCGGCAGCTTTGGGACGAACGAGAGACATGTTGGACGTTGCTGTGGTCTCTCCGCGTCCCTCAACGCGTCCGGATGTTTATCTGGTTGTGCTTCAAGCAGAAGTTAATGACCAACGGCGAGCGTTTCCGCCGCTCGCTCGCGCCATCGCCCCACTGCCCACGCTGCAACATGGAAGATGAGACAGTTCTGCATATTCTTCGAGACTGCAATGTTGCAAAGCAGGTATGGCTCCTCTTGTCTCCTTCGAAGCTACCTACGAATTTTTTTACAACAACCATCCAGGACTGGTTGCTGCAAAATCTGGATCAACAAAGGGCATCGCAACAGTCACATATGCCTTGGGGACTTCTTTTCGCCTCTCTCCTATAGTGTATTTGGAAAGGTAGGAATGATTGGGTATTCAACGGGAATCCCTCTTCACCAGAGCTAATTCTTTCGCGCGGATATGTGTGGACAAATTATCTTTTGGAAGCCTACATTCGAAGCACTCCGCCTCGATGTACCCAAACTAGGCCGCAGGTTTGGTGTAGACCGGAGATAGGATGGATCTCTATGACAACGGATGGTGCGGTTTCGCCGGTGTCAAGCCTCGGTGCAGTAGGTGGTGCTTTCCGACGAGCGGATGGCTCTTGGTTGACGGGTTTTATTAAGGGCCTGGGGGTATCTAACCCCTTGCAGGCTGAATTATGGGGGGTCTTGCATGGTCTTCGGCTAGCGCGGCGGAAAGGGTTTGATCGCATCATTATACAGGTTGATAATAAAACGGTTGTTGAGAGGTTGAATAGCCCAGTTGCATCTTCGGACGTCGATCCCATCGTCCGAGATATTGCCAAGCTCCGGAATCAAGATTGGGAGACAATTGTTCGATGGCTTCCCCGCGGCGGAAACAGGCTTGCCGATGCACTTGCGACAATGGCTTCCCCTACGAACTACAACTTGGTGATCTTTGATGTTCCTCCTCCTTCTCTTGTGCCTATTATGGCGTCGGACATTTTATAAGTTGCTCTAGCTATATAAGCTATCTCTTTCAATTCAAAAAAAAAACAATATTATTCAATTAAGAATATGTTTTATTCATTTTAAAAACAAAAGATTTTATTTTTATTTTTGAAATATATTTTAAAATCATAAAAATTTGTAAAAATAGTAAACAAATATATGAAAAATATTATACAATGAAAAATATTATCTTACTATTTTGAAAATTTAGAAATTTATTTAAAATAATAAAAATATTAAATATTATTAAAACTATAAAAAGATTAAAATATATTGAAAATTTGAGAGTATTTCAAAATTATTTTAAAATTTATAAAAAAAATTAAATATTATTATAAAATTGAAAAAAATTAATAATTTTTTTTTGAAAAAACTCAAACATTGCATATTTAGTTTAAAAATTATTAAAATTTTATTAAAAAGTATAATATATATACATATATCTAAAAATATATTGCAGATGTCTTTGAATAGAATATCTGCAACATTAAAAGGTAAAAGTTCTTTCTCGTAGGGTTCTATGACGTCGTAACACAATGATTCAATTGTAATATTTATATACTTTTTAATTTTGTAGAATAATTATGCAATATTTATATAATTTTAAAATAATTTTGCAATAATGTAGAATTTTCTAATATATTTTTTACAATTTTAATAATATTTATTTTTAGTTTTAATTTTTAATGATTTTTAAAATTTTAATATCTTTTTGAAATTTCAATAATATTTGCTTTTTTATTTTTAATAAATTTCAAATTCTTCAAATAAAACAATATTTTTATAATTTTAAAACATATTTAAAAAAATAAAATTTTTAAAACAAAAATCTTTTTTTTTAATATCATGAGACATTACCAGTGTGCCACGTGGTGGTGTATTATAATGTTGTCACATGAAAGATAACATTTAACTATTGATATTTAACTATTAAAATCGATTAAATAACTTAATTGATGAATGGTTTAATAAAAATAAAAATTATTTTAAATTCTTTGTACAATTTTTTAATAGTTTTAAGGTGATTACAGTGTAATATATGATCATATATATTCTCAATCTTTTAACAATGTACACATACCTTACAAACAAAACAATATTTTTATAATTTTAAAACATATTTAAAAAAATAAAAATTTTAAAACAAAAATCTTTTTTTTTTTAAATATCATGAGACATTACCAGTGTGCCACATGGTGGTGTATTATAATGTTGTCACATGAAAGATAACATTTAACTATTGATATTTAACTATTAAAATCGATTAAATAACTTAATTAATGAATGGTTTAATAAAAATAAAAATTATTTTAAATTCTTTGTACAATTTTTTAATAGTTTTAAGGTGATTACAGTGTAATATATGATCATATATATTCTCAATCTTTTAACAATGTACACATACCTTACAAACAAAACAATATTTTTATAATTTTAAAACATATTTAAAAAAATAAAAATTTTAAAACAAAAATCTTTTTTTTTTAAATATCATGAGACATTACCAGTGTGCCACGTGGTGGTGTATTATAATGTTGTCACATGAAAGATAACATTTAACTATTGATATTTAACTATTAAAATCGATTAAATAACTTAATTGATGAATGGTTTAATAAAAATAAAAATTATTTTAAATTCTTTGTACAATTTTTTAATAGTTTTAAGGTGATTACAATGTAATATATGATCATATATATTCTCAATCTTTTAACAATGTACACATACCTTACAAACAAAACTATTTAAACTTGATCTTATAAGACGAACATAATTCTCTTATTTACTGAAACTACTTATTGAGTTTAAATCTCCGTAGAAATTTGAATTGGGTGCAAGTTAATTGTTATTTTATTTTAGCATGATTTCAAAAGTGGCTGCCAAGTTAACCTAAACAGCAAGGGACTGAGCAGCATCATTGTTGTGAAATGGATATAATATTGTTGCTGACCATATGTGAAATGGACATATAATTGACCATCTCAAATGTCAAAAGCAGGGTAACACAATTTCCGCCTCAAGTTTCAACGCATATAATTTAGGCTTATTCGGGGAAGTATTAAGTAAATAAAAAAATCTCGAGAAATTGAATAGGAATAAATAAATATATATATATATAATAAATTTAACCCTTAAGCTTATCCCTTAATCTCGATAAAAAAATCTCAAATGTCAAATCAGTCCAATTACGTTAAAAAATTAAATAGCTAATGACATGGTAATTAATAAAATATGTATAATAATAAATTTAACCCTTAATCTTTATATTTTATTTAATTTGGTCTTAAATTTTAAATTTTAGCTCTCAACATTTAAATATTATAACATTTTAACCTCTTAAATATTAAACTTCATCTTCTTCCCTTCTAAAAACAAAAAGTATGCATCTCCTGTTGTAGGTAGCTCATCGTAAATGGATACCGTAAACGTCAATGGAGATTTTGATTCTCCAACAGTTTTTCATAGATAATACAAATGGAGATGCAAATGGCTACTGTTAACATCAATGGAGGGCTATTTTTTGAAGGAAAGAAGATGAAGTTTAGGATTTAAGGGACTAAAATGTTATAATATTTAAATATTAAGGGATGATATTTTAAATTTAGGATCAAATTAAAATAAAATGTAAAAGTTGAGGGTTAGACCTGTTAGTATATAGATTTAATTAACTGACACATCATCAATCGTTTATTTTTTAACGGAATTAGATCGATTTGTTAGTCACGATTAGTTGGGGGACCTATTTATAATTTCTCATAGTCAAAGGACTCAACAAAGAATTGAGTCATAGTGAGGGGACCATTTATGTAGTTTACCCTATTTTTTATCAGTTAAAGATAAATATCAAGACTTACACAAAAGAAACAACATGAGTATTTTTAATCACAAACATGAATTTTTTGTCATTTTTTATCCCTGTGTATTTTCTAATGTTAAAAAATAAATTTAGGGTTTGAAGTTAATATTTAAAAGGGCTTAGGGTTTAGAGTGTATGATTTAATTTTTAAAGTTTAGAGTTTATGATTTAGAATTTAGGGTTAGGACTTATGGTTTAACTTTTTAGTATTAGGACACATATATATAAGAGCACCAAAAAGGTGAAAGATTTTTGTTCATCACTAACATAAATCTTTTACCATTTTTGGTGCCCCTATGTATGCCCCAACACTAACAAATTAAGTTTAAGATTTATGGTTAAGATTTAAAATTAGAATTTGGAGTTTAGGATGTATGGCTTAGTTTTTAGAGTTTTAATTTTTTTTAGTATTAGACTATATATAGAAATACCAAAAAAAACAAAAAAAAATCTTTAATCACCGAATCAATTATTAGAACTCGAAAATAAATAATTTTAAATAGTATTTGTTAAACTTATCCTAACCTGTTATAAACTTTAGTAAAATGGTAGAGAAATAGATTAGAAGGTTCATTTTAAAATTTAAAAACACATATAGCTGTCAGTGACTTTGTTAAAATTACTTGCAATTGTCGATGACTTTGACTATCTAAAAACATCCTCTTTGTTGATTCAGTCCTCCTCTTGCTGTTGTATATATGGAAAAAATAGAAACTTCTTGGTTTTAATAGTGGTTTAATTTGGTTAATTAACCCTTTTATAGTCAAAGTTCTGATTTTTTTATTCAAAATTACAATAAGAAATTGAGATTTATTCCTGCGACACAAAATAGAAACTTCTTGGTTTTAATAGTCAAAGTTATGATTTTTTATTTTGGTCCATAATTTAAATCGTTTTTTTTTCTAGCTCAATATCATAGATAAGTATAAATAAAACAAACACACGAAACCACGACATGACTAAGACTAAGAGGAGATAAAAGAAAAATATTAAAACCATGAACAAAATCATTACAGTTAGATTTAGTTTTTCTCTAAATGATTTCTTTTATATTTTTCATTCGACAATACTGTAAAAATAAAAGGAAAACAAAAGTATCATAGTGTGAGAAACAAAATAGAAAAAAAATAATTTAGGGTATAAGTGTAGTAATTTTGAATTTAGGGGCTAGGGACTCCGTTTAGGGTTTAAAATTTAGGGGTATAAGTGTAGTAGTTTTGAATTTAGGGATTGTTGATAGAATTTTGGGTTTAGGTTAAAATTTAGGGTTTATAGGTTAAAACATAAATCCCTACCCATATTACCCTAAAACTAAACCCTAACCCTAACCCCTAAATTCTAACCCTAAATCCTAAATTCTAAACATGAACCCTAAATTCTAAACCTTTACGCTAAACCCCCTAACATTTAAACCATAAACTATAACCCTAAACCCTATAATTGAGGCGCTTGTGGAAACAAAAAAATTCCACCGCTGGTGTATAGGATATTAATCCTTTTAAAAATGAGTTTAAATTCATATATGTATATATGGAAAAAAAATTGATACACAATATGTGTAAATTTTAGTTTATACAAACTTGTTAATTTTAGGGTTTAATGTTAGTTTAGGATTTGTGTTGTAGAGTTTAGAAATTGTGATCTAAGATTAGAGTTTGAGATTTAAGTTTTGGGTTTAAGGTTTAGTTTTTAAGATTTTAGTTTTGGTAATTTAGATTTTAGACTTTTGTAAAGCAGTGACAGAGCTTAGTAGCTTTTGAGAGGGGTTGTGCCCTCCCTATAGGGGAATTTTTTTAGCCTTTAATTCTTTATATATTTTTGAAAAAAAAAATGAGATAAATGTGAATTCGCCCCATCTTTTAAAATTTATGTTTTGCCTACCTTCAACTTCAAATCCTGACTCCGTCAAGTTGTAGAGAGATTACATTATACTGTAAAAATAAAAGAAAAACAAAAAATGTCAGAGTATGAAAAACAAAATAGAAAAAAATAACTTATAAAATAAGTTAATATTTTAAAAATATAGGTTTTAATTCATATATATATATATATATGAAAAAACTTTGATATACATGGTGGGTAAACTTTAGTTTACACGAGCCTTTTAATTTTAGGGCTTAAGAGTTTAAAGTTTAGGGTTTAAATTTAAGATTAATGTCTATAATTTGGGGTATATGATTTAGAGTTTATGGTTTAGTTCTTTAGAGTTTAGGATTAAAAATGTAGAATTTCGGTTTTATAATGTTAATATGCGAGCTTGTGTAAAACTGTGTATCAAAATTTTACCTTATATATATGGAAAAAAACTAGTTAATTTTACGGTTTAGAGTGTTAATTTAAGGTTTGTGTTGTATGGTTTAGAAATTAGGATCTAAAGTTAAAGTTTAAGGTTTGGGTTTAATGTTTAGGTTTTAGGGTTTTAGCTTTTGTAATTTAGATGTTAGATTTTATATATAAATTATATAATATTATTTTACACAACTTGTATATCAAGTTATAACTATAACTATATATATGCTTATCCCTTTGTGTCCTGGTGGCAAAGGTAGATGTTTATCATCCCTTGGGTTCCTAGGTTCGAGGACCAGTAATGCATTATGTGTGTGCCGTTTTTAAAAAGACTAAGAAAGTTGAACAGATGCTACCCTTGCATCACACCAGCATATTAAAAAAACTATAATTATATATATATATTACTTAACTTCATTATAATTTAAGTTAAACATATAAATTTTATATTTTATGGATATCAAATTAATTTATCGTAAATATATATTAATAAATAGATAAGTTTAGTTTAAGGGTTTAATTTTGATACATAAATTGTATAAAATTTCTTTACATAAGCATGCATATTTATATTATAAACTCAAATTCTAATTTACTAAACCCAAACCCTAAGAAACTAAACCACAAACTCTAAACCATAATCACTAAATTCTAAATACTAACCTTAAATTATAAACATTATAACCCTAAACACCTAACTCTAAACCCTAAACTAAAGTTTACACAACATGTGTAATAAAGTTTTTCTCTTAGTTTAAAGACTTAAATATACGTTTGGTACCTTAACTAGGCACATTCTCCCAAGTTGACATCTAATAAAATTTTTCTCCCAAATTGATACCTAAACTAGACATATTCTCCCAAGTCGATACTTAAAAAAATTTAAGAAACTAAACCCCAAGTTGGTACCTTAACTTTACACAAGCATGTATATTTATACTATAAACTCAAATTCTAATTTACTAAACCTAAACCTTAAAAAACTAAACCCTAAATTCTAAATACTAACCTTAAATTATAAACACTACAACTCAAACCCCTAATTCTAAACCCTAAACTAAACTTTACATAGCATGTGTATTGAAGTTTTTCTCTTAGTTTAAAGGCTTAAATATACATTTGGTACCTTAACTACGTACATTCTCCCAAGTTGGTATGTTGAGTGGATCGCAAGATCGATATTGACCAAGAGGGGGGTGAATTGGAAATTTAAAGTTTTGTGGTGGAAATTTGCAAGTTAAAAATGATGGACAAGAGATTTAGAGTGGTTCAAGTTCCAAATGAACTCTACATCCACTACCTTAGCTTCACTAAGGATTTGCAACAATTCCACTAAATTGCTCTTCCCCTTTTCTAGGACAAGGAGGCAACCCTTTACAAATTCGGTTGATTTTTCTACCAAAAAATCAACCCAATCCTCACACAAGTGAACAAAGAAATTTGATGGCTAATAAGGTATCTCTCAATACAAATGATAGCCCCAATACAAGCACTCAACCCAATTTGACAAAATATGAATGAAGATTACAATTGGAATTTCTAGACAAATAGGAATTTTGGCACAATTGCTTGGATTTGATGAATAAGTGTTTTCTTGAAGATCAATGGTTGTTGCTGTAGCTTTTGGATATGTCTTTTATACCTCCTCATTGATTTCTAGCTGTTTGGGTGGTTGGGAACATAAATGGAGCCGTTGGAACCCTCTCTTACCACCATTAATGCACTTCTGCAGCTACCGGTATCGGTACGCGGGAAGGAGTATCGCTACCTGTCTCAGAAAAGAAAGAGTCGTTGTGTGCATTTAATAAGGGGTATCGATACGCACGTAAGCGTATCGGTACTGGGTATCGAAACGGCAAAGGCCGTATCGATACTATTTTCTGAACTTAGCTCACTGTCCACAACCGTATCTGTACGAGGGTTTGGAGTATCGATACGGGTCAACAAACTTTTAAAGTTTGGTTACCAACCAACTGACACCAACGGTCATATTTTTAAACCGACTTAATCTTTAAAAATTATAAGGGTCGTATCGATACGAGGGTTTGCCGTATCGGTACGATATTCAAACTCTTTGAATTTTAACACAGGGCAGTATCGATACGAGGGTTTGGGGTATCGATACTGGTTCCGACAGTAACTAAGTTTGGTAAAATGGTATCGATACGCTTGGTAGTGTATCGATACACCTGGACGATTTTCATTGGTTTTGCCTTGGAACACTTAGAAAATATTTTGAGTTTGAGTTTTATAAATCAGTTTTAAAGTGTTGGTGTTTTAAAACTTATTAAGGGACTTATAAAAATAATTTTAAGTTTTACAAAATGATCCTTAAAGATTTAATTATATCAAAATCAAACATAGGTTTTACAATCTCCCCCTTTTTGATATAACAAAACTAAAACTTAAAATTTTTGATATTTTTGAAAAACCTTTACAAGTTAACACCCCCTTAATATAAGCTTGGTAACCTTTGAATTAAAATCAAAATATTTTGAAGTGAGCTAGATTCTTCTCCCCCTTTTTGTTAGATCAAAAATCCTTTGAGAGAATTAAGTGCATAAGGAAATCAAAGGTATAAAGATAATAAGCAACATAATTTTATTCATCATAGCATTAAACTGGAAATCCAAACAAAAGCAAACAAGAAATCAAAGCATAGGTTTTAATCCTAAAACAAACTTAATCCTAAGAACATAAAGCATAGGTGCATAAAATAGAAAATCCTAGATGATATGAATGATATGCAAGAGGAAACGTCTAAGCATCGTCTTCTTCGTCTTCATCATCTTCGTCATCAACTCCCAAAGGCTCATTAGAGCGCATGCTATTACGTCATTCATCATGGAAAGCGGCAATGGAAATATTCAAGGAATTGTGCCCGCTTTCAAGAGATGTGAGGCGATTCTCCATACCCGTCATCCTAATGTCAAAAGAAGTTTCCATTGAAGTAAGACGAGTATTCATGTCTGTGCGCAACCCGGTAAATTGCTCATTGAGATAGGTCATGAGAGCATCCATATTGGGTTGTTGGACTTGAGGAGCTTGAGCCTCTTCAAACATTGCGACGGCTTCCGGTGGTAACTCGGCAACACGTATCCATTCACCATTAACATAAGAGAATTTTGCCCGAGCAAGAGATCGCTCATCAATGGGATCAGTGAGAGGAGTTGGAATGTCATAGGAGCAATCAATATCCTTTTTAACAAAGAAATAGCTCAAAGTCGTACCGTATGTGAAGGAGGTGACATGAGGAGTGTGACGATTTTGAACGAGGTAGACGATCTCCGCGAACATGAGTCGAGCTAGATTTGGTCGCTTGGCTTCACGGAAGCACCGAATCCAAAAATCATCCACTTGACGGATGGTGGAATATTTTCCTCCAGAAGGACGAAACCACCACGACACCATCAAATGTAGAATCCGGTCGTGAGCATTAAGGGCGGTGACGGATCCACTAAGAACATGCCCCATACCATGCTCATCATCAAGGCCTTCATCATCCAACTTAAAAACCTCACAAATAGACTTGACATCAAGGATTATTTTCTTTCCCATAAGATAAGAGCTAATTGCAACAACTTCCCCATTACGACTAATACATCTTGCATTAGCATAGAAAATCAAAACCAAGAGGCGATAGAAAAAACCGGGAATAGAGATAAAATTCATGAAATTCCAACGATGAAGCAAGGGGAGGTATTCAAACTTGAAACGCTCCGAATTGAGAAAAGGGATGGATATTACCCTTTCGGCACGGATCTTGTAATTCTCATATTGACGAAAGTGATTTAGACCCGAATTGCCTTCAAAGGAATGCTCATAAATGGTTGAGTAGTTAGGACGAGCAATCGCTCCAAGGTTGGAAGATTCACCGGCTTGATTAACCCTTGATCGCTTCCTCGATGGTTCTTTTGGTGCCATGATCTAAAAGAGGAATTAAGCCAGGGAGATTTCTTCAATTTGAGCAAAAATCAAGGTAAAAGAATTTAAAAAAAAAATTAAGAGAAATTTAAAAAAAAAATAGAAGAAAATTTCAAGAAAAAGTTTGAAAAAAAAAAAACAAAGTTTGTTTTAAAAAAATGAAACAAAAGAATCAAAACAGAAAAAAAATTGAAAAAGAGAAAGAAGGAGATTACCTTGATAGAAACTTAAAGATTTGAAGAAAACTAGCACAAAGATGAGAAAGAGAGCACAAAGCCTTGCTTGATTCAAAAACTCTTTTAGGTTTGAGTTGAGATGTGAAAAATATGAAGGAGGAAGTGCCCTTTTATAGGCAAAAACGGCTAGGGTTAATTAGGTTTTGAAAATTTTGAGTTATGGTAAAAGTTGAACTCATTAAAAGCTAATTTAATGCCATCAGCGCAGTCGAGTATCGATACGCCCGTTGGGGTATCGATACGGGGATAGAATTGACTTTTTGCAAAAATGCCCGTTGGAACAGTCGTATCGAAACGGAGGGGTCCGTATCGAAACGACCCGTATCGATACAGGATGAATCGTATCGATACGCGTGAAGCGAAGAAAAATTCTGGGAAACGAAATGAAGAACAGGTATCGATACACGTGGAACAGTATCGATACTGTATGCCCAGAATTACATATTTGGTTCAAAGAACAACCAAAGGCTCGAACTTAACATCTCCTATGAGTATGCAAATGATGTATGAGCAGTTCTAGGCATATTTTAACAGAAACATACTCCCCCTAACTATAGGCATGGAAGAAATTGGGAGTTTAAACACATAAACATGACATTTCACAAAATCAAGCATATTTAAGCACAAAAGAGGTCCAAAAAGGTCAAGATAGGCTAGCTAGACCTAACTCTCTCCTAAGGGACCAAAAACGCTATTTGTCTAATGGTTTTGTAAATATGTCCGCTAATTGATTCAAGGTGTCTACGTACTTTATAACCACATCTTCCTTAAGGACATGATCTATAATGAAATGATGCCTTATTTCTATGTGTTTGGTTCTAGAGTGTTGGATGGGATTTTTTGTTAAACAAATAGCACTAGTGTTGTCACATTTTAGGGGTATGGTTTCAACTTTAATTCCATAATCTAAGAGTTGTTGCTTCATCCAAAGAACTTGAGCACAACAACTCCCTAAGGATATGTACTCGGCTTCATTGGTAGATAAGACTACACTATTTTGTTTCTTAGAGAACCAAGATATGAGCATACTACCTAAGAATTGGCAAGTTTCCGAAGTACTTTTCCTATCAATTTTGCAACCCCCATAATCCGCATCCGAGTAAGCATGAAGGTTGAAGGTAGAGTCTCTAGGATACCAAAGACCTAAACAAGGAGTGTCTCTAAGGTATCTAAAGATTCTCTTAACGGCTATAAGGTGAGACTGTCTAGGACTAGCTTGAAACCTAGCACACAAGCAAACACTAAACAAGATATCTGGTCTACTTGCGGTAAGGTAAAGCAAAGATCCAATCATAGAATGATAAAGCTTAGAGTCAACACACTTACCTCCTTCATCTTTGTCAAGCTTTGTAGATGAGCTCATAGGAGTGGCTTGAGGCTTTGCATTCTCCAAGCCAAACTTCTTGAGCATATCTTTTATGTATTTTGCTTGGTTGATGAAGGTGCCATCCTTCTTTTGCTTGATTTGGAGTCCCAAAAAGAATGAGAGCTCCCCCATCATGCTCATCTCAAATTCACCTTGCATTAACTTAGCAAACTCTTGACAATGACATTCATTAGTAGAACCAAAAATAATATCAACATAAATTTGAACTACTAAGATGTCATTTTTATACATTTTTATAAAGAGTGTAGTGTCCACCTTACCTTTTTCAAATCCTTTTTCAATCAAAAAATTTGAAAGCCTTTCATACCAAGCTCTAGGAGCTTGTTTTAAACCATAAAGAGCTTTGGTAAGTTTGAAAACATGATTTGGAAATTTTGAATCTTCAAAACCCGGTGGTTGTTCCACATACACTTCTTCATTTATAAAACCATTTAAAAATGCGCTTTTAACATCCATTTGAAAAATCTTGAAATTATGATAACATGCATATGCAAGCAAATCCTAATGGCTTCCATTCTAGCTACGGGTGCATAGGTTTCATCAAAATCTATTCCCTCTTCTTGAGTGTAACCTTGTGCTACAAGTCTAGCTTTATTTCTCACAATGTTACCACTCTCATCTAGTTTGTTCCTAAAGACCCATTTAGTTCCTATTGTAGATTGATTACTAGGCCTATCAACTAGTGTCCATACATTACTTCTCTCAAATTGATTTAACTCTTCTTGCATAACCATAATCCAAAAGTCATCTTTCAATGCTTCTTTTATATTTTTAGGCTCTATGCATGAGATAAATGCAACATGGTTCATTAATCTAAGAGAAGAACGAGTGGTTACCCCCTTGGATGGATCACTCAAGATTTCACCATCTTTGACATAGTTCAACTCCCTTGGGTAGCTCGCTTCCTTTTCCTCAATAGCCAAGTCCTTCAAGGCTTCAAGAGATGGATCTTGTAAGTCCTCTTCCTTTGTTGGAATCTCATCCTCCTTTGAAGTTTGACCTCCATCAAAGGCATTTATGATCCCTACATCATCATCATCACAAGAATCCTTTATAGGAAGGAGGTTATCATCGAACACAACATGAATAGATTCTTCTACTACTAAAGTTCTTTTGTTAAATACACGATAGGCTTTAGAGGTTAAAGAGTAACCTATAAAAATGGCTTCATCACTTTTTGCATCAAATTTACCTAAGTTATCTTTTCCATTATTTAAAACAAAACACTTGCACCCAAAAGGGTGAAAATAACTAATGTTAGACTTTTTGGATTTTAAAATCGCATAAGGTGTTTTCTTTAAAATTGGCCTAATCATTACTCGATTTACAATATAACAAGCGGTGTTTGTGGCTTCCGCCCAAAAATATTTAGGTAAATTGTTTTCACAAAGCATAGTTCTAGCCATTTCTTGTAAAGTTCTATTTTTCCTCTCAACTACCCCATTTTGTTGAGGAGTTCGAGGAGCCGAAAAATTATGGCTAATACCATTTTCATTTAAATAATATTCAAACCCCAAATTTTGAAACTCGGTTCCATGATCACTTCTAATATGTGAAATTCTAAGTTCAAGATCATTTTGGGTTAGTTTTGAAAATGTGATGAATTTTTCCAAAGCCTCATCTTTAGTACTTAAAAAGAGAACCCAAGTAAATCTAGAAAAATCATCAACTAGCACAAAAGCATAAGACTTACCACCCAAGCTCATAGTCCTAATTGGCCCAAATAAATCCATGTGAATTAGTTGTAAGCATCTATTAGTAGAAACATCATTAATGGATTTAAAGGAAGACATATGTTGTTTACCCTTTGAGCATGCATCACAAATTTTATCATTTGAAAATTTTTTCTTGGGTAAACCTCTAACTAGATTTAGAGAGACTAGTTTTTCTAAAACACTTATGCTAGCATGTCCTAGCTTCCTATGCCACAACCATGCATCATTTTCATTTTGAGCAAATAAGCATGCATGAGATGTATGTATGTCATCTAAATGCACCATGTATATGTTTCCTATGCGATGACCTATGAGCATAATATTATTAGATTTAATGTCTACAATTTTGCATCCATTTTTATCAAATAAAACATTAAATCCTTTATCACACAATTGACTTATGCTCAATAAATTGTGTTTAAGACCATCGACATATAAGACATTTTCAATGAGAATGGTAGAGTGATTACCTATGGAGCCAATACCTTTAATGTGGCCTTTGGAGTTGTCACCAAATGTTACTCCTCCTCCACTTTTTGGCTTTAGATCCATAAATCGACTCTTGTCTTCGGTCATGTGCCTCGAGCATCCACTATCAAGATACCATGAGTTTTGACTTTGTGCCTTGGCCTTGTAGCAATGCTCCCCCTACAAACAAAGATATTAAACTTTGGTTTTTGGTACCCAAATCATTTTGGGTCCATGAGTGTTAGCTCCCAAAACCTTGGTTCCCTTAGGAATCCAAGATGACATAGCAATAATATTATTAGTTTTAACAAGTTCCTTAGGAACTCATACACTTCTAATTCTTTTAGCTCTACTATGTCTAGGATAGCTACTTTGTTTGTAGTAGTTAGTCCTTTTCTTAGGTTGGTGTGTTCTAGATGATTCTCCTACTTCATGCTTGACACTACCAACATTTTTTAAAGACTTCTTGAGCTCATTTAGCTCACCCAACACCTTTTGGTGTTCACAATTACATTGAGACAAAAGATTATTAAGATCAACATTTTCATCTTGAAAAAATTTAAGTTCATCTTTTAATCCTAATATCTTTTTCTCAAATTTAGAATTAGCTTGAGTAAGTGAGTCATTTTTCTCATCTAGTTCTAGAATAATCTTTTTATTCCTAATAACCGACTCCTTATATTTCTCAACTAATTCATCATATACCTCTTGTAACTCATCATATGCATCATTTAATTCTTCATATGAAAAATCTAAAGTAGATGAGTTAGAGGTTACCAAGGAAGAATCTTCCTCAAGTGCCATGAGGCAAAGATTAGCCACTTCTTGTTCGTCATCCTCCGATGACTCCTCATCACTCCAAGTAGAAAGCTTGGCTTTGAGTCTCTTCTTCTTCTCAAAGCCCTTCTTCTTGAGTTGAGGGCACTCCGAACGGATCTGGCCGGGTTGTTTACACTCAAAGCAAATGATAGGATCCTTTCCTTCTTCTTTGTTCTTGCCTTTGAAGTCCATCTTCCGTTGGATTTTTCTTCCCCGGTTGGACCTCATGAAGCGTGAGAACCGTTTGGCTATCATAGCCAATTCTTCAAGTTCATCCTCCTCACAAGATGAGCTCTCATCATGTTGTGAAGCTTTAGCCTTGAGAGCTATTCCCATCTTCTTTTTCTTCTCAACCTCAAGCTTCTCTACCCTTTTCTCTTCTTTCTTCTTCTCATCTTCCCTTCCTTGCTTCATGATCTCATGAGTAAGGAGAGAACCCACAAGCTCATCAAGCTTCAATGTCTTCAAGTTCTTTGCTTCGATGATAGCGGTTCTCTTCACATCCCAAGACTCGGGAAGTGAATAGAGTAGCTTCCGGACAAGCTTGTCTTCCGGTATGATCTCTCCAAACCCCTTTAGACCATTGACAATCGTGGAGAATCGATCAAATATCTTTGACACAGTCTCATCGGGCTCCATCTTGAAATTTTCATAACTAAGATTGAGAATTCCAATCTTAGTTTCTTTAACATCATTGGTGCCTTCATAAGTGGTCTCAAGAGTGTCCCACACTTCTTTGACACTTTCAATTGATGAGACCTTTGAGTAGATGTCCGGACCGAAAGCACAAAATAGCATGTGAAGTGTAACATCCGCATTTCCGTCTTAGAAGTTATCGCCGTAGAATTTAATCATTTTTAATTATTCTTAGAAGCAATTGAGCCCATGAACTTGTGAATTATGCAAATTGGTCCCTAAAGTCCTCAATTGGGCAATTGGTGCACCAATTCGAATTAGAAAGGAAATTGGATCAAATTAATTAGTCTAGCCGATTGGTAAGCCAATGGAATTAAATTAGTGAAGTCTAGATTTAAAATGTAGAACTAAAAGAATACGAAAGAAATTAAAATAACATTGTACTCCTTAAAATGGGACAAAATTGATAAAACTTAATTAAGCTTGTAACAAAGCAAATTAGGGATTAAATTAAAAGATTGTTAAATAGTAAATAATGCATGTAAAAGATGATTTATCCTTGGGGATGCCCCTAGTAAATAAAGAGTAAATGAATAAATAAAAAGGGTTTATAGGTAAAATACACAAGCCATCAAATCAAGTATATGATGAAAGCTTGTCATCTTTTTCCCATTTTTGCTCTTCTTTGCCGTGAAGAAAGGGAAGAATGGGGGAAGAGGGAAGCTCAAAAGTCAGCCATGTTTGAGAGCAAAATACATGAAATTTTCGGTTGCATGAAGAGGGCTTAAGCTAGGATATTGAAGAGTGTAACTAAGGTTGTCAAGAGATTAAAGAAAGTAAGTCTCCTAAACTTTGAAACTTTCGGTTGAGCTAAAAACATGCATGCAAACCTAAGTTTTATATGAGCATGAAGAGATATGAGTCTTAAATGTAATAACAAGATAAAATATGGAAAAATATGGAATCTATGCAAGAAAACAAGAAAGGAGTAAAAAGGGGACTGTTTTGAAGAGAAGAATAAAATCTTGAGCTTTGGAAAACTTGTTAAGAGTCAAAATCTGAAAATGGTCACTAAGAGAAACTTGTTAAGGGATGAACATTTGGTTATAAAAGTTTAATGATTGCTGGAAAAATGAAGTGGGAAGATGGTATGATGTTTAGAACTAAAAATGGTCATGAGATCGAATTTGTGAAGATTAAGGACTGTTTTGAAGAAATCGGTAACTTTGCATGCCTAAATGTTGAAATTAGAAACTTACATGGACTGTAAAAGTACCCTTGAAAAGTATAATAAGTCATGCTATGAAAGAAATTTAGATCTAAGAATATAGTTAAGTGTATGCTCAAGCTAAAGTGTTAATTAAGAAATCTGTCCAGTGACGTTCTATGTAAGAGCAGTGACTTTGGAAATTCACTAAAAATCGAATATAAGGTATTTGAAGCTGAAATTTATACTGTATAAACTTTAGAATGTCTAGAATCATGGAGAGAAAACGGAACTAAGTTTCAGTATGTAATTTGAAAGATATGAATTTTTTTAAGTCGGGCAGTGCATGCTGTCCAGAATTGCCGAATTGAGTATAAAGAAATAATAAACTGTATTAATCCGAATAAGATAAAAATATGAGGTTGATGTGACTGAAAACTTGGGTTTAATACCTTTCCAACGGTATATGATATGTTAATTTCGGATAAGTAATTAAAAAGTTATGATTAAAACGATAACTAGTCCTCGAACTAGTTTAGTGAAAAAGTCAGAATTGAAATTAGAGGTTCATGCTTGAATTGTGAATTAGTATGGTTGAATTGCTTCCTAATATAGTGTATTTGTTTAATGACGAGAGTTAAGATCGTAATAGCGGAGAAGCTTCGGAGGAAGCTAGGATCGATCGTTCGAAAGGAAGAGGCAAAGGCATCTCAATTCGAGATCAAGCATAAGGATCGTGAGTGTAACTTTCGTGAGTGTAATTTTATGAGTTTAATTTTGTTTAGGGTTGGGACTAGTGTCCGAACCACTTTAATATTCTGTAATTTATATTTATTATGCATGAAATTGGACTAAATGCTATCCGGTAATATGTTTAGTAAGGGAAGAAGTTATAAAGGAATTTGAGTGCATGATTGCAATTTGTGATACATGATTGATCGAATGCGATTTGTGGACTGTTTTGCATGATGCTAAATGCCATGAGTTCTATGTTAATGTGGATTTTGATGATTGATTGAGTATGTACAAATGTGGACTGCCCATGTAAATGATTGTATGGTAGAAAAGCATGAAATGAATTTTTGATCGTAATTGATATGATGATTATGTGGACTGCCCTATGACATGAAAATGCTATGCTTGAAAATGCATATGTTATGTATGAATGATGTTGCTGCCATGTTATGAGCGAATGAGTATGCAATATGAATTCTGAAAAATACACACATGAAATGAATTAATGGACTAATCACTTAACAAGATTCCGCCCTTGGTCGTTTGGACGTTCTAGATAAGAACGGCATGCCTAGAGTCTGAGCTCACCCTCCGATATTGCTTTGTGCAATCTTTGATAGTACTTTGTGTACTCTTGATAAGATGTGTGATCTTGATTGCTGTTCGAGACACACGATGCTATGGGCATCACCTTTGATTTTGTTTTGTGCAATCAACGACGTTGCCGCGGGCAACACAACTCCGATATGCGTTACATGTTATCCTTCCGATGGCTCGAATTTCTGTTACGACTAATCTACCATGGGAAAAATATTAAAATAAATGTTTGTGTTATGAAATCATATTAAAGAATAATGTGACTTAAAAATGATATGCTATGATGTGAAATGCTATGATATGTGGATATTGATCCTTTTTGAATATGCTATGATATGTGGATATTGATCCTTTCCGATTATGCTATGAAATGAAGTGCTATGATATGTGGACATTTGTCCTATCCGATTATGATAAGAAGCATAAGCAATGCTTACAAGTTCGATTATGTGAAAATGGGTAATAACCCTATTCGAATTTATATGTGATTATGAAGTGAGAAATTCTGATTTTGAATGATAATGTGAGATCATTCGAATGACATGCTATGGTGAAGTTGTGATTTTGATTTGATAAGTTGAAAATGCTATGTATGGTTTAGCATGAGATCTTGATTTATTTAAATGCTAAAGCATGATATTGAGTATGCTGAAAATGGAATGAAATATGCTATTGTTCGAATCATGTATAAGCATGAAATAAATTATCGTGATGTGCTATGTGTTCAAGCATGTGTTATGAATGTTGATATGACATGTATGCTGCCATATGTATGAATTTTGTGTGAGCTTAGTTGGGTGAATACTGAATTGCTAATAAACCTAGCTAAGTAACCTCAATGTCTAATCACGTTTAAGCTCAAGAACGAATTAGTGTTAGCATTACCTCGCTAAGTACTTTTGTACTTACCGCTCCTCTGTTTTCTTCTTCCCAACCTTAGCAGGATAGCTCGGACCCTAAAGCTAGCTTACGTTGGATCAAGGTTATCAAGTTCACAATTCCGAAATATGTACGATCTAAGTCTTATTTTTTAGACTCCTAGATGGTGGCTTTGAAGTTTGTCTCAGGATCCGTTTTGTTTTATTTGGTCGAAACCTAAGTTTGAAATGGTGTTTGAAATTACATGCTCCGTGATGGTTGGTTAGGAGGCTAGAATCATGTTTTGTATCTAAGTAGTTAGCCTCATTATTTTGTGTAAAAATGTAAGTCAAGCTAATGGTTGTGTTGATCCTTTTTGTTGTCCATAGTCTTAGCTTGACATGTTTAGGAGCATATAAGCTATGTCATTTTGTAAGCCTTAAGTAAAGGAAATCAAATGCCATGATATGAATTCAGAATCTATATTGTGATGTATGAAATTGGTTGCTTAAATATTTGGTAATTTTTGGGTTAATTCGAATTCACCTAGACCATTTAATTAAGGGTTTTCGGTTAGCATGTAATTGGTTAATTAAGTTTTTGACATTATGGCTTAATCGCATTAGTAATATGATAATAAAAATAAAAGTTTTAATTGGTCCTAAAATTTGAAACAAGATTAAATGAAAGTATGTGAAAATTTTTGTTAGCCCATTTTCCGCGTGCGCATTAAAATGAGATAATGATTAAAATATTATCACGTCATCAAAATGCTTCCGCAATTGTCTGACATGTTCGTTTGTCTGCCTTTTCTGTTCCGTCCGACGCCCCTAACTCCCGGCCCGGGTTGGGGGTGTCACATTTGTTTTGGCATCAGAGCTTTTTAAGTAATAGGTCCTATAGACTTGAATGTATGTTCTGTGTGCGTCATTAGTTTAGTCAAGCCACCTAGGGATCATACATATTGTTACTTGTGACTTGATCCTAACTGGAAATTTGTTTGATCTGAATTAGAATGAAAGAGACACACTTAGCTCGAGATGATGAAAGTCCTCGAGAATCCTCAAGTGAAGGGGATAATGTTCGTATGAAAGAAAACCCTCCGGATAAGGAGAACCCTCCTGTATCAGATAACACTCGACAACAATCTCCTGTTCAGCCTCGGACGAACACTGACAATTCGACTGTTCAGAATGTTCAAAGAGATTGTCTTCTGAGCATGAAAGAAATGTTCGATCAGCTTTTGACGAACATGAGACATGAACAACCTGCTCCGGTAGCTGCTGCCCCTAGCAGAGCTCCTATTGAAAAGCTTGCTCAGCACCGAGCCTATACTTTTGCGGGCTCCATTGAAGAAAAGCCTGAAGAAGCTGAGTATTGGTTAGAAAGAACTACTCAGATATTGACTAAGCAACTTCAGTGCTCCGATGAGCATAAGCTCGAATGTGTTGTAGCCTTGCTTGCTGATGAAGCCTTGAATTGGTGGGAAACTACAACACTCACTTCTCCAGTTGAATCTGTGAACTGGAAATTCTTTGTAGACGAATTCAAGAAGAAATACATCAGTGAACAGTACCTGGCCGACCGAAGAAAGCGTTTCTTGCATCTGAAGCAAGCGGGACGCCCAATAGAGCAGTATGTGGCGGATTTCTGTAAATACTGCAAGTATGTTTCTGAGTACATCAAGTCAGAGAAAGAAAAGTGTCGTATGTTCATTGACAGTCTAAATGATGAGCTGAGTCCGATGTTTACCGCCCTGGATATCACGGACTTTCAAACTCTCGTAAATCGAGCCATTGCTACGGAATCCAAGTTTCGGACCGCAGAAAAGAGGAAGAGCGGTTTCCGTCATGATAAGAAGCGTAAGGGTGATGACAAGTCTCACTGGAAATCGAAGAAGTCTAGAAGCTTTAAGGAAGGTACTTCTTCGTATAATCCAGCACCTCGTAGTAACTTCACACCGAAGCCTCATTCTGTGAGTAGAGTCTCTGTTCCAGTCATATCTGTTAACAGCCCTGGGAATTCAGAAAGGGTTGCCGTTTGTCAGCATTGTCAGAAACCACATTCTGGTCAGTGCCGAAAGCAGGCCAACTTATGTTTTGCTTGTGGCAGAAGTGACCACTATATCAGAGATTGTCCAGTGATGAGAGATCAAGCTCCTACTCAAAACTCTGCCAATCCGAGTCTTGTTCAATCCAATCGGAACAAGAGTATTAGACAAGCTCAGTCTGGGAATCAGGGCAAAGGCAGAAGCAATCAGTCGAAAGCCACCACACATCAGGAATCACGAGCTCCAGCTCGAGTCTATCATATCTGTGGCAAGGATGAGGAAGAGTCTCCGGATGTTATTGCGGGTACGGTGGAACTAAACCTTACTCTTGTTTATGCTTTAATTGATTCGGGATCAACTCATTCTTTTGTGTGTTCTCACTTAATCGACAAGTTACAGTTAAAGCCTGAATTTGTTAAAACTGGGTTAATTGTCTCAAACCCTATAGGAGGTGACTTACCAATCAACCTGATCTGTAAGAATAGCCTTGTCTCTATTCGAAATGTACCTTTTCCCTGTGATCTGTATGTTCTACCTAAATGTGAGTTTGACCTAATACTAGGGTTAGACTGGTTGAGTAGACATGAAGCCTGGATCGATTGTCAGAATAAAAGACTATACTTAAGGGGATTAGGAAAAGAGTCGATTCTGCTAATTGACAGGAAGCCAACATCTATTTTTGCTGCTATGGCTTTGCAAGACGAATTAGATTTTGGCTTAATAGAAATGCCTGTTGTATCTGAATTTGTTGATGCTTTTCCTGAGGAACTCCCTGGACTTCCTCCAATTCGAGAAGTTGAGTTCAAAATTGAAGTTCAGCCTGGAACTAATCCTATGTCCATTACGCCCTATCGTATGGCACCAATTGAATTGCAAGAACTAAAGAAGCAAATTCAAGAATTAGAAGATGAGGGTTTCATTCAACCCAGCACTTCTGCCTGGGGTGCTCCTGTTTTTTTTGTGAAAAAGAAAGACGGGACGATGCGACTTTGCATTGATTACCGGCAATTGAACAGAGTCACTATCAAGAACAAGTATCCATTGCCCCGAATTGAAGATTTGTTTGATCAGCTGAAAGATGTTGGTGTATTCTCTAAAATTGACCTTCGATCTGGATATTATCAGATGAGGGTAAAAGACGAAGATATACCCAAAACTGCTTTCAAAACTCGTTATGGTCATTACGAATTTCTGGTGATGCCATTCGGGTTAACGAATGCCCCTGCTGCATTCATGGATCTGATGAACCGAGTATTCAAGCCTCATCTTGACAAGTTTGTTGTCGTATTCATCGATGATATTCTGGTCTATTCTCGTAATAAGGAAGAACATGCTCAACATCTTCGGATTGTACTCCAGACACTCCGAGAAAATCAGCTATTCGCTAAATTCATTAAATGTGAATTCTGGATTTCAGAAGTGTCTTTCCTTGGACATGTTATTTCAGCCGAAGGAATCAAAGTTGACTCTAAGAAAATTCAGTCAATTCTTGAATGGCGACCTCCGAGCAATGTAAGCGAGGTCCGCAGTTTCCTTGGTTTAGCTGGATATTATCGAAGATTTGTGAAAGGATTTTCGGTAATTGCTGCACCGCTAACCAAATTGCTTAGAAAGAGTGAACCATTTAAGTGGTCTGAAGGACAACAAAGAAGTTTTGATCAGCTTAAACAAGCCTTGACTTGTGCTCCTGTTCTCATTCAGCCTGAGTCCGGAAAAGAATTTGTTGTTTACAGTGATGCTTCACATTCCGGCCTTGGATGTGTTTTGATGCAGGAAGGTAATGTGATTGCATACGCTTCTCGACAACTTAAGCCTCACGAGCTAAACTACCCAACTCATGATCTTGAATTAGCAGCCATTGTTTTTGCACTGAAAATTTGGCGGCATTATTTGTACGGTGAGAAGTGTAAGCTATTCACCGATCACAAAAGTCTGAAGTACTTGCTTACTTAGAAAGATCTGAATCTTAGACAAAGAAGGTGGTTGAAATTGCTCAAAGATTATGATCTGACCATCGACTATCATCCTGGAAAAGCTAATGTGGTTGCCGATGCTCTGAGTCGGAAACCGAACCTCGGTACGTCTCTCGAAACCCTCAAAATCTAAAATTGTTCAATCTTGAAAATTCCATAAACCATTCGAACAATGTCTTGCTTTCCAAGTAATATCTTGATTTGTTTGTTCATAGCTTCTTTGGCCATCAATGCTCATTTTCGTCTATGTAAAGCTTGGAATTATCTGAACGGACTCCAAGTCCAATCTGTTCTGATTTCTAGAATCAAAGAACTCCAGCAAGTTGATTCGGAACTTCAGAGAATCTTGTCTATGCCTGAATCTAATCCTGACTTTTCTGTCAAGTCAAATGGTCTTCTATATTTCAAAGATCGGATTTGTGTTCCTAATAACAAGGAATTACAAGCTGAAATTCTGCAAGAAGCACACCAAAGTTCTTTTTCAATCCACCCTGGATCTGTTAAGATGTACAAGGATCTCAAGCCCTTGTATTGGTGGTCTGGAATGAAATTGGCTATCAATGACTTTGTATCGAGATGTCTGAATTGTCAGCGAGTCAAAGCTGAACATCGTGCTCCTACTGGATTACTTCAGCCCCTTGAATTTCCGCAATGGAAATGGGAACGGATTACGATGGATTTTGTAACTGGTCTCCCTGACTCTCCTAGAAAGTGTGATGTTGTCTGGGTAATCGTTGATCGTTTCACTAAATCAGCACATTGCATTCCGGTTCGAATGAATTATAGTCTTGAGACCTTAGCAGAACTGTATGTTCGAGAAGTTATCCGTTTACACGGAGTTCCAACTTCTATTGTTTCAGATCGAGATCCTCGATTTACAGCTCGATTCTGGAAAGCTCTACATAAGGCTCTTGGAACTAAGTTGAATGTTAGCACAACATTTCATCCTCAAAGTGACGGACAATCTGAACGAGTAATTCAAATTCTTGAAGATATGCTTAGAGCTTGTATCATCGATTTCGGTAAGAATTGGGAGAAATCTCTGCCGTTAATTGAGTTCGCCTATAATAACAGCTATCAGTCTTCTATTCAAATGGCTCCTTTTGAAGCACTGTATGGAAGAAAATGTCGAACTCCTTTGTGTTGGTCTGAACTCGGAGAAAATAAAGTTTTAGGACCTCAACTGCTTCAGGAAACTGAAGAACAAGTTCAAATCATTCATTCCCGATTGAAACAAGCTTTCGATAGGCAAAAATCATACGTTGATCTGAAGCGTAGGGACATCCAATATGAGATCGGAGATAGAGTATTTCTCAAAGTTTCTCCGTGGAAGAAAGTCTTTCGTTTCGGCAAGAAAGGAAAGCTTAGTCCGCGTTTCATTGGATCGTTCGAAGTAATTGAGAGAATTGGTCTTGTAGCTTATCGCCTTGCACTACCTCCTGAATTCGATAAGATTCATAATGTCTTTCACGTTTCTATGTTAAGGCGTTATCGATCTGATCCGTCTCACGTTCTCGAACCAGAAGAAGTTGAACTTAATCCTGACCTCTCCTATGAAGAAGAACCTGTTCAGATTCTCGATTGAGAAATTAAAAGGCTTCGTAACAAGAGTGTCCCTCTTGTTAAAATTCTCTGGAAGAATCATAACGTTACAGAAGCAACATGGGAACCCGAGGATACGATGCGAAAGCAATATCCTCATTTATTCAGTTCAGGTAAGAATTCGAGGACGAATTCTTTCTTTAAGAAGGAGGGAATTGTAACATCCGCATTTCCGTCTTAGAAGTTATCGCCGTAGAATTTAATCATTTTTAATTATTCTTAGAAGCAATTGAGCCCATGAACTTGTGAATTATGCAAATTGGTCCCTAAAGTCCTCAATTGGGCAATTGGTGCACCAATTCGAATTAGAAAGGAAATTGGATCAAATTAATTAGTCTAGCCGATTGGTAAGCCAATGGAATTAAATTAGTGAAGTCTAGATTTAAAATGTAGAACTAAAAGAATACGAAAGAAATTAAAATAACATTGTACTCCTTAAAATGGGACGAAATTGATAAAACTTAATTAAGCTTGTAACAAAGCAAATTAGGGATTAAATTAAAAGATTGTTAAATAGTAAATAATGCATGTAAAAGATGATTTATCCTTGGGGATGCCCCTAGTAAATAAAGAGTAAATGAATAAATAAAAAGGGTTTATAGGTAAAATACACAAGCCATCAAATCAAGTATATGATGAAAGCTTGTCATCTTTTTCCCATTTTTGCTCTTTTTTGCCGTGAAGAAAGTGAAGAATTGTAACACCCGGGTTTAGGGGTCGGGTGAAAATAATATTTTAATATTATTTCGGGCTCGGTTTTATAATTAGAATAACCTTTTGGGCCTCGGGTTTTAAAATCAAACATTTTATTGTTGGACTAAATTGAAATGAAAAATTTAATTTGGATGGTTTTAGAGAAAAGGGGGAAATAGCCACCTCATTAATGGCCTTTTGGTAATTTTCCCATTTTCTAATTTAAATCCCCCTTTATACAAATAAAACACCCTTTACTATTCATCATCTTCTTCTTCAACGGGTTTGAAGAGCTCCCTCCCCCTTTCACTATTCCATCTCCTTCCTCCCTCATTTTGGCTCGGTTTTGAAAGGTAATTACGTTTTTGACTTCCTCTCAACTCCCTCTCTTTAAAAGTACCACTTATTTTCATTTTCATGGAAGTTTTGGAAAATAGAGTTTTGAAAGATTTTGATTAAAAGTGGAAACTTTATGTTGTTAAGCTTAATGTTTTGATTTAATATGGTTAGTAATGATGTATAGAAGTTAAATGGTTCAACATATATGATTTTTAAAGGGTTTTGTCAAGTTTCCCGAATTTGGGTTTTGGAGGGTTTTTAGGAGAGTTTTGGGTGTGGTTGGTGTTGGAAATTGAGGGTTGATGTTAGGGAATTGGTTGGGGATTGTTTTGGAAGCATTTGGAAGTGTTAAATGTGTTGAAATCACAAGTTTTGGACTGTGCAAAGGGGCTGCTCGGGAATGGCTTTTTGGGGGATTGTTCTTGGTTCGAAAAACAAGTGTTTAATATTTGAATTGTATTCCGGGTTTGCTATGTTGTGTTGTGGACTGATTCGAGGTTAATTCACTTGTGTTGAGGCGATTAGAAGCAAGGAATTGCGTTGGTAAAGCTTTGGGATCGGATCCGGAAGTGAGGAGGCTTGATTCGGCTTAGCTTGTTTTGCTTAAGGAAATGAGGTGAGTGGTTAAAATATTTTTAAATGGCTTCGATCATTTGGTTCGAGCATGTGAATATGGAAATGTTTTCAAGTAATATTTGGTTCAAAGTTGGTTTTGAAAAAGTTTAGTTTTGAGCTTGAAAAGTCAATTTTAAACTCAAAGAGTAAGTGATGTGAAATGTCTCTTTAAATTTTCCCTTTATCATTGTTTTTCATCTCTTGAAATGATATTTTGCTATACATGAAATTTCAATACTTTGGGAAGAAGCTTGTTGCTATTTAATATATCGTGCTCATGTATGATGGTAATAATGTGGATGTGGTATGTCTTGTAAGATGTGTGTAAGTTGGTGCAGGTTGTGCACGAAAATGGGGAGTAAGACCATTTGTAATTGGTAAGATTGTAATGTAGTAAGTGATGCCTAACTGTGGAAATTGTTACAACTTGTTTGGTTGTGCATGATATAGTGAGTACATGTTGCATGATAGTGAGTGTATATTGTGTTGTATGGTTGGTGTCGAACCTCACGTGATGGTTGTCGTTGCTCCGGTGATGTGTAGTCCCGCCGGTAGCAAGTGGTATAAGACTCCGGTGATGTGTAGTCCTACCGGTAGTGACTAGTAGAAGAGTACTTTGATGTGTAGTCCCATTGGAAAACTACTAGTCGAAACGGTGATGTGTAGTCCCACCGTGTGTGTTTGGTTATGCTTGTGCATACCATGTGTTGTTCATGTGTATCTCACTATATCTTTCCTCCTATGGTTTTGCTTTAATTTAGGATCATGCCTTTATGCATACCATGAAGTGTAATGCCATGACAAATGCTTATGTTGATGACCTTTGGTTGAACTTGTATGTTAGTAGAAGGTTTAGGTTGTAGGATGATTTGTATGTGTTGACCTTTATTTTAAAAGAAAGCTTTGAACCCTGCATTGTCGTAGTTATGTTTTAGAGCTCCGCTCACTAAGCTTTATGCTTACGCTCTCTTTCTCCGACAATGCAGATCTTTAGCTTGGAGTTAGCAAGGAGCAAGATGAGGGCGTCCAAGCGTGTGGTAGTTTGCTCAAGTATGGTATAATTAAATAATGTAGTAGTCTAGCAATGGGAAATGCTACGTGTTTTAGGAGCTTGTATCTAGACTCCTTTGTGTTGGCCACATGTTTTTAATGCCTTATGTTGATGTCTTAGTTTGATTATGGTTTGTAATGCATGATATGCTATGATGGATGTTGCGTGTGTTGGCGTGTCTATTGGTGTTTAGGTTGCCTTGTTAGAGAGGGTCAAACCTCATATGCTTACCTTATGCCTTTTAAGACCCTTGAGATCCATGTATGACTTGTATGCCTAATTGCCTTTGTTGGAATGCCAAGTATGTATGCCTTGCTTATGTTTGGATGCTAAGTTGATTGCATGACTTGTGTATCATCTTGTGATGGATTGTGCCATCGATTTCATGTTAGAGCATGCTTATATGTTTGATTTTGCCTTAGGATTGATGTTAGTGTGTTGGTTGAGGTTTGAGAGGGATTTAAGGGCCTTATTGTGCCTTAAATCAGCTCAAACCTGCCTTTTCGTAGCTGGGGTATCGATACCGTTGGACTGGTATCGATACTGCCCTTTGGTTTCAGGCCTCGTGTATCGATACTCGAGGGAGAGTATCGATACCTTTTTGGCCACTGGAGCCACTGTCGATTTCGGTATCGATACCGGCCTCGAGGGTATCGATACCGTTGTCTTAGCTTTGACCGTGGGAAGTCAACTTTTGGAGAGGGTATCGATACCCTTGAGGGAGGTATCGATACTGTCTCCTCAGGTTGACCAAACCCTGTTGACCTAGTCAAGGGGTATCGATACCCCCTAAGGGTATCGATACCGCCTGCAGTTTAACTTTAAAAATGGGCTTTTAAATGTTAGTTTGGGTTCGTTTGACTGCTTTGTAAATATCATTCCGCTGTATGATCACTTAGGATGTAATTTTCATCTAGACAAGATTAAAATGATAAAAAAATATAGGGTTGCTAACCGAGGGAGAGTTCCTTAGGGAGTTTTCACTCGGTTTTCCCTGTGTAGCTCACTCGGACTGGTCATCCGGCCAGACCGGGACGAGGGGGTTACATTTATTGGTATCAGAGCCTGAGGTTTCCGAGACCTTGGGTAGGTAAGTGAGGTAAGTTTGATGTGTTATGTTGTTGTTATGTCTCTGTGAATGTTTTGCCATGTATGCTTAATGTTTGCTTGTTAGTACGGTGTTTGAAAGCATGTGTTAGCATGATGCTTGTGTTGAAGCGTAGTGTCGAGTTCCCATTGCTACTATTACTTATTTGAAAAGATTTTTGTAAAGGAATATACTTGAGCACCTTGGACCCTTGCTCTTGCTAACCCTAAATATTCTTGTTTGTGTGTTTTGTTTAGTATTGTATTGTTGTCTTTGGTGAGTTGGAGGCCGAGGCGTGGGCCTAGGGCTGGTAATTGTGAATCTGAGGTTTTAGAGGATGTGAATGATGAGAGAGTTCATCGTTTTAGTTTAGGGCAGTATGACCGTACTAGAGTTTGGAGTGCAGTTTGTTTGTTTGGGTCAACAGGCACATGAGTTGGTTTCTGTTGAGGGAGAACAATGTGACCGATCTTGACATGAGATGGTAAGAGGAGTGATGAACTAAGAGTTGGCTTCGGAATGATGTCGATGTTATAGCAAGTAATTCCTCGATACAATCATTGAACATGTTTCTTTTCTGATTGATTCTGGATCTACGTGTCTGTGTAATTGGAGTGAGCATGCGAAGCTGTTGAAATCTACCTTGTGAGGTACTAGAGGTAGGTGTTGGTGTTGCTAGCTCCTTCGGGGATACAGTCGTGGTCAGAAAAATGTACAAGGGGTGTCCGTTGATGGTTCAGTGGCACATGTTTTCAGTTGAGGCGATGAAATTGCCTTTTTACGGTTTTGATGTGGAGCTGTGCACGGATTGGTTTGTAGAACATAGAGTTAGGGTAGACTTTGAGACAATGGGGGTCTTCTTAAAAGCTTACGGATGACTATGAGATTGTGATGGTAGGTGGGAATGTGGATTTCGTATCGAATGTTGATCCAGCCTTAAAGGTTAAAGATTGATTGAGTCAGTTGACAGGCTTGCCTAGCCAATGTGATGGATTTGATTTTGAATGAGGATTAGACCGCAGAATGTTAGAATAGTTTGTGATTTCCTAAAAAGTGTTGGCAAGAATTACCCGGTTTGCCTCTTGATAGGGAGGTAGAGTTTGATTGTGAGTCTGTCTTCGAGTTTGCTCCTGTTTTGTTTGCTTTGTACCTTATGATTCACGACCGACTTGAGAGTGTTAAAGAATCAACTATGAGTTTGTTAGACCTTATATTGATTAGGCCTAGTACATCATCTTAGAGGATAACATTACAAATTGTGAAGAAGAGAGAAGACGATACAAGAATGTGATTAGATTTCAGACAACTGAAACAGTAGACAGTGAGTAGTTGGTATTCGTTTATGTACGTCAATGGCTTGTTGATCTGTTAGTGTATGTTTTAGTCTGTTCGAAGGTTGGTTTGAGATCCGATTATTACCAGTTGAAAATGAGAGAAGTTGAAGCATTGAAGACAGCTTTCAGGGCAGATGTGATCACTTTGGGTTTTGAGTTATGCCGCTCTGTTAGACTAGTGTGTAAGTTACTTTTGCAAGAGATGTTGAGCAAAAAAATGTTTTTCTAAGTCCTTGATCAGTTATAGTAGCTCACATAGATGACACGCGGGTATATTCGCGTACCGAAGAAGGCTATGCCAAGCTTTGAAGTTAGTGTGGTAGATCCTTTTAGGGAATCAGTTGTATGCTAAGTTGTGCAAGCGTGAGCTCCGAGTTAAGGAAGATGTTCTCCTAATACATGTGGATTGGCCGAGTGTATTAGGGTAAATCCCAAGTAGTCAGAAGAAGATGTGAGTTGGAAGAAATTTGAAGACTGTGACATGTAACTATAGTTCCTAGGTCTAGCATTGTTACTTTCAGAGAATTGTAAATAATCAGTTGAAGATAGTTGCTCCATTGATAGATTGCTACAGAAAAATGTTCAGTTGTGTGGTTAGATGCGTGACAATGAGCCCTTGAGAAACCGGAAGAAACTTTGAAGAGAGCTTCGACCTTGAATCAGCTTATATCAAAGAAGAGTTTGTGGACCATAGTGATGTGTCACATTGTAGAGTTAGGTTGTGTGCTTATGCAATGCAGAAGATTCCGGCTTGTTCATCAAGATAGTTGGAAGACTGTGAGAAGAGTTATCTGATAGGAGACATAGAGTTAATTACAGTTGTATTTGCTTCGAAGACTTAGAGACAAAGCTTGTATAGTAAGAAATACACAGTGTATGTGTACGTATCATTAGATCTTGAAATATTCGAAGACTTGGGAATAGTTGGAACTTGAACGACATGAGTTGTTAGAATTGCAAGAAGACTGAGATTTCAAGATTGAATACCATCCGAGGAGAGTCTACGTAGTAACCGATGCTTCGAGTTATATCGTTGCTAGATTAGTAGTTGAGATGCGAGTTGTAATTACCGGATTCAGTTTACCAAATGATAGTGTTTCTGTGGCCGAGTTTCGGGTTGAACCTACATTGAGTCAGAATGTTTGAAGAGAAACAGTTGCAAGATAGATTCTTGGCACCTCACGTGCAAGGCATATCAGAAAGAAAACCTTCAGAGTACAGTTCAGAGATGATAGAATTTGTATTGTTAGAGACAGAAATGTTGTACCGATTGACATAGTGTTTTGAGACGTATTGTGTTGGCCGAAGCATATGACAGTTTATTTGTATGGCATCAGAATAGTTTGAAGAGGTATTGTGGGTCAAAGATGAGTACTTCTGGGTTGAGTTGATGAATGACGTGGTTCAGTATGCGAGTAAGTGTATAGTTTGCCTGTGTGTCAAGATCGAGCATCAGTTTCTTCTAGTTTGTTACATCTGTGGGAGATTCGTAATGAAAGTGGGAAATAGATTTGAGGGACTTTGTGTCCGGTTCGCCTTTGATTTCTCACGAGAGAGTTTAGCCGAGTAAGCAATGATAGTTACATCGAGTGTGCTCATTTTATACATGTTCAAGCTACTTGTACCGTGGGTAAGATGGTGGAGTTATGCCTTAGCAAGATCATGAATTGTACAGTGTCTTGAGATCAATAGTGGCCGATAGAGATTCGAGTTTTCTGCTAGATTTTTGAAGACGTCTGCGTAGTGTTTGGTTACCTGTTGAAGTCAGATGGTCAGCTAGAGAAGGTTATGGGTCAAGAATTCAAACAGTGTTGTATGGGATTGTGAATCGGGCTAGTTCAATTGTTTATTTGTTGCGGTTACCATCGGAGTTAGAAAGGGGTTTGTGATGTGTTCTGTGTGTCTATGATTCAGAAGTGTGAGCCAGTTTTGTTCCGTGTTATGTTGTTGAAAAGATTGAGTTGGATTTCAAATGGTCATGCATTGAAGGACCCGTTGAGATCTTGGCATCAGTTAGCTAATGTTGTGTGGTGAGTCTACCGAGTTGGTGGGTATGTTGTGGTGAGAGAAAGCGTGGAGGAGCATGTGTCAGTGACTCTTTCTGTCTGATAAATTTCGGGGACGAAATTTCCTTAAGTAGGGGAGAGTTGTAACACCCGGGTTTAGGGGTCGGGTGAAAATAATATTTTAATATTATTTCGGGCTCGGTTTTATAATTAGAATAACCTTTTGGGCCTCGGGTTTTAAAATCAAACATTTTATTGTTGGACTAAATTGAAATGAAAAATTTAATTTGGATGGTTTTAGAGAAAAGGGGGAAATAGCCACCTCATTAATGGCCTTTTGGTAATTTTCCCATTTTCTAATTTAAATCCCCCTTTATACAAATAAAACACCCTTTACTATTCATCATCTTCTTCTTCAACGGGTTTGAAGAGCTCCCTCCCCCTTTCACTATTCCATCTCCTTCCTCCCTCATTTTGGCTCGGTTTTGAAAGGTAATTACGTTTTTGACTTCCCCTCAACTCTCTCTCTTTAAAAGTACCACTTATTTTCATTTTCATGGAAGTTTTGGAAAATAGAGTTTTGAAAGATTTTGATTAAAAGTGGAAACTTTATGTTGTTAAGCTTAATGTTTTGATTTAATATGGTTAGTAATGATGTATAGAAGTTAAATGGTTCAACATATATGATTTTTAAAGGGTTTTGTCAAGTTTCCCGAATTTGGGTTTTGGAGGGTTTTTAGGAGGGTTTTTAGTTGAGTTTTGGGTGTGGTTGGTGTTGGAAATTGAGGGTTGATGTTAGGGCATTGGTTGGGGATTGTTTTGGAAGCATTTGGAAGTGTTAAATGTGTTGAAATCACAAGTTTTGGACTGTGCAAAGGGGCTGCTCGGGAATGGCTTTTGGGGGATTGTTCTTGGTTCGAAAAACAAGTGTTTAATATTTGAATTGTATTCCGGGTTTGCTATGTTGTGTTGTGGACTGATTCGAGGTTAATTCACTTGTGTTGAGGCGATTAGAAGCAAGGAATTGCGTTGGTAAAGCTTTGGGATCGGATCCGGAAGTGAGGAGGCTTGATTCGGCTTAGCTTGTTTTGCTTAAGGAAATGAGGTGAGTGGTTAAAATATTTTTAAATGGCTTCGATCATTTGGTTCGAGCATGTGAATATGGAAATGTTTTCAAGTAATATTTGGTTCAAAGTTGGTTTTGAAAAAGTTTAGTTTTGAGCTTGAAAAGTCAATTTTAAACTCAAAGAGTAAGTGATGTGAAATGTCTCTTTAAATTTTCCCTTTACCATTGTTTTTCATCTCTTGAAATGATATTTTGCTATACATGAAATTCCAATACTTTGGGAAGAAGCTTGTTGCTATTTAATATATCGTGCTCATGTATGATGGTAATAATGTGGATGTGGTATGTCTTGTAAGATGTGTGTAAGTTGGTGCAGGTTGTGCACGAAAATGGGGAGTAAGACCATTTGTAATTGGTAAGATTGTAATGTAGTAAGTGATGCCTAACTGTGGAAATTGTTACAACTTGTTTGGTTGTGCATGATATAGTGAGTACATATTGCATGATAGTGAGTGTATATTGTGTTGTATGGTTGGTGTCGAACCTCACGTGATGGTTGTCATTGCTCCGGTGATGTGTAGTCCCGCCGGTAGCAAGTGGTATAAGACTCCGGTGATGTGTAGTCCCGCCGGTAGCAAGTGGTATAAGACTCCGGTGATGTGTAGTCCTACCGGTAGTGACTAGTAGAAGAGTACTTTGATGTGTAGTCCCATTGGAAAACTACTAGTCGAAACGGTGATGTGTAGTCCCACCGTGTGTGTTTGGTTATGCTTGTGCATACCATGTGTTGTTCATGTGTATCTCACTATATCTTTCCTCCTATGGTTTTGCTTTAATTTAGGATCATGCCTTTATGCATATCATGAAGTGTAATGCCATGACAAATGCTTATGTTGATGACCTTTGGTTGAACTTGTATGTTAGTAGAAGGTTTAGGTTGTAGGATGATTTGTATGTGTTGACCTTTATTTTAAAAGAAAGCTTTGAACCCTGCATTGTCGTAGTTATGTTTTAGAGCTCCGCTCACTAAGCTTTATGCTTACGCTCTCCTTCTCCGACAATGCAGATCTTTAGCTTGGAGTTAGCAAGGAGCAAGATGAGGGCGTCCAAGCGTGTGGTAGTTTGCTCAAGTATGGTATAATTAAATAATGTAGTAGTCTAGCAATGGGAAATGCTACGTGTTTTAGGAGCTTGTATCTAGACTCCTTTGTGTTGGCCACATGTTGTTAATGCCTTATGTTGATGTCTTAGTTTGATTATGGTTTGTAATGCATGATATGCTATGATGGATGTTGCGTGTGTTGGCGTGTCTATTGGTGTTTAGGTTGCCTTGTTAGAGAGGGTCAAACCTCATATGCTTACCTTATGCCTTTTAAGACCCTTGAGATCCATGTATGACTTGTATGCCTAATTGCCTTTGTTGGAATGCCAAGTATGTATGCCTTGCTTATGTTTGGATGATAAGTTGATTGCATGACTTGTGTATCATCTTGTGATGGATTGTGCCATCGATTTCATGTTAGAGCATGCTTATATGTTTGATTTTGCCTTAGGATTGATGTTAGTGTGTTGGTTGAGGTTTGAGAGGGATTTAAGGGCCTTATTGTGCCTTAAATCAGCTCAAACCTGCCTTTTCGTAGCTGGGGTATCGATACCGTTGGACTGGTATCGATACTGCCCTTTGGTTTCAGGCCTCGTGTATCGATACTCGAGGGAGAGTATCGATACCTTTTTGGCCACTGGAGCCACTGTCGATTTCGGTATCGATACCGGCCTCGAGGGTATCGATACCGTTGTCTTAGCTTTGACCGTGGGAAGTCAACTTTTGGAGAGGGTATCGATACCCTTGAGGGAGGTATCGATACTGTCTCCTCAGGTTGACCAAACCCTGTTGACCTAGTCAAGGGGTATCGATACCCCCTAAGGGTATCGATACCGCCTGCAGTTTAACTTTAAAAATGGGCTTTTAAATGTTAGTTTGGGTTCGTTTGACTGCTTTGTAAATATCGTTCCGCTGTATGATCACTTAGGATGTAATTTTCATCTAGACAAGATTAAAATGATAAAAAAATATAGGGTTGCTAACCGAGGGAGAGTTCCTTAGGGAGTTTTCACTCGGTTTTCCCCGTGTAGCTCACTCGGACCGGTCATCCGGCCAGACCGGGACGAGGGGGTTACAAGAATGGGGGAAGAGGGAAGCTCAAAAGTCAGCCATGTTTGAGAGCAAAATACATGAAATTTTCGGTTGCATGAAGAGGGCTTAAGCTAGGATATTGAAGAGTGTAACTAAGGTTGTCAAGAGATTAAAGAAAGTAAGTCTCCTACACTTTGAAACTTTCGGTTGAGCTAAAAACATGCATGCAAACCTAAGTTTTATATGAGCATGAAGAGATATGAGTCTTAAATGTAATAACAAGATAAAATATGGAAAAATATGGAATCTATGCAAGAAAACAAGAAAGGAGTAAAAAGGGGACTGTTTTGAAGAGAAGAATAAAATCTTGAGCTTTGGAAAACTTGTTAAGAGTCAAAATCTGAAAATGGTCACTAAGAGAAACTTGTTAAGGGATGAACATTTGGTTATAAAAGTTTAATGATTGCTGGAAAAATGAAGTGGGAAGATGGTATGATGTTTAGAACTAAAAATGGTCATGAGATCGAATTTGTGAAGATTAAGGACTGTTTTGAAGAAATCGGTAACTTTGCATGCCTAAATGTTGAAATTAGAAACTTACATGGACTGTAAAAGTACCCTTGAAAAGTATAATAAGTCATGCTATGAAAGAAATTTAGATCTAAGAATATAGTTAAGTGTATGCTCAAGCTAAAGTGTTAATTAAGAAATCTGTCCAGTGACGTTCTATGTAAGAGCAGTGACTTTGGAAATTCACTAAAAATCGAATATAAGGTATTTGAAGCTGAAATTTATACTGTATAAACTTTAGAATGTCTAGAATCATGAAGAGAAAACGGAACTAAGTTTCAGTATGTAATTTGAAAGATATGAATTTTTTTAAGTCGGGCAGTGCATGCTGTCCAGAATTGCTGAATTGAGTATAAAGAAATAATAAACTGTATTAATCCGAATAAGATAAAAATATGAGGTTGATGTGACTGAAAACTTGGGTTTAATACCTTTCCAACGGTATATGATATGTTAATTTCGGATAAGTAATTAAAAAGTTATGATTAAAACGATAACTAGTCCTCGAACTAGTTTAGTGAAAAAGTCAGAATTGAAATTAGAGGTTCATTCTTGAATTGTGAATTAGTATGGTTGAATTGCTTCCTAATATAGTGTATTTGTTTAATGACGAGAGTTAAGATCGTAATAGCGAAGAAGCTTCGGAGGAAGCTAGGATCGATCGTTCGAAAGGAAGAGGCAAAGGCATCTCAATTCGAGATCAAGCATAAGGATCGTGAGTGTAACTTTCGTGAGTGTAATTTTATGAGTTTAATTTTGTTTAGGGTTGGGACTAGTGTCCGAACCACTTTAATATTCTGTAATTTATATTTATTATGCATGAAATTGGACTAAATGCTATCCGGTAATATGTTTAGTAAGGGAAGAAGTTATAAAGGAATTTGAGTGCATGATTGCAATTTGTGATACATGATTGATCGAATGCGATTTGTGGACTGTTTTGCATGATGCTAAATGCCATGAGTTCTATGTTAATGTGGATTTTGATGATTGATTGAGTATGTACAAATGTGGACTGCCCATGTAAATGATTGTATGGTAGAAAAGCATGAAATGAATTTTTGATCGTAATTGATATGATGATTATGTGGACTGCCCTATGACATGAAAATGCTATGCTTGAAAATGCATATGTTATGTATGAATGATGTTGCTGCCATGTTATGAGCGAATGAGTATGCAATATGAATTCTGAAAAATACACACATGAAATGAATTAATGGACTAATCACTTAACAAGATTCCGCCCTTGGTCGTTTGGACGTTCTAGATAAGAACGGCATGCCTAGAGTCTGAGCTCACCCTCCGATATTGCTTTGTGCAATCTTTGATAGTACTTTGTGTACTCTTGATAAGATGTGTGATCTTGATTGCTGTTCGAGACACACGATGCTATGGGCATCACCTTTGATTTTGTTTTGTGCAATCAATGACGTTGCCGCGGGCAACACAACTCCGATATGCGTTACATGTTACCCTTCCGATGGCTCGAATTTCTGTTACGACTAATCTACCATGGGCAAAATATTAAAATAAATGTTTGTGTTATGAAATCATATTAAAGAATAATGTGACTTAAAAATGATATGCTATGATGTGAAATGCTATGATATGTGGATATTGATCCTTTTTTAATATGCTATGATGTGAATTGCTATGATATGTGGATATTGATCCTTTCCGATTATGCTATGAAATGAAGTGCTATGATATGTGGACATTTGTCCTATCCGATTATGATAAGAAGCATAAGCAATGCTTACAAGTTCGATTATGTGAAAAATGGGTAATAACCCTATTCGAATTTATATGTGATTATGAAGTGAGAAATTCTGATTTTGAATGATAATGTGAGATCATTCGAATGACATGCTATGGTGAAGTTGTGATTTTGATTTGATAAGTTGAAAATGCTATGTATGGTTTAGCATGAGATCTTGATTTATTTAAATGCTAAAGCATGATATTGAGTATGCTGAAAATGGAATGAAATATGCTATTGTTCGAATCATGTATAAGCATGAAATAAATTATCGTGATGTGCTATGTGTTCAAGCATGTGTTATGAATGTTGATATGACATGTATGCTGCCATATGTATGAATTTTGTGTGAGCTTAGTTGGGTGAATACTGAATTGCTAATAAACCTAGCTAAGTAACCTCAATGTCTAATCACGTTTAAGCTCAAGAACGAATTAGTGTTAGCATTACCTCGCTAAGTACTTTTGTACTTACCGCTCCTCTGTTTTCTTCTTCCCAACCTTAGCAGGATAGCTCGGACCCTAAAGCTAGCTTACGTTGGATCAAGGTTATCAAGTTCACAATTCCGAAATATGTACGATCTAAGTCTTATTTTTTAGACTCCTAGATGGTGGCTTTGAAGTTTGTCTCAGGATCCGTTTTGTTTTATTTGGTCGAAACCTAAGTTTGAAATGGTGTTTGAAATTACATGCTCCGTGATGGTTGGTTAGGAGGCTAGAATCATGTTTTGTATCTAAGTAGTTAGCCTCATTATTTTGTGTAAAAATGTAAGTCAAGCTAATGGTTGTGTTGATCCTTTTTGTTGTCCATAGTCTTAGCTTGACATGTTTAGGAGCATATAAGCTATGTCATTTTGTAAGCCTTAAGTAAAGGAAATCAAATGCCATGATATGAATTCGGAATCTATATTGTGATGTATGAAATTGGTTGCTTAAATATTTGATAATTTTTGGGTTAATTCGAATTCACCTAGACCATTTAATTAAGGGTTTTCGGTTAGCATGTAATTGGTTAATTAAGTTTTTGACATTATGGCTTAATCGCATTAGTAATATGATAATAAAAATAAAAGTTTTAATTGGTCCTAAAATTTGAAACAAGATTAAATGAAAGTATGTGAAAATTTTTGTTAGCCCATTTTCCGCGTGCGCATTAAAATGAGATAATGATTAAAATATTATCACGTCATCAAAATGCTTCCGCAATTGTCTGACATGTTCGTTTGTCCGCCTTTTCTGTTCCGTCCGACGCCCCTAACTCCCGGCCCGGGTTGGGAGTGTCACATGAAGAGCTTTATCATTGACTTGAATCTTTTTCCTCTCCTCTTCACTCATTTCCACTTTCTTCTTCAACACCATCTTGCCTTCACCATCTTGCTTCAATGGAATGTATGGCCCATCCTCAATGACATCCCACACAAGATAGTCATTTGACTTGATGAATAGACGCATTCTATTCTTCCAAAAAGAATAGTTATCACCGTTGAAGAAGGGAGGCTTTGTGGTCGATTGTGACTCGTACATGCCGGAACCGGAGGTTGAAGTCATCTCTTGATACTTTGATGATCACACTCTTCCAAGGAACTCCTCTTGTGGTTGTTAATCCTCAAAGAGGTAGGCTCTGATACCAATTGTTGAGTGGATCGCAAGATCGATATTGACCAAGAGGGGGGTGAATTGGAAATTTAAAGTTTTGTGGTGGAAATTTGCAAGTTAAAAATGATGGACAAGAGATTTAGAGTGGTTCAAGTTCCAAATGAACTCTACATCCACTACCTTAGCTTAACTAAGGATTTGCAACAATTCCACTAAATTGCTCTTCCCCTTTTCTAGGACAAGGAGGCAACCCTTTATAATTTCGGTTGATTTTTCTACCCAAAAATCAACCCAATCCTCACACAAGTGAACAAAGAAATTTGATGGCTAATAAGGTATCTCTCAATACAAATGATAGCCCCAATACAAGCACTCAACCCAATTTGACAAAATATGAATGAAGATTACAATTGGGATTTCTAGACAAATAGGAATTTTGGCACAATTGCTTGGATTTGATGAATAAGTGTTTTCTTGAAGATCAATGGTTGTTGCTGTAGCTTTTGGATATGTCTTTTATACCTCCTCATTGATTTCTAGCCGTTTGGGTGGTTGGGAACATAAATGGAGCCGTTGGAACCCTCTCTTACCACCATTAATGCACTTCTGCAGCTACCGGTATCGGTACGCGGGAAGGAGTGTCGGTACCTGTCTCAGAAAAGAAAGAGTCGTTGTGTGCATTTAATAAGGGGTATCGATACTCACGTAAGCGTATCGGTACTGGGTATCGAAACGGCAAAGGCCGTATCGATACTATTTTCTGAACTTAGCTCACTGTCCACAACCGTATCGGTACGAGGGTTTGGAGTATCGATACGGGTCAACAAACTTTTAAAGTTTGGTTACCAACCAACTGACACCAACGGTCATATTTTTAAACCGACTTAATCTTTAAAAATTATAAGGGTCGTATCGATACGAGAGTTTGCCGTATCGGTACGATATTCAAACTCTTTGAATTTTAACACAGGGCAGTATCGATACGAGGGTTTGGGGTATCGATACTAGTTCCGACAGTAACCAAGTTTGGTAAAATGGTATCGATACGCTTGGTAGTGTATCGATACACCTGGACGATTTTCGTTGGTTTTGCCTTGGAACACTTAGAAAATATTTTGAGTTTGAGTTTTATAAATCAGTTTTAAAGTGTTGGTGTTTTAAAACTTATTAAGGGACTTATAAAAACAATTTTAAGTTTTACAAAATGATCCTTAAAGATTTAATTATATCAAAATCAAACATAGGTTTTACATGGTACCTAATAAATTTCTCTCTCCTAAATTGGTACCAAAACTAAGCATATTCTTCCAAGTCGGTACTTAAAGAATTTTAAAAAACTAAACCCCAACTTGGTACCTTAACTTTACATAAGCCTACATATTTATACTATAAACTCAAATTCTAATTTACTAAACCGAAACCCTAAAAATTAAACCTCAAACTCTAAACCATAAACCATAAACACTAACCTTAAATCATAAACACTACAACCCAAACCCCTAACTCTAAACCCTAAACTAAAGTTTACACAGCCTGTGTATTGAAGTTTTTCTCTTAGTTCAAAGGCTTAAATATACATTTGGTACCTTAACTATGCACATTCTCCCAAGTTAGCACCTAATGAATTTTTTCTCCCAAATTGGTACCTAAACTACGCATATTCTCCCAAGTCGATACTTAAAGAATTTTTACTCTCAAGTTGGTACTTGAACTAGACACATTCTTCCAAATTAGTACCAAAACTTATACATTTTATCAATTTGGTCATAATTCGAAACAAATCAATAAATTTAACACTTTATATTTACAAATTCTGTCAAATTATTTTTTGTTATTCTCCTAAATTGTTTGTACACATTCTCAAGAGTGTTAGATTACTTTCCTGATATAATAAAAGTTTAATAATAACTTGTCGTTTTATCGTTGAATGTAGTTGTTAAACCGTTTCTTTGATTCTATAGACTCACTTGATGCGACAATATCATTACTTTTTTACTAAATTGATGTAATTTTAAAATATTAAGAGTTAAATTTATTGAATTGTTTTGAATTAGGATCAAATTGATAGAATGTATAAGTTTTAGGACTAAAATTGTTAATAAAAATACCAAAACCATGAATGAAATTAGAGTTTGGGTACCAACTGGAGAGCAAAAAAATCTTTAATTTTGGAGAAGATATATAGTTCAGGTACAAAATATATATTTAATCCTAGTTTAAAAAGTAAACTCAACTTATTTCCCTAACACCTGTATCTTTAAGTTTATACGATAATCATTTACATTTTTGCTTTTTTCATGTTTACGGTTATTTTAAGTTTATAAACTTTTGAGAAAAAATAAATCAATGATTTAAATATTTTTTACCCAGTAAACTCCATTATTTGGAAATTTTATCGATTCTTTCTTTTTAATAAATATAGAATGTTAAATTTAATAGTTTGTTGGACTTATTAGTGTCGTCTTAAAAATTATAAAAATTAAATAGTTATTAAAATTATTTTTAAAAATATTTTGAACGATAAAAGTGATGTGATAGTAATATCTGAAGAAAAATGTCGACACTTAATGGTTAAAGATTCTTAAAGTGCTTAACTGATTCAATCTATCGTTTTGAATGTTTAATTTAATTAATTTAATTTATCAAAAAAAATATTTAATTAGGTACAAAAATATTTAAAGACTTAATTATTATTTTTCAAAAGTTTAAGGGCGCACCCTTGAGCTTTTTTTATATTTAGTGTACGAGTTGACAATAAACTAATTTTGTTTGGTAATTTAAGGGCACAACCTAATGATTCATATCATTTCATCCATGATTTGAACATTCAAAAACCTTAAGAGGAAAAAGTACTCTTAGCATCATGCAATCTACTCAAAATATTGTACTTATGCATATAAATTAAAATTTTATATGCTATACACAACATATTACATGAAATCATCATTTTTAGACACCCCTATACTTTTTAATATTTTAGAGTAGAATTCAGTCCCTAAATACAAGGTGTTTTAGTTAATGTGTAAACAAATTTTCTCACACATTATTCGATCATATTAAAGTAATGCTATAATAGGTTTCATTTATAAAACGCTTAAGGTACGTTTGGTTCGCGGAAAAAATGATTACTATAGGTAATAATTTTTTTCAGACTTACATTCTCATGTTTGGTTTAAGAGGATTTCCAGTACGAGTTATTATTCTTTTTCTCAATAGTGGCTATTTTCTCCCAAATAGTGGGAATGTTGTTCCCCTCATTTTCTTATGTATTATACAATTCTTTCCCCTTTGAACAATATTGCCCTTAAGATAATAAATTATGTTCATGTTGATCCCTTATTGCATTTTAATTAGGTGAATTATTATTTATGGTGTAAATTTATTAAATATCTTATTAAATATTAATTTAATATATAAATGGTGTCACATATATTTAAATAATGTTATAATATTTAATATATTTTTATGAATATTGTATTTATGATGTTTCTAAGGTTATAGTATGAGATTGCATGTTGCTGGAGAGTGAATGCGCTAAGCGTTGATGTTATTAATTTTATTATTTAATTTATAAGATATTTTACATATTTAAAAATTAGTAGGTTAATTTATTTCTATTATTTTTACAACTTTTTATATTTCTTTTATTATTTACTTTAATTTATTTGATAAGTGATCAAAAGTAATAAAAATTAAAAAATTTAATATATTAAACATTTAGTATTTTATGGTTAAAAAATTAAAGGGGAATAAATAATTTAATATATTAATTATATTATAAATATAATTTTTTTTTGCAAATTTTAGATAATATGACGAAAATGGTTCTATAAATTTCTATACAAGTATTTTTAGTTTAATAATTGAAAGTTTAACTTGTTAAAATGAAAATATATCATAAGGATAAATTGGTAAATTTTGCTTCCAATTAATCTTATATTCCTCCAACCAAATACTGCAATTTTATATTCTTCCCAATTAAACCAAACAATATAATGTAACATTCTAGTAATCTGTTAAGTAATGTTATATTCCGGTAATCTTATTCTCAAAGGTAATCTTACATTCAATGAACCAAACGCCCCGTTAGAGTAATCACGGCTAGGGGTGTGCATTTCGAATTTTGGATAAGATTTGATTTGAAACTTTTGGATCAGCAAATTAGCGATTCGCATTCGATCTGAAAAATTGGATATTAGATATTCGGATATCCGAACTTATGACTTTATTTAAGAATTTTTTGAATTTGACGGTTCTATCCACGAAAATTTTAGATTTTCGAATATAACAAGCAACAAACTATTGTATATAACAAGATTTGTATCCATGAAAGTTTCCATTTTTCATATATAACTAGGAAAAATATCGTATACAACAAGATTCATATACATAAGAAATTTGGATTTTTGGATTTTCAGTTATTCGAATATCCGATCCGAATGTGAAATGACTATTCGTATCTTATACGAAATTTTTGGATATTCGATTCAAATTATCCGAAAAATAAAAAATATATGTATATATATGATATCTAAATTTTCGAATCGAATCAACGGATAGACTTATCGGATCGAATTTTTTGCATGCTGTAATTACTAAAATTTTCCCGGGCTTCAAGCCCAAAATAAATACCAGATTAAAAAATTTAAAATCCAACAGTCCATTTACACCAAATTACATGACCTATTTCTGCAACCCGTTACCCCTACCCAGAATTCAGACCCGATTACCCAACAGCCCAAACGCTAAATCTGCTAATGACCAAACCCTAAACCCTAAGTAATGCTGCCGCCGGCCGCCGGTCGCCGCTCACCACGTCCCTATTTTCCTTCGCCTCCCAAGAATAGCTCATATTTTGGATTTTGCTGTCTAATTTTCATCATCCGTTCTAGAATCGGTGGTTAAGCCCATGGCTACCCTCAGAATAGCTCTCCGTAACGCCCACCGTAGCGTTAATACTTCCACCGTCACTGACCGTACAACCACCATTTTCAGGTATCCATAAACTTTTTCTTGCGCCTTTGTTTGCTTTTTTAGTTTTTTACATTAGAAATTTTCGTTCTTTATCAGGCCACAATATGGTTTGATTTCAAGATATTTTTCTACGGATTTTAGTAACACTCAGCCATTAAACATCGATCTTTCGAACGAAGAAAGCAAAAGGCGTCTTTTTAACAGGTTAGCTTCCTTGGGTACCTTTTTTTTTCTGGTTATGATCATCAAAATTTTCGCTGGGTTTTGAATTTTTGATTTTGGTTTTTATAGATTGTTGTATAGGAGCAAGCAAAGAGGGTTTTTGGAGCTGGATTTGGTTTTGGGGAAATGGGTTGAGGAACATATCCATTCCATGGATGTAAACGGAATTAAATCTCTTGTTCATGTCCTTGGTTTGGTAATATTCTTCTTTATTTCTCCTTTTCTTGAAAAAGTTCGTTTTTGATTGCTTAGAAGCTAAATTCACATGCCTTTAAGTTCAAAATGCTCTCTTAATGTTTTCATGGTTTTAGTTGGTGTTGCTTGTATTAGACCATCTAGTTAGCATTCATGCCTGCTTTTTTGTTCAATTTAAGTAATAAAGCTGCTTGATTTGCTAATATGTTTAACTGGATTCATTGTCTAATTCTATATTATAATTAATGCTCTTATTAATGTCCTTGATTCAGTTTTCTTCTTTATTCTCCATCTTTTGTTTTATTGCTTATAAGTTGAATTTACATGCGTTTAAGTTCGAAACTATATCTGAATCCTGTCAATTTGAAGCATACTTGAGCATTCATGCTTTGTTTTCTGCTCAATTTATGTAAGAAAGCTTTTTGAGTTTATTGCTCTGGATTGCCTTTATGGAACTGGATTACAATTTAGAGCCTATAGGCGAGAAATTGCTATTTTCAAGTCTTCAGGGGCATCTAATGATACTGAATTCTTTTTCCCAAATATGAAAGAATTTGCTTAGTTGCTCATCTGCATTTGATATTTTCTTTTTGCCAGCAATGGGCATGTTGCAATTCTATCTAGGCTTATCGGCAACTAATGTCGTCTTCCCATTTTATATATTGGTTTGCACCTTAAGCTTGAACTTTCGGTTATTGATCTTCACTTATCAACTTAAGCCTTGGTTTGCTACTAACCTTTGTCGGTCGGTTCTGGCAGTTTAACTGAAAACACTGAAAAACCAATTTAATCGATCTAACCAAATCCACTTTACATCGGTTGGTTAAGTCGGTTGCACTTGTTTCCTTCCAAGTATGAGAATATGAATAGAAGTTGGTTTGCAACCCTTGGGTTTTGGTTAAAAATTTATATATTATAAATATAATTCAAAATAAAATAGTATATATTATTCGAAGTCATTTAGTCGGTCGGTTCAGTTTTGTAAAGTTATAATCGATAACCGACTTATTTAACCTATTTTAACAACCTAAAATACCAACTTTATGATCTTTGCTGACCTGACTTGACCAAAGGCTATCGGTTAAGCCAGTTTGAACCTACTTTTGCTCACTCTGGCGCATCACTGAGATGATTTTGATGTTGGCCATGGAAATTGACAGCAGATAATATAGGCTAGCAATGTGTTTTCTTCCAACAGATGATATCACTTAACATATTAGGAAAACCAGTGACCATGCGTCTCTCTCCATAAAGTTTTATTAAAACTGTAAAAATGATCTTTCTGGAGACTGATTTTTGAGGAAAGGGATCAAAAAATCATGCAATCTCACTAGCATCCAAATGTTTTCATATTTGTCTTGAGATTTTTTTCTCTCTTTTGCAGGAAAACCCCGACCTCTGGAAGTGGTTAACGGGTCAAGAACAACCACCTGAAGCAGTGACAGTTAATCCTGTAAGCGATGATCTTAAGTATACAATGTTTGCACCAGCATTCCCTTTATTTCCCAGTATTCTTATATGATCTTTTGGTTGTATAGGTTTTCTCTGCGGTGCAAGAGAAGGTCTTGAAAAACCTCGACAACCATTCTTCACCTGAGACCCGAGCAACCCCTGGCCAGCCATGGGTGAGAGGGTGGGATGATATCAAGAAAGGTCGTGATAGCCCTATCACCGGAAATCAGTAACTTTTCGTTTGCCATAGAGATAGCAGGTTCTGAATACTGTTTATTTTGGAGCAAATTAGTATACATATATGTATTTGTTCGATAGGGTATACTGGAATATGAATAAGGGTGGCTGCATAACTGCAGTGGCATAGACCTTTCATAAGTGTGGCTGCATGAGATTGTGGACTTGGGTGTCTAAACGGTTTGTTTGACCCCGAGCAAAGTGGAATTTCAGTCTGATGCCTAAGATCTTGGCAGAAACCCCTTCATTGTTCAAAATCTGCTTGAACTCAGATTGATCAACTAGTTATATTTGAAGATGCTTTGAGCAATAAAATCCGCACATGTTCTATAATTGGTTCAATTCGCCTCTGACTCAATCTAATTGTTGATTGATTCAGCACTAAGAACTTATCATTTCTTGTCTTGCTTGAGTTGATCTTGTTCATGAAGCTTGATTGGATTCCATACCTCATGAGTATGAAGCTTCCTAGGATTTAAACCAACGAATTTTGATCGAAATCCTTGAAAATTCAGCTTTGACTTCATGAAATCGAATTCAGAGATTCGACTTCATGAAGTCTCTGCGATAGGTGTTTCTTTCTCAAGGATTGTAAGATTAAACTTCTGGACCATTTCGAGAAACGAAAGGAAAGCCTTAATTATTGTTTCAGATCTGATAATCTGTTAAGTTATGGTGGAGAAGCTGGCTTAAGAGTGAGTAAGGTAACCTTGTCATTCGAACTCAAAGAGTTTATGATGTGTTTTTTAGCCCCCTACGTCCCATGGGCATCATTTAGGTTCTTTCTGCACAATTATAAAAAAAATCTCCTGACGTTTAATTTAGTTCATATTCTTCAACGTTTTATTTTAAATTAAAATGAAACGTTATTTGAACAAAAGTTAGTCAAATAACGGTAAATTATTTAAAAAGATGTGATAAACATATATGGTAGTTTATACTGATATAAAGTGTCATATAGACAAATGTGTCGATTTGACAAAGTAGTGCATTTGTCAAAAATAATTTTTTATAAAATTAATTTTTGTTGACATGATATCGTATTGAATCATTTCAAGTTGTTTATGTTAATTGACTAATAATTTTGGTCAAAAAAAATTTAACTCAAAATAAAATATTGAAGATTAAAACTTTTTAAGAAAAAGAATAAATGCCAAATTAACACACAAAAATAGCATGGAATGGATCCGAACTTGTGAAATGAAAAAGGGGAGAGTAGAGGTGGCAATCGGGTCATTCGGTTCGGGTCGTTTCGGTTCGGGTCATTTCGGGTTTATCTAGAATCGGTTTAGATTCGATTCAGGTCTAATTCTGGTCTGTGATGAGTCGGATTCGGTTCGGGTATTGGATCGGGTCAAAATCGGATCGGTTGTTTTCAGGTCGGGTCAATATCGGATCGGTCGCTTTCAGTTCGGGTCAAAATCGGGTCGTTCGGGTCGCTTTCGGTTCGGGTTAAAATCAAAGCTTCATGTATCTATATAATTATTTTTGTATAATTATATTGAATCAAAGTTTATAATAATAATAATAATAATAATAATAATAATAATAATAATGTCTGAAATGAATTAATTTATTAAACTTAGGATCTAATTGAATTAACTAAAATCTAAAAGCATAAATCACAGACATAATTAAAATAATTTTAAAACTAAATGTGGAATTTCAATTAAATTAATCTAAATTGAAACTCAATTAAATCAAGAAAAATAGAAAGACAATTGGTAAAAATAGAGAGGGAAAAAACAAAATTTTGGAGGGAAATAAGCCACCAATTTTTTAAGCTAGATTGAAAAAAGAAAAAGATAATTGGAAAAAATAGAAAGAGAAAAGACAAAATTTTGGAGGGAAATAAGCCACCAATTTTTTAAGCTAGAGATTAATTACTTTTTAGGTCATGTTGCATTTAAAATGTTACATTTTAGTCAACTTTAAGTTTTAGTTTAATTTAATTTAGTCACAAGTATTCCCACGGTTTAGACTTCAGATATAGAAATCTTCTCCCCGTAGTGATATTTAGTCTCTAAAAATTTAGTTTTAGTTGAAATTGACTAATCTTTGTAATTTAGTCTATTAATTTAATATATTGATATTTTCATTCATTTTAATTTCAAAGATTTAATTTTTAGCCAAAATTGACCCCTATTTATTTATATGGTATAATTACAAAATTGATCATTGGACTCTCAAATTCTTCCACTTCCAAATTGTCAATTTAGTCTACAATTTCAATTTTATGCTATATTTTATGATGAAATTATAAAATTGGTCACCAAGATCTTAAATTTCTATACTTCATTTTATTATTTATTATATCGTTAACAATAGATATTCAGGTTAAAATCGGGTTAAAATCGGGTCAATATTCGGTTCAGCTTTCGGTTCGGGTAGCATTCGGTTCGGGTCTATTTCAGTTTGGGTCCATTTCGGTTCAACAAAAAAATTCGATTCGGTTCGGTTCGATTCGGTTCGGGTTTCGGGTCAACTTCGAATCATCATGTTTGGGTCAAAATCGGGTTTCGGTTCGAGTAATTCGGTTCGAGTTTCAGGTCTCGGGTCAAATTTGCCAAGTCTAGGGGAGAGAATGTGATCTTGTACTAATCAATAAAAACCTTCTTGAGAAGTTAAGAGTATAATATCTATTTAAAAATGATATTAAAAAAATTGTAACATCTCAAAATTTTAATTAAAGACCAGACTATAAAGTTTGCAAAAATTTTGTGGCAAAAATATTAATATGAGAAGTTTTGGATTTTTCTGATAAAGAAAAGGGGATTAGTACAAAAACAACTCAAATTATAATAAAAAAGAACTTAAATTTATAGATAAATGGTTAAAGCCTAAAGGTAGAGGAAGGGGCTACCTACCGGACAGCAATGTTATGAATACGCAATTAAACTTCCAACGGTCTAACCCGCGACGCAGCGAGCTGAATTAAATGTCATACACAGTTTTCCGGGGATTTCTTTAATGTATTGCTGGTCACATTAATACAATAATAATGTCATCGGTTTCGGTCCATCCCGATTTAATATTATAAATTGTGATTTTTTTATTAAAAACAAATTTTGAAATGTTATAATTTAAAATTTAATAAGTAGTTTCAGTAAAAAAAAATGATTATGTTTATTTTAAAAGACCCATATTCAAATTGTTTTGTATGCAAGATGTGTGCATTGTCAAATGATTAATATTGTTAAACAATTAATATAATTTGATTTTACATTAAATTTTTGAAAAATCCATCCGCTTATTTTCAACATATTTATTAAAATACTCGGGGGCAAATGGTGAATAAAGTTAAGGCCGCCTCAAAGTTTATAAAAAAATATTGTACTCTTGAAATATTTTTAGAATTTTAATTAGAACCTTCAAAATTTATAAAAATTCTCATAGAGTTATAAAATTTCGAAATACTTTTAATTATCCCATCAAAATTGTTAAAAATTTTCATTAAACTTTCTGTAAGAAAACTAAAAATTTGAATTAGACCCTCCCATTTAAAAAATAAAATTCTCAACAAATCCCTCAAAGTTTCTGAAATTTTGATTAAACTTTTAAAAAAATTTAAAAATTTAATTAAGCTCGCTCAAGCTCTACGGTCAAGATCCGCCATTGATTTCTGTTGCATAATCTTTTAAATATAATCTCTTAATTTTATAGCATCAATTCTTTATGTTCCCTTTAAAGATGAAATGCAACTTTAAACAAAAGACAAAACAATCTCAATTTCAATTCGCCTCTACCATTTTGTAAGATTTTATAACATAATCGATTTAAGTAAGAGGTTTAAATATGAAATAAATTTGGAAACAAAACAAAGTCAAATGAATACATATATAAGATTAAAAATCAAATAAAGTAAAAACCCGTCCCGTCCGGCAATGTTACATCAGTATTCAGTAGCATCCTCAATAAAGAGTCATAAATATTGGGTGAAAGATTAGTTGAGACATGTTTTGATTTAGACAAGAACATAGGGGGTGAGAAATGAGAATAATGAAGAATTCAGAAAACATGAACAAAAGCCAAGAACAAGACAGCTCGGGAAACAATGAGATTGAGAAAACCAAAATATGTCTTATGAGAACCTTTGTTGAAACACAAGATCCTTCTTCCAAGGTTTACTTTGCTTCTCCAACTCCATTTTCCTCCCAGAATTCAATTTAGACTTAATCTTTTTTGCAGGAAATAGACGATTTGACACTGAGAAGATTTCTACGAGCTCGTGATTTGGATGTGGAGAAAGCATCGGGCATGTTGTTAAAGTATCTGAAATGGAGACGAAGCTTTGTCCCCAACGGTTTCATCTCCACATCGGAACTGAAAAATGAAATCCAACAGAAGAAGATGTTCCTGCAAGGTTCCGACAAGAAAGGACGACCAGTAGGCGTTCTTCTTGCCGGAAGACATTTCCAACATAAAGGCGGCGTCGACGAATTCAAGCGTACCTTCATTTCTTCTCTACTTGCTTTTCTTTGTTTACTCTTATTTTTAGAATTTACTTTTTCTCAATTCACAGGTTTTATCGTCTACATTTTCGACAAAATATTTGCAAGGTATTGTTTTATCTTCTTTTTGTCAGAGAGTTTATCCCATCACGACGAGTAGGATTAAAAGAGCGATACATATCCTTTTAAGGTGAAATAATATAAAATTTATGATTTAGAGTTTATGTTTAGAATTTAGGGTTTTAGTTATGAGAATTTAAATTTTAAATTTTAAAGAAAGGTTTGTGTAATATTTTTACACAGTGTATCAAAATATAACCTATATAAGTTGTGTAAAAAAATATACAACCCTTCATAATTAAACTAAAAAATCTCAAACTTAAATTCCTAACCCTAACATTATAAACCATAAACCCTAAACTCTAAATTTTAATCATAAATTCTAAATTCTAAATTCTAAATCCTATAACCTAAACCACTAAATCCTAAACCCCAACCTAAACTCCTAAATCTTAAAATTGAAAGACTTATATAAACTAAAGTTTACAAAAATTTGTGTATCAAAGTATTTTTCATATATATATATATATGATGTAGAACTTCTTAAGTTTTACATATTTTTAAATGGTTAGATGAGAGTAAATAAATTATTAAAATTAACAGACATGTTTAAAGAGATTTTTAAGAAAATAAAAAGATTAACAATTGGGTAAATGAATTCACTCATGCAATGTAAAAATTAAATATTTTATATTAATTTTGGACAATTGAATGAATATAACTTATAAAGATGATCGCTTTTCTTTTTTTCTTTAAAAATCTCCTCATTTATTTTTATAATATTGAGTGACCAATTTACCCTCGGCCTAAAACCAACGTAAAAAGTTTATGACAAACAGGATGCCTCCGGGAGAGGAGAAATTCATTGTGATAGGAGATCTTGAAGGTTGGGGATATGCAAACTTCGACATCAGGGCATACCTTGCTGCTCTATCTCTAGTCCAGGTTCTATTACAATACAAATACTTTTCGAAAAAGTAGACTCAAAGTAGTTTATATACACCACTAATGATTTTATGTCACGTATATTAATAATTTTTTTTATTAATAATACACGTAGTATAAAATTATTAGTGAGGTATTTAAAAGACTACATAAAAAGAACATTATTTGTATAGTTTATTAGTGAAAAGTAGCATTGAAAATGGCAGGATTACTTCCCAGAAAGACTAGAAAAACTGTTCATAGTGCATGCACCATACATATTCACGGCCGCCTGGAAAATTGTTTACCCTTTCATCGACATCAAAACCAGGAACAAGGTATGTTTCTCTTTTCCAGATGAATGTTGTGTATGTATAACGCATGTTTAATTTTTTTATTTTACTCCTATATATATTCATGTCTGAAAATGTGCCGGACATAACTATAGGAACATTAATTTAGGTTGCTAGATTTCATTTTACGTAGGATGGTAACCTGGCCAATTTTCACTATGTCAAAAAAAATTACATTTCTAACCTTTAACCCTTAGTATCTATTTAGAGGGATAATTTATTTGGTTACAAAATAAATTTTTATGAGTGCCACGAATTCAAACAACTCCATTACCACGGGAGCCTGACCGAACATGCCCCCACTTTTTAGTTTTTACTATTGTTTCTTTATAAATATTCGGAACAACTCAAACTAAAGTTGAGAACATATGGTATACATAAAATGTTTTAAGAATTTTACTTACATAAAATGTTTGAGGTGGAAATTACAGATAGTATTCGTTGAGAACAAGAAGCTGAAATCAACGTTGCTGGAAGAAATAGAGGAGAGCCAGCTCCCAGAAACATATGGTGGACAACTGCCCTTGATTCCCATTCAAGACACCTAAACATATATATCATGCAGATAAAGTTGCTAAAAATCGAGTCTTAAATTCAATAAAGAAATTTATAACTCTGTTAAGAGAATTGAATATCACAATGTATGATTATGATCTATCCTTCCTAACTAATTATGTATCTTTATTTATTTCTTGACACTTAAAGAAAATTTCAAGTAATTTTGGTTATCCTCTAGTTTTATTTAAACTTCTCTTTATTACATTGACTCTATTTTGGCAGCTATATTCCGGTAAAATCAATATTGTTTTTTTTTGGGTAAAATTATTCATTTCAGTAATCAATTATTTTAATGTTATTATTAAATTTTTAGTTTTGTTTTAATTTAACTACTGATCCATTAACGGTGTGCTGACTGGACTAATAACCTTTTTTAACTTTCTCCACGCCATATTAAACCAAAATTGGTAACATTGAAGCAAAACTAAACGTTTAATGGTAACATTGAAGCAATTAAACGTTTAGTTATCAAAATAAATAATTTCCTAAAGTTTAGTGACCATTTATAAACATTACTCATCATTATTTTTACCTTTGTAATGTAGAATTTTTTTAAAAAATAAAGGAAAATACTTTGATGCACAAGCTGTGTAAACTTTAGTTTACACAAGCCCTTTAATTTTAGGGTTTAGGGTTTAGGGTTTTATGTTAGGGTTTAGGGGTTTAGTATGTAGGGTATATAATTTAAGGTTTATGGTTAGAATTTAGAGTCTAGAGTTTAGGGCTTAGGGTTTAGGGTTTAGGTTGCTAGGGTTTGTGATTTAGATTTTAAATTTTATAAAAGGATTGTGTAAAAAAATTTACACAGCTTGTGCATCAAAATAAAACCCTTAATTATACACTCACTCTTTTACTTTTTAAATATTTATGTTTGTATTTCAATCTCCAATACTAAATCTGTCCCTGTGAGAGTGATTGAGGTTAAAATACATTTTGTACTGTTGTCGATTATTTTCCGGGCTAAGCTCTGTACAAGTAGGATATGATTCGAACTGTGTAGATATTTTTTTTGAACAAACTGTGTAGATATTTTGTGTGTTTTTATTTTGACTTTATGTCCTTACCTGATTATGGAAAATGGAGTTTAGAATCCTAATATTATTTTCCGAGTAAAAAGAAAAAGGAGAAGAACGGCTGTTGATCGGCGGCACCTAAAGTGAGAGTGAAGAGCCACCGGACGACGACGACTTTGGGGAAGAAGAGTTTTGAAGTTTAGTTTTTAAGGGTAAATGAAGTTTTAAAATAAAGAGAAAAGGAATCAATATTATTCCTTCAAGTTATTGAGACATAAATAAGGTACCAAAAAGGACATAAGTTTTTGTATCCGTTACAGAAGAGGGCGTAAAAGAGGCAACAAAGAACAAATGTATTTTCATTAAATATAAACAAACAAGTTACAAAATTTCACAAATAGAAAACTTACATATGTTGTGTATTGCTCTCTCTCTCTCACTCACTCACAGCAGTTACACTTTACACCCCAAATAGACTAAAAGCAGGTACGGATTGTCGGATTCCAAAATCTCCGGGACAAGAAAATGATGTTCCGGGATACAAAACAAAAACAACAAAAAGGATCCCAGAGGTCGTGCATAATGTCACGGGGCTAGAATCTCAGTAGCGAAACCGCTGGTCATCCGTGACAATAAGCACAGGTACTTTCATACAACATGATACCTTTCGGTCAAAAGACTATCCAAAATCTGAAGCCCCTATTACACCACTTGAATGGGCTTCCATCACAACAAAATTTGTAAAGTTTAGTTTCGGTTATACATCTTGGTTCCCGGAACTGATTCTCTATATCAAAACAAGACATCAAAATACAGAGTAGTTTCTACATAACTCGGAAGTTAGAGATGGATAAGCAGCAGACTGGTCAATCAGAATCTTTGGAACAACTCCACAATGTGTCGGCCCCATTGGAGAATTCCTCTGTGTTACCTGTTGTTCGAGGTCTCCTTGGTCTTGGTCGAATATTGGTACCCATAGGAAAGGGTTCCTACAAAAACAATGCAGTAGGAGTTAAATACTCAAAACACCCTTCTCTATTACAGATGTAAGAATAGAGAAAGCGCACACATGATAAGTTTCGGGAAACAAGGACGAAAAGAAAAACTGCGTTGTTGATTTTGTTTAAGGTGTCGAGATAACCTACTTGATCACCAGCATTTGGGCCATTAGTATGAAAGAGAATAGGGCGGCAACGTTTATCTTCATTCATCAAGCTTGAATTCTGAAAATGAGTAATAAGAGCAGCCTTTCCCTGGATCCTAGCATATGCAATAGATGCCACCTTTTCACTGTTGAACTTCTCCCATTTCCTGCCATTGAATGCCTGAAAAGATGTATTGGTTCAATCCGAAGGTTTAAAAATGATGATATTTGCACAGATAGGAGACATTACTGTGAGACATGATCCATTTACCAAACCTTATATAAGGGAATGATCTGTTGTGGATCTATCATGTTGATGAAAGCATAGCCTACATTGCATTTATTCTGCAAAACAATTATTTGTAAAATCTACAGTTGGTAACATATTCACCTACAACTAAACGTAGCACGACCAAGCATGTACCAGAGTGTCGACGTTGGAAAAAGCCTGACTGACTAGTTTACTTACCTTGAAGTCAATTGGCAAATAAATAAAATCATAAGTTCCTCGACAGTGCTCATCAATGGCTGCCAGAAGCATCTTTGAGGTATACCTGCAAAAATTACCATTTGACTTAACTTGATAATCATTCTGAAATAAGAAACATAGGGAAAGGATAAGGATCATTCTGTAAAAAAATCCAAAGTATAATCACTGGCATAACATCACATCAATTATTTTAGCATTCATCGCCTCTGTGCTATAGCTCACTTCAACATATTGTTAGAAATGGAGAAATCAAACGAACAGGAAGCAATATGTCAAGTAGTGAAAAAGAAACACTTCAAAATTGGTGGTCCATCATTAATTACTCCATTTTGGAGTAATTGTGAGAATTTAAAGGCAAAATGTTGATAATCATCACAGGCTATCAGCAACTTTATGATCATTCATTGTGCAATTTCCCTTGAGCATAAGAACGCCTAAACAGATATGATATTCTTGCAATAAAATTATTTTAATATTAAAAAGAACAACTCAAGACATTAGACATAAAGAAAAAGATGATTGTAATTTGCAAGAGGAGCAGTTCACATACTTGTTGGGAATGTTCTTAATCATAAGTGTTGTTCTGCTGTCTTCCCCATGTATGATTCGGTCAATATCAAGTTCAAATTGTTTCTTATCACCATTGCTAGAATTTGATGCATTTCTACGGTACGAAAGGCTCCTAACAAAATCATTAGGAGAATCAACAGATGCTGGCATTGAAATTACAGGGTTCCTGCCAGGGAATAGGTGGCCCATCTGCTGAGAAGAGTGTACCCCACCATTTTTTGTCAAATCCGTACAATTTCCACCACCATGAGGAAAAATGTTGTGGGAAGTAAATTCCAAGGGATGTGCCAGCGAACTTCTAGGAAATCCCATGCGTCCAAGAGACCCAAGGTGAAAACCTGAAGCTTCAGGAGACTCCCCGGTATAGGGATGCCGCCTGTCCCAGAATGCAGAATTAACTGGTGGCGCTGAGCCAATGTGGTGGTGTACAGGTGACCCTACATTCACCATTACAGGAGGAGCCCTAGGAAATGCAGTGATATGCGGAATATGATTAGCATGAATACCATTGACAAACGATGGCGAATTTGCCCAAGCCATAGCACTTGGCAGATCATGATGTGGCGAGTGGGAGTTATTCCACATGTAATGATTTCCATTAAGTGGCAAGCTTCCATTTCCAGGTGACCAAAAAACTAGAGAGATTTTAGTAATAACACAAAGTTAGAGAGAAAAGTAACTTAATACCCTGAAGTTCAAAGCATAAGAAACATAATTGAATTCAAGAAAAAAGAAGATTACATCTACTCAACTTTTAACATAATAAATTATGAGCTTTATAAAAATATTAACATACTGACTTCCGAAATTCATATGAACCCACAAAAGAGTGCAACAAAGATGCAAGAAAACATTTTTAATTAATATTGAATGTCGTAATCAGCTGAGCTTACCTCCTGCATTAGGTTGACTCAGGTGCCCGTTTGACCTTGCTCCCCGAATGTGCCTATTATGAAGTCCTTCAGCCATCATGGGACTGACACTGCCAGCCATGTCTGTTATGGTGCTATAGGAGTTGAATGGAATACCATTGGCTAAGCAATCATGAAACTCGGGTAAGGAATGGAGATGGAAATTCTGTACACCTTGGTTAGCAAACTTCATTTCATCTAGAGAGTGGTTAGGCTCCCGAATAGGTGCCACTCTTGCAAGAGAGGCCAAGTTAATTGGAACACAAGAACTTCGATGGGGTTCAACAAATGTACGCACAGGTGCAACAACCTGGGAAGACCCATTACCCATGCAGCCAGATCCAGCTATTCCTGGAGCAACTGTCAGAACAAATCATAAAGTATGAACTATGAAGCAAAAGAAACATTTGCTATGAAACAGCAGTTTATAATGAATTGATAAGGTGGAAGAAATTAGAGGTATAGCATACCACTGTTTCCTGATGATAACTCATCAAAAGTGCTTTTGCATGGGTTAGGTTCATCTTGCTCCAACTCAGGCTGCTGCATAAAGCTACAAAAGGAACTTTGATTTACTATTACTTACAGAGACACAGAAAACAGCGATTTTTCAATTAAAAGAAAGTAAAGAATAAGGAGCAAATAAGGTATCTAGAAAATGATGAAACATGAGTTAACAACTCCAAATTCATATTGAAGTACGGCAGTAGTAAAGCATATAACCACAATGTAAAAAAAAAATAAATAAAAACAAATTCCCACTTTCAGGAGCCAGGATAATGCGAAAGGGGGAAACAACAAAGGTTGTAAGACTCCTTTCAATAGGCAAGGTTACTCTAAAAAACACTTCAAAAGGAATTTGAAGAAACCAGAACCAGTTTATGATATTACTTTCTAAAACCCCATAGACGGATTGGTTCAAGTTTGATCAGCTTCCCAGCAATATCATTCCTATTCAGTGCATGAAAAGCAGCTTCTGCAGCCTTAACGTCATAAAACTCTATGAATTTGCGGTCATGCTTGTGCGGAGTTCCACGGATCTGCCACACAAATTAACTACATGTCTTATACATTATCATCCAAACATAAATGAAACGTCAAGTTAAAGGAAATTGAGCAAATCCTTTACTTCTTTTATTTCTCCAAAAGCACAAAATATTTGTTGAAGTTCATCAGTTGAAACAGAAGAATCAAGGTTGAAAACCATCAGTGTCCCTTGGTTCACATCGTTTTCAGATTGATTTTTTTCCTGAGGTCACGAGAGTTTTGAAAATAAATGATAAAGCAGCAACATGTCACATGAAAATGCATTAACAAATTGGACAAACAGGGCTATAAGTTGAAACAGCAGTGAGGGTAACGACAATAAAAGTAGACAATAACCATCCAGAACAAAATGGTTGCCAAACCTTTGGAGTTGAATAATGTATATCAAGTTTCCTACACTTCAATGATTTATTTTGCAGAGCCCTCATTGCATTTTGGGCTGCCCTTATATCATTATAAGAAACCGTAATGAACCCATGCTGCTTGCAGGCAGTATAGAGAGTTCGGATATCTCCATATTGCTGACAGAAGAAAAAAGGTTGGTCAATCAACTTACTTGAACATGTACCCTTTAAAAGGAGAATTGATGAATTGTCAAGCAAAAAGTCTCAATAAACAGTGTAACAGATTAAGAGGAACACGAACCTCAAAAAGAGCCTTTAACTCCGAGTCTTCAACATTGCTATTAATGTTCCTAACAAAAAGTGTCCTAGAAGGATGTTCACCTACAATTAAGCCATTTGAACTCCCTTGGCCATTCAATACTCTAACAAGATCTGAATTCCTTGGAACCATGGATACATGATCATCATCTTCTAACTCCATTCCTCCACCACTGCTGAACAGGTCAAAGTCTTCCGATTCATCTCCTTTATTGGCATGAGTGTTAAGGCCCAAGTCATCAATCACCCCAGAGAAGAGATCATCTTCATCAGGAAGGAGATTTCCAATAGTATGTGCCTCAACTTCTTCCATAGATTTGAAAAGTTCTTCCTCATGGTGTGAAGCAGCTGAACTGGCATGTTGACAGGATAGATCATTCTCCAATAATCTCACTGCATAAAGACAAAAGTAAAGTAAATCATGGATAATTTATTAATTTGAATTCAAAAAAAAAGACAGCAAGTAACCAGAAAAAATGGGGTGGGGGGGGGGGTGGGGGGTGGGGGGGGGGGGGGGGGGGTGGGGGAGGATCAGTACAGTGAAGATCGATACTAGCCCTAGTTCACAGTCAGATGGGAAGATGTCCTAACAACCTTGTCTGTAAAGACCAGTCAATGCATTTAAAATAAACCGATCAGCTGCAGAAAGAACAAGCTGTTCGCTGTCCATAGAACTGTTCTCACCTTGAGTATCAGACATGGTCTTCGGCTTCCGGAATCCAACTTGTCCCTGCCCAACAGAAGTAAAAGTTAAAGCAACATTAAATGAATTACTGTTTTCTGTTACACAGTGACATTGAAGCATCGACAAAAAGAATGGTCACAATTCAAAATGAGCACATCCAGGAACCCTACAATATCATCAAAAACAAGAAATAAAGAGCCATATAAACTCAAAATTCCCCAGAATACCTCTGCATTCCTTTGAACCATGATCTCAAATGGCATTCTTCAGCTTCAACACCAGAAATCTGAAAAACTGAAAAAGCCCAACATTCGCTGGTTGCAATTCCGCCTGACTTAATTCCCCTATCTCGGAAAGCATTCGAAGAGAACCAATTCCTAGTCAATTAACTTGCATGTTATAATAAAATAAAGATAACATTATATTTGCAAGAAGTTGCAAATTTTGAAGAAACATTAGTTTACTAAATTGAATTCTAAACTCTTTTGTTTTAGCATATCAAAAATCTTAGAAAGAAGTGAAGATGACACAAAAGCTGGATATTTTCTTCAAAATTTGACAATTTCAAAGCATTTCTGATTAAGCTGAAAACAAAATCTAACAGTGGATAAATAACATACATGATGCTGATTAAGGTGAATTTCCAATTAAAAAAAAATCAAATTCCTCAAATTCAAATTCTAGTTTTCTTTTTTTCTTCCCCGAGACTTTTTTAAGCAGCTAAAGCAAAACGAATGATTTATTCAACTTCAACCATAAAAAAGAAAATTCACCAAAAGCGCAGATCAGATGAAGGGATTTACTCATGAAAATAGCCTAAATTCTGAAATTAACCTACAAAATTCATGGAAAAAAAAGAAGCTTTGGCCTCGATAAAACAGAAACCAAGCCTTACCTTTTGAACGAAAACTCTTGAGAATTCCGCAAACCGTTTCATGAATTGATGCCCCGGTTTAAACCAACACGCAATAAAATATTTAGAAATAGAAATTCCGAGAGAGAGAGAAAGAAGAAAACAAAATTCAAGGCATAAAAGAAGAATATAGAGCAAGGGATCTAATCATGTTTCTCCATGCATTGCAAGCCAAACGAGAGAGAGTTTTTCTTTCTTTCTTTCTTTTCTTTTTTGTCTTCGTTTTATTCTACAAAGCCATAATTACAGAATCATTTGACATCAACTATTGAAAAATAAAAAAAGAAATTTAATTCTCTCTCTTTTGGCAGGTTGATCCCGAGAGGTAAAAGAAATTGCAAATTTCCGACGAACAAATCAAGCGTAATTCCGGCGAGATGGGATTCTCGCCGGTCGCTCTCCGATGAGTTTCTTTTAGGAAGAGAAAACAGAAATAGGCGCGCAGGCGCTGGCCTGGGTTGTTTTATATTTTATTTTGGGCTTAATATCAGAATAAAGGGTCTAAACTATATTTATTACTCACTTTTAGTGCCTAACTTTATTTTTTGTTTGAATAGGTGTATAACCTTTCGTTTCGATAATTTAAAGTATCTGACTGATAATCACTGTTATTTTTTAAAAAAATATATTTTTAAATTTGTTATATTTTTAACTTACTTTAAAAAACTCTAAGTTTTCCAAAATTTACAAAACAACCTCAAATTCGAACTCTCTAACTTTTTATAATCCAAATCCTGATTTGAGCCGATTCCACCACCGTGGTCAAACCGTCGCCTACTACACATGTAGAGCATTGGGTTTTTTTTTGTGATTATGCTCTTTCTCTCCTCTTTTCTTGCTTGTTCATGGTGTTTTGGGCACCATAAGTTGGCGTTCGAGTCCCTCTAAGGTTCAAGGCTTGAATCTGGAAGATTTTCCATCGTTGGAGGCTCGATTGTTGTTGTTTCGGGTGGGAAGATCACTAGGTATGTTGCGCAAGCTGCGTCTGATATTGCGCCATCCGCTTCGGTGAAGGCTTGGAATCTCTTCGACTAATCTCTAAAGTTCTATCCCCCAAAAATGATTGATGGGAAGGATCATGTTTCTCCTCCGCCGGCCGTTTTAAGCATTGGTGCTCAACAATGGGATAATGCGCTCATCGAAAATTTTCATGAAAAGTCTTCGACTCTTGCTGTTTTCCAACGTACTGCGAACAGGTTGTGGGGGCAGGAGCGTTCGGTGGAGCTCAAATTTTTAGCTTTAAGTGTGTATATCATCAATTTTCCTTTTTAGAGGGTTTGTGACTGGGTTTTAGAGTCCGAGTCATGGCATATAAACCAAAAAGCTATTATCCTTCGCAAATGGACGTCTGGACTTCTGTTTGATGTTTGCGACTTGATTATGCGTCGATGGGTTAAGTTATGGCATGTGCCATTGGAATTGTTTTCTCAACAAGGTCTCAACTATGTTGTGAGTGCGTTGGGACGACCTCAGTACATGGACCTGGATACTACTATGAAGCTACAATTGGAGTTTACAAAGGTATGTATCGTTGGAAATATAAACTGCAAAGCGGCACGTTAGCACTAACTGGAAATAAGCAAAAAGAAATGGAAAAACAAGTTGAACCGTGTCGTGGAAGAATGCCACTGCCTTAGAAACGAATTTGCCCCGATGTGTGTAATCGCTGCTACGGGCGAATACGTCCCCTAAGGTTAACACGGTCTCTTCGAAGTTCGTACACCCAAATTCGAAGTGGACGATGGTGGAAAACAGAAAGATGGAAGAGAGCTATGAGAAAGTGTATATGTTTCTGTTTTCTGAAATTGGATGCAAATGAAGCATGCAAAGCATGCTATTTATAGGCTAAATATCAAAGACAAAATTGTCCATTCATCATCTCAATAGTCAAATAATTAATCCGAATTATGGTAATAAAATACCATCAATCACCTGTTATAACTCTGTTACAAAGCCCGTAACTGGTTGAATTAAACAGCTGAACCAAGTTGTAATTTTGTCCAGGTACAATCTCTTTATTCAGATTAAAAAATGATTGTTTGATTCTGATTAATACAAAATTCGAAACAACTAATAAAACAGTTGTTATCCTCTATAAAATCAGAATTCCAAACGTCAACAAATAGCCTATAAATATTGATCCATTCTCAGAAATAATTCTTTCACTGTTTCATTCTCAAAGAGAAATCTTTGCGAATTTTCTCCAAAAAAAAATAGTAACGCGCGTGGACACGAGCCACGAGCCCGAGCTGAGACAGACGGGCGGCGGCGGCGGCAGCGCGTGAGACCAGTCCTTGTTTTCTATCACTCAACAAGGGAGGAGAAGATAAAGGCTATAAATACCCTTGACATGTTAGTTTCCCACTCAATGTGAGATTCTTCTTTTGCATTACTAACATGTATTGAGGTGGATGCATGTGAGGAATTGCTGAGGTCGACTTTGGTTGATTTGGGAGAGGGTCGTATTGTGGATATTTGTGTTGAGCTTGTTTGGTCACCTCCTAAATGTGATCATTGCAAGATTTTTGGGCATTCTAGAGACAAGTGATCAAAGATAAAGATGGGGGCTGATTCTTCTGCTGAGGTGGTTGCGGACGAGGTGGCTCATGTTTTTGAGCAGGATGTTCATGGATCTGTCTCTTCTCCCAGGGACTTAGCTGATTGTAAGGCTGGTTTCTCAAGGGTCATAGGTAAGGTTCCAGTTGTTGAGGGAGGTGGTTCTGAGGTGAGTGATATTGATGTTATGTCTGGGGGATGAGAGTATTCTTTTTGAGGTTATTGATGTCGAGTATACTCTTGAGGTGGGCCAGTTATAGTCTGTTGGGGCTTTGGTTGTGGATCACCATGTGGTTTCTGGTGATGTGGAGTACTTTATGGTCCATGTGATTTCTCTTAACTGGTATGAGGCTCTTGATCAGGAGGTTGACTCAAAGCTTGGGCATGCTGCGACTAGTGGAGTTGTAGATTTGATGAATCAATTGAAGCCAAAAGGCCAAAGGTGGTGGTAAAAAGAACAAGCATGGAAAGAGAGATAAGAATAAGGGTGGTAATGTTTCTCCTCCAGAATGACTCTGTTAATTTGAAACGTTGGGGGTTTAAATGACCTCTTGAAACAGAAGAATAAGGGAGGTAATAGTTCTGGGGTGAATGATATTGCTAGTTGACCAATTTTGACCATAAAATCTTGATAGTTTTTTTAAATTTTTTGGTGCAGTATTGTGTCGTGCCACAGTGTTTTTACTTGACAATTTTAGAATTTTATTTCTCAACCTATAACATTTGCTACAGTATGAGTGAAGTCGGTGGCAAAAGAATTTGACTTCACTGTTAATCCACTATTCAACCTATTTTTGGATTAAAAAATGTTGAAGACGGTGATAGAGGGTTCCGACTTCAATGTAAAATATTGTTCAAAGTCGGATTGTAATGCCTTCTACATCAATTTTTAATCATAAAAATGGATTTTACCGTTCAAAGTCGGATTGTAATGCATCTGACTTCACTTTTACTATAGAAACAACAATATTTTGATAAATAATCTGGGTGGTGTCATATTTTGGGAAAAGAAAATTAAGAAAATAGGGCGAGAAAACATTTATTTTTTAAACATAACGTGCTACGTTAGCTATTTTTAACGGTAGTTGATGGCAGTGACCATAATAAAAGCGAATTAAAAGTTCAATGACTATGTTGGACGTTTTAAAAGTTTAATGACCATATTAAAAGCACCTTAAAATTCAGGGACTACTAGTGTAGTTTACCCTTAAAGAAATTCAAACATGAACTAAACCTGCAAGCATGCAAAATTTATTATTTTTTATCTAATCATCGGTATCAAATTTATTGATCTATTAATATAGATCGAGTATTGCAAATACCTATTATAAAGAAAACTCTTCTAATTTAGTTTGCTCCATTTATAGTATCAGAATTCAAATCTCAAATGTTGTTTAAAAAATCTAACACCCTATCCATTAGATAAAAAATAATTCATAAAATATAAAACTGAACTAATTAATCAAACCTAAAAAAACCAAAAAAAAAATCTTAAATGATTTGAATTTCGGAAAACATCAAATCCAAACCAAAATCTACAACTCATAAAATAAATTTTGGGATACTAAATTAGGCAGAGTTAGGATATCACATGGACGGATCAAATTGTGTCCATCAATTATCAACCTATCTAATACTTTACCTTTGAGGAAAACCCAGCATGTCATGACCACTTCTTAAGTCTCCATTTTTCTCTAATTATGGATTCTATTATCTTTCTATCGTGGTTTTGTCGGTTCTTTTAATTCCTTTCAAATTCATTTAGTTGTACATATTTTTATACAATTGAATAAGTAAAATAATGAATAAAATTAACAGTAAAAAATGTAAGAATTATTACTTGAAATTTTTTTTTTTAGCAATTTATTACCATCATCCAACTGTCCAAAAAAATGTAAAATTAAATGAGTTTTATACCATGTAAGTGGTTCCTAATCCTATATATATAAGATCCGTTTATACAATGTAAAATTTTTTAAGTTTTACATGATATGTGAACATTATCACTTGGGAAAAGGGAGTTAATCTCGGCCATTAATTTTACCAATCTAACGATTCAAAAAAAGTGTAAAACTAATAGTTTTACATTGTTTGTAAGTGGATCTTAACCCTATAAATATTTATGTGTGTGGATAGGATCCAGTTACATATTGCAAAACTCTTTAAGTTTTACACGTTTTTGGACCGTTGGATGGGTGAAATGGATGAATGAGATTAACAGTAGAAAATGTGAAGATTATCACTTGAAAAAAAAATAAGAAATTAATCTTAGCCATTTATTACTATCATCCAACGGTCCAAAAAAAGTGTAAAAATAATTGGGTTTTACACCATATAAGTGGATCTAATATATATATATAGGTAAATTACATAAATTATCACTCAACTTTGCTCTCAGACCTATTTTAACTACTCAACTTTCAAAACGTACAATTTACTCACTAAACTTTAGACATTAAACATTTTTTTTTGTTACTCATCCATTTTTCCGTTAACTTTTTCTTGATATGAATTATTTTAATATTTTTTCAGTCACGAGCATGCGATGATGGCCCGGTGGTCAGAGCACGCTCACTTGCTCCACTCCCTTCCCCTTAGGTCCCGGGTTTAAGACCCCTTAGGAGCATTGCCTTCACCTAAATTTCCCCCTCCCCTCTAGGTAGAAGTAGAATACGATTTTCAAAAAAAATATTTTTTCAGTCACATAGATTAATATAATAATTTTTTAGCCACGTAGTAATTTATTACCATTAAAAATTCCTAAATTCTACCCAACCCTAAATCTCAGCAGCATCACCCTCCCCAAAGCTTCACAACCTCCCTCCCTAAAACCTCACCGCCCCACCCTTTCCTTCCTAAACTCCCAAACAAACATCACCAGCTTGCAAAAACCCCAAACATCATATGTTTTTGCACAAACAAAAAAATAATCTAAAAGCAGTACTTATGCTTAAGGGTTTTGGGAAAATAAGTATAAGAAAATAAAGCATTTTTTATATAATTTTTTCAAATTACCATGTCTGTAGATGATGCTTCTTTTCCAGTTACCATGGCTACTGCCGACAAGTTAATCTACAACAACACAGAAACCTATAGATCTTGAAGCTTCAATTAAATTATTCCCTACTGGTAAAATTTCAATCAAGAAAAAAATCACAAACTTTTGAATACACAATTCAATGACCTAAATCTTCAACGAAAAAACTCCAATCGACATTATACCTATAAAGGAAATTAAAACCCTAATCAATGCCAAATCTTCATTCTAAAATCCATGGTAAATGACCTTGAGATCTTTGCAGGAGATGAGCTTGAGTTTCAGAGAGGTCCAATCCATGGTTATTTGGGGTTCTTTCACTTCAGAAATTTGGAGGAAAATCAAAAGCATTGAGGGGTATTTTGAGAGAGAAAAGAAAAGGGAAAGATGAATGGCGAAGATCAAGGCAGTAAGATCGACTACAGTTAATGAAATTTCTTGAGGTTGTGTAGGGAGAAAGAGGCGATTGTGCCGCATTATTTTAGGAAATTGCAGAATAAAAATACAGAACAAAAAAATAGATACTTAGGGTGTTTTCTTGTTGAAAGAACATTATATTCGAGTTTAGGAGGACGAAATGAATCTGAGGGAAAATTTTAGGACTCATCACCCACTGTTGGTGATGACCGATGCAAATAGAACATGAAAAAAATTATAAAGATATAAAATGATGTCGTTTTGATAAAAATTATATTTTTTTAAAATGATGTCGTTTTGGTATCGTGTGCCATGTCATAATACCGTTAACTATTTAACGGTAAAATGACAAAAAAAGTTCAATGTTTAAAGTTTAGTGAGCAAATTGAACGTTTTGAAAATTGAGTGGCCAAAATAGGTCTGAGAGCAAAGTTAAGTGATGATTTATGTAATTTACCCTATATATATATGGATAGGATCCAGTTACACAGTGTAAGAACTTTTAACTTTTACATGCTTTTTGGATCATTGGATGGGTGAACTGGATGGCTGAGATTAACAGTAGGATATGTGAAGATTATCACTTGAAAAAAAAGGTAAGAAGTTAATCTCAGCCATCCATTTCCCCCATCCAACGATGCATAAAACGTGTAAAACTATGAGTTTTACATTCAATATAAGTGAATCCTAACCCATATGTGTGTGCGCGCGAGCGTGTGTGCGTGTGATAGGATTAGAGGTGGCAATCGGGTCGTTCGGTTTGGGTTTAGGTCGTTTCAGGTCTATCTAGAATCGGTTCGGGTCGGTTTGGGTCTAATTCGGGTCTGTGATGAGTCGGATCCGGTCAAAATCGGATCGGTATTTTTCGGGTCAGATCAATATTAGATCGGTCGCTTTCGGTTCGAGTCAAAATCGGGTCGTTTGAGTTGCTTTCGGTTCGGGTCAAAATCGGGTCGTTTGAGTCGCTTTCGGTTCGGGTCAAAATCGGGTCGTTCGTGTCGGGTCAACATTTGAATTCTTGGGTCAATTCAGTTTGAGGTTTAGTATTTATGGTTTAGTTTAGAGTTATTGGTGTATGAGATTAATTCTGATTCAACTTGTTAATCTATGCATTTGAATTTGATTAAATATTTAAATCAAAGCTTCATGTAGCCATATCAAAATTTTGTGTATAATTATATTAAATCAAAGTTTATTATATGTAATAATAATAATAATAATAATAATAATAATAATAATAATAATAATAATAATAATTTCTGAAATGAATTAATTTATTAAACTTAGGATCTAATTGAGCTAACTAAAATCTAGAAGCATAAATCACAGACATAATTAAAATAATTCTAAAACTAAATGTGAAATTTCAATTAAATTAATCTAAATTAAAACTCAATTAAATTAAGAAAAAGAGAAAGAGAAAGACAATTGGTAAAAATAGAGAGGAAAAGGATAAAAAAATTGGAGGGAAATAAGCCACCAATTTTTTAAGCTAGATTGAAAAAAGAAGAAGAAAAAGACAATTGGTAAAAATAGAGAGAGAAAAGATAAAATTTTGGAGGGAAATAAGCCACCAATTTTTAAGCTAGAGATTAATTACTTTTTAGGTCATGTTACATTTTTAGTACTAATATTCAACTTTAACTTTTAGTTTAATTTAATTTAGTCATAAGTATCCCCACGATTTAGACTTCGGATATAGAAATCCCATCCTCGTAGTGATATTTAGTCTCTAAAAATTTACTTTTAGTCGAGATTAACTAATCTTTGTCGAACCCATTCGGGTTGGGGCGCGCTCGCACGTTGTGGTATGACGCGAATGTCCGGATCGGTCGGGTCCTTGCTTGGACCTACGGATATTTTACCCACTTCGAATTAATTTTTTTTCCTTACATATCTTTTTGAATATTCCAAATTTAATAGGATACTATTGACTTTCCATTGAATTCATATATTAAAAGGCAATAAAGCAATTCACAAAAAACATATCCGTTTAATAAGACATTTAATTGATTATTTCCGAATTAAATCAGATATAAAGTCAATGACCTTTAATTCGAAATATTTTATTTTCCATATTTTCTCCTCCACTCCCCTATATAAACCATGCATCTCCTCAGTTTCAACACACTAAAAAAATCGTTTTCCTTCTCTCGCTCTCTTTATCCCAGTGATAGGCTAAGTCAAGAGTTCAAGTTCGATATCTCTTTAGTTCGTGCTTCTATCGAAGATCTTGTTGTTGTTGTATCATGGGAGACGAACAACCAACCAAACTCAAGCACCGCGGAGTGGTCGAAATTTGTCTTAAGGAAACTGCTTTTCGCAGGCCTCAACACCTTCTCTACTCAACTTTAATTTGGTTTTGTATTTTCTACTGTTTTCAATTATTTGATTAAAGTTTTTATTTTTTTATCGTCTTGGATTGATTACTCTGTAACAATCTTAAGACAAATCTTCTTCTACCTTTCTTCTAATCCGAGGCGATATATTTGTGATAGAGATAGAAAATAAATTGGTTTCAAGATTCATCCTACCGTTTTAACGGATTTGCTAAAATCTAAAAGTTGGACAAATATGGTTACATAAATTGTCGGTAATAAACGAGAAATTTAGTTTCTATTTATTGGAATTTATTTTAATTCCTTTTTGTTTCTTTTGAACAGAAACAATGATTATTGGAGATTCTATCGATTCCACTGCTAAGGTCCTTGTACCTGCACAGACTTCGAAACAGCCGATACCGAATCTGAATGCAACGGCGGTGGCAATGAGCCACAATGAGAAGCCGTCGAAATTTTGTGGACATAATTTCAAGACATGGCAACAGAAGATGTTGTTCTATCTGACCATGTTGAATCTGACAAAGTGTTTAAAAGAAGATCTCCCAGTTGTCGCTGTAGGGGATGGAGAAGGAGAGGTGGATGATCTCACCGCCTTCAGTATCACAGAGGCTTGGAACAATGGTGATTTTCTATGTCGGAACTACATCCTCAACGGACTACAAGACTTGTTGTATCCGGTATATGATGTGTACAAAATAGCAAAACAGCTGTGGACAGCACTGGACAATAAGTACAAAGTAGAGGATGATGGGGCTAAAAAGTTTTTAGTAGCCAAATTCTTAAACTTTACTATGGTTGATTCAAAACCAGTAGTAAGTCAAGTTGAAGAATTACAACTAATCATTCATGGAATTCTTGCAGAAGGGATGCTTATTAGTGAATCCTTCCAAGTAGCTGCCATCACGGAAAAGCTGCCTCCAGGATGGAATGACTTCAAAAATTACATGAAGCACAAGAGGAAGGAAATGTCAGTGGAAGAACTGATTACTAGACTTCGAATTGAAGAGGACAACAGAGGTAATGCCAGAAAACTTACTTTCAAAGAGGCCAAGGCAAATGTTGTCGAAGTCAAGAAGGGATAGCAATCTCAACATCACCAAGCCAAGCCAAATCCGAGGCCTAATGGCGGAGTCTCCAAAAAGGAGAAATTCAAAGGGCTGTGCTTCAATTGTGGCAAGGTGGGGCACATGTCCTCTGAATGCAGACATCCAAAAAGAGCTAGAGCCTAGGAGGCCAATGCTGTGGAGGATGAAGATCTATGCGCGGTGATTTTTGAAGTCAAACTGGTTGACTCTAACCCAAGGGAATGATGGCTTGACACTGGAGCCACACGCCATATATGTTGTGACGAGAACTTCTCTGAGCTGATACCTTGCGACAATGGGGAAAAGCTCTACATGGGAAATGTTGCAACTTTCAAGATCAAAGGGAAGGGAACAGTGGTCTTGAAGATGACTTCTAGAAAGGAACTCAAGCTGCAGAATGTATTGTACGTGCCTGACATACGCAAACACCTTGTTTCTGGAACACTTTTAAGTGTTCACGGTTTTAAAATCGTTTTTGAATCCCATAAGTTAATTATGTCAAAAGGGGGGATGTTTGTGGGTAGAGGATATGTATTGAATGGAATGTGGAAACTCAATGTTATCTCTGTAAAATCCAAAATAATGAATAAGAATGCATCTTCTTCTTCTGTTTACATGCTTGAATCATTTAATTTATGGCATGGTAGACTTGGACATGTTAATTATGATACCTTACGTAGGTTAATTAACTTGGAACACATCCCTTCATTTCACATTAATTATAACCATAAATGTGAAACATGTGTAGAAGCAAAATTAACAAGGTCCATTTTAAACAATTGAAAGAAGTACATAACCACTTGATCTAATACATAGTGATGTTTGTGATTTGAAATTTGTTCAAACTAAAGGAGGAAATAAATATTTTATTACCTTCATCGATGATAGCACAAAGTATTGCTATGTATATTTGCTTAAAAGCAAAGGCGAAGCTATAAAGAAATTTATACTTTATAAGCAAGAAGTCGGAAACCAACTTAATAAAAAGATTAATGTGGTAAGAAGTGATCATGGTGGTGAATATGTTAATCCATTTGGTGAATATTGTTCACAACATGTAATTATTCATGAAGTAACACCACCGTATTCTCCCCAATCTAATAGAGTAGCCGAACAGAAAAATCAGACTCTAAAAGAAATGATGAATGCTTTGTTAGGAAGCTCTGGGTTACCACAGAACATGTGGGGGGAAGCGGTTCTTTCGGCTAATTACCTTTTGAATAAGGTTCCTCGAAAGGAAAATGATAAGACACCATATGAGTTGTGGAAAGGTCGAAAGCCTTCCTATAAACACTTGAAAATGTGGGGGCGTCTTGCCAAGGTAATGACTCCATTACCAAAACAAATGAAAATAGGTCCAAAAACCGTGGATTGTATTTTTATACATAGCAATGCTTATCGATTTCTTGTGTATGAATCAAAGAATTCTGAGATTCACAAGAACATGATAATGGAATCAAAGAATGCATCATTCTTTAAAAATACATTCCCTTATAAATCTAGGGAACTTGATCAAAGTTCAACAAAACAAACTTTGGATGCAATGATTCCAAGTGATCAACAAGAGGCTGAAAATGAAATAGAGCCAAGAAGGAGCAAACGAGCAAGGGTAGAAAAATCCTTTGGATATGATTTCTTAACCTTTATGCTGGAGGTTGAACCTCTAACGTATAGTGATGCTATAAGCTCCTCTGAAGGCACCTTATGGAAAGATGCCATTAAGAGCGAAATTGATTCCATCATGCAAAACCATACATGAGAATTAGTGGACCTTCCTCCTGGAATTAAACCACTAAATTCAAAATGGATTTTTAAAAGGAAAATAAAAGCAAATGGAACAATTGATAAGTAAAAGGCAAGGTTGGTAATCAAAGGATACCGACAAAAAGAAGGCCTTGATTACTTTGATACATTTTCCCCTGTATCAAGAATAACATCTATAAGGATGATACTCCCAATAACTGTAACGCCCCGGTTTTGGGCTTGGTAGTTTTGGGCGTTGACCGGTTTGGTCAAAGTGCTGGTCGAATCTAAAAAGGTGAAATTAGGAAAGCCTAGTTCGGGTTGCATTAAAAATATGGAAAAATGTTCTAAAATCATCTTTTAATATAATTAAGTGAACTGTGAAATCAATTTTACAAAATGAGTTTTGGAAGGGTGACATTTTGGCTAGTGACCAAAATGTAATTTTTGAAAGTTGAGTGACTGTTTTAGAAAGGGTTGAAACTTTGAATCTTTAAGGAGCTATTATTCCAAAAGGAGTTTTTCCAGATTTTTTCTAAGATATTTTAAGGTTTAATTCTGATTTTAAAACATAAGAAAAGAGGAGGGAAAATCATTTTGGCTATTTTGTAACTAACTTCCAATTTTCTTTTCTCTCATTTTCTCTCAACCCAAACACTTTCTCTCCAGAGAATTTTTTCTGATTTTGTCACCTAAATCTCTCCTTTCAACTCTCTTTTGATTCCTAATCATCATATCTACAAAACCTCACCATTTGCTACTTGATTCATCAAGGTTTTTGGTTCTAAAAAGAGGAGAAACTCAAGTTTGGAGGTAAGAACGTCCTTCTCCTCTAAACTATCAGTTCTTTACTGAAATTCCTAAGTTCTCAATCCTTAATTGATGTTTTATTAAAGGCTTTTAAGTTGTGAAGTGGATCTTGGCTTAAAATGCAAGATTTGGTGATTTTTGATGATTTTCGTTTGATATGTTAAATCTGTGATTTGAGATGTGTTTTTGATGTTATTTGAACACTAAGTTGATAAGGAATTGAGTTTTGATTAATGCAATCCCGGATAGGTTGAATTTCCTAAGTTTAGCTTGTGATTCTTGGTTGGTTTTGAGGTGATCTTGTGGATCTGATGTTGCTGGAGGTATAAGGATGCTGTTAGACTCTTTCTAGATGTTAAATGGTGTTAAAGGATGTTTGGTTTTGATGGTTTATGGCTGGGCTTTGTTGAGAAGTGGTTTGGATGCATTTTCGGTTGTGTTTGGTAGCCGAAAATGGAGTGTGGATGAGAGCAGCGAGTTTAGGTGCTTTCATTGAAGCTATTAATGCATGATGATGCATTAATCCTCTGCTTTGATGTGTTTAAAACAGGGGAGTCATCTTTGGATCTAAGTGGAGGAGATCCGGTAGCTTGATTCGTGCTTTGGCAAGAGGCGAGGTGGAATCGGTGAGTGAAATTGGGTTTTCGGCTTGAAACCAATGTCTTGGGAGCTTAGTTTAAGTCTAAACAACTTTGCTAAGCTCAAGTGTAAGTTTTCGGAAATACTCTCTAGTGGTGGCCATGATTTGATTGTTGTGCAATGTGGTTTATTGCATGTTTTAAATTCTGTTTTGAAAGCATGATTTAGCATGGTTATTGCTGATTTTGTAAGCCATATGTTGAAGGAAGCTCAAGGTAAGAGTTCCTTGTTTTGAGCATGGTTAAAATGTGGTTTGATGCTTATAAATGCATGATGAATATGGCTTGATTTAAATGCTTTAAAACAGTGGATTATTTGATGATAATGATGTATATTGGCAAGTGATGTTTTGAAAAGGTTAAGGTCACTAAGGTGGTTAAAAGTCCTTGAGTGAGCCTTGTGGTTTCTAAGAACTTCATGGTGGTTAAAAGTCCATGATGATTCTTGTTAAGGTCACTAAGGTGGTTAAAAGTCCTTGAGTGAGCCTTGTTACTTAAGAACATCAAGGTGGTCAAAAGTCCTTGGATGGTTCTTGTTAAGGACACAAAGGTGGTTAAAAGTCCTTGTGTGGTCCTTGCCATGGTGTTTAAAAGTCCATGGGCCAAGGTGTTTAAAAGTCCTTGGGGCCAAGGTGTTTAAAAATCCTTGGGAAGAGCACAAAGGTGGTTAAAAGTCCTTGTGTGGCTCTTGAAAATTATAAGATCACAATGGTGTTTAAAAGTCCATATGTGAATCTTATGTTGAATATGTTTTTAAAAAAAAGATGAAACTTATCACTTGTGGCCAATATGACATGTATTGATGTGGAAGCATGTAATGCTTGTTTAAATTGCTTTTGAGCATGAGTAAATGATGATTTGAAGCATGATTTATAAAGTGTTTTATAAATGCATTATTGAATGGTTTTAATGAGCATTCCTCACTAAGCTTTTGCTTACGCTCTCTTTCGTTTTCTAAACCAATAATGCAGATCATTAAGGAACCTAAGGGCAGCAAGGAAGGCAAGCAATCAAGTGGAAGTTGAGCTCAATGTATGGAAAGGTTTTTCTTGTACTTCTTTAGCTTTTGGGCATTTGGCAATGGGGGACCTATGAGTATGTTTTGGGAGATGTTTTGAACTCCCTAAGTATGTTAAATGTTGTTGAGATTGCTGGTTTTGTAATTGGCCATTATATGCTTGGTTTGGAAGTTTTATGCTTAAGTGGTTTGCTTGTGTAGGAAGCATGCTTTAGAATTGGGGCTTTTCATATATGTTGCTATTTTGATAAATGGTTGATACAAATATGTCCCTTGTATGTTGTTTAAGTTGCTGGTAAAGTTTGGTAGCATTTGGAGCATGATTGGCTGGTCAATTGCATGTTTAAGCAAGCAAATTTCTGCATTCTGTGCAGGGTGTTTCGGAACAGTGCCTACCGTTTCGGAACGGGTGCATTGAACCAACCCAGGCGTCCGAAACGGGGGACACCGTTCCGAAACGGAAAGGCCACTGCCAGCCCACGTTTCGGTACGCGTTGCGGAACGGCCCCGCGTTTCGAAACGGGCTTTCCCTGTTTCGGAACACGTGACCGTTGGGGGCTGGCATTGGTAGTTAAATGTTTTGGAATGATTGCATTTTAGTCCTGAATCTTGTTTGTGCAATTGTATGAGTTTGGGAAGTTCTTTTTAGCTGAAAACTTACAGAGATGCATGAAACCTGATTAATTTCAAGTTGGTAACTTTAATTTGGGTTAAGGCCTTATAATTTACAGAATTTACAATTTGGTCCCTAAAGTTGTAAATTGTTCAATTGGGTCTCTGTTTGATCTCTGATGTTTGTGATCTTTAAGTATGTTGTTTGAATGATCACAACTAGGGTTAATGTGCATCTAGACAAGAGTAAAAAGAAAAAAAAAGGGGTTGTTAATCAAGATTGACTTTCGGGTTGACTTTGGTTTTCCCCGTGTGACTTTCTTAATTCGGGTCAACCGTCTAGGTCGGGTTAAGGGGGTTACATTTGGTGGTATCAGAGCTGAGTTCTCGAGTATTTGGGAATGAATGTGTGCATGATTGAAGTATGTATGCCTTGTATGCTTGTTGATCGAAAGCATGTTTAGTGGCTTGTGATTTTGGTGTAATTGAGTTAAATGTTGTGATGTAGCATGTTGTGGGTACCCATTGCCAAATCAAAGCTAATGAAATGATGTTGATTTTGAATGAAATTGAGCTTGAATACTTGGATTGCTTACCTTGCTGGGCCTGATTTTGTTTTATTTGCATTGTGATTGCATGGTAAAAGTATGGCACCACGTAGAGAGTTGCGAGGTAATGTGCGAGCTACGGCTCCTAATGAGAATGAGAATGAGGAAAACACGGGTAGTGCTGTGTTACCTCCTCCTCCACCTGGTGGTGGTGCTGAGGGTGAAAGAGCTGAAGCTGCAGCTGGTGCTGAAGCTGCTGGACCTGAGGTTGGTCAGAGGCAAGCTATGCCTGACATGACGATGTTGGTACAAGCTATTGCTGGTGCTTTTAGAGCGGCAGTAGCTGGAGCTCAAGGAGCTGGGCATCAGGGAGATGCTGGTGTTAGACTACCTTTGGAGCGTTTGCGCAGTCTTGGTGGGACTGAGTTCAGGGGTATGTCTGCTGAGGGTTCTGAATCCTGGATGGAGAGTACCAAGAGGATCTTGGGGCAGATGAGTTGCACTGATGTGCAAAAGCTGGGTTGTGTTGTATCCTTGCTACAGGATGATGCATATACGTGGTGGACGACCACTATAGCTAGGATGGCTGAAGCTGACATAACTTGGACATTCTTTCAGAATGTGTTCAAGAGGAGGTATCTTGGTGTGAGATATCTTGATGAAAAGAAGCGTGAGTTCATGTCTCTCACCCAAGGGAGCATGACGGTGGCTGAGTATGAAGTGCAGTTTGTGCGACTCAGTCAGTATGCACCTGAGCTGGTACCTGATGAGCGGGCAAGGTGCGAGAGGTTCCGTTATGGCTTAGTGACGGATGTAAAAATGTATGTGCTGGCCACTGAGTATGATGATTTTGATGTGTTAGTGGGCCGAGCCAAGGATATTGAGATGAACTTGGGTTTATCTGCTAGAGGTGCTGGAGCAAGTTCTGGTAAGCGAGCTACTGAGTTTAGTTCCGGTGGTGGACGGAACAAGAGGGGACGTGATCAGAAGTATCAGTCCTCAGCTAAGAGAGGTGGTGGTGCACCTGCTAGAGGAGGCAATGCTAGAGCTGATCCGAGTGCTTGTTGGATCTGTGGTTCACGTGGTCACATGAAGCGTGATTGCCCTCGTGCTGTGAGGGAGGTGCAAGCTCCTGTTGCGGCAGCTGGTAATGGGTGCTGGAATTGTGGATCTGCGGATCATCTGAGGCGGGATTGTCCTATGTTGGCTGGTGGCCAAGTGCGTGCTCCTGTTGTTGCTGCACCGCAGAGAGGTCGTGGGCGCGACCGTGGTAATTTCCAGCGGAGAGAGGAAGGTGGTCGTGGAGTGGCCCATGTTGTGGCTATTCAGCCTGAATGTGGTGGTCAAGCGAGGGTGTATGCTCAGCGGGAAGGGAGGAATGACGCGGATGTGATTGCAGGTACCTTTACTTTGCAATCCTTGTCATTACTTTCCTTGATAGATTCTGGATCTACGCATTCATACATTTTGCGTGAGCATGCTGAATTGCTTGGTTTGCCTGTTGAGTCTTTGGATGTTGGTGTTCGTGTCACTAGTTCTTTTGGTGAGACTGTTGTGACTCGAAAGCTTTATAGAAGGTGTCCTTTGGTTGTTCAAGAACATGTTTTTCATGTTGATCTTATGGAGTTGCCCTTCTATGGTTTTGATGTGATCCTTGGTATGGATTGACTTGCTGAGCATCGTGCTGTTGTGGATTGTGAAAATAAGCGAGTTTCGCTGAAGCTTGCGGATGATTATGAGGTTGTTGTGGTTGGTGAGAATGTGAAGTTTCTTGCCAATGTGGTGTCTACCTTGGAGGCGAGCAGGATGCTGAGACAAGGCTGTGAAGCTTATCTAGCTTTTGTGATGAATCCTAGCTCTAAGGAGTTGAGGGTGCAAGATATTAGAGTTGTGAAGGAGTTTCCTGGAGTGTTTCCTGAGGAGTTGCCTGGTTTACCTCCTAATCGCAAGATGGAGTTTGGAATTGAGCTGTATGAGAATACAACTCCTGTGTCCATTACTCCCTATAGAATGGCACCTAAGGAGCTGAAGGAGCTGAAGACGCAGTTGCAAGAGTTGCTTGATCGTGGTTTCATTCGGCCGAGTGTGTCACCTTGGGGAGTGTTGCGTGTAAAATAGTCTATCGCAATGGTAGTGCAAGTGTACACGACGCAAGTAGTAAAGTGATACGAAGTATCGGATATCGTCTCCACAGGGATTGAGCTAATGACTTCACCTTGATTTACTGCACGAAGTAAGGGAAATAATTTAGAAGATTGTCACGAGAATAATATGATAAAAACGTAAATAAAAGGATTGGAATATCAAGATAGAGAGAATGGGCTGGTATTGAATTGCTCGGTAGCGCAAGTATTGAATTGCTTAGGATCTCCAGTTCTGTCGTCGCACCCGTCGCCGACAGCACCTGTCGCGACGTCTGTCCGTTGGCAGTCGCGGCAGCAGACACACCAACTCCGTACTTCAAGTTTGGCAAGAATCCCAGATCTGCCTTGCCCTATCCCTAGGCACAAGTCTGTCGATGATCACGTCTTTGATGATACCTCCCGGCGTGAATCGAAGGATGAACACCGATGTGTATGAATTCTTCTTTAGCCACTTAACCTCGCCTTATCCCTAAGCACGAGATGGTTCAACTATAGACTAGAGAACGCGCTTTTATCTCTTTCGTATACTTAACTCTCCCGATGCTAAGTAAATAGATAACCTCACAATGCTCTCCCGATGCTCTTGCAAGATATTAAAACCAAGATAAAAGAACTTGAAGTTTATTTTATTGAACTTGAAAAATCCTAAAACAAAGCAACCCTTGCAACTACTTTACAAAACAACCCGTGGCCCTAGGGGGAATTTAGAACATGTCAGTGACGGGTGGACGGCAGGGGTTTGGTTTCGGTTCTAGGGTAATCGGTTCCTCCTCTAGGTTAAATCTATGCCCTTATATAAGCTTTGGGCTCAAGTTATCTAAGGTAACAAGGATTACAACTTTAATTAAAAGTAAGATTCTAATAAAGACTAAATCTCTAAAGTCTCCTACTTTCCAGCCGCATCCCTATTTTGTGGGAATTCCTTTCCTTGAGCTTTGGCTTGACATATCTTTTGATCCGGGGCTCGGAAAAATATTTGGCTTTCACACGACAGACGAGCAGATTTTTCTCTATCTATCGAGGTCCACTTTACTTTTCCTCTTCATAAATCTGCTGTCACCTTGCTGTCGTGACAGGTCCATGACAGGTTCGTCTTCTTCAGCTTCTAGTCCAGTTCAGCTTTCCTGCTTATCTATCCTGCGCCTGCCTTCATTGTCAACCATGGCAACTATCTGCAAAATACACCATCTTTTAGTAGAATCCGTGCCTTTTATATAATTGTGATGTTTTATTGAAAACTAACCTAAATGCAATGCAATGATGCTTGAATGCAGCAGAAATATGGGTTAAAAAGGGTGTAAATAATAGAACTTTTACACACTCAACACACCCCCAAACTCAAGTTTTTGCTTGTCCTCAAGCAATCAAGACTTAAAAGAAAAATGAAAATTTTTGTGTTGGCCTTCAAACAGTGAACTGTCCCTTTACCTGTCGCTCATTCTCTATGGCAGCAACATCCTGTCGGAAAGATTAGGATCTGTCCGGAATCTCCCTATAGCTCTCGTGCAGTGTGTGCATGCTTGTGAACAGTTATATGCTAAGACTCTCTTAGTTTCACTAGAATATTCAACTCCTTAACTTCGAATTTTTATGCCGAAGTTTATTTTTTTTAGAAGGCACATTTTCATGCTTCTTTTTCTTCTATTTTTCAAGCTAAATTTTTCTAGAGCCAGTTTCGGGCACCTCTAGTTAGCTTCCTAGAGCCGGTTTCGGGCACCTCTAGGTTTTTGATTTTCTTTTGCTAAACTTCTTTCCTAGAGCCAGTGTTAGGCACCTCTAGGGGCTATTCAAGTTCTAAGCTTCCTATTCTAGTTTGGCTAAAAGAAATCTAAGCAATATAACAGTCACAAAAGTGTTTAAGTTTTCAGAACTATAGAAAGGCTCTAAACTTTCTCCTTAACCTGGCCTAAAGATGCTGCCACGACAGAGCCGTCATGACAGGTAAGTTAACTCCACAGTTTTAAGCCAACAATTTTAATTTTCTGATTTTTTTTAAAGATAAATTAAATAAATAATAAGACACAAATAATTAATAAAAGATGTACTAGGACTCCATTAGAATGGAGGGTTGCCACCCCCAAACTCGAGGGTTGCATTGCCCTCAATGCAAAATGACACAAAAATTAAAGAAAGACAAGAGAAATAAAAGTACATCACAAAAATATAAGGGCAGGCAACAATAAGAGGAGAAAAAGAAATAAAAACTTAAATTTTATTCGTTGTCCTCGCTGCTGCTGACGCAGATCTGATGGCGGCGTCTGCGTTGTGGAGGTGGCTGGGCAGGTTCCGGAGCAGGTTGATCAGCAGGTTCTTCCTCCGGTTGGGGGACAGGGTTGTCAGCAGGTTGAAGGGCAGGTGGCTCCACTAGTCTGATGTCGGAACTGCTGCTGCTGTCCCATGAGCTGCTGGTTATGATGGCTTTGGACAGCCTTCTTTTGTCTGCCACATGCTTAATGCGTTTGACTCGCGTGAAGTCGCTCTCCAGATTCCGCCGGACAAGAGGGCTGTCATCATCAGCAGCTCGCTTGGTTCCTCGAGGGGAGGTGTCTGTCGGTGGGCTGCCGGCTGCCGTCGGGGCAGGGGATGGTGTGGAAGTGGCAGATTGTGTATGGGGAGAAACAGGTGGTGTGGGAGTGGGGGAGGGGATATTGAAATAATGGGCGGGGAAGGTGGGGAAAATGACATCCGGAAAATTCAAAGTATTAGTGATGAAATTTACCGTTGCATTTGAGAAGTCACGGATGAAAGTCATCAAACCCATCTGGCGCTCCTCTACCCTCAGGATGGTAGCAAGGATGTGGTCGTTCTGATCTGCCGGAGCGGTGTTGGTGGCAGCTTCTGGGGCAGGTTCGGTGGCTGGTTCATCATCGGACTCAGCAGGAGGGGCGTTTGGATCGAAGGCGTTGAGGGGCGATACGACTATGATCTCCATGAGGCTGGAGATGTTGTTGTCTGTCCATCCGCTGCCCGTCTTGATTTTGTCTGAAGGCTCCTCCGATACGGCAGCGCAGCGGCAGAGGGCGGTGATAGTGAATGGCAGGCAGAGTCGTGAGTCCGAGCGGAAGGCACAATCAAGGATGCTGTCCCGCATGTACCTGCCCACATTGATGGGCCTGTCGTGCATAATAGAATGGATAAGGGCCAGCCGCTGTCGGTTGACTGTTGTATGGTGGGACGAAGGCAGGATACGCTTTTTGATAAAAGCATTCCATAGTTTTGCCTCAGGGAGTAGCTGCCCCCTATTGACAGAGTGGGGGGTTTTTCTTACTGTGCTCCATGTCGTACCAGCCTCTGTCAGCTCCCTCATGACAGCATCATGCCCGGCAGTGTCGAGGGTGTCCCAAAATTGTTGGTGAGCATCATCATTGGGGCCAAAGAAGAGGCCGAACACATGGTTGATGCTGCTAGCGCTGAAAGGAACTGTCACTCCACGGACGGTGACAGATGTCGCCGTCTTGCTTTTGATCGCCGCATAAAATTCCCGGACCAAAGTGTCATTAAGCTCTGCCGGCTGCTCGGCAAAGTCCTCCCAAAGTTGTGCTGTTATGGCCTTCATAATGAACGGCCGGAGTCCAAAAAGAGGTGCATCTCTGTTGTAAATGAAGCCACGCTCCTCCCATAGCTCCTTTTTGGTGAATGGCGATGCTACTGCTGAAGAAGAAGCGGCAGCAGTGTTTTGTCGGGTTTGTCTCGACGACATTTTGGTTGCAAGGGCTGAAAAAGAGAGAAAATAGATAAAACTAGAGGAGAATAACAAGAGAGAAAAATCAGAAGTGATGAAAAATGAAAATGGGAAGGGGTTTATATAGCTGTTGGGTATCTGCCCATTTAATGCCGCAACGGCAGGCGGGAATAACGGGGCGGCAGATTGAATGTAGTGTGTCTGACACGTCTGACAAGCATTTATTCGTCTGCTGTGCGTCTGCCGCACGCTTCTGCGTCTGCTGTGCGTCTGTTGACAGCCTGTCAAATCCGTCTGCGCCGGCAGCCGAAACGACAGGTTACCATAAATGGGCTTTATTGGGCTGGTGGATGAGCGGTGGGCTTGGGCCACTTCTTCTTTCTCACTTGACTCCTTTATTTCCTAAAAACTGAAATTATAAAAACAAAACATTATTCAAATAAAATAAATCTAATTCCTAATAAATAATATTAATAATAAAATAGAAGTAAAAAAATAAAAATTAGGTTAAATTAGGGATGCCTTGTGGGGCATCACCTAAAGTAACCACTTCCTGTATTCCTGGGGCTTCAGTCCCCTGATAGTGCTTGAGGCGTTGTCCATTGACTTTGAATTGGTGCCCGTCCTTTAATGATTGAATTGTGATGGCACCATGGGGAAAAACTTGAACCACTTGGAACGGGCCAGACCATCTAGATTTGAGCTTCCCTAGAAAGAGCTTCAATCTAGAATTAAACAACAACACAAGCTGCCCTGGGCAGAACTGTCGTGGCAGCAACTTCTTGTCGTGCCACTTCTTAGTCTTTTCCTTGTAAATTCTTGCATTGTCATAGGCCATTGTCCGTATTTCATCGATCTCATTTAAATCTAACAGCCTTTTCTGGCCTGCCTTGTCAAAGTCCATGTTTACTGCCTTGATTGCCCAATATGCCTTGTGCTCGATCTCGACAGGCAAGTGACAGGTTTTCCCATAAATCAAACGGTATGGAGACATGCCCAATGGAGTCTTGAAAGCTGTTCTGTATGCCCATAATGCATCATTCAGAAGCAAAGACCAATCTTTCCTAGTTGGTTTAACCATTTTTTCAAGAATGTTCTTCACTTCTCTATTGGATATCTCAGCCTGTCCATTGGTCTGTGGGTGGTATGCTGTCGCGATCCTAAGCTTGACACCATATTTTCTCAAGGCGGCAGCAATTACCCTGTTGTCAAAATGTCTCCCTTCATCACTGATAATCGCCCTAGGGATGCCGAATCTAGAAAAGATGTTTTTGTGCAAAAACTTTTGGACTGTTTTGGCATCATTCTTTTGAGTTGCGATTGCTTCTACCCACTTGGAGACATAATCCACTGCTAGGAGGATGTAAAGATTTCCACACGAAGATGGAAAAGGTCCCATAAAATCAATCCCCCAAACGTCGAAGATCTCGACTTCCAAAATATTTTGCAGTGGCATCTCGTTTCTCCTCGAGATGTTACCTGTCCGCTGGCACCTGTCACAGTTCTTGTAAAATTCCTGTGCGTCCTTATACAGTGTCGGCCAGTAGAACCCTGACTGCAGCACCTTGGCAGCAGTTTTATTGCCTCCTAAGTGTCCTCCATATTGTGAAGCATGACAGTGATGGAGAATGTCTTCTTGTTCTTCTTGTGGTATGCATCTCCTTATAACCTGATCTGCGCACATTTTGAAAAGAAGAGGTTCGTCCCAATAATAATGTTTAACATCATTTTGAAACCTCTTCCTGGCTTGATAAGTAAGATCAGAAGGTAATATTCCGCTAACTATAAAATTAACGAAATCAGCATACCAGGGAAGGTTAGAAGACTTACCTGCCGCCATGGCTATCGCGACAGCTATTGCGGCAGCAAAGAGCTGCTCATCTGGGAAGGTCTCAAGTATGTGTGTCTCATCAATGGGTAGACTCTGTCCCATCTCCAACCTCGACAAGTGGTCTGCCACCTGATTTTCTGTCCCCTTTTTGTCTTTGATCTCAAGGTCGAACTCTTGTAATAGCAAGATCCACCGTATCAATCTCGGCTTGGCATCCTTCTTTGCAAATAAGTACTTGAGGGCAGAATGGTCGGTGTGCACTATTACTTTCGTCCCAAGTATGTAAGAACGAAACTTGTCGATGGAGAATACCACAGCTAACAGCTCCTTTTTCTGTGGTGGTATAATTCACTTGAGCATCATTTAATGTTTTGCTGGCATAATATATGACATGAAACAGCCTGTCCTTGCGCTGCCCAAGTGCTGCCCCGACAGCATAGTCACTAGCGTCACACATAATCTCAAACGGTTGTGTCCAGTCTGGTGGCTGTACTATGGGGGCTGTCACTAGCTTTTCCTTCAGAACCTTGAATGCTTCAGTACATTCTTCATTAAAGTCAAAGGGTCGGTTCTGCTCTAAGAGATGACATAGGGGTCTCGTGATTTTTGAGAAATTGGCAATGAATCTCCTATAAAAACCAGCATGCCCTAGAAAACTTCTAATGCCCTTGACTGTTGTTGGCGGCGACAGCTTCTCTATGACTTCAATCTTTGCCCTGTCGACTTCTATCCCACGGCAGCTAATCTTATGGCCTAAAACTATCCCTTCATCTACCATAAAATGGCATTCTTCCCAATTAAGAACAAGATTAGCTTTTTCACATCTTTCAAGTACCTTTTGAAGGTTGCCGAGGCAGCTCTCAAAATCATCTCCAAAGACGGAAAAATCATCCATGAAGATCTCGAGGAAGTCCTCTACCATGTCGGAGAATATTGCCATCATGCACCTTTGGAAGGTGGCAGGTGCGTTACAGAGGCCGAACGGCATCCTCCTAAATGCGTATGTTCCGTAGGGGCATGTGAAAGTCGTTTTCTCTTGGTCCTCCGGTGCAATAGCAATTTGATTATATCCTGAATAACCATCAAGAAAACAATAGTAAGGTTTACCCGCTAATCTGTCAAGCATTTGATCAATAAAGGGTAACGGAAAGTGGTCCTTTCGGGTAGCTTTGTTAAGCTTCCGATAGTCCATACAAACCCTCCAACCGGTCACAGTCCTGGTTGGGATTAACTCGTTGTTTTCGTTGGTTATCACGGTCATGCCTCCTTTCTTGGGAACACATTGCACCGGGCTTACCCATTTGCTGTCGGAGATGGCGTAAATAATACCTGCATCTAACCATTTAATTATTTCTTTACGCACTACCTCCTTCATCGCAAGGTTTAACCGCCTTTGGGCATCAATAGTCGGCTTATGATCTTCCTCTAGGAGGATTTTGTGCATACAGATTGCCGGACTAATGCCCTGAATGTCTGCTATCGTCCATCCTATCGCCCTTTTATGCTGTCTCAGCATGTCGATCAGCTGTCGTTCCTGTTCCTGCGGCAGCTTAGCAGAGATGATTACGGGCAGTGTGTCATCACAACCAAGATAAGCATATTTAAGCTGCCCTGGCAGGGGCTTAAGTTCTAAGACAGGTGGTTCAACAGTAGAGGGCTTTTGGATTAAATGGTTATCCGAAGTGTAATTCAAGGGTTCGAATAACTTACCTGGACGATGGTCTAACCAGTTTACCTCCTCATGACCTTCAGTATCAGATGTATCGGATTCAGAGGAGTCGCTGTCGTCGGTGCTGTCGTCATCACTGTCGTCGTCTCTGTCATGACAGGCTTGTAGGTGGCTGTCGCAGCAGTGACCAAATTTTATATCTCGGCAGCCCGACCTGATGCAAGGTTGATCAAAGGTCACCTCAATGATGGCCTTGCATTCCTCGTCCACATCGGCATGTTTCATTGCTTGGAGAACATTCAACTTAATTTCTTGATCGTTCACGCGCATGGTGAGTTCTCCTTTCTCCACATCAATCAATGATCTTCCCGTGGCTAAGAAGGGTCGCCCTAGGATGACTGGTGCGTTCTCATCTGCCTCACAATCTAAAATAAGAAAGTCAGCAGGAAAAATAAGTTTATCCACTCTTACCAAAATATCTTCAATTTTTCCCTCGGGGTGAACGTAAGAGCGGTCGGCTAGCTGTAGGGTAACTGTCGTGGGCCGCGCCTTGCCAATACCTAGTTTCTGAAAAACAGATTTGGGCATTAGATTAACACTAGCACCAAGATCACAAAGTGCCTTACCCACAAATTTATCGCCGATTACGCAAGGTATGAGGAAGCTCCCCGGATCCTTCTTTTTCTGGGGTGGTTGCCGATGAAGAATACTCATGCAACCTTCTTGCATCCTTACCGTTTCAAATTCCCCAAGTTTAGATTTTTTAGACATGACATCCTTGAGAAATTTAGCATAACCGGGCATCTCCCTAACAGCATCTAACAACGGAATATTAATATGAACTTGTTTAAAAATATCATAAATCTTTTTAAGTTGAGATTCATGCTTAGCTTGCTGTATCCGTTGAGGGAAGGGTGGTGGGGGACGATAATCAGCAATGCGTCCTTCCCACTGCATATGAATCTGAGGACGATAATCTTCCTTTTTCTCCTCTGTCGCTTCTGCTGTCGTGACAGGCTCATCGGCAGCAGTCTGTTTGTCACCTGTCGGGGCAGCTTCCTCGGCAGGTTTATCCAAGGCAGGTTCCTTTTCTTTTTCAACTTCTTTTTCCGGCCCTGGTAGCTTTTTCCCACTCCTAGTAGTAATCGCCTTACATTGCTCATGTGGGGGTGGTCTAGCATTTTCAGTATTGCTAGGGAAACCTCCATTCTGCCTCGGTTTAATATGCTGCGACACCTGACCCATTTGTGTCTCTAGAGATTTCAAGGTGGCCTCATGGTTTGTCATTCTCATCTTAGTTTCATCCATAAAATTTTCCGTCTTTTTGACAAACTGATTAATATTATCCATATACGTGCCAGTCTGAGACATAAAGGTGGCCAGAGTCTGCTCCAATACACTACTCGTGGCAGGTGGTGGCTGCTGTTGTTGCTGAGACGGCAGGTTCTGCGGCAGGTTCTGCGGCTGCAGTTGCTGTCGCGTCAACAATCTAGGACCCCCTGATTCTGATTATATGCTTGCGGATTCAGGGCATTGTTAGGATTACTCCAGGAAAATTTGGGATCCTTCCTCCAATTAGGGTTGTAGTTGTTGGAATTGTAGTTCGGCTTGTAATTTCCAACATATTTTCCCTCTTCTATATTTATAGGGCACTCTTCACTACTATGATTTCCTTCACAAGTAGCACAAATTTCCTCGACAGCAAATCCTCGTAAGTCCTCTTCACTCAATAAGTGTTTCATTGCTTTAGTAAGGAATGCTACCTGAGATTTCATAGTGCTGTCGGCCTCATAGTCTTTGACAGCAAGTACCCGTTTACTCCCTCTTCTAGCTGTCGGAAACTGCTCCTCATTCTTGGCTAGATTTTTTAGAACTTGCAATGCCTCGTCTGGATCTTTATCCAATAATAGTCCATTTGCTGCAGAATCAATGCGAATGCGAGTTTGTAAGTTAGCAGCATTATAAAATTTAGTTACCTGATTCCAGACAGGGAATCCATGCATTGGGCAGTTCCGAAGTAGAGTAGTAAATCTGTCCCAGGCCTCGTGCATCGGCTCGTCATCTTCCTGTTGAAAAGTAGCAATTTCGTTACGTAATCGCTCAGATAAATGTGAAGGATTAAAACGAGATAAAAATTCACGAGTTAGATCTGCCCAAGTCATAATAGAACCCGGTGTAAGTTTATTCCACCAAGTTTTAGCTCTATCCCTCAATGAATGTGGAAATAACCGAAGCCTCAGTATCTCCGGACTAACTCCTGGTAGCCTAAACGAACCACAGATCTCCTGGAACGTTTTGAGATGCTCCCTAGCATCTTCTGTCGCAGAACCACTAAACTGCCCGGCGTTGTTGATCATACTAAACATGACAGGTTTAAGCTCGAAATTGTCAACATCAATATCCGGCAGCGTGGTCTCCAGCTCTACATGATCGTTCAGCATGTAGTCACGACATGACCGTCGTCCACCTGCCTCAGGCGGGTCGCCGACAGGCGGTATGTCTCCTCCAGCAGGCTGGTTACGGGCCATCTGCTCTAGCTGTTCTTCAAGGTATTCGTTCCTGTCTAAAAGGTGGCGAATCTGTTTCTTGAGATTGAATGATCGTTCGATTTCCGGATCTAACTTATACTCAGGATCTTCGCCTCTTTTCGATCTGCGCATAAACAAAAGAACCTCGTGAAAAGCAAGAGTTGAAAACACAAAAGAAAAAGTAAAGAAAAATAAAAACAAAAACGAAAATAAAAATAAAAATAAAAGCAAAAAGTGCAATAAAAGAAAGATGTAGTTATGTTGCCATTCCCCGGCAACGGCGCCAAAAACTTGTTGCGTGTAAAATAGTCTATCGCAATGGTAGTGCAAGTGTACACGACGCAAGTAGTAAAGTGATACGAAGTATCGGATATCGTCTCCACAGGGATTGAGCTAATGACTTCACCTTGATTTACTGCACGAAGTAAGGGAAATAATTTAGAAGATTGTCACGAGAATAATATGATAAAAACGTAAATAAAAGGATTGGAATATCAAGATAGAGAGAATGGGCTGGTATTGAATTGCTCGGTAGCGCAGGTATTGAATTGCTTAGGATCTCCAGTTCTGTCGTCGCACCCGTCGCCGACAGCACCTGTCGCGACGTCTGTCCGTTGGCAGTCGCGGCAGCAGACACACCAACTCCGTACTTCAAGTTTGGCAAGAATCCCAGATCTGCCTTGCCCTATCCCTAGGCACAAGTCTGTCGATGATCACGTCTTTGATGATACCTCCCGGCGTGAATCGAAGGATGAACACCGATGTGTATGAATTCTTCTTTAGCCACTTAACCTCGCCTTATCCCTAAGCACGAGATGGTTCAACTATAAACTAGAGAACGCGCTTTTATCTCTTTCGTATACTTAACTCTCCCGATGCTAAGTAAATAGATAACCTCACAATGCTCTCCCGATGCTCTTGCAAGATATTAAAACCAAGATAAAAGAACTTGAAGTTTATTTTATTGAACTTGAAAAATCCTAAAACAAAGCAACCCTTGCAACTACTTTACAAAACAACCCGTGGCCCTAGGGGGAATTTAGAACATGTCGGTGACGGGTGGACGGCAGGGGTTTGGTTTCGGTTCTAGGGTAATCGGTTCCTCCTCTAGGTTAAATCTATGCCCTTATATAAGCTTTGGGCTCAAGTTATCTAAGGTAACAAGGATTACAACTTTAATTAAAAGTAAGATTCTAATAAAGACTAAATCTCTAAAGTCTCCTACTTTCCAGCCGCATCCCTATTTTGTGGGAATTCCTTTCCTTGAGCTTTGGCTTGACATATCTTTTGATCCGGGGCTCGGAAAAATATTTGGCTTTCACACGACAGACGAGCAGATTTTTCTCTATCTATCGAGGTCCACTTTACTTTTCCTCTTCATAAATCTGCTGTCACCTTGCTGTCGTGACAGGTCCATAACAGGTTCGTCTTCTTCAGCTGCTAGTCCAGTTCAGCTTTCCTGCTTATCTATCCTGCGCCTGCCTTCATTGTCAACCATGGCAACTATCTGCAAAATACACCATCTTTTAGTAGAATCCGTGCCTTTTATATAATTGTGATGTTTTATTGAAAACTAACCTAAATGCAATGCAATGATGCTTGAATGCAGCAGAAATATGGGTTAAAAAGGGTGTAAATAATAGAACTTTTACACACTCAACAGGGAGCATCGGTCTTGTTTGTGAAGAAGAAAGATGGCACTATGAGAATGTACATTGATTACCGTCAGCTAAACAAGTTGACTATCAAGAATCGGTATCCTTTTCCGAGGATTGATGATCTCTTTGATCAATTTCGAGGAGCAGCTGTGTTCTCTAAGATTGACTTGAGATCAGGGTATTACCAGTTGAAGGTGAAGGATGTGGATGTGCCTAAGACAGCTTTCAGGACAAGGTATGGGCATTATGAGTTCCTTGTGATGCCGTTTGGTTTGACAAATGCTCCTGCTGCTTTCATGGACATGATGAATCGTGTGTTTCATGAATACCTGGACAAGTTCATTGTGGTGTTCATTGATGATATTCTCGTGTACTCGCGTACTGAGGAGGAGCATGAAGAGCATTTGAGGAGTGTGCTGCAAGCTTTGTTGGAGAATCAGCTTTATGCTAAGCTGAGCAAGTGTGAGTTCTGGCTTAAGGAGGTGGTGTTCCTTGGGCATGTGGTTTCTGCTGAGGGGATTCGTGTTGATCCTCAGAAGATTGAGGCGGTGATGAACTGGAAGGTTCCTAAGTCTGTTCATGAGGTCCGTAGTTTCCTTGGTTTGGCGGGATACTACCGGAGGTTTGTGGATGGTTTTTCCAAGATTGCTGCTCCTTTGACAAAGTTGTTGCAAAAGGATGTTAAGTATGAGTGGACAGAATCGAGAGAGCAGGCTTTTGAGAAGCTGAAGGCGGCTTTGATGCAAGCTCCTATCTTGGTTCAGCCTGAATCAGGGAAAGAGTTTGTGGTCTACAGTGATGCGTCCTATGTTGGGTTGGGATGTGTGCTGATGCAAGAGGGTAAGGTTGTGGCTTATGCATCGCGGCAGTTGAAAGTGCATGAGCGCAACTATCCTACGCATGATATTGAGTTGGCTGTAGTGGTCTTTGCTCTGAAGATCTGGAGACATTATTCGTATGGTGAGAAGTGTACTGTGTACACTGATCACAAGAGTTTGAGGTATCTGATGTCTCAGAAGGAGTTGAATCTTAGGCAGCGGCGTTGGTTGGAGTTGCTCAAGGATTATGATCTGACGATTGAGTACCATCCTGGAAAAGCTAATGTTGTTGCGGATGCCTTGAGTAGGAAAGTAGCTGTTGAGCTGAGGGCTATGTTTGCTAGCTTGAGTATATCGCGAGATGGTGGCCTTGTGGCTGAGTTGCAAGTGAAGCCGTCTATGGTTCAGTTGATCAAGGATAAGCAGTTGCTGGATGATTCCTTGGTGTCTCATGTTCAGGATATTGCGGAGGGTAGGCCTTCGGATTTCTGCTTTAATGATGATGGTGAGTTGTGTTTTGGGAGTCGAATAGTAGTGCCCAATGATGTGGAGTTGAGGCGTGCTATTCTGACTGAAGGTCATAGTAGTCCTTTTGCTATGCACCCTGGTAGTACTAAGATGTACCGTGATCTTCGTGATGAGTACTACTGGGTGGGTTTGAAAAAGGATGTTGCGGAGTTTGTGAGCAAGTGTTTGGTGTGTCAGCGAGTTAAGGCTGAGCATCAGGTTCCTTCAGGGTTGTTGCAACCGTTGAGAATCCCTGAATGGAAGTGGGAAAGGGTTACCATGGATTTTGTATCTGGTTTACCTTTGTCTTCGTCGAAGAAGAATTCGGTTTGGGTGATTGTGGATCGCCTGACGAAGTGTGCGCATTTCTTGCCTGTGCATACTACGTTTTCTTTGGATAAGCTGGCGGAGCTGTACATTGCTGAGATTGTGCGGCTGCATGGTGTGCCTAAGTCGATTGTGTCGGATAGGGATCCGAGGTTCACATCGCGTTTCTGGCAGTGTTTGCATCAAGCTCTGGGTACAAGGTTGAATTTCAGTACATCCTATCATCCTCAGTCGGATGGTCAGTCTGAGCGAGTTATCCAGATTTTGGAGGATATGTTGAGGTGCTGCGTGATTGAGTTCCAAGGTTCTTGGGAGAAGCACTTGCCTTTGGTAGAGTTTGCTTATAACAATAGTTATCAGGCGAGTATACAGATGGCACCTTATGAGGCTTTGTATGGGAGGAAGTGTAGGACTCCTCTTTGTTGGGCTGAAACTGGTCAAAAGTTGGTTTCGATACCGGCTTTGTTGAAAGGGACCACCGAGAAGGTGAAGCTCATTTGTGAGCGGTTGAAGGCAGCCTCTGATCGGTAAAAGTCTTACGCGGATTTGAAGCGTAAGGAGATAGAGTATGCGGTGGGTGACCGTGTGTTCTTGAAGGTTTCACCTTGGAAGAAGGTGATGAGGTTTGGCCGGAAGGGTAAGTTGAGCCCTAGGTACATTGGACCATACGAGGTGGTTGAGCGTGTGGGTCCTGTTGCGTATCGGTTGAGGCTACCTCAAGAGTTGGAGAAGATTCATGATGTGTTCCATGTTTCTATGCTCCGGAAGTATAGATCTGATCCTTCGCATGTGATGCCTGTGGAGGAAGTGGAATTGAATCCGGATTTGACCTATGATGAGGAACCGGTGAAGGTTCTGGATTCGGATAGTAAGGTTCTTCGTGGCAAGACCATTGAGTTGGTGAAGGTGCTGTGGAAGCATCGAGGTGTTGAGGAAGCCACGTGGGAGCGGAAGGAAGACATGCTGAAGCAGTTTCCTTATCTCTTTCCTTCAGGTAAATTTCGAGGACGAAATTTCTTAAGGGGGGGGAGAGTTGTAACGCCCCGGTTTTGGGCTTGGTAGTTTTGGGCGTTGACCGGTTTGGTCAAAGTGCTGGTCGAATCTAAAAAGGTGAAATTAGGAAAGCCTAGTTCGGGTTGCATTAAAAATATGGAAAATGTTCTAAAATCATCTTTTAATATAATTAAGTGAACTGTGAAATCAATTTTACAAAATGAGTTTTGGAAGGGTGACATTTTGGCTAGTGACCAAAATGTAATTTTTGAAAGTTGAGTGACTGTTTTAGAAAGGGTTGAAACTTTGAATCTTTAAGGAGCTATTATTCCAAAAGGAGTTTCTCCAGATTTTTTCTAAGATATTTTAAGGTTTAATTCTGATTTTAAAACATAAGAAAAGAGGAGGGAAAATCATTTTGGCTATTTTGTAACTAACTTCCAATTTTCTTTTCTCTCATTTTCTCTCAACCCAAACACTTTCTCTCCAGAGAATTTCTTCTGATTTTGTCACCTAAATCTCTCCTTTCAACTCTCTTTTGATTCCTAATCATCATATCTACAAAACCTCACCATTTGCTACTTGATTCATCAAGGTTTTTGGTTCTAAAAAGAGGAGAAACTCAAGTTTGGAGGTAAGAACGTCCTTCTCCTCTAAACTATCAGTTCTTTACTGAAATTCCTAAGTTCTCAATCCTTAATTGATGTTTTATTAAAGGCTTTTAAGTTGTGAAGTGGATCTTGGCTTAAAATGCAAGATTTGGTGATTTTTGATGATTTTCGTTTGATCTGTTAAATCTGTGATTTGAGATGTGTTTTTGATGTTATTTGAACACTAAGTTGATAAGGAATTGAGTTTTGATTAATGCAATCCCGGATAGGTTGAATTTCCTAAGTTTAGCTTGTGATTCTTGGTTGTTTTTGAGGTGATCTTGTGGATCTGATGTTCCTGGAGGTATAAGGATGTTGTTAGACTCTTTTTAGATGTTAAATGGTGTTAAAGGATGTTTGGTTTTGATGGTTTATGGCTGGGCTTTGTTGAGAAGTGGTTTGGATGCATTTTCGGTTGTGTTTGGTAGCCGAAAATGGAGTGTGGATGAGAGCAGCGAGTTTAGGTGCTTTCGTTGAAGCTATTAATGCATGATGATGCATTAATCCTCTGCTTTGATGTGTTTAAAACAGGGGAGTCATCTTTGGATCTAAGTGGAGGAGATCCGGTAGCTTGATTCGTGCTTTGGCAAGAGGCGAGGTGGAATCGGTGAGTGAAATTGGGTTTTCGGCTTGAAACCAATGTCTTGGGAGCTTAGTTTAAGTCTAAACAACTTTGCTAAGCTCAAGTGTAAGTTTTCGGAAATACTCTCTAGTGGTGGCCATGATTTGATTGTTGTGCAATGTGGTTTATTGCATGTTTTAAATTCTGTTTTGAAAGCATGATTTAGCATGGTTATTGCTGATTTTGTAAGCCATATGTTGAAGGAAGCTCAAGGTAAGCGTTCCTTGTTTTGAGCATGGTTAAAATGTGGTTTGATGCTTATAAATGCATGATGAATATGGCTTGATTTAAATGCTTTAAAACAGTGGATTATTTGATGATAATGATGTATATTGGCAAGTGATGTTTTGAAAAGGTTAAGGTTACTAAGGTGGTTAAAAGTCCTTGAGTGAGCCTTGTGGTTTCTAAGAACTTCATGGTGGTTAAAAGTCCATGATGATTCTTGTTAAGGTCACTAAGGTGGTTAAAAGTCCTTGAGTGAGCCTTGTTACTTAAGAACATCAAGGTGGTTAAAAGTCCTTGGATGGTTCTTGTTAAGGACACAAAGGTGGTTAAAAGTCCTTGTGTGGTCCTTGCCATGGTGTTTAAAAGTCCATGGGCCAAGGTGTTTAAAAGTCCTTGGGGCCAAGGTGTTTAAAAATCCTTGGGAAGAGCACAAAGGTGGTTAAAAGTCCTTGTGTGGCTCTTGGAAATTATAAGACCACAATGGTGTTTAAAAGTCCATATGTGAATCTTATGTTGAATATGTTTTTAAAAAAAAGATGAAACTTATCACTTGTGGCCAATATGACATGTATTGATGTGGAAGCATGTAATGCTTGTTTAAATTGCTTTTGAGCATGAGTAAATGATGATTTGAAGCATGATTTATAAAGTGTTTTATAAATGCATTATTGAATGGTTTTAATGAGCATTCCTCACTAAGCTTTTGCTTACGCTCTCTTTCGTTTTCTAAACCAATAATGCAGATCATTAAGGTACCTAAGGGCAGCAAGGAAGGCAAGCAATCAAGTGGAAGTTGAGCTCAATGTATGGACAGGTTTTTCTTGTACTTCTTTAGCTTTTGGGCATTTGGCAATGGGGGACCTATGAGTATGTTTTGGGAGATGTTTTGAACTCCCTAAGTATGTTAAATGTTGTTGAGATTGCTGGTTTTGTAATTGGCCATTATATGCTTGGTTTGGAAGTTTTATGCTTAAGTGGTTTGCTTGTGTAGGAAGCATGCTTTAGAATTGGGGCTTTTCATATATGTTGCTATTTTGATAAATGGTTGATACAAATATGTCCCTTGTATGTTGTTTAAGTTGCTGGTAAAGTTTGGTAGCATTTGGAGCATGATTGGCTGGTCAATTGCATGTTTAAGCAAGCAAATTTCTGCATTCTGTGCAGGGTGTTTCGGAACAGTGCCTACCGTTTCGGAACGGGTGCCTTGAACCAACCCAGGCGTCCGAAACGGGGGACACCGTTCCGAAACGGAAAGGCCACTGCCAGCCCACGTTTCGGTACGCGTTGCGGAACGGCCCCGCGTTTCGAAACGGGCTTTCCCTGTTTCGGAACACGTGACCGTTGGGGGCTGGCATTGGTAGTTAAATGTTTTGGAATGATTGCATTTTAGTCCTGAATCTTGTTTGTGCAATTGTATGAGTTTGGGAAGTCCTTTTTAGCTGAAAATTTACAGAGAAGCATGAAACCTGATTAATTTCAAGTTGGTAACTTTAATTTGGGTTAAGGCCTTATAATTTACAGAATTTACAATTTGGTCCCTAAAGTTGTAAATTGTTCAATTGGGTCCCTGTTTGATCTCTGATGTTTGTGATCTTTAAGTATGTTGTTTGAATGATCACAACTAGGGTTAATGTGCATCTAGACAAGAGTAAAAAGAAAAAAAGGGTCGTTAATCAAGGTTGACTTTGGTTTTCCCCGTGTGACTTTCTTAATTCGGGTCAACCGTCTAGGCCGGGTTAAGGGGGTTACAATAACTGCTCTGCGAAATATAGAAGTACATCAAATGAATGTTAAAACAACTTTCCTAAATTAAGATCTTGATAAAGAAATTTACATGGAACAACCTGAGGGTTATGTAGTTTCAAGTCAAGAAAGGAAAGTATGCAGATTGGTTAAGTCCTTGTATGGACTTAAACAAGCACCAAAACAATGGCATGAGAAATTCGATAATGTCATGATGACTAACGATTTCAAAATAAACGAGTGTGACAAATGTATATATGTCAAAACTATAGACATTGTATATGTCATCCTATGTTTATATGTTGATGACATACTTATTTTTGGAAGCAACAATGAAATGGTAAAACGTACCAAAAATATGTTAAATTCGAAATTTGACATGAAAGATATGAGACTGGCCAATACGATTCTGGGCATCCAAATCAAAAGGTCATCGAAAGGTCTCATATTAAGCCAGTCACACTATGTGGATAAGATTCTTGAGAATTTTTAATAAGGAGGATTCTGGCATAGCCTTTAGGGGTGTGCAAAAAAACCGAAAAACCGAAACCGAACCCAAAACCCGAAAAATCGAACTGAAATTTTAGTTAACCGAACCGAAAAATTCGGTTTCGGTTCCGGGTTTTTTTTAAATTACATAATACTAGTTCGGTTACGATTTTTAATTTTAAAAAAATTTGGGTAACCGAACCGACCGATTATACAATATTATATATTTATATTATACTATCATTCAATATATAAATTTATTTTCTCAAAAAGTAAAAGTAAAACCCTAGTATGTAGTTTTCCAATTTCTAACGCCTCTTTCTTTTCTTTTTACTTTTTTCCAATTCCAATTTCTAACGCCTCTTTCTCTTCTTCTTACTTTCTTCCAATTCTAGTTTCTATTTTCTAATCCTCTCTAACTCAGTCTCTCTATTTCTCAAGCCTAAATTCAATCAGAATCATCCATCAATTTATCAATCAAGTATCTTTAATTTTCAACAATCAACAGTACTATAGACGTGCAAAAGGTATTCTACTGGTATTTTCAAGTATCTTTAATTTTTACTTCAATTTATATTTTTTAATTGAAATTGTTTTTGTTTGATTTCAAATTTGGATTATATTATATTCGATTTTTGTAAATCAACTGCTACTTGAATTTTAGCCTGCATCTAAGTTTGGTATAAACAAAGATTTAATTTGCCTCGTAAGTCATAAACAAGTAGTTTGACACGCTTCTTAGAGATGCTAGAAATTAAAATTTCAAATAAATAATAAATTGGGGTCTTTTTATCTTTTATGTATATAGTTGTGTGTTGTACTGATTATGGTAGAATGAAGCTTTGTGAACAAATTGTAGTTTGTTGCAACTTGCAACTTTGGGCTTTTATTTTAAGGAGAGAAATATTCCCTTTGATTAAGTCTTGTAAGATTTTGTATACTTGTCAATTTGATGATAATTGTTAAAATTTTTACTTACTTTAATACTTGATTGTTCACATAATTTTTTTGTTATCTCATCTGTTTGCGTTAGTGCAATATTGAGAGAATTCTAATAGAATTTATAGACTGAAATTGGTAGCTACTTGTCCATAGATTAATGGTCACATGTTATAATTTGTAATGATTTATTAGATTTTCTGAAGTTCAAAATGTCTTATATATTTTGATTTTATTATCTAATTTATGTTTTGCTTTTTTTTTTCCAGATGTCTTTTATCCCTGAATATCAAAGTGTTTCAATAGAAACTGATGGCAGTGACAGTAATCCTGATTTTTCAGGCTCCAACCAGCCGCAAAATCAGACTCATTCAACAACAAATGAAACTCAATGCTCAATGCCTCCGCCCTCAAAAAGGCCAAAAAAGGAGTTGGCAACAAAAGAAGATCTTTGGTATGAGATCATTTTAATAAATCTGAATCTTTTGGTGAAAATATAGTTGTATGCTCGTACTGTGACAAATAAATTGCTTGTGCATCTTATAATGGAACTAGTTCTTTGTCTAATCATTTATTAAGGTGTAAAAAGTATCCACCTAATGTTGATAAGTCTAAAAAAATCTTATCTTTTCAGTCTGGTTGTGTGCGTCTTGATGGTACCGTACAACCCCCTAAACTTAAAAATTGGAAATCTGATCATGATGCTTGTAGAAAAGCATTAGCAAAAATGGTGATTGTTGATGAATTAGCTTTTAAATTTGTAGAACGTGAGGGTTTTCTTGAATTTTGTCAAGTAATGCAACTAAAGTTTACTATTCCTTCACGTTGGACTGTAACTAGGGACTGTTTTGGCATATATGGGGAGGAGAAGAATAAGCTGAAACACTTTTTTAAGTATACTAAGCCTAGAGTTTGCTTGACAACTGATACATGGACTTCTCGTCAAAACCTTAGTTACATGTGTTTGACTGCCCATTTCATTGATGAAAATTGGAACTTGCACAAAAAGATTTTAAAATTTTGTCCAATTTTTAGTCATTCTAGGGAAGCAATTGGAAAAGCTGTAGAGGAGTGTTTGCTTGATTGGGGAATTGAAAATGTATTTACAGTAACAGTAGATAATGCTAGTTCTAATGATGTGGGGATTGCTCATTTGAGGGAAAGACTTAATAGTTGGGATGGATGTGTTTTAAATGGTGAATTTTTACATATGAGATGTGCTTCTCATATATTAAATTTAATTGTTAAAGATGGTTTGAAAGAATGTGATCGTTATGTTTTCAAGATGTGTGCTGCTATTAGGTATGTGCGTTCTTCTCCAGCTAGATTACAAAGGTTTAAAGCTTGTGTGCAACAAGAGAAGATTGATAACAAGAGTCTTGTGTGTTTAGATGTGGAGACTAGGTGGAATTCTACATTTTTAATGCTAGAAAGTGCTTTAAAATTTCAAAAAGCTTTTAATTTGTTGTCTAAAAATGATGGTAGATATCGTGCTGAGTTAGCCAAGTATAATGGGGTGCCTACTGATGATGATTGTGACTGCATTCATAACTTAATTTATTTTCTAAAGATTTTTTATGAAGCTACAATAAGGCTGTCTGATTCACTTTATGTCACTGGAAATATGTATTTGCAAGAAATTTTTGGAATTGAAATTATGATATCTATGAAATGTGATAGTGCATCGGATCCTAAACTTAGAAAAATGGCATTAAGCATGAAAAAGAAGCAAGAGAAGTATTGGGGAAACATTAACAACATCAATTTGATGTTATTTATTGTTGTACTTCTTGATCCAAGACGTAAATAGAAATATGTTAATTGGGTGATTGAGAAATCATTTGCTGAAGATATTGCAACGGAATTACGTGATAAAATTAGTCATGCTTTATCTTCTATGTTTACTTCGTATGTTATTGTGTTTGATGCAAATGATAATGGGTTAGACTCTAGTGTTACTCCCATGGATTTAGAGGTGAATGTTAATGCTATTAATGATATGGATGATGTTCAAACTATGCTGGAGCATCAGTTTGAGAGAGAAATTGGTTATGGTGGTTTGGAAAAAAAGACAGAATTGGATAAGTATTTAGCTGAAAATTGTGAGAAAGTTTCTGGTAAAACTTTTGATATATTAGATTGGTGGAGAAAGCATGCTGCAAAGCTTCTCATTGTTTCTCGAATGGCTAAGGATGTGCTAGCTATGCCTATCTCTACAGTTGCATCTGAATCGGCATTTAGTACCGGTGGTCGAGTTCTGGACCCATTCGGGAGTTCATTGAGTCCTAGAACAGTGGAGGCATTAATTTGTGCTCAAGATTGGTTGAGGACTTCACATTCTCCACTTTTTGTAGAGGAGACACTTGAAGACCTTGAAAAGCTTGAATCAGGTAAAAGATTTTTCTTTACCTTTTTTTTCTTTATCTGTTTTCTTTCTATTATTCTTTTACTTAACTAACTAATATATATTTTTTATTTTTTAGATTTAGTAGATGCTGCAATCATCAAAGATATAGAGATTCTCAACATGTACAATGATTAAGCTTGTTGCTTGTTGTTATTTTCTTTAAGTATTTGATTTTAATTTTTAACGTGAGACATCAACTTTTATTTTTGTGTTGCTGCTTGTTGCAATAGTGATATTATACATTTAATTCTCTTTTGAATATTGTTAGGTTTGTAAGTTGTAATTGGATAATTTTTTTATTCTGTTATGGTTATATTTTTATGATGTTAACTAACAATGTTTATTTAATTATGGCTATGAACTTATAGTTTTTATTGGTGATGTTTGTGTATAAATTATGATATTATATATTTAATTCTCTCTCGAACATTTGGAGCAAGCACCTGCAAAGTGCAAACATTGCACACAATGTTGTTTTTAATAGTATGTAACTTTTTTAACATGTTTATATTTATGAACAAAATAAAAAAAATCATTACCCGAACCGAACCGAATATTTCGGGTAACCGGTTGAATGGTTACGGTTTAGGGTCGAAAATTTGGTGACTCGAACATACCGGTTAACCGAAATAATTTGCTAATGGTTAACCAAACCCGGTTTTGCACACCCCTAATAGCCTTAACTCCGTTAGACCCTTGTTCACATCTATCAAAGAATCATGGGGAAAGTATCCATCAAGTGGAATATGCAAGAGTCATAGGCAGCTTAATGTATCTCATGAGCTGCACTAGACCAGATATCGCTTTTACTGTGAGTAGTCTAAGCAGATTCACAAGCAATCCAGGGAAAGATCACTGGAAAGCAATTGTGAGAATACTGAGATATCTAAGATATACTCGGGACTACGGACTGCATTATTCCAGAGACCTCGTTGTCTTAGAAGGATACTCTGATGCCAGTTGAATATCTGATATTTAAGATACCAAAGGCATAAATGGATATGTATTCACTTTGGGGGAGGAGCCATGTCATGGAAATCCTCAAGACAAACTATTATAACCAGATCCACAATGGAATCTGAGTTTGTTGCTTTAGACAAATCTGGAGAAGAAGCAGAATGGCTTCATCAATTCCTTGAGGATATCCCTGAATGGTCGAGACATGTGCCCACAGTATGTATACACTGCGACAATCAAGCAACAATTGCTAGGGCACAAAGTTTCATGTATAACGGTAAGTCAAGGCATATGCACCATCGACATAACACTGTCAGGCAACTGATCTCAAATAGAGTTATCTCTATTGACTTTGTAAAATCAAAGGATAACATTGCGGATCCACTAACCAAAGGATTGAATCGAGATCAAGTTGAGAAAACATCTAAAGGAATGGGACTAAAGCCCATGAGAAGTAAAAGCACTATGTGAAGGAAAACCCTACCTAGTTGACTGGAGATCCCAAGATCTAGGTTCAAAGGGACAACCTAATTACATAGACTTGTGCGATCACTGTAGGGGATCTTTCCCTAAGTCCATTCCTATGATGTAAACAATGATAAAAGGTGGTACAGGTTAAGCAAAGCTTTTAATGACCATTGTATGCTTCGGTGGGACAAGTAACATAAGTCACCTATGTGAGAGTGAAGTGGGGCCGCTTCAAGGAGACTATTGGACATAGTTCTTTCAAATTCTTGCAGAACCAGGCGATGTCCACGACCACATAGGCATAACCATGAGAACTAATACTCTTGTTAGAGAGGTAGTTGTGTGAAGTATATCACCGTTTACACAAACAACTGAATAGTTCAAGGACATCACGCCTACTGGTTAGCTAGTAAAGTAAATATACTTTCACAAGGGAAGGTTCAAAGTAGGAAACCTACCTATCCTATGCAACTATCAATCGTAGATCATATCACCACATCGAGTCAAAATATTTTGATAGAATCATCAATTTCATTCATGTGGGGGATTGCTGGAAAAATGTGAGAAATTGGGAACTTTGAGCCATATTTTCTAGTGGTAAAGGTGGAGGTTCGAATGATGAATTTATTAATTACTATTCTACTCCATGAGATCTTTACAACGGTATCTCATATGCTCAAAACGGTTGAGAAATGAATGAGAAATTGATGCTCAAAGTGAGGATGTTGTGAATTGTGTAAAGGAAAATAAAACCCCCATATCCCACATGGGTGGGATAACAAGCTTGGGAATGGTTTAAATACACCAACCCACTTGGAAGTCTTTGAATGACTTGAATGAACACTATGCCTCGCGCGCAGGCACAGGGGGTGCAAATCGAAGCTCGTCGAACCCATTTGGGTTAGGGCGCTTTCGCACGTCGTGGGCAACGCAAATGTTCGGACCGGTCAGGTCCTTGCTTGGACCTGCGGATATTTTACCCACTTTGAATTAATTTTTTTTCCTTACATATCTTTTTGAATATTCTGAATTTAATAGGATACTATTAACTTTCAATTAAATTCAGATATTAAAAGGCAATATAGCAATTCACAGAAAACATATACGTTTAATAAGGCATTTAACTGATTATTTCTGAATTAAATCAGATATAAAGTCAATGGCCTTTAATTCGGAATATTGTATTTTTCATATTTTCCTCCTCCACTCCCCTATATAAACCATGCATCTCCTTAGTTTCAACACACTAAAAAAATCGTTTTCCTTCTCTCGCTCTCTTTATCCCGGTGATAGGCTAAGTCAAGAGTTCAAGTTCGAGATCTCTTTAGTTCGTGCTTCTATCGAAGATCTTCTTGATGTTGTATCATGGGAGACGAACGACCAACCGAACTCAAGCACCGCGGACTGGTCGAAACTTGTCTTAAGGAAACTGCTTATCGCAGGCCTCAACACCTTCTCTACTCAACTTTAATTTGGTTTTGTATTTTCTACTCTTTTCAATTATTTGATTAAAGTTTTTTATCGTCTTGGATTGATTACTTTGTAACACTATATTCATGCATAAATACGTCGTATGTGTTATGTGATGATACTTTTTAGGAATTATAGTTTTATGTGTATAGTTTAGAGCATAAGGATGAAATTTAGGGTTTATGAGTTTAGTGTTTAATTAAGCCCCTACAAATCTTTTTTAGGGGTCATATATACTATTTTTGTCCAATCTATTTTATAAAATTAGATTCTTATCCAAAATTGACACATATCATATTTATTTATAATTTTTATAATTATATTTTTGTAAATTTTAAAATTAACTCGACTCGAACTCAAACTTAATCAACACACAATATCACGTCACCCTATCTCTTCTAGATTGTACACACGTTTTATTTTTTTAGTAATTATACTTATACACGTTTAAAGTTTTAACTTTTAAGTAACCTATATATTAATTAAAAATAATAAAATACCCCCAAACCGATTACTTATATATTTTTAATATCTTTTAATATATATATATATATATATATATTAATTAAAACTAATTAATTATACTAATAACCGTTAATGCATGTGTTATTTGTGTCTACTCAATGTAATTGAGTTTCATAAGTAAGAATAGTTGAGTTTAGATATTTAACTTTATTTGCAGTTAAATGTCACTTTTGAATGAAATAAAGAGTTAAGACTTGTGCCTTATGTTAGTTGTGTTTTTCAAATTCTTTATCATTTTACCGAACATATATAGGTAAGAACTATAAAGTACGGGGATGCCGAAAATGCCTCGTTTCAAGTACCCGGTACGAGGACGTCTCGGGGATGTGCCACTGTGGTAGGGGACAACTGAAGGATTCTGGAAACGTTTCTCGCTAACTCGGGGACGTTTTGGGGACGCATGTGATAGTCACATACCGTCCCCAAGGATAACTTTTAAGTAACCTATATATTAATTAAAAATAATAAAATACCCCCAAACCGATTACCTATATATTTTTAATATCTTTTAATTAATATATATATATATTAATTAAAACTAATTAATTATACTAATAACCGTTGATGCATGCGTTATTTGTGTCTACTCAATGTAATTGAGTTTCATAAGTAAGAATGGTTGAGTTTAGATATTTAACTTTATTTGCAGTTAAATGTCACTTTTGAATGAAATAAAGAGTTAAGACTTGTGCCTTATGCTAGTTGTGTTTTTCAAACTCTTTATCATTTTACCGAACATATATAGGTAAGAACTATAAAGTACGGGGATGCCGAAAATGCCCCGTTTCAAGTACCCGGTACGGGGACGTCACGAGGACGTCTCGAGGGACGTGCCACTATGGCAAGGGACGACTTAAGGATTCCGGGGACGTTTTCCGCTAACCCGGGAACGTTTCGGGGACGCATGTGATAGTCACATGCCGTCCCTAGGGATAATTTTGAAATTTCTTATTAAAAAAATAAAAAATATAATTCTAATAAAATCTAAACATCTGAGATCTGCAGCGTTAACCATCGTTTCCCCTTTTTTTATTGTTGCGTCAAGCAATTGGAGAAGAAGACACCGTTAGATACCGGCGTCGGCGAGTTCCTGGTAGGTTTACGTTATAAATAATCATAAGTCACCGACGACTACTCTGTTTTCATTGTTTGTTTCTGCTTTGTTTTGAGAACTGAGAATTCTATAATCATTGCCTTATAGTTTACTTTGAAATTTTGATATGTTTCGTCGTTATGTGTGATTTAAGAGTTGTATGTAATTTGTGCTGCGTAATCTGTACAGTTTTCCTTTTTCTTACCAATAGAAACGATTTTACTGTAATTTTATATTATGTTATGTAAATTTTTGAGTGGTTTTTGCTTCCCCTGAATTTCTTTCTTTCAGCTTCTACTTTTTACAATGCGAGTGTTGTTTTCATTTTCTGGATTGTTTTTAATTAATTTTTGTGATAATTAACCAGATCACACCTTGCTGGAAAATATTATTTGTTTGTCTAAACTCTCCTCAATCTGAGAATTAGAATTTCAAATCTTGCTGGAAAATGCCTGTACTTGTAATGTATTGTCTAGGCTTTTCATATTAGTTTGCTACTGATATATATATATATATATATATATATATATGAATATATTTTATTATGATTAGTTTAAAAAAATAATTCATCAACCCTTTTCAATATGTAAGTTTAAAGGAAATTGGATTATATGTATATAACAGCAGGTTGTGGATTGAATTGATAAGTCGAACGTAAGTTTAAATAAATAATTATTTGTATTTTTGTCTTTTTTTGTTTTTGTATTTGTAGGTCTGAGACTTAAGTTTGCTAATCAATTCATTATTTAAGGTATATATTTCATCACTTGTAGATTGAATTGATAAGTCGAACGTAAGTTTCGTATTTAGGAAGTAATTTGGTTATTTGTAATTTCTTTTTATTTTGTTAATTTTAAGCCTTTTAGATTTTAGAGTTGGTGGGCTAATTTTGGTGACGAAACTTCATTGCTTCAGTCTTTAACTTTCAAAGCGTTTGGACAACCTACTTCTTCTTCTTGTTGTGAAAGAAATTAGAGTACTTATTCCTTTATTCACTCACTTATGAAGAATAAGTTAAATTCTAGTCGCGCCAAAAATTTAGTTTACATCCACTACAATCTTCGTCTTTTATCAAGAAATTCTACTCAATACGATGATAAAAAAATCAAGATGTGGGATGTTGGTGGAGATGCTTTTGATTCATTGAGAGATATTGGATATTTAGAGTTTGCCGAACTCTCGCTTGATGAGCCGGATTTAGAGAGTGAGTTAATCTCAGAAGATGTTTACAATGTTTGATTTATGTTATTTGATATTGTTCAAGACTTAATATTGTGGTTGGAATGTTTGAGATTTGACAATTTAATATTATGATTTGTTTATGAATTTTATTGTATTAGACTTAATATTATGGGTTGTTTATGAATTTTATTGTCTAGACTTAATATTGTGGTTTGAATCTTAAGGTTTAACATTTTAATATTGTGATTTGTTTATAAATTGTATTATTTTAGACTTAATATTGTAGTTTGAATCTTGAGATTTGACTTAATTTATTGTTTGAGTTTAAGATTTAACACTTTAATATTGTGATTTACTTATGAATTTAAATTTTTTAATTTTTTATGAAGTATGAATTTTATTTATAATTTTTTATATATATTTATAATTTTAAATTTTATAAGTCGTACCCTTACCGTTCTCGTACCTATAATTTTAGAAATTACCGATTTTCGTCCCCTTTTCCGTCCCCGTACCTGTATCAGTGCAACATAGGGTAAGAATGCTTGTAATCTACTAGGATCATGTTGATCAAATCATTTGAGTCATGTTTGTTTTTGTGTGTGTGGAACTGGTTTTTTCAATGCATGGACTAGTGATGCAATTAAAGGTTGCCCCTATGAATTGGTCTATTATGTATCCATTCCTTTTAATGCAATATTTTGACATTTTTTTTTTGTAAATATAGCAACCAAAAAATCACACTAACAATGATGATGTTAAAATTAAATATTGGGAGAGAAAATAATATATTAAAATTTTAAATTTAAAAATTAGTAGGGAAAAAAGTTTTATTTAATTAATATTTAAACGTAAAATGACATAAAATGTTATTATACCACAACTTTGACAAGAGCAACGGTCTCTTTCATGGTATAGTACAAAAAGATAATAAAACATACTTTATTTTATTATTTATTATATTGTTAAAAATAGATAATATTAAAAATAAATTATTCACATATTTTACATTAATTTTTGAGTTAAAATCGGGTCGATATTGGGTTCAGCTTTCGGTTCGGGCAACATTCGGTCCGAGTCAAATCGGTTCAACAAAAAATTTTGGGTCGGTTTCGGTTCGGTTTATTTCGGGTTTCGGGTCAACTTCTAATCATCATGTTCGGGTCAAAATTGGGTCTCGATTCGGGTAATTCGGTTCGAGTTTCGGGTCTCGGGTCAAGTTTGCCAGGTCTAGATAGGATGCAATTACACATTATAAAAGCTTTTAAATTTTACACGTTTTTTGGATCGTTGGATGAGTGAAACGAGTGGACAAAATTAATAATAAAAAATTTGAAGATTATCACTCGAAAAAAAAAGTAAGAAATCACTCTTATCCACCCGTTTTTCTCATCCAACGATCCAAAAATATATAAAAGTTAAAAGCTTTTACACTAATCCAGTTACATAGTGTAAAACTCATTTAGTTTTACACTAATCTATAGTCATTGGATGAGTGAAATGTGGATGAGATTAAAAGTTGAAAGTAAAAAAAAAATTTAAAATTTTATCTTGATTAATTCGAACCGACATACATCGTACTTCTTTCTTGAATATTGATAATGATATGTTGATAAACCATCTTATTACAAGTACGACGGTGGAATATTTTATATAACTGACAATTATTAGGTAATCTTATTAGGTTTATAAACAAATAATGAAAACTTAATTCACTCTTTTGGCATGTTCATCGTATCCAATTTTTAATCCGGAATCATACTCTTCCTACAACTTTTTAATTTTATAAAAACATAATGTATATCATAAATAGTTTTATTCTTTAAAAAATTAAAAAATACAAGTTCAATTGATTCGATTTGAATACAAATTATAGTAAATGCGGGCTTTGACGTATCCAATACGTCTTTGTACCGAGAATATATTTAGTTTGCATCATTGCAAACATTTCTTCTCCTTATTTATTTTTTCTTCTATTCCTGTACCGTTGTTTCTATCATTTTTTTCTTTTGACTTTCTTTTTTTTGATCAAATTCTTTTAACTTTCTTTTGATTTTCTTTTACACACATAATTCAACTATAAGTACATGAGTATGTGTGATATCATACTCACATGATTTTTTTGACTTTTCATTTTTTTTTACCTTTTTTAAAATTTATTTTATATTTGTCGTACCTTTGATGTAATCGTACCCTATAATTTTAAATATTGTTGTTTCCCATCCCCATCCCCATATATGCATCGTACTGGTATCGGTATCCGTGCAACCTAGTTCAAAACCTGACTTGAACTGGGATCAAGTATCATTTTCTAAATTAATAAGCTTAGAATTAAACTACACGAACTCAACTTGATTAAACTCATTTACCAGAGTTTGAGAACAGGAGCCTCCAGTTCAATCTCCATCCATTAAAACTTTTCACATGCAAGTTGACATCAAAACATTAGAAACATACATTAAAAAAGTTCGAATCTACTTATTAATTATTCGGATCAAATACTAAGATATTCTAATTTGACTCACTCAATAACTTAAGTTATTCGAACATAATAATTGAATTCAAGTTTCCTCAAAGCTTATAGTACAAGTAATTTAACCTTATATAAATTGACAAGTAAAGAGACTGTATTACAACTTGAATTACCATTCATCATGGTTTTACATATATTTGCAAGCTACTAAAGTGTGATGACTTGTGAGTAATGTCCAATATTTGCAGGCAGATTATCAATGGAAAATATTAGAATCAAAGATCAGGGATAGACACTATACCATCAATACCCTTGTCATCTTTTCTAGGTACTTTCTTCCTCTTCCTTTCGCATTGAGTTTCTTTCGCTTTAAGCTCGTCGTGGAAGGACCTCAAAGAGGCAGCTAAATGTTCATTTCTATGAGCTGAAAATCGAAGCGTATAGGTTTTATGTTTCTATAGATCTGAGCAGACCACAAAGAAGCAGCTGAATGTTCATTTCTATGAGCAGAAAATTGAAGAGAGTAGATTATATGTTTCAATGGATCTGAACAAATATGAACTGGCTGCTTCTAACCTGTCGATATGAAATGGACCTCAACAAGGCAGCTCAATGTTCATTTCTATGAGCTGAAAATCAATATATCTGAACAAATATGAATAGGCCAATTCTAAGTTCTAACCTATTGATATGAAATCGACCCCGGCGTTCATTTCTACGAGCTCAAATTGAAGTGAGCAAGTTTTATATTTCTATAAATCGGAGCAAATACGAATCTGCTATTGTAACACATCGATATGAAAGAGGCGTGATCTTTCTCTCAAAATAAATCACTACTTGGAAGATGAGCATGATTGTCACTAACTCAAAATAAAAGCACAAAAGAAGAAATAAATCAAAAACATTTCTGACATTAGTGACACACTCACCAGATACTATGACATCTGCCATGGTCACAGATTTACGACCTGCGTGGTGTGCAAATAGCTCCAGGTCCTTTGCCAACTGACCTGCAACTCAAACAGCCAAGCATTTCATAAATTAAAGCGAGCTTTTCCGTAACAATGTCAAACAACACAAAGGCTTATACGAGCAACTGCACTCTTCTTGCCTTCCACAGTTGAAAATGGTTATCGTTTGTAGTTATATTTACACCAGGTATACTTGAAATTGTATAATGATTATACCAACAGCCTTAATGCTCGAGTACTAACGGGCAGCAAGTCCCAGTGGTGTCCGATGGTGCTCGATATCATAAGCAATCTGAAGCTAATGGTGCCTGAGCACCAAGTGATATTTTCAGTTTCATGGCAAACATGATTGCGATGCGATACAACGAAAGCGTATCTAAGGCCCTTGCAATTGCAGAAATAACTCTCACATTACTAATAACTAGTTCATAAATGTTCTGAACATAATAGCCATAATAACCTACATTGTTGCGTATATTGCAAATTGACACAAAATCCAAATATTTTCTTCCTTTAGCTACTACACCATTAAGCCCCCCAAAATAACGATTAATAAATAATCAAATCTAGTGAATTCGAGTATCAAGAGGTTTTCGAATAAAAAAGAGAAAGTAGAAATGAAAGAAAAGAAAAGAAAAGAAAACCGATGCGCGAAAACAGAAAATAACGGAACGTTACGCATTTACCGATGTATTTGAAGGCCAAATCGGCGATGCAAGCTACTATCGGTTGAGAAATTTCCATACCGTTTCTTTTCGCTGCTTCAATTAGATGAAGATTTGAAAAATCAATTTAGTCCAATACGGAAATTTCGTAATATTATTATTTAAAAAAAGAAGAAGGAATTGAATTTGGGTGAAAAATGGACCTTCGTATTCGGCGATGGAGATGGCGGAGAGACGAAAGCGATCTCTCAAGAGATCAGAAACTGAATCGTCTTCTTCATCTTCTTCTTTCTCGAAATCGCTCCTATCTTCGTCGACTTCCATTTTCAAACCTATGATTCTAATTTCGCGGTCTTCACTTCACCGAATTAATTAACGGCCAGCCAAATCCAATTGGCCGTCCGATGAGAAACACGGAGAAATGCGCGGGAATTCGATCCCGCGGCACAGATTTGGGCCCTATTCATACTCCAATATCTTGAGCTCCATCATGGGCTGCTTTCTAATCCAGCTCTAGGCAGGTACCCACTACCCACTGCTAAAAACTTGTAAAAATGAAGTATATATTTTACCAGAGACGAAATATAAATATTTGAATGAGAGGAAAATTCATAAATAAACTAATTTTTAAAAAAATTATATATGAGGACAAAGGTGAAAAAAATTCTTGGGGGTGAAGGCAATTTCTCATAAAAATAAATAAATAAGTATGTAAAATATAGCAACTTTTTTATTCATGTTCTTAATTTTGGTCAAAATAAGTACCTCGGCGAAGCATGTGGCCTTTATTCTTAATATCTTTTTCACGTCAGAAAAAATCATTTATTATTAATTTAAGAAACATTAAAAATAATATTGGAAACTCAAAAACGAGAAGGAAGAAAAATCTTGTATGTGCATGGACAACACTGTCCATTTTTAATATGCTGTAACAGCTGCTGTTACCGCGCGCGTACGTGTCGAAGACACGTGTTACCCGAACCCTTACCCGAGCCCGAGCCGGTCGAATGGCGGCGGCGCGCGAGGACTTCCCTTGTTCTTTCCCACTCAACAAGGGAGGGGGGAAACATGGGTATAAATACCCTTCACAAACCATTTTCCCAACCAATGTGGGATATGGCCTTTGTAACACTATGAGCATTACCAACATTCCCCCACTAATGCGAAAGAATTCATTTGTATCTCAAACACAGACCTCCTCAGAAGAGCAATAGCGGAATTAGTTGCTTAAGCACTAGTGAACGTATCTTGAACTAGTACATAGTGATGATGAACGATCCTTCTCTTAGATAAGTGAAACTAGTCTTGAACTTTCTAAGATAGGGGTAAACTCATAACACACAACTAACTCCTTCATCCATCGAAGTTCTCGATGTGTAAGATATATATACACAAGTGTATATTTGGCCATCTTACCTCAGGATTCTAGTAAGTATATTAGAAAAACGGCCCAACGTTTTTCACAAAAGGTGGCTAATCCTTCTCACTTACATAGGTTATTTCATCAAGTTTATCTCGATATAAACCACCCTGAAATCGGGCTATTAAATAATTAAGAACCATTTGTAATGGCTCAACCTCTTATAGATATGGTGATTTCTTCAAGTTCATAATGAACCACCTAGTCTTGGGATAAGAAATTATTAAGAATAAATATTCAATCTCATTATCGGTGAATTCAAAATGTCCTTCTCAATAGGACCATTCAAACTTTGAATTCATTAAGAGTTTCTTGAAACTCAACCTTTTCTGGCGGTAAGTTCATCTTGTCCTTCTCAATAGGACAACACATTCAGACTTGTGTTATGAACTTATTAAGAATAAGTATTCAACCATGATTCGGTAAATTCATCAAGTCTTTCTCACAAAGACCACTCAAAACCTGGGCTATGAATTTATTAAGAGTAATAGTACTCAACTTGGGCATGTACATTATTCGTCATAGGGATAGGTAGTGAGAAATGTACACTATGAGTCTTTCCATGGTTTCGTTTGACCACATTGAACTTAGATAACTAAGTTGGGTATCCACCATGAATTCCTCAACCAATGGGATTTAAACCCATCTCCATCGATGAATCTATGACCAACTTCCGACTTAACCCTTTGGTAAGCAGATCTGCTAGGTTTCTTTCCGACTTCACATACTCTAAAGAGAGTACTCCATTCCTTATTAAGTGTCTAACAGATTCATGTCTTATGCGAATGTGCCTCTTTTTACCATTATAAACTTGACTCTTGGCAACACAAATCGCAGCTTGTGAATCACACAACAAGGAAACAGGAGGAGTCAGACTTCCCTACAACGGAATATCGGCTAACAAACTCCTTAGTCACTCAGCTTCTTGCCCAGCTAAGTCAAGAGCTATAAACTCAGACTCCATAGTAGAGCGAGCAATGCAAGTCTATTTTGAAGACTTCCAAGAAATTGCTGCTCCTCCCAAAGTAAAAACATACCCACTCGTAGAGCTTACTTCATCACTATTAGAGACCCAGTTGGCGTCGCAATATCCTTCTAAAGTAGCAGGAAAGCCAACAAACTCAAGTCTCCAGTCCATCGTACTCTTAAGGTACTTAAGTAAGCGTCTAAGAGCAACCCAATGCTCACCACTAGGGTTGTGAGTATATCTACTAAGTCTGCTTACAACATAAGCAATATCTGGCCGAGTATAGTTCATTAAGAACATTAGAATACCAATTATTTTGGCATATTCCGTTTGAGAAACGCTACTTCCTTTATTCTTAAAGAGATGTATGCTAGAGTCATAAGGAGTTCGAACAGGGATGACATCATAACTGTCAAATTTCTTTAACACATTCTCTATATATTGTGTCTGACTTAAAAAAAATCCCTTTTCAGTTTTGGTTACTTTGACTCCTAAGATTACATCGACTTCTCCCAAGTCAGTCATCTCAAACTTAGTGGACAAGAAACTCTTTGTTTTGTTAATGAACTCAATGTTGGTACTGAAAATCAACATGTCGTCAACATACAGGCTTATGATGACACAATCAGTACCAAACATCCTCGAATACACGCATGCATCCGAACCATTCACAATAAAACCAAAACTAAGAATAGTTTTATGAAATTTCTCATACCACTGTTTAGGAGCTTGCTTCAGGCCATAAAGTGATGTTTTAAGTCTACAAACTTTGCCTCCATACCAGGCGCCTCGAAGCCAAGAGGTTGCTCCATATAGATCTCCTCATCTAGATCCCCATTCAAAAATGCAGTCTTTACATCCATTTGATGTACTTGCAACTTGTGAATGGAGGTTAGTGCAAACAATGCACGAATCGTTGAGATTTTAGTGACGGGAGAATAAGTATCAAAGAAGTCTTGACCAAATCTTTGAGTGAACCCTTTGACTACTAGCCTTTCCTTATACCTTTGGATAGAACCATCTGGTCTAAGTTTCTTTCGAAAGACCCATTTACTGCTGATGATTTTAAATCCTCTAGGCAAGTCAACTAATTCCCAAGTATGATTAGACATTATTGATTCTAGTTCATCTTTTATAGCGCTTTTCCAGAAACTAGCATCAATAGATCGTATAGCTTCTTCGTAAGTTTTAGGATCCTCGTCTAACAAATAAGCTTGAGCTATAGGATCAGAAAGGGTGTCTAAATCTTTTATCTAAGAAATAAAGGAAGTTATGAAGTCTGGTCCAAAAGAGGTTTCAACTCTTTGTCTCTTACTTCTTCTAGGCTCAAATTCAATCTCTTGAGAAGACCTAGCAGGCACACTAGAAGAAGTGGATGGCAAGTTTTCTATTTGTGTTTCAACACTTAATCTAGGTTTCTTGAGAGGAAAGATACCTTCAAAGAAAACAACATCCCTATATTCACAAATAGAAGAATCTTGTAAAGTCATGAATCTATATACAACACTGTTAGAAGCATAGCCTATAAACACTGCATCAACGGTCTTAGGTCCAATGGTGGACTTCTTAAAGTCTGGCAACCCCACTTTGGCTAGACTCCCCCACACTTTCATGTATTGTAAATTTGGGGCATACCTTTTCCATAATTTGTATGGGGTAGAATTAATTTTCTTATGAGGTACTCGGTTTAAAATGTGATTAGCCGATAGAATGGCTTCCCCCCCACATGTTTTCGTACAACCCAGAACTTATCAACAATGAGTTCATCATCTCTTTTAAAGTTCTGTTTTCCCTCTCGGCTATATTGTTCTGTTGAAGAAAATAAGGAGCTGAAGTTTCATGTTTTATGTCATTCGTCTCACAAACCTCTTTTAGAAAATTAGATCCATATTCACCATCTCTATCAGACCTAACACGTTTTATTCTCCTATCTAACTGATTTTCAACTTCTGCCTTATAAATAAGAAAGAAGTTTTCAGATTCATCTTTAGTTCTTAGGAGATAAACTTTTGTATATCTAGAGAAGTCATCTACAAAAGTTATGTAGTAGTGTTTTCCTCCTTACTTTCAGTGTTTCTAAAGTCTGCTAGATCAATATGTATACGTTCTAACAGTTCAGTCTTTCTTTTAGAAACAGTTTTAAAGGTAGGTTTAACATGCTTAGCTTCTACACAAACTTCACATTTATTATAGTTTGTTATGTCTAGTTTAGGCAGAATATTCATATTCATCGTTTTCTTTAAGGATTGAATATTTACGTGTCCTAATCTAGCATGCCACATATCAACAGACTCAACAATATAAGCAGAAGTGGTAGCTTTATTCTCATTAAATTGAGTTTCTATGACAAATAAACCTTCACTTAAAAAACCTTTCCCGACATAATCACCATTACGGGAAAGTACAAGTTTATCTGCCTCAAAAACTAACTTAATGCCTGCCTTATTTAAGAGGCCACCACTGATCAGGTTTCTACGCAGGGCAGGCACATATATGATATTGTTAAGGGCCAAAGTTTTACCGGAAGTCAGCTTGAGTAAAACCTTGCATTTGCCCATCACTTAAGAGCTGCTGGAGTTTTCCATGTACACACGTTCACCATTTTTCACGTCCTCGAACTCGGTGAAGAACTCCTTCCTTGCGTAGAAATGTCGAGAAGCTCTAGTGTCCACGACCCACTTGATGTTCTTCTCTACAAGGTTGACCTCTGAAACCACTGCAGCAATGGCATCATCATCCATGTCCTCCGCCACATGCATGCGTGGTCTAGTCTCGTTCTGGCGGTCCAAACGGTGCTGACATTGGTACGCCTTGTGAGCAGCTTGACCGCACACGTATCACTTCATGGTTTTCGCGTCTGACTTGGCCTTGACTGGTTTCTTGAAGTTGGTAGTCTTCTGTAGTTTGGGCTTTTTGCTCTGAGGCCTTTCTTAAAGGGATTTTTGGACCCTGAAGCACCACTAGACTCAACTAAATTAGATTTAAAAGATAAGTGACTAAAGTTGTTAGTAATCTTATCTTTCAAACGGTTGGCCTCTTCGATTTTCATGTGACCGATCAGCTTCTGAAGTGGTATGTCCCTTTTCTTGTGCTTGAGGGAGTTGCGATAATCGGACCAGGACTTTGGCAACTTCTCGATCAGGACATTTGCTTGCAGAACCTCACACATCTGCATGTCTTCCGCGATGATGTCCGAGACAAGATTCTTGTAGTCATGGACCTGGTCCATGATGGGATTGTTATTGGTCATCTGGAATTTCAACCACTCGCCCACGACGTACTTTTTGATCCCCGTGTCATCAGTGCCATACTTTGTATCCAAAGAATCCCATATCACCTTTGCACTCCTCTCCTTAAGGTACATGTCAAATAATTTGTTGGACATGTGACTTAGGAGATGACCACAAACCGTCTTATTGTCCTTCTCATACTTGGCAAAGGTGACAGCAGCAAGAGCATCAGCAACATCATCATTCTGCCCTTGGTTATCGGCAGGGACAACAACAGTAGGGGCAGCCACGGATGGTGGTTCGGTGAGCAGCACATAGTCAAGGTCCAATTGCTCAAAGAAAATTAGGATGCGTTGGGACCACCTTCGATAATTGCTACCATCCAACGCATCAAGCTTGGAGAGGTTTGGAATGAGCTTACTAAGTAGTGCGGATGAGGAAGCCATATTGCAGAATCGAAGATAGTTTTGTTTCTAAATTGTTGGTGAAAATGCTACAAAACTGGCTGATTAGCACTAACTGGAAATTAATAAAAACATAGATGAAAAAGGATGAACCGTGTCGTGGTATGTTGGCCACTGCCTTAGAAACAAAACCGCCCGAACAGTGTAGTCGCTTCACAGGTAGAATGTCCCCCGAGGTGAACACAGACGCTCCAAGAATCGTACACTCGACTCCGGAGTGAACAACGGCGGTGCTGCTCAGACAATGGAGGAAAGCAGAGATAATGTGAGAGTGTTTGTTGTGTGTTTGATGTATAAAATGTTGCATCAAGGACCTCTATTTATAGGCTTGTTTGCATGGACATAAGTGTTATTACACTGTCCAATTTTAATACAGAATTAAATCTGTATAACAAAAATATAAATATGCTGTAACAGCTACAGTAACAGCCTCCATAACAACACATTAATCATGCAATAAACAGCTGTTGTTACCACTTGAATCTGACTGAAAAAACAGTCTAAATTCATCACTGGAAGAAACTGTTTATATTTGAATAAATTCAAATAAACTGCACTGAAGAAAAAATTCTTTCAGATAATCTTTTGTTCTTAAGAAAATTCTGTAACCCCCTTAGCCCGGCCTAGATGGTTGACCCGAACTACGAAGATTACACGGGGAAAACCAAAGTCAACCTGAAAGTCAACCTTGATTCACAACCTTTTTTTCTTTTTAATCTTGTCTAGACGCACGTTAACCCTAAGTGAGTACTCATAAAACATATTTGAGAAAGGCACAGCGATCAGATAACAAACAGTGACTCAATTGCACTTATTATAAGTTTAGGGACCAAAATGTAATTTCATCTTAATTGGACATCTCAAACTCAAGCAATTGCAACTTCAACATTTGGGACTAAAATGTAAAGCTTGCAAACTTCAGCACCATTCAAATCAGTGCCCAATGGTCACCTGTTTCGAAACACCCACTTGCTGTATCGAAACGCAGGATCGGAACGACGTTGACCGTTTCGATACGCGGGTTGGTTCCGAGACCAGTTCCGAAACATGGCATTCCAGTAGCCAAATCGTTTCGAAACATCCCCTAGCGTTCCGAAACACGAAGGCCATTTCAGGCCCCCGTTTCGAAACACTAGAGGGTGTTTCGATACGGTTTGCCCAAAAACTGCAACTAATGCTGGTTTTTCATGCATAAACTCATTCAAACACATTCAAATGACTTCCCAAGCATATCTACAAGTCATCAAACATATAAGGAACATATTTAGGACTCCTAAATACCTTCATATCTACAAACATTAAAACTCACAAGTCTAGAGGCATGCTTCCTAATATCAAAACCAAAAAGGAAAATCAAACCTCCAAACAAGCAATTAAGGCCATTTACAATTCAAAACGACCAAGGCAAACATGCCACAACCTCAGGGAGTTTAACACATCTCCCAAAACAAATCTTAGTTTCCCATTGCCAAATTATCAAAACTAATAGTGTATGAAAACTTCACCATACGTGAGCTTGGATTTCCTTGGATGGACTTAGCTTCCTTGATGCCCTTAGACACCTCAATTATCTGCATTACTGGTAAAAGAGAGCGTAAGCACAAATGCTTAGTGAGGCATGCTCTAAAGAAAACCAACACAATAATGCATTTTTTTTAAGAAAACACTTCCAACAAGCTTTTAAACCACATGCTCATCTATTTCTCATGCTTGGAAAACTTCAAAGCAAACTCATTGAAATCACATGTACCTTCATTCTATCTCATGCATTAAAACTAATGCAAAACTCATGGCAAAGCCATTCACATGCTTGTATTATCAAAGCATTTCTAAACAAGTACATATGCATATCTCTTAGCATAAATCATTTAATCAAAGGTACATGTATAACAAAATCATTTCATCAATTATATTGGCATTTAGCATCTCATCAATACTCGGATATGCGGACACATTTCTACACTAGACTCTTCCGGTGGAATCTCACATCACCGTACTCACTTGTCTAGCAACAACTTCCGGTGGAATCTCTCATCACCGTACTCACATGGCGGAATCTCTCATCGCCACAAAGCTTGGGTATTTCACCAAGTCCTACCCGATGGAATGCCCATCATCGGAAAATCTCCCTTTGGCTTAACCAAAGAGCACGTACGAATTTTTAGTTTATAGTGCACTCTCATCCTATTGATCGATCAATTATATCCGGTAAGTTTCTCAACATCTATGCCAATATAATGTGTTATAATATCATCTCACCTACTGTTTTTCATGCAATAAAACTCAAAGGTTTTCTCACCACATTTCAAAACATAAATCATACTTTGCTTTAAACCAAAAGCTCAAATCTATTATATGCAACATGCCATCTCATGACATCTCTACAAACATAATATCATGCTCCAAATCATGCATAAAAACAATAGGAATTTAACAATCTCAAACCATGAGCATGTAAAAGCATTTTAGGGGCAAACACCACTTTAGAGAGACTAAATCAAGCCATACATACTTCTGGATTTAGGAAGGTGTTTCAAACCTCTCCTAAATCCCCAAACCTTGTATTTTTGTCCTCATGGACTTCAAACCAAATCCCACTCACCAAATTCGTTTCGCTTGCTAGTCGAAATGCCAATTAAGCTTCCGGATCAACTCCAAAAGTGTCCGAATATGTCTCCCCTATTTTAGACACATGAAAGCAGAGGATTAATGCATCATCATGAATCGAAATCTCCAACCAACACTCCTAAACTCGCCGCTCTACATAAAACCAACATTTCGACTACCAAATACAACCGAAATCACCTCCAAACTCCTCCAAAACTTAACCCAGCCAAGATCCATCACTTCTAATCATTTCTAAACATCAATTAACCTCTAAAACAAACCTAAACTCGTCCTTATACCTCCAGCTATAACAGAACACCAAAAACACCTCAAAAACCACCATTTTCATAAGCAAAAACTTAGGAAACACAACCTATTCGGGATTGGATTGATAAAACCTCATTTCTAACATCATTTAACATCCAAAATACATTAAAGAACTATCTCAAAACAGAGCCCAATCAACCACAACGAAAATCTTCAAGATCTCTTCCAAAATCTTGAGTTTTAAGCCAAAATCATGTTTCTAACATTAAAACCATTTATAAAACTTTAATAAAGGATTGACAACTTGAGAATTTCAGTAAAGAACTGAGTATTTAGAGGAGAAGAACAATCTTACCTCTAAATGATGATTTCTCCTTGATTTGGGCAAAATTCCATGAAAATGCAATATGGAAATCAATAGGATTTGTTGCAAGATTGATTAGAAACCAATAGATGATGAAAATCTCATCAATTGAAGTGAAATTCAATGTGAATGTTGCTGGAGAAAAGGCGGCCGTCGGCAGCCTTTTATGATGACCCCGATGGCCAGCCGCTAGGGTGAGTGGACGTGGTAGTGAAACCAACGTTGGAACGGCAATGAGCCGTTGCTGTGATGGAGGAACAGCCTGCGGAGAAGTAGATTGGTGCGACGGACTCAGCATCTGTACCCAATGGTTGGGCAGTTGCGACTTGAGGGGTGGAATCGGTGGCGATGGATATACAGGAGGAGGCCGTGAATGGTCTTAGGAGTTCGTATGCGGCCACAGTGGTGGGAGCAGCAGCCAGCGGACAGGCTATGGCAAGTGGTCCCGATGAAGGGATAGAGGTTCTGGATACGGATTTTATGATCGATCGGAGTGGAGTTTTTCCTAAAATTACCTTCTCTGAACGTGTTCATTCTAGAATTGATGACAGTATGCAACGTACCATTATTGTCCGTCCTCTTGGCCGTGCGATTGGTTTCAAGACGCTGGTTAATCGCGTGCATGTCTTGTGGAAAACGGAGAAGAACTTCCAGGTTATATATTTGGCTAACAACTACTTCTTAGTAAAGTTTGAATCTGATGACGATTATACTAAGGTGTTGACGGGTGGACCCTGGACTCTGTTTGGTTGTTATCTAACAGTACAACCATGGTCGAGGAACTTCTCGACGTCGGAGAAACAACCCTCTCAAGTTGTGGTATGGATTCGTTTGCCGGGTCTACCATACCGCTATTACTCGAAGGCTCTTTTTAGGAGAATTGCTGATGTTATTGGCCGGGTCATTAAAATTGATTATAGTACATCGTTGGGCGAGCGCGGCCGGTTTGCACGTCTAGCTGTGGCGGTGGATCTTAGCAAGCCGTTATTGTCATGCATTAGTATTGATGGTTTTGTCCAAAAACTCGAGTATGAAGGACTCCACTTAATTTGCTTCAAGTGTGGTCGATATGAGCATTCTCAGGAAATGTGTGGGCTGAATGTTAAAGAAGGTGGAGTCGATAAGGGGAGCCGTTCGAAAACACATACTCCTATTGAGAGGAATGAGGAAGCGGTGTCAGAGGATAATCTCTTTGGGCCGTGGATGGTTGTTGATAGGTACCGCCGACGTAGTTCAAAGCATAGCGGCAATAAGGAAAATGGTAATCGTGAGGGGCACAACGGGTCACGGTCTCATGCCCTACAGGCTGTCACAGACGAGGGTGGATTAGGCCAGGGTGATGTTGCGGGTCAAACATTGGTACAGGGACAGGCATTAGGGGGAAAAAGTGTGCTACCAGCAGCGAAACGTTCACAGCAAATTCGAAAAAATGAATTGCATCGTCCAGCAAAAGTGGGAGCGATAGTTTGTTGAACAATCGTGGTGCTAGTAGCGGAGGTAACTTAAATGTGAGAATGAAAAGTGCGAATGGTACTGTCGGATCGGTAAACAAAGGGAAAGGAGTTGTTTCTGATGGGGTTTTAGATGAAACGGTGGAGCGGGTTCCGCTCAAGCAAGTCACCAATGTTGTTGTGCGGAATAGGTTAGAGGATTTTGGGAATAAGGAGATGCAAGTCATCCCATCGGTTGTGGGTGTTGAGCCTCATACGGTTGAGCATTCGCCGAGAATTGCATTAGGAGCTCACAGAGCTATTTCAATAGTTGAAGGAAACAATGATTTTAAATCAACGACGAGGTTGAAGCATGGTCACAGTCCGGGAAAGGGAGGAGCAGGGATAAAAGCGGTGAATAAGAAAAGCTTGAAGGTTTCGAAAAAGACAGAACCACGGTACCGCCTCGGCCGGTGTTAACAGAGTGGGTTCAGTCCCTTTCGGCAAAGTTGGACAACCTTCAGCCTCCGGGTGTTGGGCAAGGGGAAACCATTATGAAGAGTGATTTTGTGCATCATGCTAATGTTTGTGGGGCATCGAGTGTGGGATCCGGCTTCTGTGTTGGGAAGGAAAATCATCCTTCCACTCAGTAAGGTTCCATCTCCCTTTCTCTATTTTTTAAATGAATAATTTGATGTTCTGGAATACTCAGGGTGCGGCGAGTGCTGAATTTCGCCGTCACTTTAAAAATTTTGTGAGGACTAACAATCCACAGGTGGTTGCTTTATTTGAACCGCGAGTAAGCTTTGGTGAAGCGGATAGAGTGGTGCAAAGGTTTGGCTTTCCAAACTCGTTTCGCGTGGAAGCTCGTGGCTTTAGTGGGGGTATATGGATTTTGTGGCGCGATGGTTTAGATGTGAAGTTCATTTCCATTTCCAATTAGTTTGTGCATGGGAAGTTTAGGAAGGCGAACGGTGATAAATGGGTGTTCTTTACAGCGGTGTATGCAAGTCCTAATGCGAGTGTTCGTCGTTATTTGTGGGAAAAGCTGCTTTGTTTAAATCCGGGGGATGATATACCGTGGATTTTGGGAGGCGATTTTAATGCTATTGTTCGCAAGGAGGAGCGTTGTGGAGGCTCGAGTGCTGCGTTAGGAATTAGTAATCTGTTTTGGGATTTTATTACCGCTGCGAATCTGATTGAAATGGATTACAAGGGTGACGAGTTTACATGGTCTAGGGGTAACCATTTTCAGAGGATTGATCGGTGCTTAGCTAATATGGCTTGGTATGAAGATTTCCCTATGTCTTTGGTTGTGCACTTGGACCGTGTGGGAAGTGATCACTGTCCTCTGCTTGTTCTTCCGGGTGGTGCTAGGAATGAGAGAGGTTCGCGTCCGTTTCGGTTTTTGGCGGCATGGCAGGAGCATCCTAATTTCAGACCGTTGCTAGAGTCTATTTGGGATAACTCTTGTTCGGTGGGAGACAATGTTCAGCGTTTTCAGGTGGGGTGAAACGTTGGAATGAGGATGATTTTGGGCATATCAGATAAAAGAAAAAGAGAGTGTTAGCTCGTATCCGAGGTGTTGATAGGGCTTTGCGGAGGCATGCATCAGATTTTTTGGTTGAGCTGCTGCATAAGTTACGAGAGGAGTTGGATATTATTCTAGAGGAGGAAGAATCTTTGTGGTTTCAAAAATCGCGGAGTCAATGGATTTTATCCGGGGATAGAAATACCCGTTATTTCCATGCTTCGACTATGGCGCGTCGGAGAGCAAACACAATTATGGCTCTCAAGCTCAGTGACGGTAGATGGAGCTCTAATCAGGAGGTGTTGCGTCGACATGCGATTGATTTCTATAGTAAGTTATTTACTGCTGATATAAATTGTACAAGGAGGTATCCGGTTAGAGGTGTATTTCCGACTATGTCGGAGCATGTGCGTCGGGCTCTTGATGCAGCACTTATGGATGATGAAATTAAATCAGCTCTGTTTGATATGGATCCGTGGAAAGCACCGATTGCGGATGGATTGCATGCGGCGTTTTACCAAAGAAATTGGGATATTGTGGGTCCAAGTGTGTGCCAGTGCATACGACGTGTGTTCGAGGGCGAGCCGCTTCCAGCATCTATTAATAGAACTCTTATGGTCTTGATACCCAAAGTTGCATCGCCGGAATCGATGAGCCAGTTTAGACCGATTAGTCTCTGCACGGTTCTGTATAAAGTTATAACCAAGGTGGTGGTTAACCGGATTAAGCCATTCCTTTCGAGTTGGGTTTCGGATAGTCAAACGAGTTTTGTGCCTGGGCGAGCTATATCGGATAATATCATCATTGCGCAGGAAATTGTACATTCTATGAAACGTAAGACAAGGAAGCGGGGTTGGATAGCTTTGAAGATTGACTTGGAGAAGGCATATGATAGGCTAGAATGGAGTTTCATTGATGATACGCTACATGATATTGGGATTCCGTCGGGTATTTGAAACATTATTCTTGGTTGTGTTTCTAGTGTTTCGACACAAATTATTTGGAATGGTTCTGTGACGGAGGAATTCTTGCCTACTAGGGGTATTAGGCAAGGGGACCCTATTTCGCCTTATCTCTTTGTCCTTTGCATGGAACGACTTAGTCAGGCGATTAATCAGAGAGTGGACTCGGGGATGTGGAAAGGCTTTTGTACAGCTAGGAATGGCCCGGTAATTTCTCATTTGATGTTTGCGGATGATATGGTGCTCTTTGCGGAGGCCTCGACGAAACAGCTGGATGTGATCCGAGAAGTGCTAATTGAGTTCTGCAAATATTCCGGTCTGAAGGTTAGTGTGCAGAAATCTAACATATATTTTTCCAAAAATGTGGATGTTGATGTGCGACGGGATTTGGGTGCTGTGATTGGTTTTTCGGAGGTATCGGATCTTGGCCGTTATTGTTGCGTGTAAAATAGTCTATCGCAATGGTAGTGCAAGTATACACGACGCAAGTAGTAAAGTGATATGAAGTATCGGATATCGTCTCCACAGGGATTGGGCTAATAGCTTCACCTTAATTCACTTCACGAAAGTAAAGAAAATATTTGAGAAAGTTATCACGAGAATAATAAAGTAAACGTAAATAAAAGAGTAGAAAAATCAAGATAGAGAGAATGGGCTGGTATTGAATTGCTCAGTAGTGTAGGTATTGCAGAGTTTAGGAAATCCAGTTCTGTCGTCGCTTCCCGTCGCGGCAGCACCTGTCGCGGCAGCAGTCCGTTGATTGTCGCGGCAGCAAACACTCAACTCAGTACTTCAAGTTTGGCAAGAATCCCAGATGTGCCTTGGCCTATCCCTAGGTCCAAGTCTGTCGATGATCACGTCTTTGATGATACCTCCCGGCATGAATCGAAGGATGAACACCGATGTGTATGAATTCTTCTTTAGCCACTTAACCTCGTCCTATCCCTAGGCCCGAGATAGTTCAACTATAAACTAGAGAACTTGCTCTTATTTCTTTCGTATACTTAACTCTCCCGATGCTAAGTAAATAGATAACCTCACAATGCTCTCCCGATGCTCTTGCAAGATATTTATAACCAAAATAGGAGAACTTGAAGTTTATTTTATTGAACTGAAAATTCCTAAAACAAAACAACCCTTGCAACTACTTTACAAATCAACCTGTGGCCCTAGGGGGGAAATTTAGAACATGTTGTGGGAAGGAAAACGACTAGAGTTTGGGAAGGAAGCTAGGGTAATTGGTTATGCCCTCTAGGTTAAAATACATGCCCTTATATAAGCTCTGGGTTCAAGTTATCTAAAATAGCAAGAATAAAACTTTAAATAAAAGTATGATTCTAATAAAGACTAAATCTTCAAGGAATCTACTTTCCAGCCGTCATCTTCTTGCTTGGGATTTTCTCTCCTTGAACTTTGGGCTTGACATATCTTTTGATCTGGGGCTTGGAAAAATATAAGGTTTTCACACGACAAACGGGCTGAATTTTCTCTATCTGTTGAGGTCCACTTTGCTGATTCTCCTCAAAACTGTCGTCATCCTCTGCTGTCATGGCAGCAACCATGGCAGCTTCGTCCTCTTTGACTGCTTGTCCAGTTCAGCTCTTCTGCTTCTCTGCCCAGCGCCTGCCCTTACCGTCTGCTACGGCAACAACCTGCAAAAACAGCCATTCTTAGTAGAATCTGCGCCTTTTAATATATTTGTGATGTTTTGCTGTAAACTAACCTAAATGCAATGAATAATGCTTGAATGCAGCAGAAATATGGGTTAAAAAGGGTGTAAATAATAGAACTTTTACACACTCAACACACCCCCAAACTCAAGTTTTTGCTTGCCCTCAAGCAACTAAGACCAAAAAGAAAAAAAGAAATATTTTTGTTTTGGCTTTCAAACAGTGAACTTTCCCTTACCCGCCGTTCGTTCCCTGTGACGGCAGCAACCTATCGGATAACTTAGGATCTGTCCGGGATCTCACTATAGTCCTCGTGCAGTGTGTGCATGCTTGTGAACAGTTATATGTCAAGACTCTCTTAGTTTCACTAGAATATTCAACTCTTAACTCGAATTTTTATGCCAGAGTTTATCTTTTGAAGGCACTTTTTCATGCTCCATTGATTTGTTTTGACTCGATTTTTCTATTTTTCACGCTACAGTTTTACTAGAGCCAGTTTTAGGCACCTCTAGTTAACTTCCTAGAGCCAGTTTTGGGCACCTCTAGGGCTGTTGAGTCTCTTTTACTAAACTTCTTTCCTAGAGCCAGTGTTAGGCACCTCTAGGGGCTATTCAAGTGCTAAGTTTCCTATTCTAGTCTGGCTAAAAGAAGTCTAAGCAGTATAACAGTCACAATGGTGTTTTAAGTTTTCAGAACTATAGGAAGGCTCTAAACTTCTCCTTAAACTATCTTAAAGTTACTGCCACGACAGAGCTGTCACGACAGGTAAGTTCAGTTCACAATTTTCAGCCAAAATTTTCAATATTTTCATCTTTTTTTAAGAGAACTTTAAACTAAGTAAAAGACACAAATTTTAACTAAGATGTACTCCATTAATATGGAGGGTTGCCACCCCCAAACTCGAGGGTTGCATTGCCCTCAATGCAAATGACAAAATAAAAATGAAAACATATGAAGGCAGTACATCACAAAATATATATAGCAGACAACAGAATAAGATAAGAAACTTAAATTTTAATCACTGTCTTCACTGCTGCTGCTGAGGCAGATATGGCGGCGGGTTCTGGTTCTCGGGGCGGGCTGGGGTGGTTGCTGTACAACCTGAATATCAGAGCTGCTGCCGCTGCTGTCACTGTTGCTGCTGGCCTTTGGCAGAGTGTTCTTATCTGCCATTCATTTCTGCCTCTTTACCGGTGAAAACTCCTTCGACAGATTCCTCTGAATAGAGGGTTCATCGTCACTGTCTGCCCAAACAGAGGAGGAGGAGAACCCAGCAACAAAGGCAACAAGGTCATCCGATGGCACTGGTCGCTTTGTTCCTCGATCAGATGGTTCGGCATGAGTGCTGCCGGCTGCTGTCGGGGCAGGCGATGGTATGGAGGCGGCAGATGGTGTTTGTGGGGGTAGCAGCATGTGTAGGTGTGTGGACAGGGGTGGTGAAAGTGAAGTAATGGGCAGGGAAAGTGGGGAAAACAACATCAGGTAAATTTAAAGTATTTTGAATAAAATTTACCGTAGAGGCGGTGAAGTCCCTGATGAATGTCATGAGGCCCAACTGTCTTTCCTCCATCTTTTGAATGGCAGCTAGGATCTAATTGGAGGAGTATGTCGGAGCAGCTGCTGCGGCGGCAGGTGCAGGATTTGGCTGCTCTGATGATTCAGCTGTGGCGACAGCGGGGTTGAATGATGATAGAGGGGTGGCCACGGTCATCTCCATGAGGCTGAGGATATTCTTTTCTGTCCAACCCCGTCCTTTGACTATTAAATCGGTGTGGGCTTCCGGCACGTTATGGCCGCGACATAGTGACGTGATGAGGTAGGGGAAGAAAAGGAGGCCCATCGGTCGATGTGCACTTTCCAAAATATTCTCTCGAATATAACTACCCACATTAATGGGCCGTTCATTTAAAATAGAGTGTATTAAGGCTAACCTTTGCTAGTCAACGGTTGTATGGTGTGACGACGGCATGATCCTCTTTTTGATGAAGGCATTCCATAGTTTTGCCTCCGGCAGCAGCTGACCCCGCTTCACCGTGTGTGGATTTTTCCGGCTGGTATTCCATTTGGTTCCCTCTTCTGTCAGTTCTGCCATGACAGCGTCATAGGCAGCATCATCCAAGGTGTGTAGGAACTACTGGTGTGCATCATCATTGGGGCCTATGTAGAGGCCATATAAGGAGTTGATGTGCTCGGCTGTAAACGGTACTTCTTTCCCTCTAACACTCACTGCTGTCGCCGTTCTGCTGCTGATGGCAGCATAAAATTCTCTCACCAGCGTCTCGTTCATCTCCTCTGGTTGCTCCGCAAAAGTTTGCCATAATAGAGCTCTAATCTTCCTGGCTATGAAAGGCTTAAGGCCCAGATTCTTTGCCTTTGGTGTATAGATGAAGCCTCGTTCTTCCCACATGTCTCTGGTCGCAAAGGACTGTGGGGGAGTTGCTTCCGGCGAGGAAGTAGAGGCAGCACTACGTTGGGTTTTTCTGGAAGACATATTAGTGCAAGGGTTTTGAAAAGTAAATGAAAGCAAATGAAAACTAAAGGGGGAGAGCAAGTAAGAAAGGCAGAATTGAGTGAAAATGAAAATGAAACGGGGTTTTATAGAAGAGGAATTGCTGCCCGTTGAAGCTGTAACGGCAGGCGCGAATAACGGGGCGGCTGTTGAGCTTTAGCGTGTCTGACGCGTCTGACACACGTTTCCGCGTCTGTTACGCGTCTGTCGCACGTTTCCGCGTCTGTCGTGACAGCATGGTGACAACCTGTATTTTCCGCGTCTGTCGCGGCAGCTGTAACGACACGCTTCAATATTTGGGCTTTGTTGGGCTGATGAATGGATGGTGGGCTGAGTTCACTTCTCCTGTTCTTCTTGACTCCTTTATTTCCTAAAAACAATAAACTTAAAAACATTATTCAAAATAAAATAAACCTTATTTCCTAATAATAAATAATAATAATAAAAATAAAATAATTAAAATTTAGGTTAACTTAGGGATGCCAGGTGGGGCATCTCCTAAGGTAACCACTTCCTGCATTCCTGGGGCTTCAGTCCCCTGATAATGCTTGAGGCGCTGTCCGTTGACTTTGAATTGGTGCCCGTCTTTTAATGATCGGATTGTGATGGCACCATGGGGAAAAACTTGTACGACTTGGAATGGGCCAGACCATCTAGATTTCAGTTTCCCTGGGAAAAGTTTCAGTCTAGAATTGAACAACAATACAAGCTGCCCTAGGCAGAACTGTCGTGGCAGCAACTTCTTGTCATGCAACTTCTTAGTTTTCTCCTTGTAGATTCTTGCATTGTCGTAGGCCATTGTCCGTATTTCTTCAATTTCGTTCAGATCTAACAACCTTTTCTGTCCTGCCCTGTCCAAGTCCATATTTACTGCCTTGATCGCCCAATATGCTCTATGCTCTATCTCGACAGGTAGATGACATGTTTTCCCATAAATCAATCGGTACAGAGACATGCCCAATGGAGTCTTAAAAGCTGTCCTATATGCCCATAACACATCATTGAGAAGTAAAGACCAGTCTTTCCTAGTTGGCTTAACTATCTTCTCAAGAATGTTCTTAATTTCCCTATTGGATATCTCAGCTTGTCCATTGGTCTGTGGGTGATATGCTGTCGCGATCCGATGCTTGACACCATATTTCTTCAAGGCGGAAACAATAACCCTATTGTCAAAATGTCTCCCTTCATCACTGATAATCGCCTTAGGGATGCCAAACCTAGAAAAGATGTTTTTGTGTAAAATCTTTTGGACTGTCTTGGCATCATTCTTTTGAGTGGCGATAGCTTCAACCCACTTAGAGACATAATCCACTGCTAAGAGGATGTATAGATTCCCACATGAAGATGGAAAATGTCCCATAAAATCAATCCCCCAAGTCGAAGATTTCGACTTCTAGAATGTTCTGCAGCGGCATCTCGTTTCTCCTTGAGATGTTTCCTGTCCGTTGGCACCTGTCACAGCTCTTGTAGAAGATTTGTGCATCTTTATACAATGAAGGCCAATAGAACCCTGACTGCAACACCTTGGCAACAGTTTTGTTACCTCCTAAGTGACCTCCATACTGTGAAGCATGGCAGTGATGAAGAATGTCTTCTTGCTCTTCTTGTGGTACACACCTCCTTATAACCTGATCTGCACATATTTTGAAAAGAAGAGGTTCGTCCCAATAATAATGCTTCACATCATTTTGGAACCTCTTCCTGGCTTGATAATTAAGATTAGAAGGAATTATTCCGCTAACTATAAAATTAACGAAATCAGCATACCAGGGAAGTTTAGAAGACTTACCTGCCGCCATGGCTGTTGCGGCAATGATTGCAGCAGCAAAGAGCTGCTCGTCTAGGAAGATCTCCAGTATGTTTGTCTCATCTGTTGGTAGACTCTGTCCCTTCTCCAACCTTGACAAGTGATATGCGACCTGATTTTCCGTCCCTTTTTTGTCCTTGATTTCAAGGTCGAATTCTTGCAATAGCAGGATCCACCGTATCAATCGAGGCTTTGCATCCTTTTTCGCAAACAAATACTTCAGGGCAGAATGGTCTGTGTGCACTATTACCTTCGTTCCAAGTATGTAAGAACGAAACTTGTCAATGGAGAACACCACAACTAGTAACTTCTTCTCTGTGGTGGTGTAGTTCACTTGGGCGTCATTCAATGTCTTGCTGGCATAATATATGACATGAAATAACTTGTCTCTCCGCTGCCCAAGTGCTGCCCCGACAGCATAGTCACTAACATCACACATAATCTCAAATGGCTGTGTCCAGTCTGGTGGCTGTACTATTGGGGCTGATACCAGTTTTTCCTTTAGAACCTTGAATGCTTCAATACATTCTTCATTAAATTCAAAGGGTCGGTTCTGCTCCAAAAGATGGCATAGGTGCTTGGTGATTTTTAAGAAATTTGCAATGAATCTCCGATAAAAACCATCATGTCCCAAGAAACTTCTAATACCCTTGACTGTAGTCGGCGGCGGCAGCTTTTCGATCACTTCTATCTTAGCCCTGTCGACTTCTATCCCACGGCAGCTAATCTTATGGCCAAGGACTATCCCTTCATCCACCATAAAGTGGCATTTTTCCCAATTTAAGACTAGGTTTGCTTTTTCACATCTTTCAAGTACCTTTTGTAGATTGCCTAGGCAGCTCTCAAAATCATCTCCAAAGATTGAAAAATCATCCATAAATATTTCAAGGAAGTCCTCCACCATATCGGAGAATATGGCCATCATGCACCTTTGGAAGGTGGCGGGTGCATTGCATAGTCCAAAAGGCATCCTCCTAAAAGCGTACGTTTCGTAAAGGCATGTGAAAGTCATATTTTCTTGATCTTCTGGTGCGATAGCTATTTGATTATAACCTGAATAACCATCAAGAAAACAATAATAAGGTTTACCCGCTAATCTATCAAGCATTTGATCAATAAAGGGTAAAGGAAAATGGTCTTTTCGGGTAGCTTTGTTAAGCTTCCGATAGTCCATACAAACCCTCCAACCGGTCACAGTCCTGGTTGGGATTAACTCATTGTTTTCATTGGTCACCACGGTCATTCCTCCTTTCTTGGGAACACATTGCACCGGGCTCACCCATTTGCTGTCGGAGATGGCGTAAATAATACCAGCATCTAACCATTTGATTAGCTCTTTACGTACCACCTCTTTCATAGCATGGTTTAGCCGCCTTTGGGCATCTATAGTCGGCTTATGATCTTCCTCTAAAAGGATTTTGTGCATGCATAACGCCGGATTAATGCCTTGAATGTCGGCTATCATCCATCCAATTGCCTTTTTGCGCTGCCGCAACATCCCTATTAGCTGTCGTTCCTGTTCCTGCAGCAACTTAGAAGAGATGATTACGGGCAACGTATCATTTGAACCAAGAAAAGTATATTTTAGCTGCCCTGGCAGAGGCTTCAGTTCTAAGGCAGGTGGCTCAACAGTAAATGGCTTTTGGATTGCATGGTTATCCGAAGTATAATTTAAAGGTTCGAATAACTTACCTGGACGATTGCCTATCCAGTTTACCTCCTCCTGATCTTCAGTATCAGATGTATCGGATTCAGAGGAGCTGCTGTCGTCGGTGCTGTCGTGACAGTCCTGTAGGTGGCTGCCGCGGCAGTGACCAATTTTGATGTCGTGACAGCCCGACCTGATGCAGGGTTGATCAAGGGTAACTTCAGTGATAACCTTACATTCCTCGTCTGCATCAGCATGCTTCATAGCTTGGAGAACATTCAACTTAATCTCTTGGTCGTTCACTCTCATGGTGAGTTCTCCTTTTTCCACATCAATCAGTGATCTTCCCGTGGCTAAGAAGGGTCGCCCAAGGATGATTGGTGCGTTTTCATCTGCTTCACAATCTAAAACAATAAAGTCAACAGGAAATATAAATTTATCCACTCTTAGCAGAATATCTTCGATTTTTCCTTCCGGATGAACATAAGAGCGGTCTGCCAGCTGCAGATTTACTGTCGTGGGCCGTGCCTTTCCAATACCTAATTTCTGAAAAACAGATTTTGGCATTAAATTAATACTAGCACCAAGATCACAAAGTGCCTTACCCACATATTTATCTCCGATTACACAAGGTATGACGAAGCTCCCCGGATCCTTCTTTTTCTGGGGTGGCTGCCGATGAAGAATACTCATGCAACCTTCTGTCATCTTTACCGTTTCAAATTCCCCAAGTTTAGATTTTTTTGACATGGCATCCTTGAAATATTTGGCATAATCGGGCATCTCCCTAATGACATCTAACAACGGAATATTAATATGAACATGCTTAAAAATATCATAAATCTTTTTGAGCTGAGATTCTTGCTTTGCTTGCTGTAACCGTTGAGGAAAAAGAGGTGGGAGACGATAATCAGCAATACGTCCTTCCCACTTCATACGAATCTGAGGAGGTTTGGGTTCATCATTTTTCTCCTTTGTCGCTTCTGCTGTCGTGACAGGCTCATCGGCAGCAGTCTGTTTGTTACCTGTCGGGGCAGCTTCCTCGGCAGGTCTGTCCAAGGCTGGTTTTCTTACTGTTTCAGCTTCCTTTTCCGGCCCTGGTAGTTTCTTCCCACTCCTAGTAGTAATGGCCTTACATTGCTCATGTGTGGGCTGCCTAGCATTTTTAGTATTACTAGGGAATCCTCCAGTCTGCCTTGGCTTGATATGCTAGGAAACCTGACCCATTTGTGTCTCCAAAGATTTCAGAGTAGCTTACTAGGGAATCCTCCAGTTTGCCTTGGCTTGATATGCTGGGAAACCTGACCCATTTGTGTCTCCAAAGATTTCAGAGTAGCTTCATGATTCGTCATCCGCATCTCTATTTTATCCATGAATGTCTCTGTTTTCTTAACAAACTGATTCATGTTCTCAATATAAGTACCTGTCTGAGACATAAAAGTGGCCAGGGTCTGTTCCAGTATACTGCTCGTGGCAGCTGTTGCTGCTGCTGCGGCGACAGCTACTGTCGCGTCAGCAATCTAGGTCCTCCCTGATTCTGATTGTGTGCTTGAGGATTCAGGGCATTATTAGGATTACTCCAAGAAAACTTGGGATCCTTCCTCCAGTTGGGATTATAGTTGTTGGAGTTGTAATTCGGCTTATAGTTTCCAACATATTTTCCCTCTTCTAACTGTATAGGACACTCATCCGAACTATGATTTCCCTCACAGATTTCACATACCTCCTCAACAGCAAATCCATGTTGTGCATCATCATTCAATAGCCTTTTCATTGCCTTAGTAAGGAATGCTACCTGTGATTTCATCGTGCTGTCGGCCTCATAATCCTTGACAGCTAATACCCGTTTACCCCCTCTTCTTGCTGTCGGAAACTACTTCTCATTCTTAGCCAGATTTTTCAATACTTGCATTGCCTCGTCCGGGTCTTTATCCAACAATAGTCCGTTTGCTGCTGAATCAATTCGAATACGAGTTTGTGAGTTGGCAGCATTATAAAACTTTGTTACCTGATTCCAGACGGGGAATCCATGCATTGGGCAGTTTCGTAGAAGAGTAGTAAATCTGTCCCAGGCCTCATGCATTGGCTCGTCATCTTCCTGTTGAAAAGTAGCAATTTCATTACGTAATCGCTCAGATAAATGCGAAGGATTAAAACGAGATAAAAATTCACGAGACAAATCTGCCTAAGTTCTAATTGAACCCGACGTAAGTTTATTCCACCAAGTTTTTGCTCTGTCCCTCAATGAATGGGGAAATAACCGAAGCCTCAGTATCTACAGATTAACTCCTGGCAGTCTAAACGAACCACAGATTTCCTGGAACGTTTTTAGATGCTCCCTAGCATCCCCTGTAACAGCACCACTGAATTGATCGGCATTGTTGATCATGCTAAACATAACAGGTTTCAGCTCGAAGTTGTCAACATCTATGTCCGGCAGCGTGGTTTCCAGTTCTACATGATCGTTCAGCATGTAGTCACGACAGGACCGTCGTCCAGCAGCGGCAGCAGGGTTGCCGGCAGGCGGTATAATATCGCCGACAGGCGGGTCGTTTCCATTGTGGGCCATCTTCTCTAGCTGTTCCTTAAGGTATTCGTTCCTGGCTAGTAAGTGACGAAGTTGTTTCTTGAGGTTGAATGATCGTTCGATTTCCGGATCTAATGGATACTCAGGATCTTTACCTCGATTCGATCTGCGCATAAACAAGAAACCTTGTGAAAAGCAAGAGTTGAATGCAACAAAGAAAATCAGAAAAATAAAAATAAAAACAAAAACAAAAACGAAAAGTGCAGTAAAAGAAAAGGTAGAGTTATGTTGCCAATCCCCGGCAACGGCGCCAAAAACTTGTTGCGTGTAAAATAGTCTATCGCAATGGTAGTGCAAGTATACACGACGCAAGTAGTAAAGTGATACGAAGTATCGGATATCGTCTCCACAGGGATTGGGCTAATAGCTTCACCTTAAATCACTGCACGAAAGTAAAGAAAATATTTGAGAAAGTTGTCACGAGAATAATAAAGTAAACGTAAATAAAAGAGTAGAAATATCAAGATAGAGAGAATGGGCTGGTATTGAATTGCTCAGTAGTGCAGGTATTGCAGAGTCAAACACTCAACTCAGTACTTCAAGTTTGGCAAGAATCCCAGATGTGCCTTGGCCTATCCCTAGGTCCAAGTCTATCGATGATCACGTCTTTGATGATACCTCCCGGCGTGAATCGAAGGATGAACACCGATGTGTATGAATTCTTCTTTAGCCACTTAACCTCGTCCTATCCCTAGGTCCGAGATAGTTCAACTATAAACTAGAGAACTTGCTCTTATTTCTTTCGTATACTTAACTCTCTCGATGCTAAGTAAATAGATAACCTCACAATGCTCTCCCGATGCTCTTGCAAGATATTAATAACCAAAATAGGAGAACTTGAAGTTTATTTTATTGAACTGAAAATTCCTAAAACAAAACAACCCTTGCAACTACTTTACAAATCAACCCGTGGCCCTAGGGGGAAATTTAGAACATGTTGTGGGAAGGAAAACGATTAGAGTTTGGGAAGGAAGCTAGGGTAATCGGTTATGCCCTCTAGGTTAAAATACATGCCCTTATATAAGCTTTGGGCCCAAGTTATCTAAAATAGCAAGAATACAACTTTAAATAAAAGTATGATTCTAATAAAGACTAAATCTTCAAGGAATCTACTTTCCAGCCGTCATCTTCTTGCTTGGGATTTTCTCTCCTTGAACTCTGGGCTTGACATATCTTTTGATCTGGGGCTTGGAAAAATATAAGGTTTTCACACGACAGACGGGCTGAATTTTCTCTATCTGTCGAGGTCCACTTTGCTTCTTCTCCTCAAAACTGTTGTCGTCCTCTGCTGTCATGGCAGCAACCATGGCAGCTTCTTCCTCTTTGACTGCTTGTCCAGTTCAGCTCTTCTGCTTCTCTGCCCAGCGCCTGCCCTTATCGTCTGCTACGGTAGCAACCTGCAAAAACAACCATTCTTAGTAGAATCTGTGCCTTTTAATATATTTGTGATGTTTTGCTGTAAACTAACCTAAATGCAATGAATAATGCTTGAATGCAGCAGAAATATGGGTTAAAAAGGGTGTAAATAATAGAACTTTTACACACTCAACAGTTATCTTGGAGTACCTATTCTACATCAACGAGTTACTCGTTCGACATACGCCTATTTGGTGCAGAGAGTACGTGATCGTCTCACAGGGTGGAAGGCTAGATACCTATCTTTTGCGGGCCGTGTTACGCTTGCTAAAGCGGTTTTGTCTACTTTGCCGTACTATGCAATGCAAATGTCAATTTTTGCCGGTGGGAGTGTGTGATGAGATTGAGAGGTTGATCCGCGATTTTGTTTGGGGACATAGTGATGATAGGAAACGAGTGCATTTGCTGAATTGGGAAGAATTGTGTAAGCCGTTATCTCTAGGTGGTTTGGGTTTTAAGCGATTGCGTGATCAAAATGATGCTTTCTTAATGAAAATAGCATTCAATTTAATTGCGAAGCGGGAGCAACTTTGGGTTCGTTTTATCCGAGCGAAGTATAAGTGCAACGATCTTATTCCGGATACTTTGTTTCGGCGTGGCAGCTCTCATTTATGGCGGGGTTTGATGTCGGTTTGGCCGGAAGTTCGCAATGGGCTGATGTGGAAAGTAGGGAACGGAGAGTGTGTTGATTTTTGGCGTGATAATTGGCTCCGGAATGTTGGACCACTGCGGATAATGCTGCACTACCAAACGATCAGCAGGTTTGCTTCGTCCCATTGACGAACATGATCACGGCCGAGGGGCAATGGGACTTTGCTCGAATCGAGCACATGCTGCCTAGGGAAATCGTGGATGACATTGCATCCGTTAAGCCACCTGATGAGTCGGATGATGCGGATGCAATTGGATGGCGGTGGAGTGCAAATCTGAATTTTTCGGTGAGATCCGCTTATGCTATGATTCGATCGGAAGAGGAGGTTAGTAGTTGTAACATATGGAAGCATTTACAAAAGTTCATGGGGCCTCAACGGATTCGTTTGTTTTTATGGTTGTTATGGAAAGGACGTGTGCTGACTAACAGTGAACGTGCTCGACGGCATCTCGCGGACACGGCGGAGTGTTTTGCGTGTGGACATGTTGAGGAAACAATCGATCATGTTTTCCGCAGTTGCCCTGTTGTTAGGAATCTTTGGTTGCGGCTAATCCCGTTGGCTAGCCAAGGGTGGTTCTTGTAATAGTCCGTCGGATGCGGTTTATGTCTTGTTACATGAGGATTTAGCTAATCCTATGTCTTAGCTTTTGTCGTTGTTTCCGTGCCGGGGCGTTCCCGCTTTTCTATAATACTATGGTTGGTACTCTTTTCATCCATTTAGGTTAGGGAGGTTTTTAACGAGACCAACCCTGGTATCCCCCTTTTATGAATAAAAAAACATTAATTAAATCACCCAAATTAAGGAAAAATCTGGAGAAAAACATTTTGGGTAAATTAGCTCCTTAAAGATTCAAAGTTTCAATCCTTTACAAAACAGTCACTACTAAACTTTGCAAAAATCGCATTTTGGTCACTACACCGAAATGTAGTATTTCCAAACCTTATTTTGTAAAATTGATTTCACCACTCTCTTATATATATTAAATGAGGATTTTTAGATATTTTTCCATATTTTTAAAGCATCTCGAACTAGGTGTTCCCTAAAACCTCCTTTTATATTCGAACCGTTTCTCAGACCAGTCCAGTTCAGACCCTCAACTTCTAAGCCCAAAATTGGGGTGTTACAAATGCCATACGGATTTTCTCTAAAAAGATAATATACCCACGCGTACGTGTCGAAGACACGTGTTACCCGAGCCCGGGCACGGCCCGAGCCAGCCGGACGGCGACGGCTCGCGAAGACTTCCCTTGTTCTTTCCCACTCAACAAGGGAGAGGGAAAACATGGGTATAAATACCCTTCACAAACCATTTTCCCAACCAATGTGGGATATGGCCTTTGTAACACTATGAGCATTACCAACATAGTAAAAACGTTTTACACTATTAACATTTTAGACCGATTAGGGTTGATATATCAAGTCAGGTTTAGTTAAAATAAGAAACTTTGTTAACAGTAGCAGAATTTATTATTATTTTTCAATAAAAATGTAATACTGAAATGAATGCTACCTTGTTAATGTCATAAGAACTTTAGTTTTCTTTAAATGTAGAACCACCAAATAACATTGTTAATTATTTAAAAAAAATTGTTTCAATAAAGGGTTAATTGGTTGTGACAGAACTAGTTTATGTGGCTTTTACTATACTTTTATCATTAACTTTTTATGACTTTTTTCTCTGACTTTTTATGCATGTAGAACTTAGATTATGTAACCCCCTCGTCCCGGTCTGGTCGGATGACCGGTCCGAGTAGGCTACACGGGGAAAACCGAAGCGAAACCCGTTAAGGTTCCCCCTCGGTTAGCAACCCTAGAAAATTTCTTTTAATTAAATCTTGTCTAAAGACATATTATTTCCTAAGTGATCACGACATCAGAAAACATCGAGAAAGATACACAACCGAACCCCAAACAACGTGTTATACAGTCCATTTTATACTTACAGAGCAGGCCGTATCGATACACCAATCAAGGGTATCGATACGCCTTGACCAAGTCAACACTCCTTAGTCAACACAGGAAGACCGTATCGATACAACCCTTAAGCGTATCGATACGCCCTTCTCGGTCAACATCTCACGGTCAACGAGATAACACCGTACCGATACGCTAAGAACTCGTACCGATACACCAAAGTCTCCTGAAAATCTCAGAATTCCAATGAGCTTTGGGCGTATCGATACACCCCCGAGTATCGGTACCCCTAGCCAATTTTGTGTCCCAAAGTGTAGGACCGTATCGATACGGCCCTCAGGCGTATCGATACGCCCTGCACTGCAAGACACTAAATTGCAGCAAAACAACACGAAACTCAACTCTAAATGCATTTTGAGACTTCCCTAGCCACATATAAGCATCCATACAACCACTATCAACCAAGAACTAACATGAAGAACAATTTAGATGATCAACAAGACATTACATCAAGGTATTCACATAAAGGATAGATATTTCATATAAGGGCATGCTTAAAAGCTCAAAAGCCAAATGGCACATGTCTTCACATATAAGGTTTGCATGCTCAACCAAAAGCAACATAAACATCCAAGGCATGACCTCTCATCACAAGCATTCACAAGATATAACATAGTTCACAATCAAAGAAAAACATAAACATCATCAACATCTATGAGTCATATAACGCTCATACAAAACACATAGCAGCCCCATTACTAAACTACTGCTTTATTTACTAAACCATACATGAGCAACTACAAAGCTTGGAATGCCCCTTTCGCCTTGCTCCTTGCTAACTCCAAGCTACTGATCTGCATTGTCGAAAACGAGAGCGTAAGCTAGAAGCTTAGTGAGGATGCTCTAAAAAAACAATGACAATGCAGGGTTCGAGCATATAATCCTTAACCTCACACACAATCATACATAAGCATCAACATAGCAAACTAGCTAGAAACACAAGAGGCAATATTATGGCATCTTACTTCATATTAAGCTCAACAATATAAATCAAATATCTCAACATCATAACCATATGAACAAGTACATTGGCCACTATTAGTTTACTCGGATATGCGGATTTACTCTCAACAACAACATTACCTCGGTGGGATTTACACTCATCACCGGACCTTGCATGGATGTGATTCCACTCATCATCACATGCCCTACGGATGGGATTCCACTATTCATCACGTATAATATAAATAATTTTCGGTGGAATATTACATCACCGTACTTCTCCTTGATGACTTAACGCCACCAAGGCCACGCACGAATTTGACTCAAACGTGTGCACACTAATCCTAATGATCGATCATTTATACCCGGTAAGTTAACTAGTGCCAATTACTTTTAAACCACATCACACATCCATCATTTGTAACACATGTTCATCATCACACATATCAATGTATATACATACAACATCAAATCATGCCTCACAAGATCAATATAAGCATAAACATCTTAAGCTTGTAAACACACAAGAAGTTAAACTACCAATTTATCTTCTACCTTGGAATGACCTACCAATCTCACTCCAATACCTCCACTACACACACTTGAACCAATTTAAAGCAATTGAAAGTTTTACTCACCACCCTTCCTTAGCAAACCAAGCAAAGCTAGTCAAGCCTCCACAATTTCCGAATTCGATCCCGATCCTTCCTCGATGTTTCCTCTTGCTTCTAACCAATCAAAAGACAAGTATTACTCAACCGATTCAATGCTAAACTCAGCCTCAAACCCAACTCACAAAAACAAGCCAAACTTCACAGTTTCAAACCCAAACTAACCACAAAACTCTCAATTTCGTGCTCCCCAAATACCCAGATGAAAACCATCATTTCCATCCCCCAAATGACATCTAAAGGCTTCCAAAACACTTCCCTAACAACCCTATACCATCAGCCCTTCAACCCAACACAAAAACACATCAAAATTTTAAGTTTTGACACTTTGAAAAATGCCCCAATGACCCACTTCGGGATTTTCCCCAAAATCCTCCCATTTTAAGATATTAGGTGTATTTATGTGAGACTAACTCAAAACTTAACTCAACAAACCAAAAGCAAGTGAAAAACCCATTAAAAATCCAAACTTTCATCTAACTTGAAAAACACAAATGGTGATGGTTTTGAAATTTAAAACCATGGAAAGGCTTGAAATGAAAAGGAGAACTCAAATATGAAATTACCTTGAGCAAATCCCTTGAAATGGTGAAGTACCTCAATGGAATAGTAGATTAGAGGTTTGGGTTCTTTCCAACGTGAAATGAGAAGAAAGGAGGAAGACTTTTTTTATTCAAAAAAGTTGTCTACTTTATTTCAACCTATTACAAAAATGCCACTCCTTAATTTTAAATCTCTTTTAAATCAAAACTAAGGTCTAATTAAATTAAATCAGTTTTGACGACTCGAACCAAACACACACGTCTAACTCCCAACCCCAAAACACGGGTGTTACAGATTATGCATGTGCTATAGTTCATGCTTGATTATTATGATATATGGAGTTGAATTTCATGCATATGATATAGTTATTATATGATATGTGGAGCTAAATTTTATGCATGTACTATATGTGGTTTTTTTTAATTTAAAAAAGGATGTGAGGTCTTTATGTGAAATGAGGTATACATGTGTTAGCAGAATAAAATGTTTTGGATGATAAAAGTCGGTGGGGTATAGTCTGGTTAGTAAATGTGCATTCATTTTTAATGGATCATGGAGTATATTCTTATCGATATATGTGATATGTTGTCTTGTAGTGTTAAACTTAGTTGCTTGTAATAATTATGGTTTCATTATTATATGTGATATGTAATCTGTTTGGTTGTATTTACTGTTTATTTTTATATTTATTTAGCTTATTTTCTTATACTATTTATTTTTTATTAACAAAACAAAATTCACTAAGTTCACCTTTGTAGTTCACTATGGTGGTTACTTTCTACAAACTCAAAGTCTGTTATATACTGGTCAATTTATTGATTACTTTGATAAAAGTGATGTGGATGAAATGAGTATTTTTGAGCTTATCGTCATGATTGGGAGATTAGAATTAACTTATACAATGAAGATGTACTGACAAGTTTCTGAAAATCCATTTGAAGTTAAAACTCTAAACAGTGATACTGATGTTCTAGAGATGCTTAGCAAATTACTTAGGGACCATTACATTCATGTATACTTGGAGGAGGTTAAACCCTATTAATCTAATGTTGCTAGTGTTGAACTTGAAATGAATGATGAAGTTAGGGTATAGTCTTCTGAAAAACCTAGTGATGAACCTAGTGATGATGATAATGTTGATGACATTGGTGAACCAGAAACAAATGATAATGTTTTTGAGTCTTCTGAGATTAAAGTAGACTCTAATTCTGACTCAGAAGACATTCATTATGAAGTTGATAAATCAACTATTTATGAGTCTAGTTTTACTTATAGTGAGAATGATCCTGAAAATGATGTTTTTTCTAAGGGTGTGGGTGATAATGTCACTAGAGAATGGTCACATAGACCTAATGGGAGAGTAGTGATGAAGTCAGGGTTGACATTGACCCTGACAATTGGCATTCTGATTTATTTCATAGTTTAGATAAGTTAGATTCTGATGGTCAACATAAGAAGCTCAGATATTTTGAATTTAATATCATTATAGACATTTCCAATCCAATTTTTAAGGTGGGCTTACTATTTGCAACAAAACAAGTATTGAAAGACTCTATTGAGATGTACAACATCAAAAATATATATAGTGTTAAGCTTAAAGAAGTAACAATAGGAGAGTTCAAGCAGTTTGTAAGGCAGGATGTCTATGGATTTTATAGGTTTCTTCAGTTTACTTTAATAAGCCTTATGAAAATTGACAAATTAAGTCACTTACTGTCTTTATTCATTGCATTTGCAATTGTGGAGGTTGAGACTGAGTCTTTTTAGTGCCAGTTTATGAAAATATTAAAGACTGATTTGAAGTTGAATAATTCTCATAAGATGACATTTATGACTGATAAACAGAAGGTAAACTTAAACTTTTTTTATAAACATTTACTGTTTTGTTTAATTCATTTACATTAATAACACAAAACTTGTTTTGTCGTGCAGAGATTGATAGAATCTGTGACAGAATTGTTTTTTCATGTAGACCATAGAACATGCGTGAGACACTTTACAATAATTTCAAGTTACATGAAGAGCATAAGAAAAAACATTTGAAAGACCAAATTTGGAGAGCTGCTAGGGCAACATATGTGAGGGAGTTTGAAGTTGCCATGGCAGCTTTAGAGGTATAATTATTTAATTTTTCAAATTATTTTACATATAATTTGTATGGATCCATAACCTTATTTTTATATTATTGTGCAGGATTTATCAAGTTCTGAACATACATGGTTGTCAGGAAAAGATCTTACAATGTGAACAAAGTTTCACTTTTCCTTTCGAGCTAAATTGGATATCCTTCTAAACAATCATTGCAAGTGTTTCAATAAGGTTAATCCATCTATTTCCCCTAAATTTTTATATACTTAACTTACAATATTAAACATGGGGCAGAATGGTAAAAGGAATTAGAGAATAACTATATAAAACATATATAGTCTAGGAGACAAATTAATAATTATGCTTCAAGTCAATAAAGAATTTAAAAATAAACTTGTTGATTAGTTTTAATGTGTTACAAATTAGTACTCTATTTTATAGACAAATTAATAATAAAGTATACATTTTATAGACAAATTTAGACCTCTTAAAAAATATCATCATCTCTCCATCTAAAACTATTCGAGGAGGTCCTTTAAAACTAAAATCAAATTATTATGAGAAAAGAGAGGATAATATATGAAAAAACAAGCCTAATACACAAGTGTGAAATAATTAAAACACGTGCTCATGATATAAAAAATATATACATAAGACAAATATCAGTGGTTAAAAAGATTACATAAAAACAATAAAACATTAAAAATTATATCGACGATGTCCATTCTTAACGATGGCCGCAAGGTGCATGTATCGCAGAAAAGTAGCCTCAAGGTGAGAGTGCAAGGGGTACAGAAAAGTAGTAAAGGCTTGGTTAAGCCGCAAGCACACGGAAAAAAGAAGGCTGAGCGACTACCGACTATGCCCTTGCTGTCAGATTGGGTGCGGTTGACATCCGCACGGCTGGATGAGCTTCAACCGGCAAGGCATTGACTAAGCCCTACAACGATGGATGGGGAAGCGAAAGTGCAGTATGGGGATCATGATCTGCAGGGTGCTACTGCCAGTCGGGACGTGATTCCTGTGGTTGAGGATTGCGATGAGGGGGAGACCAGACCCGTCTCTACCAACACCATGTTGGTGGACTAGGTTCTTTTTTTCATCTCGTTAACTTATTATAATGTTTAACGTTTTGATATGGAATATTTAGGGAGCAGCAAGCTCCACTTTCCGCGACCATTTACTTAGGATTAATGTGTCGTCAAGACCTTTGATGGAAAATCGGATTAGTGGGGTGCGAGCCGATCACATTATTAGTTGCTTGGGATTTCAATCTTCTTTTCGGGTGGAGGCGCAAGGCTTTAGTGGTGGTATCTGATTACTTTGGAATGGTGACATGAGGGTTCAGGTTCTTGCTGTATCTAACAAATTTATTCATATTAACCTTCATGGGGTGGCACTGTCGTGCCCTATTTTTTATTGTTGTGTATGCTAGCCCCCATGTGCAGTATTTGAGGAATCTATGGAATCAGCTTGAAGCGATTAATCTTGGGTCTGATCATCCATGGCTTCTCGGGGGGATTTTAATGCTATTTTACATTTGGATGATCGCCGCGGTGGTTAGGGCCATCGCCACTGTGTGAGTAGGGATTTTCAAAATTTTATCTTTGCTAATGCGCTACAGGATGTTGAGTTTAAAGGGCCGCGTTTTACCTGGGTTCGTGGGGATTTGTATGAACGTCTTGATCGCTTTCTTGTGAATCTGAAGTGGATTGATTGTTATTCGAGTATTTTGGTTCGACATCTTGACAGAGTCGGTTCTGATCACCGCCCTATCTTACTTTGTACGGATCCTTTTGTGTCGAATTTGGAGGAGAAGCCTTTCCGCTTTGTTATCGCCTTGCAAAATTCGGCTGATTTTGCTGCACTTCTTAAGAACTCGTGGGGAAATTATTTGTTGTATGAGGAGAATATTGGGAGGCTAAAACATGACTTATCCCAGTGGAATGCTCAATATTTTGGTTCATTGGGGAAGAAAAAGAAACACATTGTTGCTCATCTTCGGGGTATTGATAGAGCCTTGGGGCGTAGACATTCTATGTATCTTAGTGAGCTTGAGAAATCCCTTAAGCTCGAGTTGGATGATATTCTTGCCATGAAAGAGAGTATGTGGTGTCAGAAAGTTAGATGTAATTGGATTAGTGATGGTGATCGTAACACTAAATACTATCATGTGATAGCAAATGGTAGGAGCAATCGTAACACTATTTTGTGCCTTAAAGATGATCGTGGTACTTGGGTTTTAGATCCGGAGGTGTTGAAGCGGCTAGCTTTGGACTTTTTTACTAATTTATTCTCATCCGAGGGTGCTAATGGCTATTCTTTCAACTATCGTGGGTGGTTCCGCGGCCTCGATCAGTAGGGCAAGACGGCGTTGGAGATGCATGTTTCTCGGGAGGAGATACATTATGCTCTCTTTCAGATGCAACCGTCAAAAGCACCAGGAGTGGACGGCTTCCATGCATCTTTTTATCAACGATATTGGGATGTTGTGGGTGATGTTGTCTGTAGTACCATTCAGCATATGTTCAGCATTGGTTTGGTTGATCCTAATCTGAATAAAACTCTCCTTGTGCTTATTCCAAAGGTGGAGACTTCGGAGTCGATTGTTTAGTTCCGGCCTATCGGTTTATGCACTGTGGTGCATAAAATTCTTAGCAAGATTGTGGTTAAATGGTTGAAGCCAATTTTGCCTGGCTGGATATCAGAGAATCAGACTAGTTTTGTCCCTGGCCGCTCGATCACTGATAACGTTGTTATCGCACAGGAGATTATCCACTCCATGCGAGGTAAGAAAGGAAATAAAGGATGGTTTGCGATCAAGGTGGATCTTGAAAAGGCATACAACCGGTTAGAGTGGTCTTTTATTGATGACACCCTTTCTGAACTTGGTATTCCCACAAATTTGAGGTCTCTTATCATGAGCTGTGTCTCCTCCGTATCTACGCAAATTCTATGGAATGGAAGTACGTCTGCGAGTTTCAAACCTTCTAGAGGGATTCGAAAGGGAGACCCTCTGTCGCCTTATATATTCGTTCTATGCATGGAGCGGTTAGCTCATGCTATTCGGCGTGAAGTGGATCAAGGAAATTGGAAAGCTTTTCAATTTAAGAGGAAGGGTCCGTTGATTTCCCATCTTTTCTTTGCGGATGACTTGGTCCTTTTCACGGAGGCATCTTTGGAGCAATTTGATGTTATTAGTCGGGTTTTCAGAGAGTTCTGTGAGTGCTCTAGACAAAAAGTTAGTATATCGAAAACTAACATTTTTTTCTCCCACAATGTTCATGCTGCTCTTCAGAAGGATATTAGTGGTTCTTTTGGTTTCAAGTGTGTATCTGACCTAGGAAGGTATTTGGGAGTTCCGCTTATTCATAGAAGAATTATCAAAGCAACTTATCGCTATTTAATTCAAAAAATGGTCGATAGATTGGCAGGATGAAAGACTCGGTTACTTTCCTTTGTTGGGCGAATTATTTTGGCTAAATTTGTTCTTGCATCTATTCCTATGTATACTATGCAATCGGTTAGGTTGCCTAAGTATGTTTGTGATGAGATTGAACGTTTAATTCGAAACTTCATTTGGGGTCATTGTAGCGACACTAGATGTGTTCATGCTGTTAACTAGGATGTGGTTTGTTCTCTAGTTCCAAACGGTGGGCTGGGTTTCAAACGGATGGAGTACCAAAACGAGGCGTTCTTACTGAAATTGGGATTTATCATGATTTCGGAGCCGAATAGACTTTGGGTTAAAGTGATGAGAGTCAAATATGGCATGCAGGATGTGGCACCGGTTACTTTGCCAAACACGCGGGGCTCGCGTCTTTGGAAAGGCATCAGGTTAATATGGACTGATCTTCATCAGAACATTGTGTGGAACATTGGTGATGGTCAACAGATAGACTTTTGGGATGATGCATGGGTTGATACCTTTGGACCTCTTCACCGCTATATTAATGCTGGAAATAGTAACGTTATCCGTAACATGACTTTTCAAGAGATGGTTGACAGTAGCGGACAGTGGAAGTAGGGTGATTTTGTTGAGCTGCTTCCAACTGACGTCGTCTAGGGCATTGCAGCAGTGAAGTTGCTTGCTGCTGTGGGCGTACCTGATTGCCCTGGTTGGTCGCTGGAGGCCACTAGGCGCTTCACAGTGAAGTCTGCGTATGGCGTGTGTATGGGTTTGAGTGCTGGGAGCGTGGAACCGGTGTGGGAGATCTTAGAGAAGTACCGTGGCTTACCTAGGGTGAAGATGTTCCTTTGGCAGGTCTGTCATGGTCGCGTTATGACAAATGCGGAGCGTGTGCGCCGGCATCTTGCGGATGACTTCAGTTGTGCTTTGTGTGGAGCTGCTGTTGAAGATATCTCCCATATCTTACGCGAGTGCATGGCGGTAAAGGTGTCTTGGCTGCAAATAATCAGAGCTGATATGGTCCCTGCTTTTAACGGTGCATCTATCAAGCAGTGGATTTACGAGAACCTATCGGATGCGCAACGATACTCATGGATTATGGCTGATTAGGACTTGATGTTTAGCTCATTGGTTTGGTTGGCTTGGGGACGGCGAAACGCGACTGTGTTTGGTTCATCGAATGAAAGCCATGAGAGTTTGTTGCAGCATGCTCGGCGTCTTTGTAGTGATGTGCTGCTGGCGAACGCAAGGCAGGAACAAGGCTCGACCGAAACTCCTGCACCATGTTCTTTTGCACGTTAGACAAAGCCCCCGACGGGCTGGATTAAGCTGAACGTTGACAGGGCAAGGAACACGACATCCAGCTTCGCTTCTTGTGGTGGCCTTGGCCGCGATGATTCTGGGTAATGGCGTTTTGGTTTTTTCGAAGAAAATTGGGATTTGCTCCGCTTTTGAGGCTGAATTGTGGGCGGTGTATGAAGGTCTTTCGACGGCTTGGGCCCTCGGATTTACTAGAGTTATTGTTGAGACGGATAATAAAGATGTGTATGGCAGTTTGGCGATGGGTGACCTATTACGCTTCTCGTCGAATCTTCGGGTGCATTTTGCGGAAATGGTGTCGAGAGCTTGGGATATTCAATTTACTTGGGTGAGGCGTGGCGCGAATGTGGTTGCGTACAAGCTTGCGAAGATGGATAAGGACCTCCCGATGGACTATTATAGGTTTATTAATCCTCCCTTGGTTATCCATGATAGTCTTAATAAGGATTATATGGCGGGTGTGTGATGCTTGTTAATTTCGTTTCCTCTTAGTGTTCATCGGTTTCTATGGGCACTCTTTTTCCTCCCCTGGAGGTTTTTTAATGAGGCGCACGGAAATCTCCTTTACATTAAAAAATAGATAATTATTTGATACACTAGCGGTGGAAACTAAAAGTTTTAGGGTTTAGGGACTCATTTTAAGGTGTAGGATTTAGGGGTTTAGGTTTAGTAGTTTAGAATTTAGGTATTATGAATAGAATTTAGTGTTTAAGGTTAGAATTTAGGATTCATAGATTAAACCATAAATCCTCAACATATTACCATACAACCTAAACACTAACCTCTAAATCCTAAATCCTAGCCATAATCCCTAAATTCTAACAATAATCCCTAAATTGTAAACCCTTACACATAAACCCCTAAACCATACACCCTAAACTCTAAAATTAACGCGCTTGTGAAAACTAAAAATTTTCACCGCCAGTGTATTAGATATAAATCCTTAAAAAATAATTTTTAAAAACATACAAAAGTTTAAAATTTATTTTCAAAATTATATATATATTTTTAAAATTATAATTTTAAAATTTAAAGAATCATACAATTTTAATAAAACCCCTAACATTTAAATTATTTACACTCTCACCTTCCATTTCACCTATAACAAAATTTAATGATCTATATTTTAATTCTAATCCTAATACTATCTAGAGGGAATGGGGACTCTAGGGGAAGAAATGAGAGTGGTTCAAGCGGTCTACAATCTATAACCTAAGGGAATTTATAGAAACAATGATGAACAACTTATTAAATAATAGTCCTTTTAAATAAATATGGACCCATTTTAATTAAATAAATGACCCAATAGAACAACACCTCATTTTGGCCCAATTTTAAAAACCCTAACTTACCTATTTTTCTTTCCTATGTGCACCAAATGTAAGTTGTCGGATTTAATGGTCCAGATTGAACCGAGAAAAATAAGGGATACCCCCCCACTCGCGCCATCACGCGTTGGGCAAGCTCCGCGCGTGTGGCACATGCGCCTGAGGATGTGGGCATTGCTAGGGGGCCGTCAGGCACTTCTCTGGGCACGCCGTCGTCGGCTGGAGACACCAAGCTACACTAGCGTTCCTCTTGTCTCGCCGTTGTTCACATCGCATCGCCGCTCTTCCTCGCGAGAAACTACAATAGCAACAACTCGACGCTGCGACTACAGCCGTTGCCATCGCTGGGCCATGCCAATCAACCTCCACAAGCAACCGTCTAGCCCCAACCGTGTCGCGCCGCCGCCGTACTTTGCCTTCGACCGAGCACCGGCAGCAAAGAAGGGGAAAATAAGTGAATATGGGAAGAAAAGGGGAGGAATCATCCTCAAATTTGCTCTAATTTGAGCCAAAATTAGAATGAAATCAGTCCTAAAATTTGCACAAATTCAGACCAAAAACAAAAGGGGAAAAGAATTAATCCAATATGGCAATCACCACAAAAAATCATGGTATTTTTATTCCAAATTCCTTGTAAATTTGGTAGCAAAACCACTACAAAAACCACCATACCCCATTTGTAAAGAGGACGAACACATTACGAATCTCATTGAGAATTCATTAGAAAAGACTATGATTTTTCAGCATCTTGTATTGGAATTTCTCATTGGAATAGAAGCAATCAAACAAGTTCTTTTTTTCAGTATTGTGTTCTTAATCTTCCTTTCATTTTGTTATTTTTTTAAATCTAATATGCAATATAAAGTGGAATGATGCTTACCTTAATCTTGTTTTGATTCGTCTTCGTTATAGCCCAGATTCAAATTTTTGATTTGATTTAATAAAAGGTTTTTTTTGTGTTTTTCGGTAAAATTAAATAAAAAATCTAACTACCGCCGTCAAACGACAGGGGAAGCCGGTGGAAGGCGGTTGGCGCAGTGGTCCATTCCTAGTGTTCTTCATTCATGAAGAACATCAAGAACATTTGGAAGAATTTAAAGGAAAGGGTTTTAATCCATTTTTTGTTGAAAATAAAAAAGATATTTAAAAGTTGGGTTTCATACTCACGTGTTTTTAAATAAAGAGGAGAAATCACACTCATTAAATCTCCCGCCCTAACCCTCTTTGCTCCGCGAGTAATCTTTTTTCATTCCTTTCAAAATGGCCACTATTTATATGAAATTCGGCCTCTAAATTTGACACTTTTACAATCTGATCACTAATTGATAATTTAATAATTAACATTTCAATTTAATTAAGCTTTTTCAAAATTATTTTCACAAGAAAATAAAAAAGCTAATTTGGAATCAAGTTGTTTATCACCCTTTTAACTTTTTGTTTATCCGATTCGAGTTTTAAGTGTTGACGGTGATTATAGTTCATCCTCTGGATGGTAAGATCATTAAAATGAAGATGATGGGTTTGAGCCAGGAGTGTTGGCGGTGATTATAGTTCATCGTCCGGATGGTAAGACCATTAAAATGGAATCATATTCATAAATAGACAAATAAGTAAAATTCTATATGAACTTGCAAATTCCGACATTAAAACATTTCGTAATCGGCTTGGTACCAATTTTTGGGCGCTGAGGGGGTGCTAACCCTTCCCCACGCTTAATCGACTCCCGAACCCGTCCTTGTATTTTTGCATACCAAAATTGTTGTTTTAATAAAACAAAATATTTTCATTAAAATAACCCGTTTTAGGTGATCCAATCACACCTTTATAAAGATTGGTGGCGACTCCATTTTTTATGTCGGGCTTGAAAGGGTTGCGATAGCTTGGCGACTCCGTTGGGAAATTATTTTTGTTTTTTTTACAAAAAAAAGAGAGTCAAGCCACAAAGTCGATTACACTTTGTTTTCATGTCGGAATATTCTAAGTTCATGTAAAATTTAACTTGATTGTCCATTAATGAATATGATCTCATTTTACGCATTTAAGCTTAATGAAGCTCTATGCTCGAGCTTTGACCCGATTGCTTAAGTTGGGGGAAAACACTTTGCTCATATAAGAATATTGATTCTTCGTATGAGCCTAGCAAGTACTTTCGGGACTCATATGCCCTATGCCTGCGTAAGAATACTGATCCTTCGTGAAGACGTTGGAAGTGAGTCCTCTTGAGTTGAACTTGATTCATCCGTAGCCTATAATGGGTGAGAATCAGGGGCCTTGCTACCCTTAGTAGGGGACAAAGAGGACAACTCTAGGACCTTTCTAAACCAAACCACATGTGTGAATCCAGAAGCCCACCCCATTAGAGCCATATGAAAAACCTAGGTTTAGAATATGGTCAAAGTTATTTCGTGAGAATAATCCGTAGAGACATGTCCAAGAGTATTGGAATGCACTGCCCAAATATTATTCATACAATGAAATAATTTTGGGCCTTTTATGTTTTCAAGTTTACTAATCTTTCTTTTTGTGTTTTGATGTTTTTCATATTTTTCTTGCATTCACATCTCATATCTAGAAGGGTCGATTCTAAAGCACGTTGCTCAAATAGAAAAAGATTTCGCCATGGATGAAAGGTACCTAAAGAAAGAGGAAGACAATGAGGATGTACGTCACCGGTCTAAGTTCAGCTAGCGGGCAAAGAAAGCTTTTTCGGGTGATCACATCATTTCCAAGCAGAATATCGTACAAGTGTTATGAGACCACTTTGACGATGCAACCAAGTAGTTGCTACAAAATGAAGATCTTGGTTTTTAAAGATGTCAATGAAGTAATGATTATTGGTCCACTCGGCTTAGGGGCAATGTAAGAAGGAACGAGATGAGTTCGACAAAAGTATCATTGAAGATGTAGCTAAGCGTGTGATGATGCAAGTCGGGGAAGTTACAACTCCTCGCCATATGTCGGACTAAAAGGGAAAGTGGGACAATGCTCCAAAGACTGATCGAAGAAATAAAAGAGTTGGGTGTTCGAGCTGAGATGTATTCGCAGAATATATCTTTAACTTTTCGTAATAAGGACCTTTGTTATCTAATGAAAGCTATTTCTATAGCAATACTTTATGGAATAGATGGCCCTTTGCTTGCCTACATGCATTTGCTTTTTTTTGTTGTGCATTGCATACTTCACACATAATAGAAAGATTAATTTTGGCATATTCCATTATTGAGCAAGATTCTGCAAGAACACGGTACTTGAGCTTTGACTACAGAGGACAGATTGACAACTCTAGAAATATACCACAAGAGTACCCAAGATAGGTTTGATAAAATGGAGAAAACTTGAAAGTAGAAATTGTACAAGCTTAGAGAAACACTGTCAGGCAGATAACAGCTATGTTGGGATTTAAAGACCCAGAAAGAGGAAAGAGAGTTGAAGTTGTTGACGTTCTGTCACCCCAGCCCGGGATGACCACTCAAACATTTCCAACGAGTGGGAGGTTCCATATCCACACGGCAAGAACCTCAATTGATATTCCAGCACAGTCTAGTATAAATCGTAGGGAGAACTGTAACCCCCTCGACCCGGTCTAGACGCGAGACTGAACCGAGCGAGTCACACAGGGAATATTGATGTAAACCAGAAAAAATTACCTCAATAAACGACACATTTTTTCCTCTTTTTATCGTATATAGATGCACATTATCATCCTATGTGATTTGAACTCGTACCAGAAGAAACCTCAATTCAACCAGACATCAATTAGACATTCATTTGACAATATACATGTTCCAAGGACTAAAACATAATTTTTAAAAATTATAGGGATTTTAGCTAATTTAATGTTACCACCCTTTAATTAGTCATATTTCATGTCACAGTGTCAAAACTCAACTCAATTTGATCATTCAAACTCATTTATTTGCATCCACAACATTCAGAGACTAAAATGAAATAAGACAAAAGTGCTAGACATCTCAAATAACTAATTTAACTATCGAGTGTATCGGTACAATCATCCCCATTTTGATATGCTTTGTCATGACTTAAATAAGTTGGTAAAAATTTCTAACTTGTACCGAAACAGATCTAGGTGTTTCAATACACGGGCCCGTACCGATACGGTCTTAAGCATTTCGATACACATGATTCTAGTGACCTAAAATCCAAAAGCCCATTTCGATAAACCTTACACTATACCGAAAAACCATGCCCATTTCAGCCTCACCGTACCGATACGACCTTAGGCGTATCGATAGGCTTGGGCCTGAAATGTTCCATTTTGCTATTTTTTTCACACTTTTATGCAACACAAACCACCCTAACATGCTTCTAACATAAACATAACATATTCAAGGATCAATTCTCAACCAGACATGACATATTCAACATCATTTCATTGCATCATGCTTCAAAAAGAAATCTATAGGCATGCTTCCTATAAACATTGAATCAAAACTCCATCAATACAAATTAAAACGAATTCATTAAACCATTAAAATCATCATTTCAATCCACTCTCAAAACATCATGCCTTGAAAACCATGCACTTAAACCTTTCTAAAACCATGTATCATAATTAAACAGCAAGTTCCATTACTAAACCTCAATATAAGCCTTCCCATGCATAACAAACCATATGCAATGCTTAAAGAGAAAACATCTATAAATCCCATTATACAACACATAATATAAATACAATTATATTGGCTCACAAGTGATCATTAACCAAGTTCCATTTCCAAATCACAACATCGGATATGCGGATTCACAAGTGTTTCCTAAACACTTCATACATTCTCATCAGCATCTCAAGGTTCACACACAAGAGTATTCAGTACACAATAGAGACCCCTCAACTGTTGCGATACCCGTGGTGGAGTATTCGATACACCATATAAACCCATGAAAACCACTCATCGGTAGATGTATAACCCCACTAACGAGAGATGAGACACTACACTTCCTCGATCATTAGGGTACTTGGATGGAGTATTCGGTACACTATATAAACCCCTCAACATCCAAGGCGACTTGTTTATAGTGCACTCATTCCTATAGCCAACTAACTATATCCAATAGCATTTTTAAAACAACATCACTTGCCTATATAATTCATTATAACCACATACCTCACTGTTTTCATATGCATCAACATAAAACCATTTTCCAAAGCATCAAACCATGCTTTAAACACAAGTATAAAACACATACTTACATGGATCACTTACCACGTGCATCCATCATCATCTCATGATTAAAAATTGTATATCACATACTTAAAACATGTATAAACAGTAGATAAATCTGTTCAATAAAAAACAAGTGCATAAACCATTTCGTAAAAGCACGACCGAGAGAGAAAACCACTTATACTTACTTCCGAACTTAGACAAGAGTTTCAAGCTCAAACCTAAGTTCCCAAAACACCTTCAAAACATTTCAAAGCTAAAATCCACGTTCTCACTCACCGACACGCGAAACCTCAATTCGCCGATGCGAAACTAAGCGTCCGAAGCCTCCAAAGCTTCACTGGTTGCTAACGGATCGTTCTCCCCATCTTTAACCACATAATAACAGAGGATTAATGCATCCTAATGCATTGAAAACCCCAGTAAGCAATCCCTCAACATTGTCTTGCTAAAAGCTATCAATCACCTATCCGAAACAACCGAAAACAACCTTGATTGACTTCTAAACTTAACCCAGCCATAACCTAACACTATCAATCATCAATTAACATCCAATAAACCATCTCATAACATCATTATACCTCAAGCAACCTTTGCATCACCAAAACACCCCAAAACACATAACTATCAACCTAAACAATTAGAGATTCTTATAGTTTCGGAATTCCAATGTTAAAACCTTCATCTTAACATTATTAAACTTCAAAAACATGATTAAGATCAATCATAAACCCAGCAAAACATATCCAATTTGAAAATCATGTAAATTCATCAATTAAATCTTGATTACATCATTTTCTCCAATTAAATCACAAAACCTTAATAGAAATAACATTTAAAGATTCAAGAACTTAGGAATTTCAGTAAAGAATCTTTCATTAGAGGAGATGAGCGAACCTTACCTCCAATGATTGTGTTTCCCCTTAATTGGTTGTTTTCTCTTGAAAAACAATGAGATTAAATAATATATTTAGAAATCTAATTAAAGAATCATTTAGGAAATCAAAGATTAAGGAAAACAAGATCGTTACCTAGAAATCTCTGATGAAAAAGAGTTCTTTGGCTGGAAGTATTTTGAGAGAAAATATGAGAGAATGAAAGTTACGTCAAATTCTCATTTTATGAAATAACCACCTTATTAATTAATCCCTCTTATATTTCCTTAATTAAAATACATTTTAAAATAAGCCTCATTAAGGGAAAACTCATATTTAACCAATTGGTCAAAAAGATTCCTAAAGATTCAAAGTTTTGACCCTTTACAAAACAGTCACTAAAACCAGTTTTCAAACTTTACATTTTGGTCACTAGTCCAAAATGCCACATTTCCAAAACTCGGTTTCCCAAATTGATTTTACCAAATCCTTTTATATAATTAAAAAAGTTTTTAGATAAATTTTCCATATTTTTATCACCTTCTGAAATATGTTTTCCTTGAACTCATCTTGAAACTTACCTGAATCACTAATCTCAATCCAACATACCCTAAAACCATAAAAAAACTTCTAGGCCCAAAACCGGGGCATTACATATCCCCCCCAATTAGGAAATTTCATCCTTGAAATTTTACCTGAAGGAAACAAATGCGGAAACTGCTTCAACATGTCCGCTTTGCTTTCCCATGTAGCTTCCTCAACACCACAGTGTCTCCACAACACCTTCACAAGCTCAATTGTCTTGCCACAAAGAACTTTACTGTTGGTATCAAGAATCTCAACAGGTTCCTCATCATAAGACAAATTCGGTTGCAACTCAATATCCTCCATCGGTATAACATGCGATGGATCCGAACAATACCTCTGTAACATCGTCACATAAAACACATCGTGAATCTTCTCCAACTCAAGAGGTAATTTTAAACGATAAGGAACAAGACCATCACACTCCACAACCTCATACGGTCCAATAAACCTTGGACTAAGCTTACCCTTACGTCCAAACCTTATCACCTTCTTCCAAGGCGATACTTTTAGAAACACGTGATCTCCAACCGCATATTCAATCTCTCTACGCTTTAAATTTGCGTAGGATTTCTGACGATCCAGGGTAGCTTTCAAACGATCAGAAACAAACTTCACTTTCTCATTTGTGCTTTTCAACACATTAGGCAAGGAAACATACTTTTCCCCCGCCTTAGCCCAACACAAGGGCGTACGACACTTCCTACCATACAAGGCTTCATATGGTGCCATTTGTATACCTACCTGATAACTATTATTATACGCAAACTCCACCAAAGGTAATTGTTTCTCCCAAGTTCCTTGGAACTCAATGACACAACATCTTAACATATCTTCCAAAATCTGAATCACACGTTCATACTGACCATCCGATTGAGGATGATACGAAGTACTAAAGTTCAACCGTGTACCCAATGCTCGATGCAAACACTCCCAAAACCTCGATGTAAACTGCGGATCTCTATCCGAAACTATAGACTTGGGCACTACGTACAAACGCACAATCTCAACGATATGCTAATCCCCCAACTTATCCAAGGTATACGTCGTATGCATAGGAACAAGATGTGAACACTTCGTAAACTAATCAACAATCACCCAAATGGAATCCTTCTTTGATGGAATTAATGGTAACCCAAAACACAAAATCCATGGTGATTATCTCCCATTTCCATTCTGATATCCTCAACGGTTGCAACAACCCGGAAGGAAACTGATGTTCAACCTTAACACACTGACATACCATGCACCTCACAACAAAATCAGCCACATCTTTCTTTAAACCGACCCAATAGTACTCCCCTTTCAAGCCTCGATAAATCTTAGTACTACCATGATGTATAGCAAAAGGACTACTATGCGCTTCGGTCAGAATGGTACGCCTCAACTCATCATCATTAGGCACCACTAATTTATCTTTAAAACACAACACCTCGTCATCATTAAAATGAAAATCCATAGGATTCCCATCCATAATATCCTTAACATACGACACCAATTCATCATCATAAGGTTGCTTGTCCTTAATTAACTGTGACAAAAATGGCTTCACTTGCAACTCGACAAAAAGACCACCATCTTGCGTCACACTCAACTGAGCGAACATCGCCTGCAACTCTACCGCAACCTTCATGCTCAAAGCATCAACTACAACATTAGCCTTTCTCGGATGATATTCAATCATCAAATCGTAATCCTTAGGCAACTCCAACCACCTACGTTGCCTAAGATTCAAATCCTTTTGATTCATCAAATATTTCAAACACTTATGACCCGTGTACACAATACACCTCTCGCCATAAAGATAATGCCTTCAAATCTTTAAGGCAAGCACAACTGCGGCAAGCTCAAGATCATGGGTGGGATAATTGCGCTCGTGCACATTCAATTACCTAGATGCATAAGCTACAACTTTTCCTCCTTGCATCAATACACAACCCAAACCAACGTATGATGCATCACTATACACAACAAACTCCTTACCCGACTCAGGTTGAATCAAAATAGGAGCTTGCGTCAAGGCTTTCCGCAACTTCTTGAAAGGTCGATTAATATCTTCTGTCCACTTAAAACGAACATTCTTTTGCAGAAACTTAGTCAAAGGAGTAGCAATCTTCGAGAAACCATCCACAAACCTACAATAGTATCCTGCCAACCCAAGGAAACTACAAACTTCCTGCACTGACCTAGGTGACTACCAAATCATCATCGCCTCAATCTTATTAAGATCAACCCTAATTCCTTCGGTTGACATAACATGTCCGAGAAAAATAACTTCCCTAAGCCAAAGCTCACACTTGCTCAACTTAGCGTACAACTGGTTATCTAACAAAGCCTGAAGCACAATTCGCAAATGTTTATCATGATCCTCCTCGGTACGAGAGTATATAATGATATCATCGATGAATACAACCACGAATCGATCCAAAATTTACTTGATTCATCATATCCATGAATGTAGATGGTACATTTTTCAAACCAAACAGCATCACCAAGAACTCATAATGCTCGTACCTCGTACAAAACGTAGTCTTAGGCACGTCTATATCTTTTACTTTTAATTGATAATACCCAGACCACATATCAATCTTAGAAAACACCGAAGCACCTCGAAACTGGTCAAACAAATCATCAATCCTTGGAAAAGGATACTTGTTCTTCATCGTCAACTTGTTTAATTGTCGATAGTCAATGCACATACGCATCATACCATTCTTCTTTTTTCACAAATAACACTGGCGCACCCCTAGGTGAAACACTAGGCCTAATGAACCCTCGATCAAGCAACTCTTGAAGTTGCATCTTCAACTCCTTCAAAAATTTTGGTGTCATTCGATAGGGAGCAATAGACACTAGAGTTGTATTCTCAAACAAATCAATGCCAAACTCAACCTCTCTATTCGGTGGCAGACCAGGAAATTCCTCCTTAAAAACACCCAAAAACTCACATATCGTACGTATGTCCTGAACACACATTTCCTTTGACCTCGGATTCATAACATAGGCCAAGAAAGCTTCACATCCTAATGCCCAAACAACTCGCATTTAGAGCTGAAACAACATTAGACAAGAATTTAACATTCTCGCCCACAATTACCACTTCATAATCGTCAGCAAGTTTCAAAGTAATTCGATTGGATTCAAAATCAACCATAGCCCTATGTTCGGTCAACCAATCCATAATAAGAATCACATCAACTTCATGAAACAGAAACTCTATTAAATCAACCTCAAACACATGACCTTGAACAGTCAAATGACATCTCTTAAACAACCTTCTTGTAACAACCGTTTCACCAAAAGAACTAGTTACTTGCATTCCCACATCTAACATCTCCACATGTATATCAATCAAATGCGCATGCTCATGCAAGATGTAAGAATGCGTAGAACCATAATCAATCAAAGAAAACAACGACAATAATTGCAAAGTAAATGTACCTGCAATCACATCGGTTTCATTGCGTCCCTCGCGATGTGCGTACACCCTCGCAGGACCACCACCCTCATGTTGAACTGTCACCACATGAGCCACAGTCCTTTGACAATCCTCCCTTCGTTGAAAATTACCACGACCACGCCCACAGCCTCTATGTGGTGCAGGAACAAGTGCCCTAGCTTGACCACCACCAGCCAATAACGGACAATCACGCCTAAGGAGATCATTCGATCTGTAGCTCCAATAGGTATTCTGCTCGGACCTCACTCGATTACCCTGAACTGGCACACCACGCCTAACAGCTTATCGTCTCTACTCAGGACGATATTTACGATCACGATGTCTCTTAAACTGTCCACCACCAGAAACATAATTTACAACTCTCTTTCCCGAGCTAAAACCACTCACATTCTTGGATGGATTATTCGAAAGAGGTGGAAATCCTCCAGATGGTACATTATTCTTCTTATTTCTCTACCTTTCAGCAACAATAATTGTACCAGAACACAACTCTCTCCTCGGTCCCATCATGCTATAATATCTAAGGCGTGATATTTTCAACAAAACAAAACAATCATGCCAGCTTCAAGCAAGGATCCAAGACTTTCATTAAAAATCAAAACATTTAAGACCATAGTAATAAGACAATAGCTTCCCAAAACAAACCCCACACGACATAAAGCAGTCAACGTATATATCACAACCACTGTGCATAACACGTAAACAATCTACGATTAAAACATATCACAAGCAATCACCGTGCATAGCAAACACCGAAAAATCATTCAAACAATGATAATTCAACCATCTTACCTTCCAATTTTTTGTAACCTGGCTCTGATACCACCAAATGTAACCCCATCGACCCGGTCTAGACGCAAGACCGAACCAAGCGAGTCACACGGTGAATATTAAAGTAAACCAGGAAAATTTACCTCAATAAAAGACCCCTTTTTTCTCTTTTTATCTTATCTAGATGCATATTATCATCCTATGTGATTTGAACTCGTAGTGGAAGAAACCTCAATTCAATCAGACATCGATTAGACATTCATTTGACAATATACATGTTCCAAAGACTAAAATGTAATTTTTACGAATTAAAGGGACTTTAGCCAATTTAAAGTTACCACCCTTTAATTAGTCATATTTCATGTCACGATGTCAAAACTCAACTCAATTTGATCATTCAAACTTATTTACTTGCATCCACAACATTCAGTGACTAAAACAAAAGAAAACAAAAGTGCTAGTTATCTCAAATAACTAACTTAACTACCGAGTGTATCGGTATGGTCATCCCCGTTTTGATATGCTTTGTCATGGCTTAAATAAGTTGGTAAAATTTGATAACATGTACCGAAACAGCTCTAGGTGTTTCGATACACGGGCCCATACTGATACGGTCTTAAGCGTTTTGGTATGTAGGATTCTAGTGACCTAAAATCCAAAAGCCCGTTTCGATACACCTTACACTGTACCGAAACACCATGCCCATTTTAGCCTCATCGTACTGATACGACCTTAGGCGTATCGATACGCACGGGCCTGAAATGTCCCATTTTACTGTTTGTTTTTTCACACTTTGATTCAACACAAACCACTCTAACATGCTTCTAACATAAACATAACATATTCAAGGATCAATTCTCAACCAGACATGGCATATTCAACATCATTTCATTGCATCATGCTTCAAAAAGAAATCTATAGGCATGCTTCCTATAAACATTCAACCAAAAGTCTGAAAACAATAACCAAGCTTAAACCAAACTCCAAAGGCCATTTACAACTTTAAAACAACATTATAAACTTGCTCAAACACAAGAAGTTTAACAAGCACACTCCCAAAACAACAATGAACCTCATTGCCTTTATTACTAAAGTCTAGTTTGAAACCATACTTTCAAAGAACGAAGTCTTTGGGTCCTTCTTACTCACTTGTTGCCTCCACACCCATAATTCTGTACATTGATGGACAAAGAGAGCATAAGTACACTAGGCTTAGTGATGAGTGCTCAAAACAAAACTCCATCAATGCAATTTAAAACAAATTCCTTAAACCATTAAATTCATCATTTCAATCCACTCTCAAAACATCATACCTTGAAAACCATACACTAAAACCTTTCCAAAACCATACACATCATGTATCATAATTAAACATCAAGTTCTATTGCTAAACCTCAATTTAAGCCTTCTCATGGATAACAAACCATATGCAAAGCTTAAAGAGCAAACATGTATAAATCCCATTATACAACACATAATATATATACAATTATATTGGCTCACAAGTGATCATTAACCAAGTTACATTTCCAAATCACAACATCGAATATGCGGATTCACAAGCGTTGCCCCAACACTTCATACATTCTCACTGGCATCTTAAGATTCACACACGAGAGTATTCAGTACACAATATAAACCCCTCAACCGTTGTGACACTTGTGGTGGAGTGTTTGGTACACCGTATAAACCCCTCAACACCACTCATCGGTAGATGTATAACCCCACTAACAAGAGATAGGACACTATATTTCCTCGATCGTTAGGGTACTTGGATGGAGTATTCGCTACACTGTATAAACCCCTCAACATCTATGGCGACTTGTTTATAATGCACTCAATCCTATAGCCGTCTAACTATATCCGGTAGCATTTTTAAAACCACCTCACTTGCCAATATAATTCATTATAACCACATACCTCATTGTTTTCATATGCATCAACATAAAACCATTTTCCAAAGCATCAAACCATGCTTTAAACACAAGAATAAATACATACTTATATGGATCACTTACCATGTGCATCCATTATCATCTCATAATTAAAAATAGTATATCACATACTTAAAACATGCATAAACAATAGGTAAATCTGTTTAATAAAAAACAAGTGCGTAAACCATTTCGTAAAAGCACGACCGAGAGAGAAAACTACTTATACTTATTTCCGAACTTAGACAAGCGTTTCAAGCTCAAATCTAAGTTCCCAAACCACCTTTAAAATATTTCAAAGCTAAAATCCACATTATCACTAACCGACACGCGAAACTTCAATTCGCTGACACGAAACTAAGCGTCTGAAGCCTCTAAAGCTTCGCCGGTTGCTAACAGATCGCTCTCCCTACTTTGACCACATAATAACAGAAGATTAATGCATCTCAATGCATTCAAAACCCCCAACAAGCAATTCCTCAACATTGTCTTGCTAAAAGCTATCAATCGCATATCCGAAACAATCGAAAACAACCTTGATTGACTTCCAAACTTAACCCAACCATAACCTAACACTTCCAATCATCAATTAACATCCAAAAAACCATCTCATAACATCCTTATACATTAAGCAACATTTACATCACCAAAACACCCCAAAACACATAACTATCAACCTAAACAATTAGAGATTCTTATAGTTTCGGGATTCCAATGTTAAAATCTTCGTCTTAACATTATTAAACTTCAAAAACATGATTAAAATCAATCATAAACCCAACAAAATAGATCCAAACTGAAAATCATGTAAATTCATCAATTAAATCTTGATTTCATCATTTCCTCCAATTAAATCATAAAACCTTAATAGAAACATCATTTAAAGAGTCGTGAACTTGGGAATTTCAGCAAAGAACCTTTCATTAGTGGAAATGAACGAACCTTACCTTTAATGATTGAGTTTCCCCTTAATTGGTTGTTTTCTCTTGAAAAACAATGAGATTAAATAAGATATTTAGAAATCTAATTGAAGAATCATTTAAGAAATCAAAGATCAAGAAAAACAAGATCATTACCTAAATATCTATGATGAAAGAGAGTTGTTTGGCTGAAAGGATTTTGAGAGAAAATATGAGAGAATGAAAGTTACGTCAAATTCTCATTTTATGAAATAACCACCTTGTTAATTAATTCCTCTTATATTTCCTTAATTAAAATACATTTTAAAATACGCCTAATTAAAGGAAAAATCATATTTAACCAACTGGTCAAAAAGCTCACTAAAGATTCAAAGTTTTGACTCTTTACAAAACAGTCACTAAAACCAGTTTTCAAATTTTACATTTTGGTCACTAGTCCACAATGTCACATTTCCAAAACTTGTTTTCCGAAATTGATTTCACCAAATCCTTTTATATATTTAAAAAAGATTTTATATAATATTCCCATATTTTTATCACCTTCCAAAATATGTTTTCCCTAAACTCATCCTGAAACTTACCCGAATCTCTATTCTATGTCCAACATACCCTAAAACCATCCAAAAAAAACCTCTAGTCCCAAAATCGTGGTGCTAAAAGAACCGAGGCATTGAGGTTCTCAATAAGGTGGCCTATAGGGCCATAATGAATAAGAAGCTAGAAGATCGCTGTGATAGGCTCGAATAGATCATTATAGCCCTAAAAGAAGGAAAAATTTATGATGGCGTAGATGCTAGAGATTTGAGCCTAGTGTCTGACTTAGTGGTTCCTCCAAAATTCAAAGCTCATGACTTCGAGAAGTATGACAGGACCACTTTCCCTTTGGCGTACTTAACCATGTACTGTCTAAAAATGACACCATACTTGGAAAATGAGAAGGTACTTATCTACTATTTCCAAGACAATTGTAACCCCCTAAACCCGACCCAGAAGAAATGGGCTGAATCTAGGAAGTCTTGTTTGAAAACTTGTCCCTTAAGAAACAATTTTAGGTTAAAATAATTTATAATTTAATATACTTGATTAAATAAGTAAAACTTAATAAATATTTCAATTATTATAAAACTCAACGTTTGAATCAATGTTCTAATAATTAATAAAATATCTGAAAACAAATTCATAAATGCATGCATTAAATAGTTCTCAAATTATAACAGATCCAATGTCCAAAATTACATAAATATCCCAAATAATGTTAAAATAGTAATCCGAAGTAAATAAAAGAGTTCATATTGAATAATAAAGTATTTGAATAAATATGAGATGCTCCAAGTACCGAGTCGCCTAAAGAGTCTGAGTATCTAAAAGGAAAACTAAGGGGTGTAAGCTGAAGAGCTTAGTGTGTCCTTAAGTACAAACAAAACACAAAACAAAAATAATGTTTTATTTTCTGATAAATTCAATTTTGAAACACAGTGTATCCAATAAATCAAATTTATAAATGTTATGATGTCTGATGCATGACTCAATAGCCGATTGTCTGATATCATACAGAGTGGAGGTTGCCCTTGCCAGAGTGGAGGTTTCCCTCACTAGAGTGGAGGTTGACCTCACATTTTCCAAACACTATTCTGTTCCCATGACTCATGATATGATTTTTAAAATCATAAATCTGAATTTTATGAGTGCCACATTTTCTGAAAATCAAATGCTTGATTTAAAAACACAGTTTATATATGATACATGATGCTTCAAACAGTTTCAAAACACAATTCAGATAATTAAATCAAGCAAGAATAAAACATTTATTTAAAACACCACAAGAAACACACCTTTAGCAGACAATAACTCTAATCTCGAGAAGGGCGAGCCTCGCGCTCGGATCTCACTAAATCAGGACCTATAAGGATAACTCAAAATTAATAACTAATACTATCACTAAGTCACCGACTAAAACACTAAGAACTAAACTGAAGATGTACTCACGTGAAGATCTCGAAGAATGTGCACGGTCGGTTTGAACAGGATGAGGTAACTCGTCAGCCTCAGTGTCGATACCTGAACACGAGAATAACTCGAGTCAATCTGATATTTAATTTATCTAAAATTACTAAGTACAAGATAATTGTAAATAGAAAAATAAAGCTTTCGAGTTCGAATTTGACAAAATGGGCAGTGAATTCGAAATCAGAACATTGAAAATGGTTAAGGAAAACGTTCTCCGAAAAAGTCAACTCTGGTTAAAGGTTAAAGTCAAAGTCAACTTTGACGGTCAAAGTCAACTGTCTAAGGTCAACGTTCAATGTTGACTTAACTGGTCAAGGTCACTCGGTCAAACTGGTCAATGCTGATGTCATGGTCAAAGGGTCAATCTGGTCAACAGTCAAGGTCCAAAAGTCAAAATCGGTTCAAGTCAACAGTTTAAGTCAGGTTGGTCAAAATGGGTCCAAGAGTCAAAACTAGTTTGATCGGTTCTATCGGTCTGGTTCATCTATAGTTGATTGGGTCTTTCGAATTGATTCTCAAAACAGGTCTAACCATTTCTCACTCACACGATCATCTGAATTTGGACTCTCTCACACTCAAGGCCCCACGGTTGGGCTTACTCAAACCATACGTCCATGGAATCCAAACTACAACTCAAGGCTACAATCAAGAGAGCATGTCACAACACCCCCACATACAGTCCAATCACCAAGCCCAAATTACATTCCCACTCTCACGACCCAACATCATTATCCACTTTTCAACATATATGATTAGGATTTCCAGCACCTAAAATGGCAGAGGCTAATGGTGCACGAGCGGCGGTAGCGCGGACTCGTTAGCGACACTCATCGGAGACTATTACGGTCATCACCGATCGGAAAACTAGGGAAATACGAGATTAGAACCACAACCAATTCAAAAGAACTAAAACTCAAAACAAAGGCTTACCTAAACTAACGAACGATGGAGGGACATAGTGGAGAACGGCGACGTAAAGGTAAACCGAAGGGTTTTTCACAGATTTTGAGCAAAACGGCGACAACGCAAAACGAGGACTGAATAGAATTTGTCCGACATGGTAGCGATAGCAACAACCAACACCGATTAACAAAACCACTCAACTATACAAAGCAAAAACCGAAAAGGGAAAGACAAAGCTTACCCAACAACAATGATGGAGGAGACGACGATGGAGCACAACGGTGAGGGTGAAAACTGAAATGTTTCTCTCCGTTCTTTCAAAAACGACGACCGATGGGAATAAGGTGAGGGGTGGGTATTTCTCGTAACGGAATGAAGAACCCACTGGTGGTCTTGGATCGACGAACGAGCGACGGCTTGGGCCTGACTGGAGCGTGATCGGAAAAGATGAAGGTGAGGGAGATGAATGTCGAAAGAAAGGGGGAGAGGGATGCGGCTGCAGATCTATGTGATATGGAAAAGGTGTTCAATTTCTGATAAAAAGGGTTAAATACCAAGGAAAAGGGTGAATCACATATATGGTCAGTTGACCATTTTAGAGCTTGCAAAATGGCACAAAAACTTCACTTATCTTACAAATCGACCCCCGAAATTCTAAATTAGGCCATAAAAATCTAAATTTAGCCCATTTAATCCCCACACACAAATAAGGGTTTTCAATTAAAATTCCCAAATCTTAGGGTTACCGAATTAGGGATTTCAAACTCAAGGATTTTTAAATTGGGCAAAAATTTGGGGTGTTACAACAATTTATTAGGGTCTGCTGCCCAATGGTATGCCCAATTGAGTCGGGTCAACATACAAACTTGGAGAGATCTTGCAAGAGCTTTCTTTGAACACTACAAGCATGTGAAAGACATGATCCCCAATTGGCTCATTTTGCAGGATATGGAACAAAGGCCCAACGAAAGTTTCCGCCAGTACGCCCGAGGTGGCGAGATATGGCAACCCAAGTTCAACATTCACTGTTGGAAAACGAGGTTACTCTAATGTTTGTGGAGACTTTAAATGGTCTCTTCTATGACCATATGTTAAACCATGTCACCAAAGGTTTCACAGACATGGTCATGAATGGAGAGTTGATCTTGGCATCTATAAAAAATGAGAGACTCGAAGAAGACAAGCACCTATAACCTGAACTACTACAACAATAGAATCTTTTCACGAAGTAGACAAATCAAGCTTGGCTGTAACTCACCCATGCATTCCTAGAATAATGCTCAAACAATAAAGGATTTTCCTAGACAAATCAAGCTTGGCTGGAACTCACCCGTGAGCATTAGGGATCTTTTGTAAGGGCTTCTATGTTAATTTACTTGTTTTAAATATGCATTCCCTTCATTTTTCTCAAGTGGCAAACATTTCATTTTTTATTTCTTTTCCATTTTCATCCATTTCTCTTCCAAAATACATCTTTCTAGTAGAGCCCTTATGATTGATTGTATGAATGACTCTTGAATCTAATCCCAAGATAGAGGGGCAGTAAAATGTGTTCATGATTAATAGGAGATCCCATATACAATTTTTGAGTGAATTTTCCTCTCATACATTGTTGTTAAGTTGTTTGAATGAAGTGATAACTCTAAAACATCTACCAACTGAAGACTGCTTCTCTTCAATGATATTTGTGTGTGAAATGACATTTTGCATTCCTTCATTTCCTTTAATGAGTAAGAAAATGAAAAAATCCCTCGTTGTCCCCTTTTGAGCCTGATATTTTTCTTGTGATTGAACCCTAACCAAGGATCACTCCTCACACTGGGGAAAAAGGATGAAAAGTTGTTTGCAAGCAAAGGAAAATACGTCAAATCAAGTTGAATGTCCTAAACTGAAAATGAAAAGGACACAGAAAGACAAAAAAAAGAAAAAAAAGAAAAAAGGAAAAAAAGAAGAAGAAATGAAAGCTGGAGTGCGAAGGAAAATTTGAAACAAATCCTTCAAATGATACATGCGCCAGAAAAGGAAATGAACTCTAGGGTGAAAACCCAAAATGGGAAGTCTAGATTTATTAAAAAAAAAGAGAACAAAGATTTCATCAACAAAGATTGATCCTTGGTTTAATCACCCTTAAAACATGTATTTGAGCATATATATCTTTTTTTGTAACTTGAGCCTAGCCTACATTATAAGCCTTTAAAGACCATTTGGATCACACATGATTCTATGAGAAAAGGAGTTTGTTTTTAGAACACATTCCTCCTAATTGAGTTAACCTTTCTTTAGGGACCTCTAATCTTTTGATGTTTGATTGAGACTAGAAAAGTGGGAAGATTGAAATTTGGGGAGTTAGCGCGTTAAAGAGAGCCACCTAAATGGGGGGCACTATCCGGTTGATGGATTCATGAATCATTCATACTATGAATTTTAGGGCATCTGACTTTGCTCTTTTCCATGTTTGCCTTGACTATTTCCTTTAACTTCTCATTTCTAGCCTTTTCTTGCATCTTACAAGTAGATTGGTGTTACCTCTCCAAAAATACTATTTTTAATGCCAATTTTACAACACTCTTGATTGTTTTAGGTACATTTAGTTGCATTAGGTTGCTAGAATCATGCATTTGCATAAGGAGTGCAGTTTTTGTCTATGTCAGGATGAAGGGTTATTTTTGTGGTTATTTTGCAGGTTTTGCATAGGATTTGGCACGGGAAAGCAACACAGCTAGGATTTCCAAGAAGAATGCCAAGTGTTGTTGGCATAGAAGAACCAGACGGTGCCAAGCACGTGTTGTCAAAGAAGTGCACTTGATGCCATGCCAAGAGATTGTTGAACCCCGAAAAAATAGGAAAGGATCAGGCTCCTAAAAGATCGCGAATGGATCAACTTTTGAAAAAATAGCGGATAAGGTAGTGTCAAGTGATTTTGGCAAAGTTGTGCCAAGCTTGGATGCCAAGGCAACATCGGCATGATGACGTCATCCCTAGCTTGATATGCTATCACACTGAGCTGATAAGACATCAACATGATCGGATAGAGCTCTATCTCTTATCCCTTGATCATTTCAAATGCAAAGGCTTATCTCATCCTTTCCCATACACGCCTATATAAAGACCAATCGATCAAGCCATTGGGGGAGGGAAGTGAAGACTTAGAGTGATCGGAGTGAGGCGTTAGAGTGGCCGGTGAGTGACGGCCGACTGCACCGAGGAAGAGTGATTCAACCTCTTGGCCAAGAGCCTGGCATGAAAGGCTGCATCAAGAGATCCCTCGGCCTATTCCCTTGGCTTAAGTTGTTTTTCTTTATTTTATTTAAAGGTGATGTATTTGAAAATAGTTATGGTTTTGATTGTTAAATCCCTCACCGTAAACTAATTTTATAGTTGGTGGGGGATGTTTGGTTTAAACGTTGCTTTTATGTCTTAGTTCTTTGAATACAATTTTGTTTCAGCAAAGTTTTTCTATCTGCATGCTTTATTTTTTTTAATTGTAATGCCAAGCGAGAGATGGCATTACTGTTTTTCTAAATACTCTACCAAGTGAGAGCTATAATAGTTGGCTCATTTCTCTTCAATATCTTAACAAACTTGGGAGGCAACAATCAATTGCTGGATACTTGGGAGAGAAGCTTCGAGAGAAGTCGTTCAAGTAGATGAACTTACCTCGGAAGTGATATCTACCCCCTCATAGGATAGATTGGTTTTAATCAAATTGGTTTAAAAAAAGCAAGCACTATAGAGATATAAGGATTTTTACTAGGCCAAATTAGGGCAATGACCATCGACAGAGGCTTTGCTAATGTTGAATCTTCTCGGCAAACAATGCCAAGACAGTTTTCCAACAAAGGCTAGCATGAATAGCTTTAAAACCATACATTCCCTGCCAACACTCGTCATTCATTAAAAGTACCCTCATTGTTAACGTTTTACTCCATTGTTTTCTTTTCTTTTAAGTAGTTTCTAAAACAACTCAAAAACAAATCATCTTTTTCCCAAGACAAGTAAACCATCAAAGCAATCGAATTCCAAATCAATCTTTGTGAGATCGATAACTCAGCTCACCAAATTGTATTACTTGCAGACCGTGTATACATGCACACAAAAGACTCTTGGCATAACTTGCCCAAAACTATATAATTTACACCTTATGCCAGTATTCACTTTTACACATCTTCTACAGAGTCTACAATTGGCATAGATGTAACCCCCTTAGCCTGGCCTAGGCGTTAGACCCGAACTACGAAGATCACACGAGGAAAACCAAAGTCAACTCGAAAGTCAACCTTGATTAACGACCCTTTTTTGTTTTATCTTTTCTAGATACCCATTAAGCTTATGTGAATGCTCAAGAACCTTGGAAAAGAAAAGCACAGCGATCAGAAAACGTTTAAGGACTCAATTGCAAGAAAAACACATTTAGGGACCAAAATGTAAATTTTGGAAAACATAAGAACTTTGTAGATTTTAGTTTTACCGAACCTTAATTAATCATATTACAAGCCTCTCTGCCAAATTTCATCTTAAGAAGACATCTCAAGCTCAAGCAATTGCAATTACAACTTTCAGGACTAAAATGTAAAGCATGCACACTTCAAAGCAATTCAAATATGTGTCCAACGGTCACCCGTTTCGAAACACTGACAATCATATCAAAACACCCGTGTCGAATGCCCGTATCGAAACGGCGTTGACCGTTTTGGTGCGCGGGTATGTACCGAAACCAGTTCCGAAACAGACACCTCTAGTAGCCAAAGTGTTTCGAAACACTTCTAGTCGTTCCGAAACGCCCAGGCCATTTCAGGCACCCGTTTCAAAACAGCTAAGGGTGTTTCGATATACCCTGCCCAGAAACAGCAGAAACTTTTGGTTTTCACTTCAAAACACCATCAAACATACCTAAAATCATTTCACAACATATCAGCAACATGCTAAGCATTAAAACCATCATATTGCATCAAAGGCTAAATACATTACAAGCATTAAGCACACCTATTCATTTATCACATTCAACACAAGATCTTACTTTTAAACAAAGAACCTAGCTATATCAAAATATTGAGAAGAAGATCCAAATATCGCAAAACGATCATCTACAAGTATCAAACTAAAAACCGAACTTGCTCAAGATTAACAATCTCATTACACAACAACGTAAAAGACTCTCCCCCATTGCCTTTATTATCTATAGCTATAAACCAAAACATACTTCTCAAGTGGAGCTCTTCTTGAATCCCTTGCTTCTTGCTGTCCCAAATTCATTTATCTGCATTGATGGACAAAAAGAAGCGTAAACATATAAAGCTTAGTGAGGAATGCTCAAAACCAAAACACCATCAATGTAGCAAACCTTAAAACCCTTTTTTAAAAGAAATCACACCTTTATAAACCAAGTATTGTTTGAAAACCTCATATAAAACATCAACACCTTATAATTATGCATTACTTAATATAAGATCAACATTAAACTCAAATGCATTAAGCAACTCAACCCCAATAATATTCTTGCAATAACTTGCACTTAAAACTTTTTCAAACAATAGTGCTTCATATAAAGTTTAAACCAATTTCCTTGGAAACCATTTCCACTCCACACTTTTTCTTTCTCATGCTAGAAAACCATTTCAAAACAAAACACCATTTGAAATCTCATGTATCAAATATCTATCTCATGCATTATACCAATGCAAAACTCATGGCAAAGCCACTCATGCTTGTTACACAAAAGCATTTCACAAACTCAAAACTCCATTTGAAAACCACATGTACCATCTAGCTACCTCATGCATACAACCTAGGCAAAACTCATGGCAAAGCCACTCATGCTTGTTACTTAAAAGCATTTCACAATCTCACTTTGTCATATGCAATTCTCATAGTATAAAACATCTCAAGCATTGGTACATGCGACACACATTCTCATATATTGGCATTTACATACTCTATTGTACACGAATATGCGGACAACTCACTAGACACTTCCGGTGGCATCTACCATCACCGTACTCACTCGTCTAGAACATAATTTTCCGGTGGCTCCTACCACACCGTACTCTCATGGCGGTTTCTACTTCCGCCCAAAGGCTTGAGTGTTTCATCAAGTTCTACCCCGATGGTATGCCTCTCATCGGTCTCATGACAATAACTCTTGTTGCCAAATAGCTCGGATGTTTTACCGAGTCCTACTCCGTTGGAATGCCCATCATCGGTCTCATGGCAATAACTCTTGTTGCCAAAAAGCTTGGATATTTCACCAAGTCCTACTCCAATGGAATGCCCATCATTGGTCTCTCTCTTTGGAACGAATCCCAAGAGCACGTACGAATTTTAGATTATAGTGCACTCTACATCCTATTGATCGATCAATATATCTGGTAATCTTTACATCATCTATGCCAATATATCATGTTAAAATCATCAACACACTCACTGTTTTTAAAGTATGCAACACCTTCAAGGCCAAAATGCCGAACATTTCCTTAAGACGCAAACTAACAACACATACTCTCAAGGAATATTAATTTCATGCATCCTTCTTCAAACCAAGTTTGACAACCAACTTACATGCTTTAAAACCATGCTCAAACAACAAATTAAACCACATTGTCAAATCAATCACATCAAACCCCATTTTGATAGTTTTCAAAACAATAATAGCACAATTGAGAGAGAATTCTACTTTACTTACTTCCGAACTTAAACCGGCGTTTCAAGCCTAAATTTAAGTTCCCAAACATCTTTTCAAAATCATTCCAAAGCTGGAAAACACGATCTCACTCACCGATACACAACACAATGCTAGCCGACAAGCTTCCCAAGCGTCCGAAACCTCTAATGCTACCTCAATCGCTTCCGGATCACTCTCCCCTGTTTTTAACACATAAGAGCATAGGATTAATGCACCATCATGCATTAAAATCACCAGCCATACAACACAACTCGCTGCTCTACTCAAGAACCTCATTTTGGCTACCAAAAACAACTGAAATCACCTCCAAACTCTCCCAAAACAAAGCCCAGCCAAGATCTATCAATTATAACCTTTTATAAACATCAATTAACATCAAATAACATCAAAAAGCAACATAAACATGACCTTATACCTCCAGCAACAGTAGATCACCAAAACCACCCCAAAAACCACCATTCTAGCAAGCAAAACGTAGGAAAACAAACCTATTCGGGATTTGGTTGATAAAACCTCATTTATAACATCAATTAACACCCAAAATACATTAGAAAATCATCTCAAAACAGAGCCCACTCATTCACCACGAAAATCTTCAAGATCTCTTCCAAAATCTTGAGTTTCAAGACAATTTCTTGTTTCTAACATTAAAACCACTTAAAAATCATTAATAAAGGATTGATAACTTAAGAATTTCAGTAAAGAACTGATCATTAGAGGAGAAGGACGAAGCTTACCTCTAATGGATGATTTCTCCTTGATTTGGTCAAGTTTTCTTGAAAATTTAATGTAGAAATCAAGTGGATTTTATGAGGAATTGATTAAGAATCAAAGAGAGATTGAAATCTCATCAAATGAATTGAAAGTCATAGTAAATTTTCTGGAGATAAAGTGTTTGGTTGAAGGAATTTGAGAGAAAATAAAATGAGGGAAAATTTGTGAAAAGTAGATATGAAAAGTCAAAAGGTAGTTTTCTAAAATCACCATAATTTTCTTTAATTAAAACATTAATTAAATCACCCAAATTAAGGAAAAATATGATGAAAACATTTTGGTAAAATTAGATCCTTAAAGATTCAAAGTTTCAATCCTTTAAAAACAGTCAATATTTAACTTTGCAAAAGCTGCAATTTGGTCACTGCACCGAAATGTAGTATTTCTAAACCTTATTTTGTAAAATTGATTTCACCATTCTCTTTTATATATTAAATGATGATTTTTAGATATTTTTCTATATTTTTAAAGTATCCCGAACTAGGTGTTCCCTAAAACTCCCTTTTAGATTCGAACTGTTTTCCAGACTGATCCGGTTCAGACTCTAAACAACTAGGCCCAAATTTGGGGTGTTACAATTCTCCCCCTCTTAGGAAATTTCGTCCTCGAAATTTCAACTTGCGAAGAGAGCACGGTACCAAACCTCCAAAAGCAATACGCAATGTAACACAAGGGACTTAACCACCACAGAAACATCCTCAACCCAAAACACAACGAAACCAACACATCCTCAAATCAAACTCACTCTATACCTAATTCCAGCTCCACTACTCACGGTGCAAGACTTCTAACACACACGGTTACTAATCTCAGCTTAGCTTTTCACACTTTCAAACTGTGCAAGAACCTCAACAACCCGAAGAACTTCTTAAGCCTTCACAACATACTCCGCCTCACCTCATAACTCCTTCAACAAAACTCACACACACGGTAACACCAACCCATCCATTTTTCAGCCACCATGTGACCCACAACCTACTCTGCTTCGAAAACCCCTTGCAAAACCGCTCAACTCCTTTCAAAGATTACCACAACAAGCAAAAATTTCTTAAGCAACAACTGCTCGCTCACACTTCCCAATGTATTGACAACATTCTTCCACATCCGTTACCATCACCTGACTTAACAGCCCATCAAACACTGCCCACACAACACCCAAAATCCACATCACGAGACTTCAACCTTAACTCAACAGTTGTTTCACTTACCCCAACTGTCTTAAGAATGATTACTTAAATTCGACTAACCAACCACCTTCTCACAAGAACCCAGCCAACCAACAATGGCCCTTGAACTTACATTGCCTTTCCACAACAAGCTTTGACTATGACACTAATCTTACCTGGATACCACTCATTCCATTCACATACAAACATATTGAGATCATGAAACCTCTACTCATCCCAAGCCAAACCTCATCTAAAGCTCCCAACATAACCTCCTCCCCACTTCCCTAAGGTTACTACGAACCGTCACCTACATAGAACAACCCTCCTATTGCGACTATCAACGCAAGTTACCTTCACACTCTGGAAACACATCTACTATCCTACAACAATCACCTAACACAAAGAAACTACAACACTTAACTGTTATTCACCACCACCTCAACCCATTCTAATCCCAAACGATCACCCCCTTACCACCACACCGCTAAACTCTTTAAGCACCCAAACACCTTCCTTCTGCCAACATGCTAGATCGCACTCACTACTACTGACAACTTGTTTACTACCTTCTACTACTTCTAGCATCCACCTGGTACCAAAACAACCCTTTAAACCCACAAACCAAACTAATCCTGCCACAACACTATCGGACCCAATTAGCTTTTAGCAAGTGTGAACGTTCGTATGCATGGTCACCAACATGCCCTATCCATGCATGTGTACATGTATGCAAAACCTCTAATGTCATGTCGCATGTATGCATGTACCAACATATATACATAATATATAAACAAATGATTTAAACTGTGCATGTATGTCGGTTCACACTTACCAATATCATCCTCAGAATCCGCCTAAGAACAACCTCTTACCTCACTTCCAACCTTTTCCAGCCCTACCACCCTAACAATTTACTAACTACAAAATACTCCACTAATACCCTCTTCACTCTAAAGTTGTTTTCAAAAACAACACCGGCTACTACCCAAACTTGCTAGTTATAAGACTTTACTCACTACACAAAGAAATCCAAACCGGAACCAAACAAAGATAACTAGGGCAAAGATTACTTAACAAAATTACTTGTAATCACCTCATTGACCCGGAGATCCAACAGACAAATTCCCTTCCCCGGAGAACCACTATTCTCTGACTGTACCGTTGCAGCATCAACCAACACCTTAAGGTCATCACCGTCTCCCTACTGCAAAAAACCCTGACCACCCCGGGCTAACTCCAGACAATTTCGTCTCACATGTTCAACGAACCCACAATTCCAACAAGATCCATCCTCCAGACACCTCACACCTCCGTGCCTTTCTTGCCACCTCCGAACTCTGTCTCAGTCGCGCTCACGACCATTCTGAGACCCTTTTTCATGCACTGAAGCTGATCTCACTACTTGAGGACAATCCCGCTTCACATGCTCCTTAAAACCACAGTTCCAACAAACTCCAACACCCCCACAAACTCCAACATGATGCCTTCTACAACGATCACACTTCGGCAAGCGAACTATCACTCCTTGGTCATATTGTACTTGACCCACATCAGCACCACCAACAAAACCTTGGTTTAGGCGAACCCTTCCGTCGCGTAACCTCTTACGCTGACCACTCTCAAGGTCGGTACTCACAGCTCCTTTGCTTGTATTTTTCTCACCATCACAAACTGAACCCACACTCCCACGTTGCTTAACCCCTGGAAACCTATCTCCAAGGTATCTTCTATTAAAGGCAGACACAAAGAACTCCTAATCTATATCACGGATATTCGTTGCCACCGACTCCGATGTCCACCAAGCACAAGCATCCTCCAGCATTAGCGAGACAATACTTCCCAGCTTACAGGTGTTGTCACACACTTTCTGATCCAGAATCGGAATTATACTGGCTAACCAAGCCTCGAACGCCTCAGGCGTCGAACCATGATACTCCACAACTCCCAAATCATGCAAACGCTATTTTGACAAACTCTCATGTCCCACAGATGACGAATCCTTCATCACAGAACCAACTCTCTCATTCTGCCTTACCACCTCAACTCCAAGCACAGTTGACTGAAATAAAACACCTCCACCAAAAGGTGAATTTCACCCCTTAATTATCTGCTCTAAAGCAGCAACCATCGTACCCAGTTGCCACTCTCTCAACGATTCCATTGTGCTAATATTAACAAAGCAACAATAACAAAACAAACAAAACGATCAGACCAGCTTCGAGCAAGGATTCAAGACTCCAACTCCAAACTAACGCATAGTTATAATAATAAGGCAATGGGTATCCCGAGTTTTCCCCTTTTACACGACATAACAATCCATAAAAACATTGATATCACAAATATCGGCATATCAATCAGCAAAACTTCAATCATGCTCCTATCAAACAACATTCACCCTCAACAACATAATATCAACACATCACGCCCATCACATTTTCATTATTCAAAAACAACTTACAACATCAGCATACCACCAATACATGTTCACACTAGCTCACAGAAGATTCATAACCAAAAAGCATGATAAAAACATTAACAATTCACTCAAAGTCACATTTTTCAACCAACTTTCAACCACACATTAGATTAAACATCCAACACTTACCATAACAACTTACCACAAACTTACCGTTGCCCCAGAAGTTCGCAACTTAGCTCTGATACCAATAAATGTAACCCCCTTAGCCCGGCCTAGGCGTTAGGCCCGAACTACGAAGATCACACGGGGAAAACCAAAGTCAACCCGAAAGTCAACCTTGATTAACGACCCTTTTTTGTTTTATCTTTTCTAGATACCCATTAAGCCAATGTGAATGCTCAAGAACCTTGGAAGAGAAAAGCACAAGGATCGGAAAACATTTAAGGACTCAATTGCAAGAAAAACACATTTAGGGACCAAAATGTAAATTTTGGGAAAATGAGAACTTTGTAGATTTTAGTTTTACCGAACCTTAATTAATCATATTACAAGACTCTCTGCCAAATTTCATCTTAAGAAGACATCTCAAGCTCAAGCAATTGCAATTACAACTTTCAGGACTAAAATGTAAAGCATGCACACTTCAAAGCAATTCAAATCTGTGTCCAACGGTCACCCGTTTCGAAACACTGACAATCATATCAAAACACCCGTGTCGAATGCCCGTATCGAAACGGTGTTGACCGTTTCGGTATGCGGGTATGTTCCGAAACCAGTTCTGAAATAGACACCTCCAATAGCCAAAGTGTTTCGAAACACTTCTAGCCGTTCCGAAACGCCCAGGCCATTTTAGGCACCCGTTTCGAAACAGCTAAGGGTGTTTCGATACACCCTGCCCAGAAACAGCAGAAACTTTTGGTTTTCACTTCAAAATACCATCAAACATACCTAAAATCATTTCACAACATATCAGCAGCATGCTAAGCATTAAAACCATCATATTGTATCCAAGGCTAGATACATTACAAGCATTAAGCACACCTACTCATTTATCACATTCAACGCAAGATCTTACTTTTAAACAAAGAACATAACTATATCAAAATATGGTGAAGAAGATCCAAATATCGCAAAACGATCATCAACAAGTATCAAACCAAAAACCGAACTTGCTCAAGATAAACAATCTCACTACACAATAACGTAAAAGACTCTCCCCCCATTGCCTTTATTATCTATAGCTATAAACCAAAACATACTTCTCAAGTGGAGCTCTTCTTGAATCCCTTGCTTCTTGCTGTCCCAAATTCATTTATCTGCATTGATGGACAAAAAGGAGCGTAAGCATATAATGCTTAGTGAGGAATGCTCAAAACCAAAACACCATCAATATAGCAAACCTTAAAACCCTTTTTAAAAGCAACCACACCTTTATAAACCAAGTATTGTTTGAAAACCTCATATAAAACATCAACACCTTATAATTATGCATTACTTAACATAAGATCAACATTAAACTCAAATGCATTAAGCAACTCAACCCCAATAATATTCTTGCAATAACTTCCACTTAAAACTTTTTCAAACAATAGTGCTTCATACAAAGTTTAAACCAATTTCCTTGGAAACCATTTCCACTCCACACTTTTTCTTTCTCATGCTAGAAAACCATTTCAAAACAAAACACCATTTGAAATCTTATGTATCAAATATCTATCTCATGCATTCTACCAATGCAAAACTCATGGCAAAGCCACTCATGCTTGTTACACAAAAGCATTTCACAAACCCACAACTCCATTTGAAAACCACATGTACCATCTAGCTACCTCATGCATACAACCTAGGCAAAACTCATGGTAAAGCCACTCATGCTTGTTACACAAAAGCATTTCACAATCTCACTTTCCCATATGCAATTCTCATAGTATAAAACATCTCAAGCATTGGTACATGCGACACACATTCTCATATATTGGCATTTACATACTCTATTGTACACGGATATGCGGACAACTCACTAGACACTTCCGGTGGCATCTACCATCACCGTACTCACTTGTCTAGAACATAATTTTCCGGTGGCTCCTACCACACCGTACTCTCATGGCGGTTTCTACTTCCGCCCAAAGGCTTGAGTGTTTCATCAAGTTCTACTCCGATGGTATGCCCCTCATTGGTCTCATGGCAATAACTCTTGTTGCCAAATAGCTTGGATGTTTCACCGAGTCCTACTCCGATGGAATGCCCATCATCGGTCTCATGGCAATAGCTCTTGTTGCCAAAAGGCTTGGATATTTCACCAAGTCCTACTCCAATGGAATGCCCATCATTAGTCTCTCTCTTTGGAACGAATCCCAAGAGCACGTACGAATTTTAGTTTATAGTGCACTTTACATCCTATTGATTGATCAATATATCCAGTAATCTTTACATCATCTATGCCAATATATCATGTTAAAATCATCAACACACTCACTGTTTTTAAAGCATGCAACACCTTCAAGGCCAAAATGTCGAACATTGCCTTAAGACGCAAACTAACAACACATACTCTCAAGGAATATTAATTTCGTGCATCCTTCTTCAAACCAAGTTTGACAATCAACTCACATGCTTTAAAACCATGCTCAAACAACAAATTAAACTACATTGTCAAATCAATCACATCAAAACCCATTTTGATAGTTTTCAAAAAATAATAGCACAATTGAGAGAGAATTCCACTTTACTTACTTCCGAACTTAAACCAGCGTTTCAAGCCTAAATTTAAGTTCCCAAACCTCTTTTCAAAATCATTCCAAAGCTGAAAAATACGATCTCACTCACCGATGCACAACACCATGCTAGCCGACAAGCTTCCTAAGTGTCCGAAACCTCCAACGCTACCTCAATCGCTTTCGGATCACTCTCCCCTATTTTTAACACATAAGAGCAGAATATTAATGCACCATACAACCCAACTCGCTGCTCTACTCAAGAACCTCATTTCGGCTACCAAAAACAACTGAAATCACCTCCAAACTCTCCCAAAACAAAGCCCAGTCAAGATCTATCATTTCTAACCTTTTATAAACATCAATTAACATCAAAAAGCAACATAAACATGACCTTATACCTCCAGCAACAGCAGATCACCAAAACCACCTCAAAAACCACCATTCTAGTAAGCAAAACTTAGGAAAACAAACCTATTCGGGATTTGATTGATAAAACTTCATTTATAACATCAATTAACACCCAAAATACATTAGAAAATCATCTCAAAACAGAGCCCACTCATTCACCACGAAAATCTTCAAGATCTCTTCCAAAATCTTGAGTTTTAAGACAATTTCTTGTTTCTAACATTAAAACCACTTAAAATCATTATTAAAGGATTGATAACTTAGGAATTTCAGTAAAGAACTGGTCATTAGAGGAGAAGGACGGAGCTTACCTCTAATGGATGATTTCTCCTTGATTTGGGCAAGTTTTCTTGAAATTTAATGTAGAAATCAAGTGGATTTGACGAGGAATTGATTAAGAATCAAAGAGAGATTGAAATCTCATCAAATGAATTGAAAGTCATAGTAAATTTGCTGGAGAGAAAGTGTTTGGTTGAAGGAATTTGAGAGAAAATAAAATGAGGAAAAATTTGTAAAAAGTAGTTATGAAAAGTCAAAAGGTAGTTTTCTAATTTAATCACCATCATTTTCTTTAATTAAACCATTAATTAAATCACCCAAATTAAGGAAAAATCTGATGAAAACATTTTGGTAAAATTAGATCCTTAAAGATTCAAAGTTTCAATCCTTTAAAAAAAATAGTCACTATTTAACTTTGCAAAAACTACGATTTGGTCACTGCACCGAAATGTAGTATTTCTAAACCTTATTTTGTAAAATTGATTTCACCATTCTCTTTTATATATTAAATGAGGATTTTTAGATATTTTTCTATATTTTTAAAGTATCCCGAACTAGGTGTTCCCTAAAACTCCCTTTTAGATTCGAACCGTTTTCCAGACTGATCCAGTTCAGACTCTAAACATCTAGGCCCAAATTTGGAGTGTTACAATAGATACATGAAAAAAAGATTTCTTGGTATTGGTCCCAAATATAGAAAATCAGGGGCAAATGTTCGCCACCGCATTAAGAAATAATGAAGTGGCTTTCCAATAAAGATGATGAAAATTGAACCTCAGATTGAATGAGGGCATCACCTTGCATAAGAAGGTAAAAACATATGTGGTGAAAGAATGTAAGATCGACCATGTTGTCAAGTAAGACCCACACATGAGGTAAAAAAAATCCTTAAAACATGAAAAAGGGATAGAGTTGTGCCCGTTGGGAAAACCATGCCATCAGATTGGGGCAATTAAGGGTTCATGATCCCTAACTTTGATATGCACGAGAGAAAAATATTAAAGCGCCAATTTCATTCAAAGACATTCAAGGTAGAAATAAGCTTTGCTGTAAGGATTTACATGCAAGCGCTTCAAGGTGTCGTGTAGGGGAAAGAATTTGAGAACTTACAAAGAACCTTAAAAGGACTTGACTGTATTTCAAGAAATAATCCGAAGATATAGAGCTTTCAAAATTGCTTAAAAAGGCCTTTCACTCAATATTTGATGTATCAACTACAATGATAGCAGGATTTGTGGAAATGAAAAGCATTTGTGTGTGAAGATCAGATGTTTTTTTATGAAGAAAAGAGGTACAAAAATGAAAAAGGCAAGGCATAACTGTCTATCTGAGCTGAACGAGCAGGTGTGCAAAGGAGCAAAGAGGAAAATCCCCAAAGGAAAAAACAAAAAAAAGAGAGAAAAAGATAATAAAATAGAAAGAAGACATGTATTCATATGTTAGACATCCCTAGGAGCATGCTCGTCATAATCATATCATTTGTTAAATTTTGACAGGTATGGAACTCGTCTATCTATTCGGGCTTGATAAGAATAGAACTTGCTTATCCATTTGAGCATGAGGAGAATGGAACCTTTATTTTTCAACTTGCTTATCTATTCGGGTATGAGAAGAATAGAACCCGCTTATCCATTCGAGCATAAGGAGAATGAAACCTTTATTTTTCAATATGCTTATCTATTTGGGCATGAGGAGAATAGAACATGCTTATCCATTCGAGCATGAGGAGAATGGAACCTTTATTTTTCAGCACTTGTTTATCTATTCGAGCATGAGGAGAATAGAACCTGCTTATCTATTCGAGCATGAGGAGAATGGAACCTTTCTTAGAACTTACTTATCCATTCGAGCATGAGGAGAATGAAACCTTTATTTTTCAGCACCTGTTTACCTATTCGAGCATGAGGAGAATAGAACATGCTTATCTATTTGAGCATGAGGAGAATGGAACCTTTTTTAGCACCTGCTTATCTATTCGATCATGAGGAGAATGGAACCTTTATTTTTCAGCACCTGCTTATCTATTTGAGCATGAGGAGAATAAAACACGCTTGTCCATCCGGGTATAAGGAGAATAGAACCAGCCTACCCGTTCAGGCATAAGGAGAACGAAACCATCCAATGAGCGAAAACCGGTGCCATTTGTTCTTTGCCCTATCGCGGTTTCATCGGAATAGGCAAAGAAGGGGAAGTTATTGTCACTAGATTTTTTCTCAATTGTTTTTATTTTTATTTTATTTATATAATATTAGTAACTTATTAAATAAAACCCAAAAATAGTCCACTTAATTTAAATAATAACCATTTTAAATAAATATGGGTCCATTTTAATTAAATAAAAACCTAATATAACCACAACCCATTTTGGCCCAATTTTAAAAACATCAGCTTACCCATTTTTCTTTCCTATGTGCAGCCAAATGTAAGTTGTCAGATCTAGGGTATGGATCCAATGGTCCAGATTGGACCAAGAAAAACAAGGGATACCCTCCCCGTTCGCGCCGTCATGCGCTAGGCAGGCTCCGCGCATGTGGCACATGCGCCCGAGGTTGTGGGCATTGTTGCGGGAGCCGTCGGGCACTCTTCTAGGCATGCTGTCGTAGGCTGGAGACACCAAGCCGCACTGGCGCTCCTCCCGTCTCGCCATGGTTCGCGTCACATCGCTAGTCTCCCTTGCGAGAAACCACAACAACAACAGCTCGGCGCTTCGACTGCAGCCGTTGCTATCGTCGGGCCACGCTAATCAACCTCCACAAGCGATCGTCTAGCCCCAACCGTGCCGTGTCGCCGCCGTCTCTCACCTCCGACCGAGCACCTGCAGCGAAGATGCGCAAGAAATCATTCGAATATGGGAAGAAAAGGGGAGGAATCATCCCTAAATTTTCTCCAATTTGAGCCAAAATTAGAATGAAATCAGTCCCCAAATTTGCACAAATTCGGACCAAAAACAAAAGGGGAAGAGAATCAATCCAATATGGCAAGCACCACCAAAAATCATGGGATTTTTTTTATTCTGAGATTGTTTGTAAATTTGGTAGCAAAACCACTATAAAATCCACCATACCCCCTTTGTAATGAGGAAGAAACACATTACGAATCTCACCGAGAATTCACTATAAAAGACTCGAATTTTGCAACATCTTGTATTAGAATTTTCGATTGGAATAGAAGCAATCAAACAAGTTTTTTTTTCCCGATATTGTGTTCTTAATCTTTCTTTCATTTTGTTATTTTTTTAAATCTAATATGTATATAAAAGTGGAATGATGCTTACCTTAATCTTGTTTTAATTCGTCTTCGTTATATCCCGAATTCGAGTTTTTTATTTGATTTAATAAAAAAGTTTTTTGTATTTTTCAGTAAAAAAAAAGAAATATAACTACCGTCGTTAGACGGTGACCAACACGATGGTCCATTTTCGGTGTACTTTATTCTCGAAGGATATCAAGAACATTTAGAAGAATTTAAAGAAATGAGGTTTTAATCCATTTTTTATTGAAAATAAAGAAGTGTTTAAAACTTGGGTTTTATACCCATGTTTTTTAAAATAAAGAGGGGAAATCACACTCATTAAATCCTCCGCCCTAACCTTTTTTCTCGACGAGTAACCTTTTTTTCATTCCTTTCAAAATGGCCACATTTTTTTATGAAATTCAGCCCCTAAATTCTACACCTTTACAATCTGATCACTAACTGATAATTTAATAATTAACATTTCAAATTAATTAAGCTTTATTAAAATTCTTTTCACAAGAAACTAAAAAACCTAATTTGGAATCAAGTAGTTTATCATCTTTTTAACCTTTTGTTTATCCGATTGAGTTTTAAGTGTTGATCCAATCGAGAATGATACACTTCCTTTAATTAATCTCACACTTTAATTTACATCATTCATTTAATTAATTTCTTGTATATATTTACTTTAGTAATTTAATTTCATGTTTTCTTATTTTATCTTTTAATTATTTCTTTATTTGCTTGTGAAATATAATTAATGCGGTGTCTTACTAAATGGAGATGACGGGTTAGAGCCATGAGTGTCGGCGGTGATTATAGTTCATCCTCCGGATGGTAAGACTATTAAAATGGAATCATATTCATAAATAGACAAATAAGTAAAATTATATATGAACTTGCAAATTCCGACATTAAAACATTTCGTAATTGGCTAGATACTAATTTTTGGGCGCTGTGGGTGCTAACCCTTCCCCACGCGTAATCGACTCCGAACCCGTTCTTGTGTTTTTGCATACCGAAATTGTTGTTTTAATAAAACAAATTGTTTTCATTAAAATAACCCGTTTTAGCTGATTCAACCACACCATTTTAAAGATAGGTGGCGACTCCGTTTTAGCTGAATATTTTATTGGGTAAAATATTTAAATCATCACTCAACTTTGCCTCTTAGACCTATTTTAGTCACTAAACTTTAAAAACGCTCAATTTGCTCACTAAACTTTACATTTTTGACCTATTTTAATCACTATAAATTATTTTATTAATATTTTGGTATGACATGGCTTATTTTATTATTATTAAATATAAATATAAAAATAAAATAAAAATAAATTATATTTTATTTATTAATAAATAATAATAATAATAATAATTTAAAATAAATTCCCTAACCCTCAAACACCCCGAATATCATAAATCCCTAACACCCAAACCCACAAACCCTTGCCGGCGGCCACTACCCCTTTGCCGCCAGCAACAACACCACCTGCTGCCGCCGTTTTCGCAGCATCCAAATCGCTTTCCCACACTTTCCCAGCATCCAAACACCAAAAATAGCTAATTAAAAAATCCAAAATATTATCTTAACCGCTCAATTTCCTCTCATTTTCCCACACTTTCCCAGCATCCAAACACCAAAAACAAACCTGCTGAGAACTTTCGTAAGAGTTTTGATATAGCAATCAGTCATTTCCTGCTTAGTAGCTCCTTCTCCACCAGGCTTATCCATAACAATAAGTCAATGCTTATAATCACACCCAAGAAACAGCAGGGCCATTTCGGTGGGTGGCCGATCACTGAAGTTCGACCCCGAGTTGAGTGGGGGTAAGCGAAGTTACCGGACCGATTGACGCGGCGCCGGATGCAGGTGAAGTATAAAAAATACTATGATCTTTCCCCGTTTTCGCATCATCAACTTCAAAAATCCTTAACAACCAATAAACACTTAAAAACCTAGTTTTCCCCTAAAAGTTCTTAACTTTTGACTTCATTTGAACTGGTTTTGATTTAAAAAATATTTGTTTAAGAAGTTTTAACACTGGGATTGTTAATAAAGTGACAATGAGTGGGGGTTCAGTGGGGATTCGTTCTGGGAGTGACGGTTCTTTAAATAAACAACATCAAAATGGAATTTTGTCGATTCAAGCCCCTTCAACGACAAAAAGAACTAAACCATTTAAGTTGTTCAAAGAAAAAGAATTATTGGTTCATTGGATCTGCAAATTTGCTCGTCGTCAGAATATTGGAATGCTCATCCTTTTCCTCATCTCTACTGTTGTTTTTGTTCGGGTCTTATATGTTGACAAAGGTTTGTTTTCTTAACACTGAAATCAGTGGGTGTCTCTGGTTTTATTTACTATCTGAACTGTGAAACTTTGAATTGAATCACATAATTGGTTTTAATTAGTGTTTTGAATTGAAGTTTGTGATGGTAGTTAGGTTGTAGTTGCCAATATGAGGATATGATGTCGAATTCGAGTATATTTCGGTTTGCTTGAACAATAACACAAGTTGATGATGCGAAAATGGCGGCAGCAAGTGGTGGTGTCGCTGACGGCAAAGGGGTAGTGGCCGCCGACAAGGGTTTGAGGGTATGAGTGTTAGGGATTTGGAATATTTAGGGTGTGTTGGGGTTAGGGTTTTTATTATAAATTATTATTTTTATTTATTAATAAATAAAATATAATTTATTTTTATTTTATTATATTTTTATATTTAATAATAATAAAATAAGACACGTCATACCAAAATATTAATAAAATAATTTATAGTGATTAAAATAGGTCAAAAAGTAATGTTTAGTGAGGAAATTGAGCGATTTTAAAGTTCAGTGACCAAAATAGGTCTAAGAGGCAAAGTTGAGTGATAATTTGAGTATTTTACCCTATTTTATTTATCTTATAATTATCTATAAAAATAAATGTATCCAATTGATTATAATTAGGGTGTTCATATTCGGGTACCTGAAATTTTCGGGTACTAAAAATCCGGCCCCAAAAATCTGGGTAGCCGTAAGTCGGGTACCTGCAAAATTCGGATACCCGTAAAATCGGGTACCGGGTACTCGGTTTTTTTTTTATATTTTTAAAAATAAAAAAATTTAAATAAAAACACACACATAAGAAACAATATCCACTCAATGTGGTGTTGCACATTCTGTGGCCTTGTAGCTAAGATTGCAAGTCATTATCATTTGATGGTTTTTGTTTCTCCATGGATATTTAGTTGCCTGCTTTCGCGTATAGAGCAAAGCTTGAATTCTACTAATGACTAAAACCAAAAACAGTGCTTGAAGGTTGAAAGATCATAACGACTAAATTGACATTAACATGATTAGAAAATTGGAATGGTTTATCATTACTGCTTTGGTTGTCCATAGCAAATACTTTAAATTAAAAAAAATGTTTTAGGGTAAAAATAGTAAGATCCTACAATAAAATAGAATTTAAATATATATATATATATATATATATATATATATATATATACTGAAAGTACCGGATCGGGCCGAGTATCAGTGGCGGAGTCAGGATTTTTATATAGTGAGGTCTGAGAAGACTTTGAGGTACGAGGATTCTCATACCACTACAATATAAATATTGTTGACCTCATACACAAACAAATCAAGTGTGGTCAATTCTAATATTTCCATGAAAAATTTTATACTAACTTCCTTGAAAATCTCATTTAACTCTTTGAAAATCTCATACCATAACAAATTAAGTGGGGTCAATTGACCCCTCTAAACTACACGTGGCTCCACCACTGTCGAGTACCCGATTATAAAATATTTTCGGCCCAAACCTGACCCGACTACCCGAAAAAAATCACGGGTCGAGCATCCGACCCGAAGATTCAAGTATTTTCATTATAAATACTCGATAATTTTTATCGGGCCGACGGTTCGAATAGTTCGGGTCATGTATTTTTGAACACCCCTAATTATAATAAATATGAACAATAAACCGTAGGTGATTGCTGATAAATTTTTAGTTGTACTAGATTTCAAAGGATAGAGTTCATAAATGATCACTAAATTATCTTAAAATGTTCATTTTAATCATCAAATTTAAAAAAATATAAAATAGACGTTAAATTTTGGATTTTATTACAAAATAGACATCGAGCCTTATGTTAACAACTTAACGGAAGGAGTGGAAGAGGGGACTCTAGAGAAAGAAAAAGAGTAGTGGGTCTAAAATCCATAAGCTAAGAAAATATGAGGAAACAAAGATGAGGAGCTTGGCCAACCAACCAAATCTACTTGCTCAAAAATAAAATTGGCATAGCGAGAAGAGACGTTATATATTATTATACCAACAACTAGTTAGTACAACGAGATGAGACGTTAGATATTTTGAGTAAGGTTTGAGTCTCTACGAAATCTGATTCAAATTAATTGACCAATGAGTCGGATACCGATGATTAAAAAATATTAAATACTATTGCAACAAATTCGGCCGTGATCAAGCATGGTAGGAGTGAGCGTCCGATTGAGTCGAGTTGAGTTAAAAAATTTCGAGTTATTCGAGTTGACACGTCATATTTTACAACTCAAATTTATTTAAATTTTTTAATTCCAGTCGAGTTTTCAAGTTCTTGTGCAAATTTATGTGTAATTATTTATCATATTATAGTACGAGTTGATTCTAATTTAAACGACGTTGTCTAATCATATAAGATATACATATACATTTCAACTATTTTGTGAGTTTTGAGAAATTTATTTTTTTTTAAAATTAATTTTCAAAAATAAATTAAATTTAAAAAATAAAAACTATTTTTAATAAAAATTTGTAGTTAACCGTTAGCACCTAAAATATCAAAATTGATACTTTAAACTCTTGTTTAGAGCTAAAAAATAGTTTAGACACAAAAAAATATCCACAAGTATAGTTTGGGCATAGTTTGAGCACCTATTTGTTATTAAGCCTTAGATTAATCCAAAGGTACGCCGCCGTTACAGTAGAAAATTTTAGATCTCCACTCTGTTTGGTCGCCGGTAAAATGCCTTGATACTATCATTGAATTTCTCGGTCACAAATCCGCTAGAAGCCTAGAAACGAGCATTCTCGTTGTGGCATGCATAGTTATTGTTGTTTTCTTGTTTGTTATTGAAGGTGTTATGGCGAAGGTTACGGCGATGGAAATTGACGATCCAAATTCAAACGTTTCCGACCAGATCAGCCCCAAGTTCTCAATCACCGGTCAGTTTTTTTTTTATGTTTCTTGATCATTTTTAACTTCAACGATAGTAATTTGATGGCGAGATTGTAGGTTCTATCTGATTTTTTTTCGTGTTTATTTTGGCTTCTGTATTCAGTTTTGCAGCTTCTGAAGTCTTCTCAGATGCAGCATGGATTACGACATGGAGACTATACACGTTACAGGTAAATTCACTTTGAAAAACAATTAGTAAAGTATTGAAATGTTCTCTTTAAAATGCTTTATATTTGTATATTGTTAATATTTTAATGAATAATGTTGGGGCTGCAGGAGGTATTGCACTGCTCGTTTGAGGAGGTTATATAAATCATTGAAGTTCACGCATGGCCGCGGTAAATACACCCGAAAAGCCATTACTGAGTCCACGGTGACTGATGTGAGGTCTGCCTTAATAATTTTGCAGTAATGTGAACATTTTTACAATTCGAAAGTTGCTTTTCTCTATATAATTTTCTCTTTTTCGCATTTAGAAATGCCTGTTTCTTTGTATTTGTGCACAAATGTTTAGAGGTAATTATTGGTGTCATATTACTTGTGAAGTAATTAGTTACAATATGTTTTAGAGTTCCTTGCAATTGACTTCTTTTGTTTTTTAATTATTTACTTTAGAATCTTTTCGAGTTGGAGAGGATTGGTTGGTCTGTGTAATATGTATTAACGTTTCTTCATATTGGTTGGTCTTTTCCAAGTTGACAGTGTTACTTTGATATGATTTAAAATAGGTTTCTTCATATGGTTCTGTATACGGCAGAGAGAGCTTGGAGCCATGCCATGGAGAAAAGACAGCTTCCAGATGGTCCAAATGCACTCCAGCGTATCTATTTGATTGGTAGATTACGCAAGGCAGTAAAATGGGCTGATGTGTTTTCACATTTGTGTTCTATCAAGGGAGATTCCAGAACATCCTTAGAGGCTGAGGTTTGTTTGCAATTTGATTGTTATTTGAACGTCTACAGTCTTGAACCTGCTTTTTTTGGCCTTCAGGAAGAAAAATTAAAGCATAAAATAGTCGTGTATGTACATTATTTCTTTGTAATATCTTGCTTTTCATTTATTTCTTTTGCTATTTTTGGTTAAATGTTGCGTCTCTTGAGTTGTGTAAAGGTATAAATGCTTTTTAGTAGGTAAATTATTGTGTATGCCTTACAAAGGCATTACAGTGAGCAGAATGAGTTTTTGGTTTCTGATTGTGTTTGCTATATCCAGATGTGAACTGTGCTCCGAGGCATAGACTGTATGTACTTGTGGAAAAGTTAAGCTAGGGATGTCTGTAAATCTACGTGCATCTTAGTCAAATTTCCGATTTTATTGCGATGAAAGCTTAAATTATTCCAGTGTTTGTGGATGTTTTGTATTGTTTTCTTTATGAAGCGTGACTGCTTTTCTTCACATTTATTTTTGTTTTTATTTTAGGCCTATGCCTCCTATATGAAAGGGAATTTGTTGTTTGAACAAGACCGGAATTGGGACACTGCATTGAGGAATTTCAAAAGTGCCAGGTTTGTGCTTGTCTCTAATAGTGTCCAGGCGTAGAAATAATGCAGTGTCACGTTAAAGTAGATGGCTGATATTTTTTCTTGATCTCATGCTCCTATGTCAAGCAAAAAAAAAAATCAATTTCCTTCATGATACTTCTCCAATAGTTTCTTTTTTCTGTTCATAGTGCAGAATGATAACATCTTTGATCATGTTATAGGGCCGTTTATGAAGAACTTGGCAAATATGGGGATGTAGAGAATCAAGTCTTATGTCGTGAACGTGTCGAAGAGCTCGAACCTAGTATTCGTTACTGCCTTCATAAAATTGGAGGGTCAAATTTGCAAACTTCTGAACTTTTACAGATTGGTGAAATGGAAGGTCCTGCACTGGACCTTTTCAAATCAAAGCTAGAGGTCAGTTCATTTATATAGGCATTTGTATTTCCTTTTATCATCATAAATACTGTGGCCTGTATTACGTTTGATTGACTTACTGCTCATTTTTCCACTGACTTGCTACCTGCTGCTTGGCTATAAGAAATGTGTCTATTATAGAGTAAGGTACTTCGAATCTTCTGAAAAATTAGCTTTCAATTCAGTAAGAACTTCTAACTGTTTACCACCTTACCAAAGGTGATGTGAGAATAGATGGTTTCTTTCTGAATTATAACAATCAGTTCTTTTAATATTAGTTCAATTGGAACAAATTAACTCTTTATTCGGAAATAAGATGTTTGAACTATCCTTTTCAACCTTCAAGCTAATCCTTTGTCTGCAAACATTTTCATCTATGATTGAAATCCATCGGCTGCTTTGTTCAATAAATTAGTTATGCACTCCTTGAAGTTTGTGTAGTGATAATTTTTTCTTAGATGAATGCTCATTTGTTTTATATCTATTGGAATTGGTTATGCACCTCATTAGAGCTCATCAGATAACTGTCCAGGGAAGGGATAGGGATGGAGATAAAAGCTTTTTCTTTATATTCTGCTGATGCCTTTGTCAGTAACTTTGGTGTCTTATACTATCCTGATTTGCAGGCTGTTATGGCGGAGGCAAGATCACAACAGGCTGCATCTCTGACAGAGTTCCATTGGCTGGGCAATAGATTCCCAATTACTAATGCAAAAACTCGGGTTGCTATTTTGAAAGGTTTGTGTTTACCTTTTCTTGTGAATGTTTATACTGAGGTTAACGTGTATATGGCATGTTAAGAATCAAGACTGAAAAGCAACTTAAAAGTCAATATGGGAATATACTATTGACATTTATATTTTCTGAAATTAGATATTGACCCTCAAAAGAATATACGGCTGACAACTGAAGAATACTGGGTGTCTCCTTTTTGCTTGAAGGGTTATGTATCAAAGACATGATGCTTAGAGTTGGACCTTTTTTGTTTTCAGTTTCTTTGGATGATTTTATGGTTTTAATTGTCAATTTCTTGACATAGTTAACATATTAAGCTTTCATTTTATTGACACTTAGAGTCAGTATTCACTCTTAATATGTTATCCTTTTTCAGTTTATGTCTCAATATTTTAGTATGTTACATTGATGACTGATCCTAGCATCTATTATTTAAGCCATTTGAGTACTTTGCAGTTGAAGCTAGCATTCCAATTTCTGTGCTGCAGTCCTTTCTGTTTTAAAATGCAGCAAAATTTGGCAATAAAAATTTTCTACCTTCAATTGAATTAGTCTCTTGGTCATGTTTGCTTCATTAATTGTAGATGTGAAAAATGCACCTGTGTGTGCTTGAAACTTTTTATTCATGTTCTCTAGTTATCCTTGTGAGTTGTGACCCTTCAAGTTGGGTATAGTCCAAGCATGACCTAAATTTATACTCTGTGTGCCACAAATTGTGCAGCTCAAGAACTGGAAAAGGATTTACATGGACCTTCACCTGAGAAAAGACTAGCAACTTTTGATAAAGTTTTTACAGCGTATCATGAAGCTAGGAGCTGTATACGGAGTGACTTGGTATGAATTAATTTGTAGCCTTGCTCTATTTTCATAGAAGTTGCATACTTATCATTTTTTTCTCAGTACCAATCATTAGTAGAATTTGATTTTTCAATTGTTTTCAAAGCATTCATTTCCAATGTCTGATGTTGATGATTTAGCATACACTCTAGGCCAGTGCAGGTAGTGCTGAAAATGTAAAAGATGACCTAAATGGTCTTGATAAGGCTGTTAGTGTTGTACTAGGACAACGAACAATTGAGCGCAATCAGTTGTTGGTTAGCATTGCAAAGAGCAAACTTACTAGGCGTCGTGATGAGAAAAACGAGAAAGTCACCAAGCCTGAGGAGCTGGTTCGCTTATATGATCTTTTATTACAGGTGAGGAAGTATCTGTTTTTGGAATGCCTTCCCTTCCGGAGAAGAAGCTTGTACTAATTATTACTTTGCTAATGATGCTATATTTGGCAGAATACAGCCGATCTATCTGATTTAGTTAGTTCTGGAAGAGATAGAAAACCTGAAGAAGTGACATTTGCTGAAGAGTGTCAACTTAAAAGTTTGGCCTTCCAAGCTGAAAGGTTAATTTCTGTGAGCTCTATGATGTCTTCCTTTTTATTGGTTTGCATGTTTTATGCTTAAATATCTGCATCAACCAATTCTACGATAATATCCTACTTCTTTTACAATGAAATATTTATTTGACCTCCGGATGATGACATGCAAAAGTATTCTCTAATATCTTTCTTTATTTGAAGGATGTTTCTTCTATAATATCCTGCATTCTGAATGATGAAATTGAGTCTACTTGTGAAGTGATTCATTGTTTCGTTAGATTAATTTTGGGTGTATTACAACAAGGGGTTGCCTTACGAAATTGATACATGGACCTCTGGAGTTCTTTGCAGGTGCTTCTACTTGGCAAGGTCTTATAGTTTAGCTGGAAAGAGATCCGAAGCATACTTACTATTCTGCCGTGCTCGCTCTCTTGCTGAGAATGCCCTACATAAGTTTCAAACTCACAGTAAAACCGATCAGGTGCCTATATTTACATAGGGATTTGCCTAACCCCACTATTTTTCTGCGTTAACTGCCTGAATGCATATGCTAATTAACTGCTCGACACAATTTTTTTTAGACATCTTTGGTTCAGACATCTAATAATCAGTATAATCGTAATTAAAATCTTAATTGGCATCTTACAGGTGATGATCAAAGAGTTGAAGACTTTATATGATGAGTGCAGATGTTACAGTTGCATAGAGCACGCAACTGGAATTATTGAGGAGGTGAAGGCTCCAGAGAATCTTTCAAAGAAGATATCAACTATATCATTAAGTGGAGCTAACAAGAAGGTACCGTTTATATACTTTGCATATATTCCTTCATTGACTGTTACTTGTTTCGATAAAACCTTGCACATGTGTTGGAGAGAGAGAGAGAGAGAGAGACGTCTCTCGATCCTGATTTTGCTACATTGTTGTGATGTGTTGCTTTGGAGTGGTTCAGGTGGAAAAATACCTGCTTGAGAAACTTGATCTCTACGAGTCTGCGGTTGGCGAGTCAAATGTGAAAGCAGTTCCGCGTATAGAACCCTTCCCGCCAGCCCTCCAGTCGATACCTCGTAATCCTATCGTTTTAGACTTGGCTGATAGTGCTATTGATTTCCCATCTCTAGAAAACCGGATGAAGAAAGATAAGAAGGGATTCATAAGTAGGCTTTGGGGTTGAGATACAAGCTATTGTTTTGTTTGATCTGCTTTGACTTCATAATTTAGATGCCGAGTCCTTTGCTTCGGTTAACTGCAAAATCCTTGTATTTATACCTACATGACATGAGATGGTAATGGATAGTAAAAAATTGTAAATTTATATTATTTTATTCGACTGTTGTAGGGACGGACCCAGGACTTTAGGTTAGGGGGGCGAACCTATAAATTTCTAGAGGGGGCGAACTTATAGAAGTTTAGGGGGGGCGAAAATACATTTTTAATAGAAAATACATAGAAAAATTCTAATTTTTTTCTAAATCATATATGACTTTCAAAATTTTAGGGGTGCGGTTGCCCCCCAGCACCCCCTCGGTCCATCTCTGACTGTTGTGGATTCGGATATTGCATTTTCGGATTCAGATTTTGACGTTGGTTTTATTGTCTATATAGTTGTTTTTTAAAATCTGTTTCCATTTTAATTTATAGGTAAACTACATAAATGACCACTCAACTATGGGGTTGGTCTCGACTTGACCACCATATTTTTAACTAAAGCAATAAGACCACTCAACTATGTAAATGGATCCAATTAGAGATGGCAATCGGTTCGGGTCTATTTAGAATCGATTTAGATTCGGTTCGGGTCTAATTCGGGTATGTGATGAGTCGGATCCGGTTCGGGTATTGGATCGGGTCAAAACCGGATCGGTTGTTTTCGGGTCGGGTCAATATCAGATCGGTCGCTTTCGGTTCGGGTCAAAATTGGGTCGTTCGTGTTGCTTTCGGTTCGGGTCAAAATTGGGTTGTTCGGGTCGATTCTGGGTCAGGTCAATTTGGTTTGAGTTGAGTTTAGGGTTTTAGATTTATTATTTATGGTTTAGTTTAAAGTTATTGTTGTATGAGATTAATTCTGATTCAACTTGTTAATCTATTTATTTGAATTTGATTAAATATTTAAATCAAAGCTTCATGTATCCATATCAAAATTTTGTGTATAATTATATTAAATCAAAGTTTATTATATATAATAATAATAATAATAATAATAATAATGTCTTAAATGAATTAATTTATTAAACTTAGATCTAATTGAGCTAACTAAAATCTAGAAGCATAAATCACGGATATAATTAAAATAATTCTAAAATTAAATCTGAAATTTCAATTAAATTAATCTAAATTGAAACTCAATTAAATTAAGAAAAAGAAAAGGAGAAAGACAATCGGTAAAAATAGAGAGGGAAAAGACAAATTTTGGAGGGAAATAAGCCACCAATTTTTTAAGCTAGATTGAAAAAAGAAAAGAAAAAGACAATTGGTAAAAATAGAGAGGGTAAAGACAAAATTTTGGAGGGAAATAAGCCACCAATTATTTAAGCTAGAGATTAATTACTTTTTAGGTCATGTTGCATTTAAAATGTTACATTTTAGTACTAATATTTAACTTTAAGTTTTAGTTTAATTTAATTTAGGCACAAGTATCCCCACAGTTTAGACTTCGAATATAAAAATTCTCTCCCCGTAGTGATACTTAATCTCTAAAAATTTACTTTTAGTCAAAATTAACTAATCTTTGTAATTTAGTCTAGTAATTTAATATAATGATATTTTTGTTCATTTTAATTTCTATGATTTAATTTTTAGCCAAAATTGACCCCTATTTATTTATATGGTATAATTATGAAATTGATTATTGGACTCTCAAATTTCTCCACTTCCAATTTTTCAATTTAGTCCACAATTTCAATTTTATGCTATATTTTATGGTGAAATTATAAAATTGCTCACCAAGCTCTCAAATTTCTCTACTTTCAAATTGTCAAGATGGTCTCTAATTTCAGTTTTAGCTATATTTTATGGTAAAATTATAAAAATTGTCTCTAATTTCAGTTTATGGTTTATGGTTTAGGCCATAGTGTTAATGGTTTAGGGTTATTGATTTTAGATTAATTTCTATGGCTTAAAGGTTAACAATTTAGGTTTTTAGGGCTCAGTGTTAATGATTTAGGGTTTATGGTTTAGTTTAAGGTTATTTGTTCATGAGATTAATTTCTATGACTTAAGGTTTATTGTTTAGGATTTATGACTTAAGATTAAATATTGGTAGAGAAAATAGTACATTAAAATTCTAATTTAAAAATTAGCAGGGACAAAAGTTTTATTTAATTAATATTTAAACCTAAAATGACATAAAATGTTATTATACCACAACTTTGACAAGAGCAACGATCTCTTCCATGGTATAGTACAAAAAGAAAATAAAACATAATTCATTTTATTATTTATTATATTGTTAAAATAGATAATATTAAAAATAATTATTCATTTATTTTACCTTAATTTTCGGGTTAAAATCAGGTCGATATTCGGTTCAGCTTTCAGTTCGGGTAACTTTCGGTTCGGGTCCATTCGATTCGAGTCTATTCGGTTCGAGTCTATTTCAGTTCAACAAAAAATTCAGTTCGATTTATTTCGGTTTTCGGGTCAACTTCGGATCATCATATTCGGGTCAAAATCGGGTCTCGGTTCGGGTTTCGGGTCAAGTTTGCCAGGTCTAGACTCAATATGACCGCTTTCCGTTAAAATTTATTTGAAGGAGTGATGTGACAGTTAGTAAAAATATGTATAATTACACATTTAGTCATCGTTACTTATATATTCTATTAATTTAGTTCTAGTTTTAATTTAATAAAATAAGTTACACATCCAATTAGGTGGTGACATGTGTCACCACCGGTTTAGAAGAGGTAAAATGAAATCAAGAAAATTTGTACTAGGTGGAACTTAAACCTGGGTAAGGTGGTGACATGTGTCACTAACTTTAATATATGTCTTATTGTTTTTTACATTTATTTTTCTTAATTCCACATGTATAATCATCTAATTAGATTTTTTAATCTAGTTAAAAAATCTCAATTAAAATATTATATATGTTAAATTATATATAATAAATTAAATTTTTTAAATTATAATAAAATTAGGATCGAATTGATAGAATGTATAAGTAATGATGACCAAATGTGTAATTATAATTTTTTTACTAACTGCCATTTCACTCCCTCAGATAGGTTTTAACGGAAGGTGGTCACATTGACTCCATTTACATAGTTGAGTGGTCTTATTGCTTCAATTAGAAGTACAATGATCAAATCGAGATCAACCCCATAGTTAAGTGGTTATTTATGTAGTTTACCCTAGTTCATATCCGAATTTGTTTTGTTTATATGGTCTATAGATTTTAATATGCAAATTTCTATCAGTTTTGCTTATTTTATTGAGTAAACTATATTAGAGGTCACTCAATTATTAGTAAAATTACGATTGGTCACTATTAAAAAGTTATAATTGAGTCTTCAATTAAAAGTTTAGTTGTGATCAGGTCACTATATTAAAATACAAACGAACATCTAAACATGTTTGGTATAATGGTAATTTTAATTCTTAAAATTTATACATTCTACTAATTTAGTCATAATTCAAAATAATTCAACAAACTTAACCCTTCATATTTAAAATAATATTAATTTTCTCACATAAAAATAATAAAAAGAATGAGTAAGAATTAATTAAGAAATACGAAGAGTATTTCAACCTTCTCTACTTGTTTCTTCTTCTATTTGGCTTCGTTAAGAGAATTTTTTAACATGGAAATCAAGTTTTATTGAAAATAATGGAAGGAGGTTCTACAAATACATTGAACTTAAATATAACGATTTTGAGATTATGATCACCGCAAAACATATACAGATAAAATAAAAAAATATAAAATTTAAAAGGCGCAAAGAACATCGAGACATTCTCTTGAAACTATAGAAACCCCACAACTGCTATAAAATTTCATTGTCTCTAACTAACAAGATGTATAAAAGATGATGTAGGAGTGATGAGCAAAACAAACAATCTTAAAGGTTGTTCCACTACACAATTCTAATTACACCGTTAAACAAATACAAAAGAGGATCAAGCTATTCGTAACTACTAACAATCCCTAATAAAAGTTAACATTGTGAGGATCTTTATACGAGCACTAAAAGATCGCAAAGTTAGACATATAATGCGTCATAAAGTGGAGACGTACCATAAAGACAGAAAAACGTATCACAAAGACAGAAAAAGCGCAGCAAGATGTGCAAAGAATAAAAAAGCGAAACATAAATTTTTATTAAAACTTGAAAAACAACAAAGAAAAAAAGAAAACAATAATAAAATATAAATAAGTAATGAAAAATATGAGTCATCGACGGTCGATGACCAACATTAAAATTAACGTCGCCGTCAATAAAAAAAGAAGACATGCGACCAACACTAAAACGGGACTTCATTAAAAAATTTAAAGATTTTGTGTTGGAAGAAAATGATAAGAAAGAATAATTAGAAGAATCTTCTATTTTTTCTCCAACAGTATTATCATTAGTGTATGAATTAGTATTTCCTCTTTCAAGAATCATTATTCTAATTCTTCATATATATTTTTTCAAAAAACTTATGAATCATTATCTCAATGATTTTCTTTGCATGTTATTTCAATGAAAATACCAAATTGATTATGCTATTTAAATTAATAATCTTGTTTTAATTTAGTATATAACTGTAACAATTTAAATTTATTTATATAAAAGTTTTATTTTAATTAGTATATAATTGTAAGGCATCAAATTTATTTATATAAGGGTTTTATCATGTGCATTCTCATTTAATTATTATTGAAATAAAAAAAATACCAAATTACGTTAATCAATTCACATCCATATTCTTCCAGGGTCATAAAAGAATTATTGTCTACGCATTTTACCTTGGTGAGGGAAGGTTATTTTTATGGCGAGGGAAGGTGTTTATAGATACTAATAATTTCCCTTGGTGAGGGAAGGTTATAAAGTTACCTTGGCGAACCTGTGAGATTTTAGGAGAGGATTCTCTAGTTGTTTTATTTTTATGGCGAACCAACCTTGAAATTCTGAGGGTAGATCGTTGTGCAGGGGCTTTTAAAAGGTATATATATAGTGGGCATGTGATAAAAGTTTGTGATAAGCCGACCGATTATCCTTAGGGAATAAACCGATATAATGACACATCACACAATAAACCTCTTTATTAGCGAGGCATGTTGAAGACGACATGACTTTTAGTTATAAATAGGCTTTATTATTGTTTTTTAAATATATATATATTTTTATTTTGGTTATCTCGCTGGCCGCTCTTTGATGGTTTCCGAAGAAACGAGGATATTTTGCTTTATACTCTGATGGCTAGTTCAACTGTTGTGGAGAGTGATGAAGTCATTTGTAGTACAGATAGGAACGAGATGTTTAAAACATTGAAATATCGAGGCCTCGTTGCTGTTAACAACTTTCGTTATAGGTTTAGTGTCTCACAGGGGTCATATCGACTGAGTGCTTGTTCCGATGAAGGGAGGTCGAGTGTTTGGTTCCTCTTTATGCTTTCGAGGTCGGGTTTCACCTACCACTGCATTTCTTTTTTGTGGATTGGTTGAACTGGTATGATGTGGCACCAGATCAATTGGTGGTGCTAGTTGGTGGATTCTGATAACATATTTTTTGAATTGCAAAGTCCATGGGGATGATCCCTCTATTAACGTTTTCCCTTATTGCTATAACGTAATGGTTGGTCATAATAAGAATACGAGGGCCTTTATAAGTATTGTTCATCATACATGTAGGGCATTGGTGATGAGCAATTATGCTCCAAATCTTCGTCTAGATAAGATGAATTATATTACAATAGAGTGTACTTTTAGGGGTTTTCTGTTCCCTTTTGTTTGACATCGACCGTCGTAGGACATGGTTGCGCCTCCTGATTTGTAGGAGATGTCTCTCGCCGAGTTGAAACTTCTTAGGAGGTTAGAGAGCGACCCACCTTTGCATTGTGAAGACATATGTACTCTTAGGATTATTTGGGTGCGTTTTCTAGAGGGAAAGAGTCCCAATGGTTGGGATGGCGTGAATTTGAATGTTTTTCCCAAGGGTTCTTTGGCGTTCGTGCCCGTTCATCCGGAAGCTTAGCCGTTTGGCGAAGATGGGGGGTGAACGAGTGGTGAGGGTGCTTTTGGGTATCGAGAATGAGCCAAGAAATTTCTTTCTAAGAATGTTGGTGTTCGCACTCGCCCTTGGAAGTATCGTGTTGAAGATGCCATTTTAGATGAGGGTAGTTGGGAAGCCGCTCCTGTTGCTCCGAGGGGCTATGCTAGAACTAGCTCATATGGTTCTGGTCGCGGTAAAAGGGGGGGATGGGTAGTCTCGAGCCCGTCCATTTTGGCTGATTTTGGGGATGAGGGGAGATGCGTCCATTTGGAACGCAAGACGAAGCGACGCATGGATAGAGGCATTGGCTCGTGACTACTCTCTTTCTCTTCTTCTTTTTGAATAAAGAAAGTAAACTTTCACTGTTTGTTGTTATATGGTGGTGCTGATATGTACTTATTTTGCAGAGGTAGTTGGCCTCCCTTTGCAGGCTGCTGATGACGAATTGGGGGTGTAACACCCCAAAAATTTTACCCAAATTATAAACCCTAGATTCGCAAAACCTAATTTTGAAATCCCTAAATCTTGAAACCCTAATGATTTGGGAATTTAATTAAAAAACCCTATATGAGTTTGAGGGTTAAGTTGAGAAAAATCTAGATTTATGATTATTAATATAGAAATTTAGGGTTAATTTGTAAATCATGAAAAGCCTAGGTGCTCTTTTGCAAACCCCATTTAATTCAATGACTTCCCTTATGATTAACCCTTTCATCAATTTGAATTTTAATTTCCTTTTGTTTCTGTCACCCGTCTCCTTTTTCTTTCTTTCTTAATTGTTTATTTTTTTAATCTTTTAATTTCAAATTGAATTCTAATTCTCCTTTTTACTCACGGTTGAATTGACTCTCCTTTTTCAACTTAAATTCTTGTTATTATTATTATTATTATTATTATTATTATTATTATTATTATTATTATTATTATTATTATTATAAACCTAATTTGTTTAGATTACCAACTCTCAACTCTCTCTATATATAGCCATAGTTTTTACGTACATAAATAAACCTAAGCCTTTAAATTTTAAAGTGTTGTCGCTCTTAGTTATTCCCATGTTTTATGAATGCTTCTCGAATTTGACGTTGTCATCACCTTACATCGAAGTCGCAACCTCCCTTTGTTCGTCGTTAGAGCTATTTCCGCTTAAGGTGTGTTTTCTTCTGGTGCTAAAAATAAAGTATATATTATTTTTCTATGTGTTATGGATTGTATGTATTATGGATTGTATGATTGACATCATGTGCATATGAATTCAGAATGTGTTTTAATTATGATTTATGGAATATTTGATTTATGAAACATCGGATTTTCGGAACTATGATTTATGAATTTATGGACTATGGTTTATAAAGTATGTTTACGGAATATCAGATTTATGGAACTGTGTTTATGGAATTTGATTTTTAAACATCATATATGTATGAGCATGGGTTGGGATTTGTACGGAGGAAGTTCAGTGGTTTCATCCTTCAGGCTGAATTCCACTTCGGATCAGTGGTTCTACCCTTCGGGTTGAGTTCCACTTCGAATTGGTGACGATGTAGAGAGTGGTTCTGGGGAACCTTACTCTTCAGACGGTGATGTAGTTGGGTGCATTGTATTGCACTACTCTTGTGATTTGTGTTATGGTTTAAAAGATTTCATTCAAAATAATATTATGTTTTATAATTATGATTTTTCTTGCACTTTAGAGACACACAAAGCTCTTTAGCTTACTCCATCATAGTTTCCTCTTACAGATATTCTTGGACTTTAAACGTTATGGTACTTGGAGGATTTCAGATTTTATCAGGTTATTTTATTATTCACCACAAAACTATTTTTAGTTATTCAGATTATTATTTATTATTTTGGGACATGGATGTAATTAGACTTTTTGGATTATTTATGTTTCCAGATAATTTTTAAACATTCTTTTATTATGGTTTTATTTCATTGATTTTTATGTAAACATTCAAATATTTATTATGATATTTATATTTATATTTATTATTCAATTTATGTTATTTTATTTTAAATTAAAGTATAATTTCTAAAAATTAAATTTCTTGAGGGTAAAGTTTTCAAACGTGACTTCCTAAATTCGATCTTTTCTTTTAGGCTAGATTTAGGGGGTTACAGAGGGATTTGGCTGCGGTTGCGGATATGTAAATTTCTGTGTCTAGCGACGAACGATCGGGGTCACTAGGCTTGGCGGAGGTGAAGTCCTTGGAGGCTTTAGATAGCATAAAGATTGGTTCGCCATGCACACTGGCCCTAATGCTTGGAGCAACGTCCTTTGTAGGTGCAACTCATGTTGATCCTTGCATGGGAGGCTTCTCTGTTTTGCAGAGTGTGTCTACAAGGATCTCGGTGGATATTGTGGAAACGGTACATGAGAGTGTAGCGAAGCGGATGATAACTTATGGTTCTAAGTAGTACCTCTAGGTTGTCGAGGACAAAGTATCAGGAAAGAGGGCCGCATCGAACGTTGGGGTTGTTATTGATTTAGCAAGGCCTAACCTCGATGCACTTCTTTCTATGAGCGAGCATCACGATTCCCCTCTTCCTATTGCAACTGATGCTGTTGGGGAGATTGTTTCTACTAGTTTGGCTACCGTTTTACCTGTTTTTCATTCATCTCCAGGTGTGTTGATTAAAGTGTTGGTGCATTTGGTTTAGTGTTGTTGTTACTTAATTTTGTTAATATATTGTGCTTGCCAATTCCCTCGTAGGGGTGTCTGTCACAGATTCTATTGTTGTGCGTTGTTCTTCGAAGATTGTTCCTCATGGGGTTAAGCCTATTGATGTGGTGGATATACCGGAGTCTGTAGAGACTCAAATGATTCATTTTCAATTTGGTGAGAGTGGCGAGCCTCTACTCCGTAGGAGGCATTCTTTCTTTGGAGGGGGTTTTTAGAAACAAAACGCTGGCTTCTTTCCGAGTCTGCTTCTAGGAAATTATTTGAGTTCTATTCCACCAACGTTGGTGCCTCAAGGCCGTGCAACAATATCTGAAAGACTGTTGAAGGTGGTTGGTGTCTTATTCAAGGCTGGGCTGCGTTTAGTATAACATGAAGTAGAACACAAATGCTCTTATTAAAGAAAACGAACAACTGCGCTTGAAGGCAAAAGGTTATACTTCCCTCTTTGAGGAGAATGAGAAATTGCGGTCGAAGGTAGATGGTTATACTGCCCATTTGGAGGAGTTGCGAAAGAAATGCGAAGCTGACGTTCAATTGCGTATGGAGGAGTTGCACAGACAACATGTGGAAGAGATTTCCAAAAAGGATGTTGAGTTCGACCGCACTATCAGGATTAAGAAGAAGCTACTTGAGGCCACTGAACAAAGTTTAAGGGCTAAAATTTAGGGTTTGAAAGAAGAGCTAGCGCATTCAAAGAATGCAGTTGATGAGAGTTTTGCAGAGTCTACAAGGAGGCTAATTGAACTAGAAGAGTCTTATAAAAATCAGATTGTGGTGCTGAAAGCTACCCACGATGTTGATGTGGCTGATAAAGTTAAGCAACAGCAGATGTGACCTCCGGCTTCATGATCGAAGAAATGAGCAAAGCTCGCGATGCTGCCATTCTTAGCTTCCAACTAGCGCATGGCCCGTTGGATGTCAGTGGTGTTGACTTTGCCGCCCTTTGTGAGGTGGCCAATGACTTAGATGTGAGGAATCCCTCTAGGCCCTTGTGGGAAAACTTTGCAGCTTAGTATAATGATGTTGTGGTTCCCCCTGCCTCTGATCCAAATGCATCTGTCCCTGCTGGTGATCGCAGTGGTGCTGTAGGTATAATAGGTAGTAGCGGTGCGTCAGGCGATTGTAGTAAAAGTATGTGATTATTGGTGTCGCCTACGTTTATATGATTTTTTTATGAATGTAGCCTTCCTTTGAAGGATGAAGGATTATTTTGATATTTTTTTTATCATGATCAAGAGGAAGAAGTTTTTATATTATTATTATTATTATTATTATTATTATTATTATTATTATTATTATTATTATTATTATTATTATTATTATTATTATTATTATATACTTTTTGTTGCAATATTCTTGGATATCGTGTTTGCACCGTTCGAGCTAGTAGGGCGTTTGTATAAGACATAATTGACTAGCTTCAGGTGGCTGTTGCATCGTCTTATTTCTTAATCTGGATTCGTTTAATTTTGCTCTATCCTCTGTTGTGATGTTTCATTTTGTATTTTGTTGGTTATTATGTGCTGATGCCGGAAAAGAGTTTTGCCTTTCTCTGAAAATGAACTTGCGAAAGTAGTTTTTCTATTTGGCATGCAATGCACCTGTGGGGTTTCTTCCCCTAGGGTATGGTTTTTCTGGTTGCCGTTGCCCTTGGTTGCGATTACTATTATTTGTGGTCTTTTGGTCTATTGGCTATCAACATAGTTTGTTCTACTGTATCTTATTATTTCATCGACTCCATCATTTTTTGCTGCAATGCCACTGCCATGCACTTTGTTGCATTTAGTTTAATTTTACACATCATTGTTTGCTTAATTTTTGGACACATTGTTATTTGTTTTGTGCCTAGTTTTCTCTTTAAATTTCCAACATTTTATTTAGTGAGTCATGTGGTTTGTTTTAACTGTTTTAAAACCATATTTTATAATTTAATTTCAACATTTATATGTCACACATTAATGTCTTTTATTTAGGTGTACGAGTGGCACGCCAACTTGGATCTTGGAAGGGAAGCATTGTCCATGTCCTTTGAAGAGGATTGGAATAGACGAAGATGGAATAAAGAAAGCCAAGAGACACCTCTATTTGACTCTTCAATGAATGACAATAATAAGGAGCATGATCTAATGCCTTTTCATATGATGTCCATTCATATTCATTTGGCAAATTCATCACCAAAAAGTCTGTCAGATTGTTTGCCATCTTCGAGCAGGATCCAAGCATAACTTGGTTGTGAAATCTTCATGAAACTTAATCTCATATCCCTTAGATTTCCAACACATTTTGAATCGCATCAATATGATATCGAGAGTTTGAGATATGTCAAGATTACCGAAGGCAGTGCAGGCTAGAAAGTCATACGGGATTTACAACCATTCACTTTTAAAAGGCATGTCAATTCATATTTCAGCACTAATGAAGAGGCTTTATGCATCATCTTGATTGAAGAAAGGACTTTTGGCCTTTCATATCCTTTGTAAGCCTATAAATAATAGGCTTTTGGTCATTTGTAAACACAACTTAGAATTTGAATTTACTTGTGAGATTGTTCTCCTCATTGTTCTTCATTGAACTTCTTGACTTCTAAGCTTGTTTTTGTGATTGTCAATCTCTACTTTCCATCATTTTATAACGTTGGTTCCTAGTTGCATATAACTAATCGGCCGCTTTCCATCATCTACCTTTCCATCTAATTATAACGTTGGTTCCTAGATCTCAATATCTAGCGGGTCACGTTCCATTCAAACTATCCTTTAATCTATCCAAACGCCCACTCCCTTCCATCACCATCCACGCATCCATCCTCTTTACCATTTTCATCTTCTTTGTTTCATCCCACCGAACTCTTTTGCTAGCCTTTAACAACAATTCCAAATACACCTTGATTTATGAACGGAAACAAATACGTCTCATCTTCAACCTACGGAGGCGAGCACGTATCATTTGGTAATCAGAGCTAGTTTCAATCAAGGTACTCAGTTCTTCTTTCTTCTAGTGTGTGAAATAGATCAGAAAGAATAGAAAAAGAGAGAGAAAAAAACAAAAAAAAGAAAGAAAAAAGGAAGAAAAGAAAAGAATAAGAGAAGAAATAAAAAATATAATTATTTGAGTACAAGCTCTCAATTAGATTTTTCTTATTTCTTCCCTATATTATCTTTTTTTTGCCACCCTAGCCTTTGTTTCTAAGCCTACCATATTTACCTATTCATCTTCCTACCCTACATCATTCACAAGCCGACTCCATAACGAACACTTGGAAAATCAAGGTTAGTTCTTTTAAGAACTTCGAGATAGAACACGAGTGGAAAAAGGAAAGAGTGGTGAGATCATCAGAGAATCCTAAAAGCCATCTACGAGTGCAAACACGAGTGTGAGTGATTCATTTCTTTGCATTTTTTCAGGTGATGTTTCTTGTTTAATTTTTGCACGGTACAATGAGCAATACAACCGTCAATAATAACAATGGAAACAATGGTAACAATATCAACGAAGATCTACTACGGGCAATAGAAATATTAATGAGACCAACAGAAGAATGTCTACAAGGACGTACCGATGAGGCAGTGGTAAGAACCGAACAAGGTATTCCCAACAACATAGAGAGAAGGCCACAAGTCCTAATCGAAGGAAATGATTATTATAGTCAAAGTGAGGGGAGTGACACTGTTCGAGGATCTAATAATGAAGGGAGACCTCGACCACCTAGGCAAAGACGACCAAGGAATCAAGATCAAGTTGATGATAACCTTAGCAACATTCGAATGGTCATTCCGATTTTCCAAAGAAAGTCCGATCCATAGGCACATCTAGAATGGGAAAAAAAGGTGGAACTTGTCTTTGAGCGCCACAATTATTTCGAAGCCAAGAAGGTAAGACTCGCCACTATAGAATTTTCCGATTATGCCATTATTTGGTGAGACAAATTAATCTCTAGTAGGAGACGAAATGGCAAGCCTCCAATTGAGACTTGTAACGAAATGAAGAACACTATGCGAAGGAGATTTTGTAACGCCCCGATTTTGGGATTAGGAGTTTGCCAGGTTCAGCTAAGTGGTTCGAGTGAACTGGTTCGAGCGGGTTAGGCTAGTTTCGGGAATAATTTGAAATAAAATATGGAAAACTATTTTAAAATCTTAAAATAATGTTTGGAAGGTTTTGGAGAGTTCAATTTGATAAAATTGGACTGATTTAATTGGAATTTTGAAAATGGTGACTAAATCGTAAAAATTGCAAAATACATTTTAATGACTAAATTGAAGAGAGTCAAGGCTTAGAATATTTAGGGAGCTATTACACCAATGTGTTATCAGAATTTTCCCTTGTTTTAGTATTTTTAAAAGATTTAATAAATTGATTTATTAAATGGGTTTTTATAAAAAAGGATTTTAAAATGCTAAAACATTTTCTCACGTAACTACTTTTCTCCTAACTTTTTCTCTCAACTTTCTCATCATCCAAACTATTCTCTCATCATTAAAATCTCAAGAGATTTATTTCTTTCACACACTCTTGATTTCTAAATGGTTCTCATGGATTTCTACATCAACTAGCTATCGATTTCTCGAAGGTTTTCATCTAAATCATTGGCAATCAAGGGAAAAAGCTTGTGTTAGAGGTGATCTTTCTTTTCTCTTTGCTAATCAAATGTTCTTTAATGGAATTCCCAAGTCTTTGGCTCTTTAATTGTGTTTACTAATAAAGTTTTATAATCTATTTGATGAAAATGGTTAGATTAAGCTTTGAAAGATGATTTATTAAGATTTTCGTAATAGTACTATTTTAGTTATTTGTGATTGATTTTAATCATGTTTTAGATGTTAAATTATGTTGAAATAAAAGTTTTATCATAGTAATCCCGAAATGAGTTGGATCTCTAGTTGTTTAGGTTGCTAGATTTGGGTTTTTGTGGTGATAATGTGATTTTGATGATGCTGGAGATATAAGGATGCTATTAGGTTGTTTTTGGATGTTAATTGATGTTTAAAAATGGATGGAAGTGTTAGGTTTTGGCTGAGTTGAGTTTGTAGAGTAATTGAAGGTGTTTTCGATTGTTTCAGGTAGGCGTTTTGGTGTTTTTGGACAGAGCAACGTGGTGGTTTTGGTTGTTGGTGATTTTAATGCATTGAGATGCATTAATCCTATGTTCTTGTGTGGTATAAACATGGGAGAACGTATCAAAAGCAATCGGTGAAGTTTCGGGAGTTTTAGAAGCTTGATTACGCTTCGGCAAAGCGAGCGAGGCGTTCTCGGTGAGTGGAATTGGTTTTAAAGCCTTTCAAAGACTTGAAAGCAAGGTTTGGGGGTTTAGATTGAGTTTAAAACACTAATCTAAGCCTGTATGTAAGTTTGAGATGTTTCGCTCTAGTTTCTCAGTTTTTTTATCCTATTGATTTATATGATCATGCTTATGTTTTGAAGATAGATATAAACCTACCGTTTTATGCATGTTTTGAGAAATGATTTGATGACTTATATGATCCCATGAGATAGAATTATGATTTCAAAGAGATAGGACTTGTTGAGAAAATGCTATGCATTGTTTATGCTTTTGAAATGGGATGAGAAATGGTTTATGTTTATGCATTGAAAAATAGTAGGTAAATGATGTTTAAAGGGGTATATTGGCATGAGATGAGATTACTTTTACCGGATATAATTGGTCGACCAATAGGATGAGAAGTGCACTATATTATACAAAATTCATGCGTGCTCTTTGGTTCAAGCAATGGGGGTAGTGTCATCCCATTCCAAAGTGAGAGTGTGGTGATGAGAGATTCTACCACGGTAGGTCTTGATGATGTGAGATACCACCATGAGAGTTCGATGATGTGAGATTCCACCGATGTAGAACTTGACGATGTGAGATTTCGTCAAGCTATCTACATATCCGAGTATATTGCTAAAATGCCAATATATGAGATTCACATGTACCTTGATTATAAATGATTTTATGCATTGTGTTTTGCATATGAGAATATGATATGATAAGTGCTTATGAGAAACAAGCATGAGTAAGCTTTTCTTTGAGACTTTGTATTTTGGTTAATGCATGAGATAGATGGTACATGTGGTTTAAACGACGTGTTTTTTGCTTTGAAAATGATTTCAAGCATGAGATAGAAGGAGCATGAAGAGATAGAAATTTTGATTGAGAAAATAATTTTAGATGTATTGTTGTAGTTGGTTTTGTTTTGAGCATCCCTCATAAGCATTTGTGCTTACGCTCTCTTTTACCAACAATGCAGAGAATTAACTCTCTCGGGGCATCAAGCAAGCAAGAAGGATTTCAAGGAGTGATACATATCTCAAGTATGGTTTTATGCTTACCTATTAGTAATAATTGGCAATGGGAGGATGCCTTAATGTTTTTGGAGGGTGTATTTTGAAACTCATTGTTTTGTGGCAAGTATGTGATGCCTATATTGACTTGTAAATAGCCTTTGGTACTTGGTTTATGCTTGGATGTGTATTTGGTATCTTGCTTGACTTATTTTCTAGGTTGCATGCCTATAGTTCACTTATGTATCTAATTGCCATGGAATGATGTTGATCATGCTTGGAATGTTTGAAGTTTGATGTTTGGATATGTTAGAAGTAAGTTGGAAGCATGCTTGGATGTTTATGATTGTTTAAAAGTGTCAAAAAACTAGCAAAGATGTGACATTACAGGCCCAATGTTTCGATACACGTAAGGCTGTATTGAAACAAGGTCTCTGAAATAGGCATGGGGTTTCGAAACAGGGTATTCAGAACAGTCTCGTGAGGTTTGACTACTGGAATTGGGTATACCGAAACATTGTTGAAGGTGTTTCGATACAGGTTCGTGTTTCGAAACACTAGGTCTTGTTCTGATAAGGGAGTTTCGGTACGATGCTTTGTGTACCGAAACACCAAGTTGATAAAGGGTTCTGTTTCTTTACGTTTTAGTCTCTGAATGTTGTGGTTGCAATTAAATGAGCTTGGATGATTGTTTTGAGCTGAGATTTGATGGACTAACATGTAATGTGACTAATTAATGGATGGTAATCTAAAATTTGAAGAAGTCCCCGTAAATTATTAAAATTACAAAATTGTCCCTAAAATGTGCTTGTGCTCAATTGAGTCTATAATCAATGTTCGATTAGGTTGATGATTGTTTTCCTGCAAGGTTTAACACATAAGGTAACATTGTTCATCTAGAAAAGATATAATGAAAAAAAATTAGGGTCGTTTGTTGAGGTAAACCTCCCTGGTTTACTTCAATATTCGTCGTGTGACCCGTTCAGTTCGGTCTATCGCCTAGACCGGGTTGAGGGGGTTACAGATTTATCCCGAAACATTACCACCACGACTTGTTCCAAAGATTCCAAAATCTTAAGCAAGGCAATCATAGTGTCGAAGAATATCATAAAGAAATGGAGTTTGCCATGATTCGAGCCGACGTAAACGAAGATTGTGAAGCTATCATGGCCAGACTTTTAGCCGGTCTTAACCAAGACATTGATAAAAAAGTGGAGCTCAATCATTATCTCGAGATAGAAGAGATGGTGCATATGGAAATTAAGGTGGAAGAACGACTCAAGAGAAACGGTACCACCCGTTCCTCTTTTACTTCTTTCTCATCTCCGAAGTGGGGACAAGGTGCCTACAAAAAGGAATCCACTTTCCGAGGCAAAGACGTTGGAACATCAAAACCCAACAAGATGATAGAGGTCCAAAATAGAGATAGTGGAAAAAGCGAGGCCATATCGAACCGAACCTGTGACATCCGGTGTTTCAAGTGTCTCGGGAGGGGGCATAACTCTAATCAAAGCCCAAACCAACGAATCATGACCATGAAGGATGGTGGAGAAATTGTCTCCGAGAACGAGGAAGATGACGCCCAAACATCCTCCAATGATGAGTCAAATCTAGCATTTGCTGAGGATGGCAATATTTTTGTAGTTAAACGAAACCTTAGTCTTCAAGTTTTGGAGGGCGATCAACAATGAGAAAACATCTTCCATACCCGTTGCAACATACAAGGCAAGGTATGTAGTGTTATCATTGATAATGGAAGTTTTACTAATGTGGAAAGTGGCTATTTGGTAGAAAAGCTTGGATTAGCCACAACTCGACACCCGCACCCATACAAGCTCCAATGACTAAACTTTAGAACTAAATGATTTGATATAATAATTGAGAAATGTTTTGGACTAAATTGAAAAGAATTTAAAACACACTTTAAGTCCAAACAAATTGAAAATAAGTTTGATGATGTTTAAAAAGTTTTTGGCAATGTTTGAAACGTTTTTAAGTAGCCAAACCAGTGCTTTTAATGTACCCGTTTCAATACAGGCATAATATGTATTGATACCTTTTGAAACTGTCAAGATTCGTTCCTATAAGGTCCTACCCGTTTCTATACGGTCGTTCCTATACGGCCCTACCCGTTTCTATACGGTCTCTTTATTTCACATAACGGGTCTTTCTATTTTGAGACTGTTTCGAAACAGGGACACATGTTTCGATATGGGTAGTTGCAGAACTGCATTTATTGCGGGAAATAAAGACCCCAACGGCTCCAAAACAACCCTAACAGCTAGTAACGGCTACAAACTCATTTGAGAGTATAAAAGAGACCTCCATCCAAAAATCAATCTTCTCCAACCTTTGCAAGCTAAATCGGTTGAAGGAAATCAAGCATATCAAGTCTAACAATTAGTATAAGAGCTTGGCTCAATTGAAGAGGATTAACATCCTATTGAGGCGATCCGACAAGCTCGAACAACATTTCAAACAACTGATTCAATGGCACATTCCATCGACAAGCCACCCTTCTTCGACGAGACCAACTACGCTTATTGGAAGACGAGAATGATGTTCTTTGTCAAATACATTATTGAAGATGGTTCGTTCATACCACAAAGAAGCAAGGTAGAATGGAGTACCTACGACCGCAAGAAGATGGAACTTAATTGCAAGGCTTTGCACTTCCTCTTTTGTGCACTTAGCCTCAACATCTATGAGAAGATGTCTTCTTGTGAGAGTGCCAGGGAAGTATGGGACAAGCTTGAAGTTACATACAAGGGAACAAACAAAGTAAAGGAGAACAAGATCGGCCTCCTCAACCACGTGTATGAGAACTTCAATATGGATCCGAAAGAGGACATTGAGAAGATGTTCCATCGATTCTCCACCATCACCAATGGACTAAAAGGCTATGGAGAAGTCATTCTGGAAGAAAAGCTTGTCTGAAAGCTTATCTACTCCCTTCCCGAGTCATGGGACTCGAAAAAGACCGCCATCATCGAAGCCAAAAATCTCAAGACCTTGAAGCTTGATGAACTCATGGGGTCACTTCTCACTCACCAAATCATGAAGAAAGACAAAGAAGAGGAGAAAAAGAAGGAATAGATAAGAAAGATGAGAAATAAGAAGATCATAGAGCTAGGCATCAATGCGAGTGTCGTTGCTCTCAAATCCTCAACATGCCAACACGATTATTTGAGCGATGAGGAAAGTGAAGATGAAGAGATGGTTCATCTCTTCAAGAAATTTACCCGGTTCATGAAGAGCGAGTTGAAGAATTTTAAGCATGAATCGAAGAAGAAGATGAAGGATTCCCACAAGTCCAACAAGAAGGGATTATCTTCAAAGAAAGCATACGTGGCGACATGGAGTGATGAAGACTCCACCGGTGAAGAGGTAGCCCACCTATGCTTCATGACCCTCAATGAGGGGGAGGTAACTTCTAACTCATCTATTTCTAATCCATATACCTTTGATGAGTTACAAGATGCCTATGATGATTTACTTTTGGAATTTAAGGCATCATTTTCAAAGAACAAAAAAGTTGGTTTCAAAATTGAAAAAGGAAAATGATTTTCTTTCCAAAAAAAATCTAGAGTTTGAAGCAAAACTTAAAGATTTTGAGCTTAAAGTTTTAGACTTACAAAACTTGATTCAAACAATTGAAAAAGATCATCAAAGAGAGGTAGATGATCTTAAGAAGGAAAAATATTTGATTTCCAAAGAGCTTGAAAAGAAAAATAATTTTAGAAAATCAAACTTTTACCAAAGACAATCTAGTGCCCCTAGATTTATAAATGGAAAATGTTTTAGAAGTATTTGGATCCCAAAAGGATTAAGCACCTCAACTAAAAATGATGAAATTGAAAAATGGATTCCTAAGGGGACTAAGTTTTGTGCTACTAACGTTTATGGATCCAAAACAATTTGGATACTAAAATTTGCGTGACTGTCTTATTTTAGGTGTGATGGAGAATGATCAACAAATCAAATATTGAGGGGGAGCTCCACACACACAATGAAAAACACTTGAAGAAGGAAGGGTTCACATCCTCCCTTGAGTTCAAGTGTTGTCTAGTTGTTTTATTTGTTTTATTTGATTTATTTTTATTTCAACTAGATTATCATATATGTTGGACTAACCTTATTTGATGATGCTTTGAGTAAGGGGGAGCCATTTTAAAACCAAAATTCTTATTTGTGTCAATTTTTTAACCTCCTAAGTTATTTTGAACTTAAAGTTATTTAAATTCTTTTTGACATAACAAAAAAGGGGGAGAATTGGTTTGAAAAATTGATTTTTCAAGTTTCAAGTGTTTCAAGTGAATAAGGGGCAGCTTCAACTTTATTTAATTTTCAAAATTTCTCTTATTCAAAATTTTTAAATACTAAGGGGAAGAATCCTAAACAAATCTTCAAGTTAGTTTTATTATATCAAAAATAGAGAGATTGTAAAACTAAATGTTTTGATATAATGATTGAAAAATGTTTTGGACTAAATTGAAAAGAATTTAAAACATAATTTAAGTCTAAACAACTTGAAAATAAGTTTGAGAATGTTTAAAAAGTTTTTGGCAATGTTTGAAACGTTTTTAAGTAGCCAAACCAGTGCTTTTAATGTACATATTTCGATACATGCATAATATGCATCGATACGTTTTGAAACTGTCAAAATCCGTACCTATATGGTCCTACCCATTTCTATACGACCCTACCCATTTTTATACGGTCTCCTTATTTCATATAATGACTCTTTCTATTTTGGGACTGCTTCGAAACAGGACACATGTTTCGATACGTGTAGTTGCAGAACTGTATTTACTGCGGGAAATAAAGACCCCAACGGCTCCAAAACATCACTAACGGCTAGTAACGGCCACAAACTCATTTGGAAGTATAAAAGGGACCTCCAAGCATCAAGAAAGGGTTAATGCTTCAATTGTCAACAACATTATGATGAGAAAATTGTCTTAGGGACTTAATTGTTAATTCTTTGTATAGACAACATTTGTGAGCCAGAATTGTCATATTTGCTCAAGTGTTTAGGATTGGGTGAGTGAGCTTAAGAGTACAAACTATCTACCTAGTGAGAGATTTCAAGTTCACTCTAATTTCTCTTGTAAAGAGGGTTTACTCAAGCTTTGGGTTAGGTGCTTGTTAGATGGCACAACCACTATAAATCCTTGTGCCCATAGTCTAATTTTTTGTAACACCCCAATTTTGGGCTTGGAAGTTTAGGGTCTGAACCGGATCGGTCTGATTTTCGGTTCGAATATAAAAGGTGGTTTTAGGGAAAACCTAGTTCGGGATGCTTTAAAATATGGAAAAATATCTAAAAATACTCTTTTAATATATATAAGAGAGTGGTGAAATCAATTTTACAAAATAAGGTTTGGAAGTGCAACATTTCGAAATAGTGACTAAAATGTAATTTTTGTAAAGTTCAGTGGTGACTGTTTTGTAAGGATTGAAACTTTGAATCTTTAAGGAGCTAATTTACCCAAGAAATGATTTCTCCAGATTTTTATTAGATTTTAATGATTTAATTAATGTTTAATTAATTAAAGGAAAAGTGGAAAAACCAATTTTGAGATTTCAGAACTAACTTTTGTTAAAACTTTCTCATCTCATTTTCTCTCAAAATTCCCTCAGCCAAACACATTTCTAAAACAACATTCCTTTTGATTTTCACACCAAATGATGAGGTTTCAATCATCAATTGATTCCTAATCCTTTCTACATCAAATTCTATTGTTTTGCTTATTGGATTTTCAAGGAAATTATCTCTAATCAAGGAGAAATCTACATTTAGAGGTAAAGATGTTCTTCTCCTCTAAATCTCAGTTCTTTACTGAAATTCCCAAGTTCTCAATCCTTAAATTAAGTTTTTATAAAAGGTTTTAATGTTGTGATCTTGATTTTGGCTTAAAACTCAAGATTTGGAACAAATCTTGAAGAAATTAGTGGTGATTGTTTGGGTTCTGTTTTGAGATGGCTTTTTAATGTATTTTGGATGTTTAATGATGTGTAATTAAGGTTTAATCAATGCAATCCCGAATAGGTTGAATTTCCTAAGTTTTTGCTTATGAAAATGGTGGTTTTTGGGGTGATCTTGGTGTTCTGTTATGGCTGGAGGTATAAGGACGAGTTTAGGTTCTTTTTGGATGTTAATTGATGTTTAGGAATGTTTAGAAGTGATGGATCTTGGCTGGGTAATGTTGAGGAAGTGTTTGGAGGTGATTTTGGTTGTGTTTGGTAGCCGAAATGTTAGTTTTGGTGAGAGCAGCGAGTTTAGGTGTGATGGCTGAAGATTTTAATGCATGATGATGCATTAATCCTCTGCTTCGATGTGTTTAAAACAGGGGAGACATCTTCGGATTCTTGTGGTGTTGATCTGGAGGCTTGAACGACGTTTCGGCAAGCTTGCGAAACGGAATTGGTGAGTGAAGTTGGGATTTCCAGCTTTGTAATGAATGTTTGAAGGTGCGGGAGCTTAGTTTAAGTCTAATCAACTTAACTAAGCTCAATAGTAAGTTTTCGGGAAAACTCTCTCTCTTGGATGAATCATGAGATGGTTGGATGCATTGTAATTAATTTGCATGTTTAAATTCTGTTTTGAAAGCATGTTTTAGCATTATTAATGCTGGTTTTGAAAGCCATGTGTTGAAGGATGCTCAATGTAAGAGATCCTTGGTTTGATATTAGTAAATGTGGTTTTGATGCATAGTGATGCATGATGGTTTAATGGCTTTGATTAATGCTTTAAAACAATGGATTATTGATGATAAATGATGTATATTGGCAAGTGATGTGTGGTTTTAAAGTACTTGAATCGGATATAGTTAGCCGGCTATAGGATTGGGTGCACCGTGAATAAAGTCGCCTTGGATGTTGAGGGGTTGTAATTGTACCGTAAACTCCATCCAAGTACACTAACGAGATGGTTAAGATCACAATGGTGGTTAAAAGTCCATGTGTGGATCTTGTGTTGTGTGTCCCGTGTTCTCGTTAGTGATGTTATACAACTACCGATGAGTGATGTAGAGGGGTTGTGATTGTACCGTTAAACTCCATCACGGGTGTTGAGGGGTTGTGATTGTACCGGTAAACTCCACCTTGTGTGTTTGGTAGTGTGTATGAAGCATATGAGACAACATTCCTTTTGATTTTCACACCAAATGATGAGGTTTCAATCATCAATTGATTCCTAATCCTTTCTACATCAAATTCTATTGTTTTGCTTATTGGATTTTCAAGGAAATTATCTCTAATCAAGGAGAAATCTACATTTAGAGGTAAAGATGTTCTTCTCCTCTAAATCTCAGTTCTTTACTGAAATTCCCAAGTTCTCAATCCTTAAATTAAGTTTTTATAAAAGGTTTTAATGTTGTGATCTTGATTTTGGCTTAAAACTCAAGATTTGGAACAAATCTTGAAGAAATTAGTGGTGATTGTTTGGGTTCTGTTTTGAGATGGCTTTTTAATGTATTTTGGATGTTTAATGATGTGTAATTAAGGTTTAATCAATGCAATCCCGAATAGGTTGAATTTCCTAAGTTTTTGCTTATGAAAATGGTGGTTTTTGGGGTGATCTTGGTGTTCTGTTATGGCTGGAGGTATAAGGACGAGTTTAGGTTCTTTTTGGATGTTAATTGATGTTTAGGAATGTTTAGAAGTGATGGATCTTGGCTGGGTAATGTTGAGGAAGTGTTTGGAGGTGATTTTGGTTGTGTTTGGTAGCCGAAATGTTAGTTTTGGTGAGAGCAACGAGTTTAGGTGTGATGGCTGAAGATTTTAATGCATGATGATGCATTAATCCTCTGCTTCGATGTGTTTAAAACAGGGGAGACATCTTCGGATTCTTGTGGTGTTGATCTGGAGGCTTGAACGACGTTTCGGCAAGCTTGCGAAACGGAATTGGTGAGTGAAGTTGGGATTTCCAGCTTTGTAATGAATGTTTGAAGGTGCGGGAGCTTAGTTTAAGTCTAATCAACTTAACTAAGCTCAATAGTAAGTTTTCGGGAAAACTCTCTCTCTTGGATGAATCATGAGATGGTTGGATGCATTGTAATTAATTTGCATGTTTAAATTCTGTTTTGAAAGCATGTTTTAGCATTATTAATGCTGGTTTTGAAAGCCATGTGTTGAAGGATGCTCAATGTAAGAGATCCTTGGTTTGATATTAGTAAATGTGGTTTTGATGCATAGTGATGCATGATGGTTTAATGGCTTTGATTAATGCTTTAAAACAATGGATTATTGATGATAAATGATGTATATTGGCAAGTGATGTGTGGTTTTAAAGTACTTGAATCGGATATAGTTAGCCGGCTATAGGATTGGGTGCACCGTGAATAAAGTCGCCTTGGATGTTGAGGGGTTGTAATTGTACCGTAAACTCCATCCAAGTACACTAACGAGATGGTTAAGATCACAATGGTGGTTAAAAGTCCATGTGTGGATCTTGTGTTGTGTGTCCCGTGTTCTCGTTAGTGATGTTATACAACTACCGATGAGTGATGTAGAGGGGTTGTGATTGTACCGTTAAACTCCATCACGGGTGTTGAGGGGTTGTGATTGTACCGGTAAACTCCACCTTGTGTGTTCGGTAGTGTGTATGAAGCGTATGAGACAACGCTTGTAATCCGCGTATCCGATTGTGTTTTATGTTGTAAATGGTTATGGTATCACTTGGAAGCCAATATGACATGTTGATGTTAAAGAAGCATGAGATGCTTGATGTGTATGCATTGTTGCATGAATTATGATGTCTATGTGTTAAAAGGCTTTATGGAAAGTGTTTTTATAAAATGCTTTATTGTGTTGTTTCTTTAGAGCATGCCTCACTAAGCAATTGTGCTTACGCTCTCTCTCTTGAACCAATAATGCAGATAATTGAGGTGTTTGAGGGCAACAAGGAGGCTAAGAATCCAAGGGAAAGCTAAGCTCATGTATGGTGACTTTTTCACAACATTATTAGTTTTTGATATTTGGCAATGAGAACCTAGGTTGTGTGATTTGGGAGATGTTTTGGACTCCCTAGTTGTGGCATGATGCCTTAAATGTTTTGGATTTGTAAATGGCCATTTTGGTGCTTGTTTTGATGCTTTGATGGTTGTTTGCTTTGGATATTAGGATGCATGCCTATATTCTTGTGGATTTTCCTAACTGATGCCATGAATGTGTTTTGATGATGCAAACATGTACCTTGTATGCTTGATGACTTTTTGGCATGATTAAGAGGTCATTAGGATGTGTTTGAGTGGTTAAATGTATGTTAAATCAGCAAATTCTGCACTTTCTGGGCAATTCGTATCGGAACGAGCACTAGCGTTTCGAAACGGGGGCCTGTAATGGCCTTCGTGTATCGAAACGGGTAGAGGCCGTTCCGAAACGTTTTAGCCACTGCCAGGCCCTGTTTCGATACAAGTCTCGAAACGAACCCGCATTTCGGAATGGTCAACCCCGTTCCGAAATAGATGACAGTTGAGCACTGATTTGAATGGTTTTGAGGTTTGCAAGCTTTACGTTTTAGTCCTGTAAATCGTTTTTGCAATTGCTTGAGTTTGAGATATCCGTTTAAGGTGAAATTTGTCAGGGAAGCATGTAATATGATTAATTTGATTTTGGTAACTTAAAAATCAGTTAAGTTCTCCATCTTTCTAGAAATTACAATTTGGTCCCTAACTTTCATATGTTGTGCAATTGAGTCCCTTATTGCATTACGATTGTTGTGCTTTTCAAGTATGTATTTTTCAAGGGTACGCTTTAGGTTAATGTGCATCTAGACAAGACTAAAAAGGAAAAAAAGGGTCTTTAATCAAGGTTGACTTTCAGGTTGACTTTGGTTTTCCCCGTGTAATCTTTGTAGTTCGGGTCAACCGTCTAGGCCGGACTAAGGGGGTTATATTTGGTGGTATCAGAGCCGAGTTCTCGAGTAAACAAGAATGGTTATGTGGGTGATGTGTGTATGATTTCATGATATGCTTTTTAAGTGAAAGTTTGATGTGTGAATTGTAAGTATGTTGCAATTGTGATGTTATGCTGTGTTGAAGCATGTTAGAGGGACCCATTGCCATATCAAAACTAATGAAATGAATTGTTTTTGAAAAATGAGCTTGAGTGCTTGGATTACTTACCTTGTTGGGCCTAATTATGTTTATTGCATTTGTGTTAGTGCATTGTTATAGTGAATGGGACCTCGTAGAGAGACGAGAATTAATACGCGAGCTATGGCTCAGAACGAGAATGAGAACAATGCTGATAATGTTGTGTATATACCTCCTCCTCCTGGTTGTGGACCGCCCGGTGGTGGTGCTGCTGGAGGTGATGGAGCTGGTGTTGGTGCTGGTGCTGGGGTCGCTGGACCTGAAGCTGGGCAGGGGCAAGCTGCTCCTGACATGACAGTTTTGATACAGGCTATTGCTGGAGCCTTTCAGGCGCAGTAGCTGGAGCTCATGGAGCTGGGCACAGGGAGATGCTAATGCGAGATTACCTTTGGAACGTCTGCGCAGTCTGAGAGGGACTGATTTTAGAGGTTTGTCTGCGTAGGGTTCCGAATCTGGGTTGGAAAGTACCAAGAGGATACTGGGACAAATGAACTGCAATGATGTGCAAAAGTTAGGATGTGTGGTATCGCTGTTACATGATGATGCATATACCTGGTGGACGACCACTATCTCCGGAATGAAGGAAGTTGATGTGACTTGGACGTTCTTTCTGAACGCGTTCAAGCGGAAGTATCTAGGTGTGCGGTACCTAGATGAAAAGAAAAGAGAGTTCATGTCTCTTGTACAAGGAAGTATGACGGTGGCTGAGTACGAGATCTAGTTTGTCCGTCTCAGTAAGTACGCACCCGAGCTTATCCCTGATGAGCGGGAGAGTTGTGAGCGTTTTCGATATGGTTTGGTGACGGACGTAAAGACCTTTATGCTTGCAGCTGAGTATACGGATTTTGACGTGCTGGTTAGTAGGGCGAAGGACATTGAGCAAAACTTGGGTTTGTCTTCTAGGAGTGCTGGTTCTGGCTCGGGCAAGAGAGCTGCTGAGTATAGTTCCGGTAGTGGACGAAACAAGGGAGGACGAGATAGGAGGTATTAGTCTTCTGCTAGGCGTGGTAGTGGAGGGCATGGTGCGCCTGTTCAGGGAGACGGGGCGAGAGCTGATCAGAACACGTGCTGGGCGTGTGAATCGCGTGGTCATTTGAGGCGTGATTGTCCTCGGGCAGCGAGAGAGGTGCAGGCTCCTGTGGCAGTGACCGGTAATTCGTGTTGGAATTGTGGTTCGGCAGACCACATGAGGAGGGAGTGTCTTTTGTTCGTCGGTGGTGGTCAGGGACGTGCACCTGGAGTTGTTGCACCACAGAGAGGTCGTGGGCGCGGCCGTGGTAACTTCCAGCGCAGAGATGATGGTGGAAGGAATGTGGCTCATGTGGTGGCTGTCCAACCTGAGGGTGGTGGCCAGGCTCGAGTGTGTGCGCAGCGGGAGGGGAGAAATGACACAGATGTGATCGCAGGTACCTTCACTTTGCAATCCTTGTCATTACTTTCCTTGATTGATTCTGGATCTACACACTCAAACATATTGCGTGAACATGCTTAATTTCTTGGTTTACCTGTTGAGTCTTTAGATGTAGGTATGTGTGTAACTAGTTCCTTTGGTGAGACCGTTGTGACACGAAAGTTGTATAGAAGATGTCCCTTGGTTGTGCAAAATCATGTTTTTTATGTTGATCTCATGGAATTTCCATTCTATGGTTTTGATGTAATCCTTGGTATGGATTGGCTTGTCGAACATCGAGCTATGGTGGATTTTGAGAACAAGCGAGTTTTGTTGAAGCTTGCGGATGATTATGAGGTAGTGGCGGTTGGTGAGAATGTGAAGTTTCTTGCCAATGTGGTGTCTACATTGGAGGCAAGCCGAATGTTGAGGCAAGGTTGTGAAGCCTACCTAGCCTTTGTGATGAATCCTAGCTCTAAGGAGTTGCGAGTTCAAGATATCAGGACTGTGCGAGAGTTTCCTGGTGTTTTTCCGGAGGAGTTGCCTGGGTTGCCTCCTAATCGAGAGGTGGAGTTTGGAATTGAGCTGTATGAAAACACAACTCTAGTGTCCATTACTCCTTATCGAATGACACCTAAGGAGTTGAAGGAGCTGAAGACGCAACTTCAGGAGTTGCTTGATCGTGGTTTCATTCGGACGAGTGTGTCACCTTGGGGTGCACCGGTTTTGTTTGTGAAGAAAAAGGATGGCATTATAAGAATGTGCATCGATTATCGTCAGCTGAACAAGTTGACTATCAAGAATCGGTATCCATTGCCGAGGATTGATAATCTTTTTGATCAATTTTTTGGGAGCGGCTGTGTTATTTAAGATTGACTTAAGGTCAGGGTATTACCAGTTGAAGGTGAAGGATGTGGATGTGCCAAAGATAGCCTTCAGAACGAGGTATGGGCATTATGAGTTCCTTGTGATGCCGTTTGGTTTGACGAATGCTCCTACAGCTTTTATGGAAATGATGAATAGAGTGTTCCATGAATATTTGGACAAGTTTGTTGTGGTGTTCATTGATGATATCCTGGTGTACTCTCATACTGAGGAGGAGCATGAGGGACATTTGAGGATTTTGTTGCAGGCTCTGTTGGAGAACCAGCTTTATGCTAAGCTAAGCAAGTGTGAGTTCTGGCTCAGGGAAGTTGTGTTCCTTGGTCATGTGGTTTCTGCTGAGGGGATTCGTGTTGATCCTCAGAAGATTGAGTCAGTGATGAATTGGAAGCCTCCTAAGTCTGTTTATGAAGTCCGTAGTTTCCTTGGTTTGGCGGGATACTATCGGAGGTTCTTGGATTGATTTTCAAAGATTGTTGCACCTTTGACAAAGTTGTTGCATAAGGATGTCAAGTATGAGTGGACGGAAGCGAGACAACAGGCTTTTGAGAAGCTTAAGGCAGCTTTGACGCAAGCTCCTATCTTGGTTCAACCTGAATCAGGGAAAGAGTTTGTGGTGTACAGTGACGCATCCTACGTTGGTTTGAGGTGTGTGTTGATGCAAAAGGGTAAGGTGGTGGCTTATGCATCGCGACAGTTGAAGGTGCATGAGCGCAATTATCCTACGCATGACATTGAGTTAGCTGCGGTGGTTTTTGCTTTGAAAATTTGGACACATTACCTGTATGGTGAGAAGTGTACGGTGTACACGGATCACAAGAGTTTGAAGTATCTAATGTCTCAGAAAGAGTTGAATCTTAGGCAACGACGTTGGGTGGAGTTGCTTAAAGATTATGATCTGACGATCGAGTACCATCCGAGAAAAGCTAATGTTGTAGCGGATGCCTTGAGTAGGAAAGTGGCAGTGGAGTTGAGGGCTATGTTTGCCAGCTTGAGCATTTCGCGAGATGGCGGTCTTGTGGCTGAATTGCAAGTGAAACCCTCCTTGGTTCAGCTGATAAAGGATAAGCAACTGTTGGATGATTCCTTGGTGCCACATGTTCAGGATATTGCTGAGGTTATGCCATCGGATTTCTGCTTTAATGATGATGGAGTTCTATGTTTTGGGAGTCGGATAGCAGTGCCCAATGATGCTGAGTTGAGGCGTACTATTCTGACTGAAGCTCATAGTAGTCCTTTTGTTATGCACCCTAGTAGTAAAAAGATGTATCGTGATCTTAAGGATGAGTACTATTGGGTGGGTTTGAAGAAAGATGTTGCTGAGTATGTGAGCAAGTGCATGGTTTGCCAGCGGGTTAAGGCTGAGCATCAGTTTCCTTCTGGGTTGTTGCAACCGTTGAGGATTCCTGAGTGGAAGTGGGAAAGGATTACCATGGACTTTGTGTCTGGTTTGCCTTTGTCGCCATCGAAGAAGAATTCGGTGTGGGTGATTGTGGATCACCTTACGAAGTGTGCTCATTTCTTACCTGTGCATACTACGTACACTTTGGACAAGCTTGCAGAGTTGTACATTGCTGAGATTGTGCGGCTGCATGGTGTGCCAAAGTCGATCGTGTCGGATAGAGATCCGAGGTTTACATCGTGTTTCTGGGAATGTTTGCATCAAGCATTGGGTACACGGCTGAATTTCAGTACTTCTTATCATCCACGGTCGGATGGACAGTCTGAGCGTGTTATCCAAGTGCTGGAGGATATGTTGAGGTGTTGTGTGATTGAGTTTCAAGGCTTTTGGGAGAAGCATTTGCCTTTGGTGGAGTTTGCTTATAACAATAGCTACCAGGCAAGTATTCAAATGACACCTTATGAAGCTTTGTACGGGAGGAAATGCAGAACTCCTCTTTGTTGGGCTGAAACAGGTCAGAAGTTGGTTTCAATGCCAGCTTTGTTGAAAGGAACCACCGAGAAGGTGAAGCTCATTTGTGAGCGATTGAAGGCAGCTTCTGATCGACAGAAGTCTTACGCGGATTTGAAGCGTAAGGAGATTGAGTATGCGGTGGGTGACCGTGTGTTCTTGAAAGTTTCGCCTTGGAAAAAGGTGATGAGGTTTGGCCGGAAGGGTAAGTTGAGCCCTAGGTACATTGGTCCATACGAGGTGATTGAACGTGTGGGTCCTGTTGCGTACAAGTTGAGATTTCTGCAAGAGTTGGAAAAGATTCATGATGTGTTTCATGTCTCTATGCTTCGGAGGTATAGATCGGATCCTTCGCATGTTATGCCTGTAAAGGAGGTGGAATTGAATCCAGACTTGACCTATGATGAGGAGCCGATGGAAATTCTTGATTCAGACAGTAAAGTTCTTCGAGGTAAAACCATTGAGTTGGTAAAGGTGTTGTGGAAGCATCGTGGTGTTGAGGAAGCCACGTGGGAACGAAAGGATGACATGAAGAAGAAGTTTTTGTACCTCTTTTCTCCAGGTAAATTTCGAGGACGAAATTTCTTAAGGGGGGAGAGTTGTAACACCCCAATTTTGGGCTTGGAAGTTTAGAGTCTGAACCGGACCGATCTGATTTTCGGTTCAAATATAAAATGTGCTTTTAGGGAAAGCCTAGTTCGGGATGCTTTAAAAATATGGGAAAATATCTAAAAATCCTCCTTTAATATATATAAGAGAGTGGTGAAATCAATTTTACAAAATAAGGTTTGGAAGTGCAACATTTCGAAATAGTGACTAAAATGTAATTTTTGAAAAGTTCAGTGGTGACTGTTTTGTAAGGATTGAAACTTTGAATCTTTAAGGAGCTAATTTACCCAAGAAAGGATTTCTCCATATTTTTCTTAGATTTTAATGATTTAATTAATTAAAGGAAAAGTGGAAAAACCAATTTTGAGATTTCATAACTAACTTTTGTTAAAACTTTCTCATCTCATTTTCTCTCAAAATTCCCTCAGCCAAACACATTTCTACAGCAACATTCCTTTTGATTTTCACACCAAATGATAAGGTTTCAATCATCAATTGATTCCTAATCCTTTCTACATCAAATTCTATTGTTTTGCTTATTGGATTTTCAAGGAAATTGTCTCTAATCAAAGAGAAATCTACATTTAGAGGTAAGGATGTTCTTCTCCTCTAAATACTCAATTATTTACTGAAATTCCCAAGTTCTCAATCCTTAAATTAAGTTTTTATAAAAGGTTTTAATGTCGTGATCTTGATTTTGGCTTAAAACTCGAGATTTGGAACAAATCTTGAAGAAATTCGTGGTGATTGTTTGGGCTCTGTTTTGAGATGGCTTTTTAATGTATTTTGGATGTTTAATGATGTGTAATTAAGGTTTAATCAATGCAATCCCGAATAGGTTGAATTTCCTAAGTTTTTGCTTATGAAAATGGTGATTTTTGGGGTGATCTTGGTGTTCTGTTATGGCTGGAGGTATAAGGACGAGTTTAGGTTATTTTTTGATGTTAATTGATGTTTAGGAATGTTTAGAAATGATGGATCTTGGCTGGGTATTGTTGAGGAAATGTTTGGAGGTGATTTCGATTGTGTTTGGTAGCCGAAATGTTAGTTTTGGTGAGAGCAGCGAGTTTAGGTGTGATGGCTGAAGATTTTAATGCATGATGATGCATTAATCCTCTGCTTTGATGTGTTTAAAACAGGGGAGACATCTTCGGATTCTTGTGGTGTTGATCCAGAGGCTTGAACAACGTTTCGGCAAGCTTGCGAAATGGAATTGGTGAGTGAAGTTGGGATTTCCAGCTTTGTAATGAATGTTTGAAGGTGTGGGAGCTTAGTTTAAGTCTAAACAACTTAACTAAGCTCAAGAGTAAGTTTTCGGGAAAACTCTCTCTCTTGGATGAATCATGAGATGGTTGGATGCATTGTAATTAATTTGCATGTTTAAATTCTGTTTTGAAAGCATGTTTTAGCATGATTAATGCTGGTTTTGAAAGCCATGTGTTGAAGGATGCTCAAGGTAAGAGATCCTTGGTTTGATATTAGTAAATGTGGTTTTGATGCATAGTGATGCATGATGGTTTAATGGCTTTGATTAATGCTTTAAAATAGTGGATTATTGATGATAAATGATGTATATTGGCAAGTGATGTGTGGTTTTAAAGTACTTGAATCAGATATAGTTAGCCGGCTATAGGATTGGGTGCACCGTGAATAAAGTTGCCTTGGATGTTAAGGGGTTGTAATTGTACTGTAAACTCCATCCAAGTACACTAACGAGATGGTTAAGATCACAATGGTGGTTAAAAGTCCATGTGTGGATCTTGTGTTGTGTGTCCCATGTTCTCGTTAGTGATGTTATACAACTACCGATGAGTGATGTGGAGGGGTTGTGATTGTACCGTTAAACTCCATCACGGGTGTTGAGGGGTTGTGATTGTACCGGTAAACTCCACCTTGTGTGTTCGGTAGTGTGTATGAAGTGTATGGGACAACGCTTGTAATCCGGGTATCCGATTGTGTTTTATGTTGTAAATGGTTATGGTATCACTTGGAAGCCAATATGACATGTTGATGTTAAAGAAGCATGAGATGCTTGATGTGTATGCATTGTTGCATGAATTGTGATGTCTATGTGTTAAAAGGCTTTATGGAAAGTGTTTTTATAAAATGCATTATTGTGTTGTTTCTTTAGTGCATGCCTCACTAAGCAATTGTGCTTACGCTCTCTCTCTTGAACCAATAATGCAGATAATTGAGGTGTTTGAGGGCAGCAAGGAGGCTAAGAATCCAAGGGAAAGCTAAGCTCATGTATGGTGACTTTTTCACAACATTATTAGTTTTTGATATTTGGCAATGGGAACCTAGGATGTGATTTGGGAGTTGTTTTGGACTCCCTAGTTGTGGCATGATGCCTTAAATGTTTTGGATTTGTAAATGGCCATTTTGGTGCTTGTTTTGATGCTTTGATGGTTGTTTTCTTTGGATATTAGGATGCATGCCTATAGTCTTGTGGATTTTCCTAATTGATGCCATGAATGTGTTTTGATGATGCAAACATGTACCTTATATGCTTGATGAGTTGTTGGCATGATTAGGAGGTCATTAGGATGTGTTTGAGTGGTTAAATGTATGTTAAATCAGCAAATTCTGCACTTTCTGGGCAATCCGTATCGGAACGGGCACTAGCGTTTTGAAACGGGGGCCTGTAATGGCCTTCGTGTATCGAAACGAGTAGAGGCCGTTCCGAAACGTTTTGGCCACTGCCAGGCCCTGTTTCGATACAGGTCTCGAAACGAATCCGTGTTTCGGAACGATCAACCCCGTTCCGAAACAGATGACCGTTGGGCACTGATTTGAATGGTTTTGAGGTTTGCAAGCTTTATGTTTTAGTCATGGAAATCGTTTTTGCAATTGCTTGAGTTTGAGATGTCCTTTTAAGGTGAAATTTGTCAGGGAATCATGTAATATGATTAATTTGATTTCGGTAACTTAAAAATCAGTTAAGTCCTCCATCTTTCCAGAAATTACAATTTGGTCCCTAACTTTCGTATGTTGTGCAATTGAGTCCCTTATTGCATTACGATTGCTATGCTTTTCAAGTTTGTATTTTTCAAGGGTATGCTTTAGGTTAATGTGCATCTAGACAAGACTAAAAAGGAAAAAAAGGGTCGTTAATCAAGGTTGACTTTGGTTTCCCCGTGTAATCTTCGTAGTTCGGGTCAACCGTCTAGGCTGGGCTAAGGGGGTTACATTTTTGCTTCTACAACTTCCACCCAAAAATCAATCTTCTCCGACCATGGTGAGCTAAATCGGTTGAAGGAAATCGAGCATATCAAGTCTAACATAAACGAAGGGGGAGAAATTAAAGTTACCGAGAAAGTCGTCATCCCCTTTTCCATTGGTAAGTACCAAGATGAGGTACTTTGTGATGTTGTACCAATGCAAGCCAACCATTTATTGCTAGGGAGACCATGGTAATATGATCGAAGAGCAAACCAAGAGGGCTACACCAACCAATATTCTCTTCAAAATGAAGGGAAGAAAATTGTTTTGGTACCTCTCACACCAAGACAAATCCATGAAGATCAAGTGAGGTTAAAAGAAAATTTTGAGAAATTTTTAAAAGAAGAGAATTAGAAAAAAAAAGAAGAGAGAGAAGAGTAAACAAAAGAGATCGAGAGAAAAACATGAGATAAAAAATGTGTTGGAAATTTTTTTTTACAAAAGAAAGAAAAGTGAGGAAATTATTGTTTTCAAAGCAATCTTTACTTGTACTTATGTACAAGGAGAGTTTGCTAACTGCTAATGAACTTGACGATTCTTTGCCTTCTCCTATTGTCTCTTTGATTCAAGAATTTGAAGACATATTCCCGGAGGAGATTCCTAGTGGTTTGCCACCCATTCGTGCATAGAGCATCAAGTAGACTTTATTCTCGGTGCAACCATTCCAAATCGGCCAACCTATCGAAGCAATCCCGAAGAGACTAAAGATTTGCAATGTCAAATTGAAGAAATGATGGAAAAAGGGTATGTTCGAGAAAGTCTTAGCCCTTGTGCCTTTCCAGTTTTACTAGTGCCAAAAAAGATTACCATCAAATACCGACATCCAATTCCCCGCCTAGACGACATGTTGGATGAACTGAACGTTGCATGCATCTTCACCAAAATTGATTTTAAAAGTGGCTATCATCAAATAAGGATTCAAGAAGGAGACGAGTGGAAAACTGCCTTCAAAACCAAGCACAATTTGTATAAGTGGATGGTTATGCCTTTTGGCTTAACTAACACTCCGAGTACTTTTATGTTAAGATCAGTACTGGAAGTGCTAAAGAAAGAGACATTGTGTGCAAATCCTAAAATGTGTTCTTTTTGCACTAATAAATTTGTCTTTTTAGGTTTTGTGGTCAGCTCGGAAGGACTCGAAGTAGATCAAGAAAAGGTGAAAACAATTCAAGAATGGCCGTGACCTACGAGCATAAGTCAAGTAAGGATTTTTCATGGTTTAGCTAGTTTCTATCGAAGGCTTGTTCCTAACTTTAGCACTTTAGTTGCACCCTTAACAAGAATCATAAAAAATAATGCTAATATTCATTGGGTGAGGAACAAGAAAATACCTTTGTTTTTTTTTTATTAAAGAATGCTTGACCAATGCACCTTTCCTAGCACTCCTAGATTTTAGTAAAACTTTTGAGATTGAGTGTGATGCATCAGGTTTAGGAATTGGAGCTGTTATCACTCAGGCTGGACACCTCATTGCTTATTTTAGCGAGAAGTTGAATGGTGCAAATCTCAATTATCCGACACACGACAAAGAGATGTATACATTAATTCGAGCTTTAGAAACATGACATCATTACCTTTTCCCAAGGAATTTGTAATCCATTCTGATCATGACGCCTTAAAGCATCTCAAGGGACAAGACAATTTGAGCAAAAGGCATGCAGAGTGGGTGGAGTTTCTAGAGACATTCCCGCATGTGATTTATGAGTGCTCAAAATTCCTAGATTTTGACCCTTTTTCATGGAAATTATCACTCAACCTACACCCATTTGAGTTGCATTATAGTCTTTCATGCATAGATTTCATCGTTTATGCCCTTGAGCTTAGTATTCTGTTTATTATATGGAAAAGGTACCATTTAATGCATGATTGGTATTCTTGCTGGATGACCACTGTTGGAGTAGGAGGATGTCGTCGCATCACAAAAAGTAGGAGGGAAGACGAGGTAGAGTTAGCAGACAACATACCCTGATCGAGCCAAGCCACAAGACAACTTCTACTGAGGGAAGCTGAGGAAGCCTTGCTGAGCAGAACAAACCGATGCCGAGGCAACAAAAGGCAGGCCGCATCAGCGTATTTCTACAGGAAAAAATGAGCAAAGTGGTAGCCGACTTGTAGAGCCTTTAACACTGTATTTTTATACACACATTGCATGGCAGCTGGAGCTCGAGAAGAGGAGGAAAACGTGGAAGGAAATATAAAGTTGGACTCTTAGACAAAAGTGTATATTGCAATAAATTAAAGAGATTTACTTCTTTAATAAAGTCTAGTCCAAGTCCAACTTAACTTTCTCTCCAAGAAGGATTCGTGCCTACACCTTCCCCTATATAAAGGCATGCCGCCATAGAGATGACACATCATAGAGAAGACATGAGAGATTGAGCTTAGGATTAGTTTCATTATGTTCTAAATTTTCTTAGGGTTAGGATTGGTTTGTTTAGTAGTTGTGTGAAAACTCTTTGTACTTAGTTTTTATTCTTAATGCAATAAAAGTTACGGTTTGCTTATTCTGGCTTTAATTATTTTCGCATTCTACTTGGGAGAGGATTTGTGAGATCATCCATTTGTTCAACATCAGGAGAGTTGAGCTCACGAAAGGAATAAGCACGATTTTCACCCCACGTGGTGTTAACTAACTCGGCCTAGGGATAGGTTAGAGTTTCAGCAGCTAAGAGAAGTGTATGAACAGTTGGTATTTGCCTTTGATTCACGCTGGGAGGTATCATCAGAGTTTAGTTATCAAACAGTGTTCCATGCTTAGGGATAAGGCAGAACCATCCAAGGACACTTTGTCGAACCTTAACTACTTCTACCCATGAGCAAGGGATTGCCGCGACAAGGATTCAGCCACTGCGGCCGCGACAGGGATTTAGGTCATTGCCACAGTAGTAGTGTGTCGCTGCATTCAAGACAAAAACGAAGTCAAGAGGATTCCACTCTACGACATATTCTAATCTGGCTCATCTTCTTATCTTGATCGCTCCTTTACTTTATTTACTAGATTCTCTTAGTTTAGTTATCTTTAGATTACCTCAAATCACCCATTTAATCTGTGTTTTTAATTTCTTTATTTTGCAGTGCAAGGGAGTAGAATCGAAGGTTGAGTACCAGTCCATGTGGAGACGATACTCTTATACTTATCCCTATATTACTTGAGTCGTGTATACTTGCACAATTTGCGGAGCACTATTTACACGCAACAAGGTTTTGGCGCCGTTGTCGGGGATTGGCAACTTTTGTTTTTATTTTCTTGCACTTTCTTTTATTTAGTTTATTTGTTTTTATTATTTCCTTTATTACTAATAAATTTTTTCTTGTTTCAATGCATGACCAGAGCTGACCCAGGTATCCCAGTGCAAAACTTAGATCCAGAACTCGGAGGCTCTTACTTAAGACTTAGACGAAAGATCATAGCCGAAATGTATCAACCTGCAGACCTACCTCCCGGAGGCGGCCTCAACTAAGTGCCACCGCGAAACAATGTTAATGGGCAGCACCCTACCGATGTACAACCACTTATTGAAGAACAACAGATCCCGACAGGAAATGGAGCAAATTTGCAAGCTCCATTTGCACCAGTACGACACCCAACAGTCCGAGATTACCTTGAAGAGGACTTAAACGGACTAAACCCTGGAGTTGTTACCCCAGAGATCGAGGCCGCCCATTTCGAGTCGAAGCCCGTGATGTTTAATATGATCAACATGACTGGGCAATTTGGCGGCTCCGCAACTGAAGATGCCAGACAGCACCTCAAGTCCTTCCTCCAGATATGTAACTCATTCAAAATCCAGGGAGTACATGAGGATATTCTGAGATTAAAGTTGTTCCCCTATTCACTGAGGGATAGGGCAAAAACCTGGCTCAACAACATACCAACATGATCAATTGGATCTTGGAGTGATCTTTGTCGTGATTTTTTAGCTCGTTTTAATCCTACAATGTTAACTGACAGATTACGTAACGAGATCACTTCTTTTCGACAGGTTGATGACGAGTCCATGCATAAGGCTTGGGAGCAATATCGAGAGCTATTACACAAATGCCCCTTGCACGGATTCCCAATATGGACGTAGGTGACCATGTTCTACAACGCGGTAAACACGACAACTAAGATGATGCTGGATGCCTCGGCAAACATCATACTCTTAGACAAAGAGCCAGAAAAAGCTATGGAGATCTTAAATAGGAAAGCCAAGAATGATTATCAGTTCCCCACGGACAGAAGGGCAAGAGTCCACCATCAAACCATAGTTAATGAATTAGAGTTTGAGGGCTCAATTTCATCCTAGATCGCCACCTTGAAGAAGCTAGTTATGAACTTACAGTCGCAAAGCAACCAACAGAAAGTCAAGGTAATAGATTTATTTTGCGAGAATTGTGGGGATAACCATGCTTCCTCTGAATGCCCGTAGAACCCAGAGTCAGCATGTTATGTTGGAAACTTCAATTGCAACAACAATCAGATGTCCAACAACTATATTTCAGCTTGGAAAAAACACCCAACTTCTCATGGAGCAACCCTAACAATGCCCGCAATCCGCAGAATCAGAATGCTCCAGCCGCAGGATTTCAACAACCCATGTCGCCGCAGTAGCACATGCAAGCCCAACAGCCAATGCAGTCTAGTTCCCTTGAAAACACTTTATGCTTTATGAATCAAACTAGTGCATACATGGCTAATACTAACAAGTTCATACAAAAGAAACTTTTATAGACATGACAAAAATGCGGCTACAGAATAATGAGGCTACGTTGAAATCCTTAGAGACGCATGTGAGGCAGATTGCTCAGATCCTGGACACCAGACCAGTTGGAGGATTCCCATGCGACACTGAATCCGCTAAGGGAACATCGTACGAGTAGTGCAAGGATGCAACTACTAGGAGTAGTATCCAACTACAAGAGCCACAAGCCAAACAGCCAGCAGAGGAGAATCCACAGGAGCCCACTGTCCCTAAACAGTCTAAGGACAAGGATGTCGCAGCACCAGACAAAACAAATCCTGCCGCCGCAGATCCTGAGACAACAAAGCCTAGAGACAGCCCACCAACTCCACCATTCCCACAGAGGCTGAAACAACCCAAGTAGGAGTACTAGTTTAAGAAGTTCCTGGACATCCTTAAACAAGTACATATCAATATACCTCTGGTGGAGGCTATTATGCAGATCCCAAATTATGCCAAGTTTCTCAAGAACATAGTGTCAAAAAGAAAAAGAATTGGGGAATTTGAAACGGTGGCTGTAACGGAGGAATGCATGGCCGCATTACACAATAGAGCACCCCAAAGCTCAAGGATCCTAGAAGCTTTCTCATACCATGTACGATCGGGAACACATCTGAGGGAAGAGCGCTATGTGATTTTGGTGCAAGAATCAATATCATGTCTAAGTCTGTCTTTCAAAAATTGGGGATTGGGACGACACAACTGACCACAATGATGCTACAACTTGCCGACGGATCACACGTACAACTGGAAGGGGAAATCGAAGATATCCAGGTAAAAGTGAATAAGTTTATTTTCTCTACTGATTTCCTCTTTTTTAGATTGTGATGTAGATGAAGGAGCTCTGTTGATTCTTGGTCGGCCATTCCTCACAACTGGGAGAACTGTAATTGACGTGGAGAAAGGAGAACTAACAATGAGGATTAATGATAAGCATGTTACAATTCATTTCCTGAACAGTAGAAAACATGCCAATGATACAACAACTTGTCAGGCACTCCAGGCCACCCAACAACAAGGTAGCAGTAAGGAAACAAAAGGCCCCAACAATGAAATGATGGAATGTCGCATCAAACATATTGGTGCATGCCAGAACACATGTCGCGGCACACAAGAAAGAGAACATGGACAAAGGATGCTACCACACACTAGAGCACATGTTATGAGGGATAAGGGAGTATACACTTTAAGGGATGCATGAAAAGTGCACTCCTTTAGTGCACTAATCTTTTCTCTCTTTACTTTATTTTTATTTTTTATTTTAGGTTTAGTTTTATTTTTAGAATAAAATTTTAATTTTAATTTATCTCATTTTTTATTCAGAATAATTTTTGTTTGTTTCTTAGGGAGATCAAGAAAGAAAAAGGAAAGAACCAACGGTATGGAGAAGTGACTGTTAGCTGCCGCGACACCAGACGCCCAATGCGCTGCGAGAGCCGCATCGACTAGTTTTCCAACGGGCAAAATCGCAACGGGCTGCAACGGCTAGTAACGGCCGCGACGGCGAAATGTGCTCCAACGACACAATATGCCAAGACTCTATAAAAGTGCCACTATTCTCATTTGTTTTACTTCATACTTTCTTTAGCTTTCTTGAATTTCACAACTATTCATGCTCAATTCTGCTCTCAATTCCTTTTACTCTCTCTCAATTACGCTCATTGCTCTTATACAATTCAGATGGCAACAAGAGGGGCATCTTTTAGCCATGCCGTGGCAACAACATATACTCACTTTGCACTGACATCGGTGGAAGAACGGTTCAAGATGCACTACATCTCGAGGAAGGTGTGGGAAAAGCAAGGATTCCAAACCTCCAATGAACAAAATTACAACATCGAGCCCTTCCTATTCAACAAGATCCTACATCAGAATTGGCAAGTTTTCTGCCTCCAGTCGGCCCAGGCCAATCTCACGATAGTTCGAGAGTTCTACGCTCATAGGCCAAGTGTCGACACTCTGTTCGTGCATGTAAGGGGAAATGCCATACATATCGATGTCGACACAATCGACAAGTTTTATGGCCTGTACATTGAAAGATATGAGCATGTCGAGGTTTTGGAAGCCCTTGATGAAGACGATTTGCTACGTATAAGGGAAGAGCTTTGCTTTGCTGGCACACCATGGGAGGCCGTCTCACACAGAGGTTCAGTGTAGCGGAAATATTTCAGGTCGGAAGCCAAATTGTGGAACAAGTCATCCACCACCGCCTCTTGCCGACATCTCACAACACAGCCGTTGATCGGCCCATGCTTGCCCTTATCCACTCCATTATGCAAAATTGTCAAATTAATGTGGGTAATTTAATTTTGTAGGAAATCTAAAAGTGTGCAGTAAAGGAGAAGGGGACACTCTACTTCCCGTCACTTATCACTAGCCTCTGCACGGAGAATGCAGTCTCGTTCGACAGGATTGCTGAACTCACCAAGGAAAGACCATGATGGGACAAGGTGACCTACCATAGAATCATGGAGATACTGGATGCCGAGCCTCTGCAGGCTACACCGGTGTAGAGCATTACCGAGGCAGAAGCCTCACCATCCTCCCGATGATACCTCATCCCCAAGCCCCGGCAGCCGTAGACCTCCAGCAGATTCTGAACAAGTTGTAGGCAATGGACCAACGCCAGCAGCTGTTTATGGCATATACCAGAGACTTCCACAACGTAACAACACAGTGGATTCAAAGGAGGTTCTCTGATCCAGTGGTCTAATTCCCCATCTTCTATAACCCTCTCGTCCCGGGCTAGACGACAGACCGGTTCGAACATGTTACACGGGGAAAACCGAAGCGAAACTCGTTAAGGTTCCACTCCGATTAGCAACCCTAGAAAATTTTCATTAATTAACTTGTCTAAATGTATCATTTAGTCTTATGTGAGAAACGACAGCGGAAAACGATAACGAGACGATGCAAGCAGAACGTAAGGTAACTTAAATTTACCAAGTGACATATTAGTTCGATTGCATGCTTACGAAACCAAAACCATACATAAAAGAAGCATATAAACTTAACAAGGGACCAAACAAGCAAACGAGGCTAAAACGCAACATCCGAGAACCTTTGAAGATGCCAACAAGCCCAATTACAGGCCTGCGTTTCGAAACGGCTTGCCCGTTTCGATACGCGGGCCCCAGTTTAAAAGCCAGACCAGGCTGTACCGATACAATCCACTTCATTTCGGTACGGGGGTCTCCAGTGTCGAGATGTTTCGTAACAGGTTCCGAAATAGGCACACACAGTGGCAAACCGTATCGAAATGCGTACCGAAACGAGAGCTCACAATGTTAAATCGTATGGAAATGGCACCACCCCCGTTCCGATACGAGTATCCCTGGAGCTACACTCGTTCTAAAACAACCACGAGCGTTTCGAAACGCCTGCACTCTGAGTGACCCTGAAAACAGTTTTCTACATCTCCAAACATTCATAAACATGCTCCAAAACAACAAGAACCATGAAACAACAATCATACACATAATCTAAAGGCATTTCATCCTACCGCAAGCATGATCAAACATATAAACATACATGACAAGACCATTTCATTTAAAGGAACATGCATCCACACAAAGCATAGCATAAACAAGGTTACATGCCTTCAATACAAAACATAAGCATATCATAGAACATGGTTTACAACCTTCAACACAAAAGCATTAACATCATAGGAGTCTAAAACATGCTTATACAAAACGTAGCATCCGCATTGCTAACTATTACATTATTCAACAAAACCATACTTGAGCAACCACACACACGCTTGGATGCCCCTTCCTTGCTCCTTGCTAACTCCACACTAATGACCTGCATTGCCGAAAATGAGAGCGTAAGCTAGAAGCTTAGTGAGGGAGCTCAAAACAAAATATCGACAATGTAGGGTTCAAAGCATGATATCCTTAAGACTTTCACAAGGCATACATTTACACAAATACAACAACTTAGCCAAACGCTACAAAATTGCATGAACATGGCATCTTACCTCATGTTATGCTAAGCACGAATGCAATAGAACATCTTATCACAACCACCACACATAGACAAGTATATTGGCAACAATATAGCTTACTCGGATATGCGGATAACTTCTTTTGGGATTTTCGCCCCAACGTACTCAAACAACCATATTACCTTCCGGTGGGATTTCACACATCACCGTTTCTTTCATGGATGTGATTTCACTCATCATCACATACAAACACTTTCCAGTGGAATGTTACCTCACCGTACTCCTCCTTGGTGACTACACATCACCAAGGCCACGCGCGAATTTGACTCTTACCGTGTGCACACTCATCCTAATTATCGATCATTTATACCCAGTAATTATAACTAGTGCCAAAATACTAAACAAGTCTCACCATGATTTCACAATCATGCAATACAACATATCATCACCATTATACAACATCAAGCTATAGCAACATGCATAAACGAACATGTATCACACAAACCACATTTGCACATTTAACAAGAAACTCATAAAGTCAAACAAGAGATTAAGTTACCAACTTAATATCCACATTAGATTTGCCTACCAAGAACAATCTAACACCTCAACCATACACTTGAACCAATTTAAAACCATTTTAAACAATCCACTCACCGAACACCTTTAAAGCAAACCAAGATAGCCGATCAAGCCTCCAAATTTCCCGGAATTGAGCCCCGAAGCTTCTCCAACGATTTCCCTTGATTCTAATCAACCAAAAACAACATATTACTCAACACATCATCCACAAAACCACTGTCACAAATCAGACTTCAACCACAAGACCATTCTCTACATTTCCAAGCCATTAATTTACCCAAAATCCTCATTTTTGGACTCACACACAACCCAACAGAAATATATCGATTCCAACACCCAAATCATCATTAAACACATTCAAAACAACCCTAAAGCATCACCATAACATCAGCCCAACTTTTTCACACCAAACTACCTCAAAAACCCAAGTTTTCTACCCTTTGAACACCCACAAAAACTCATTTTGAGATTTCATCAAAACACCACCATTTTCACATAAGATACACCTAAGGGAAAGAGTTTAACATAAATTAACTTTACAAATAGAAAACCAAACAAAAACCCATCAAAACTTCCACCTTTTTCTTAAAACTTGAAAACTTGAAATGTCACAAAAATGGTGTTTATGAAAATCTAAAACTATAGAAATGTTAAGAAAGATGAGGAAAAGTCAATAACATGTTTAACTTGATAAAAGCTCTTGAAATGGTGAATAAAATGGATGGAACAGTGTTTAGGGTTTAGGGAGGTTTTGGTGTCGTGAAATTTGGTGAAAGGGGAGGAAGAAGAAGATGGTGACTTAGTAAAAAGTCCCTTTTTACTTGATTATTTCCTTTATTTAGATAATTACCTTTTTGCCCTCAATGAAATCTCATAGCCCTTTTAATTAAAATCAAGCCCATTTTGATTTAAAACAAGCCCAACGAATCGAACCCGATTCACACACTTAACTCCCGACCCCAAAACCCGGGTGTTACAACTCTCTCTCACTTAAGGAATTTCGTCCCCGAAATTACCTGACTGAAAGAGATACGGAAACTGCCTCTCCATATCTTCCTTTCTTTCCCAAGTTGCCTCTTCCACGCCTCGGCGTTTCCACTTCATTTTGACCAACTCAATCCGTCTACCACGCAACACTTTGCTATCTTATGCCAAGATCTCAACGTGTTCTTCATCGTACGTCAAGTCTGGGTTCAACTCAATCTCTTCCACAGGCATAACGTGCGGCGAATCTGATCTATACGGACGAAGCATCGAAACATGGAACACATTGTGAATCTTCTCTAACTCGGATGGCAAACGTAACTGATAAGCAACCGGATCGACTCACTTCACAATCTCACACGGCCCAGTGTATCTCGGACTCAAATTCCCTTTTCTGCCAAACCACATAACCTTCTTCCACTGAGAGACTTTCAAGAACACTCTATCTCCCACAGCATACACAACTTCTTTCCTCTTCAAATCTGCATAAGATTTATGTCTATCTGAAGTTGCCTTCAAACGATCACATATCAACTTCACCTTATCGATAGTCCCCTTAACCAAATTCAGCATTGGTAACAACTTCTAACCTGCTTCAGCCCAAAAAATCGGAGTTCTACATTTTCTACCATACAGTGCCTCATACGGAGCCATCTGAATGCTCGACTGATAATTGTTATTATATGTGAACTCGACCAATGACAAGTGTTTCTCCCAAGTACCCTGAAAATCAATAATACAACAATGTAACAGGTCCTCTAAAATCAGTATAACCCTCTCTGACTGACCATCTAACTAAGGATGATACGACGTACTGAAATTCAATCGGGTACCCAAAGCACTATGCAAACACTCCCAAAATCTGGTTGTAAATCTCGGATCTCTGTCAGACATAATCGACTTCGACACACCATGAGTCTCACAATCTCACTGATGTATAAGTCGGCCAACTTATCTAAGGAGTAAGTCGTATTAACAGCTAAAAAGTGAGGACACTTTGTGAAGCGGTCAACTATGACCCAAACTGAGTTCTTCTTCGAAGAAGTCAACGGCAAACCTGAAACGAAATCCATGGTGTTAGTTTCCCACTTCCATTCCGGAATCCTCAACGGTTGCAAAAAACCTGATAGAACCTGATGTTCTTCCTTCACTCTCTGGCACACCATACACTTACTCACGAAATCGGCTACGTCTCTCTTCAAACCAACCCAATAGTATTCATTCTTCAGATCACGATACATCTTTGTACTACCTGGATGCATAGCAAACGAGCTACTATGTGCTTCGGTCAAGATAGTACGTCTCAAATCACTGTCATCCGGAACAACTATTCTATCCCTGAAACACAAGACCCCATCAACACTAAAATTGTAGTCCGATGGTTTACCCTCGGCTATATCTTGCACATGAGGTGCTAAGGATCTATCTAACAATTGTTTTTCTCTAATAAACTGGCCTAAGGTAGGTCTAACCTGAAGCTCGGCCACTAGACCACCATCACCGGACAAGCTCAAACTAGCAAACATGGCTCTCAACTCAAAATCTACCTTCCTACTCAAAGCATCTGCCACTACATTGGCTTTACTCGGATGGTACTCAATCGTGAGATTGTAGTCCTTAAGCAACTCTAGCCACCTACGCTGTCTAAGGTTCAACTCTCATTGCGTCATGATATACTTCAGACTCTTGTGATCCGTATACACTGTGCATTTCTCACCATACAAATAATGTCTCCAGACCTTCAAGGCAAACACAACTGCGGCTAGCTCTATGTCGTGTGTCGGATAATTACGCTCGTGAGTCTTCAACTGTCTCGAGGCATAAGCCACCACTCTTCCGCCTTACATGAGCACACACCCTAATCCTACATATGAAGCATCACTGTAGACTACATACTCTTTCCCCGACTCTGACTGGATCAAAATTGGTGCATTGGTCAAAGCTTCTTTCAGCTTCTCAAAGACTTGTTGTCTCGTATCTGACCACTCAAACTGAACATTCTTCTAAAGCATTTTTTTCAAAGGAGCAGCTATCTTCGAGAATTCATCCACAAACCTCCTATAGTAACCTGCTAAGCCTAGGAAACTACGAATCTCCATCACAAACTTTGGTTGCTTCCACTCAACAATGGCTTCTATCTTCTTTGGATCAACTCTAATCCCCTCGGCTGACACTACATATCCTAGAAAGACTACCTCTCTGATCTAGAACTCACATTTGCTCAACTTAGCATACAATTGGTTGTCTAGCAAAGTCTGCAAAACTAACCTCAAATGCCGGTCATGATCTTCCTCGGTACGCGAATACACCAAAATATCATCTATGAAAACAACCACAAACTGATCTAAGTACTGATGGAAGATTCTTTCATAATGTCCATGAAAGTAGCCGGTGCATTTGTCAACCCAAACGACATAACTAAGAACTCGTAGTGACCATACCTAGTCCTAAAAGCTGTCTTTTGTACATTAACCTCTTTTACCTTCAACAGGTAATAACCGGATCTCAAATCAATCTTCGAAAAGACTGATACCCCTCTAAATTGATCAAAAAAATCACCGATGCGCGACAAGGGATACTTGTTTTTCACTGTCAACTGATTCAACTGTCTATAATCAATGCATGTTCTCATACTACCGTCTTTCTTCTTCACGAACAATACCAGAGTTCCCCAAGGTGAAGAACTCGGACGGATAAAACCTCTATCTAACAACTCTTGTAACTAAGTCTTCAACTCTTTAGTTCCATACGGTACGGAGCAATCAAAACAGGAGCTAAATCTAAATTTGTCTCTATGGCAAACTCTACTTCTCTGTCAGGCGGCAAATCGGACAATTCTTCCGGAAACACACTCGGAAAATCACACAATGTTCTGATTTCATGTGGTCTAACTTCATTCAGGTTTGGATTCATCACGTAGGCCAAGTACGCCTCACAACCAAACTCAATTAACCTCTGAGCCTTTAAGGCTGAAACAACATTCGATAAGAGTTTAAAATTCTCACCTACTACCACAATCTCATAGTCATCCGCAAGCTTCAAGAAGACTCTCTTAGTTTCGAAATCTATCCTAGCTCTATGCTCTGTAAGACAGTCCATACCCAAAATCACATCGAAGCCATAGAATGGTAACTCCATCATATCCACTGGAAATATATGCCCCTGAACCATTAACATACACCTTTTGTACATCTTCCTAACCACTATTGTATCCCCGAAGGAACTAGTAACATTAACACCTACCTCTAGTACCTCACAAGGTATATTCAACATCTTTGCATGCTCACTCAATATATATGAATGCGTAGACCCAAAGTCAATCACATCCGTGTTGTTCTATCCCTCTCGCTGAGCATAAACTTTAGCCTGACCTCCGCCCTCTGGCTAATGCGCAACTACATGTGCTATATTCCTTTGGCCATCGTTCTTCGGCTAGAAGTTACCTCGACCGCGCCCACGACCTCTAGGATAATCAATAGCTCTAGCAGGAGCCTGAACCTGAACTGGTGCAAACCCAACCTGATGTGGACAATCACGCCTAAGGTGATCTCTAGCTCCACGGTTCCAACACGCATAAAAAATTCCCCAACACTCTCCGGTGCGATACCTCCCGCACCTAGCACACTCGGGCAAACGCCCACTAGCTCTCTGGCCCTGATGGCCTCTACCGTGGTTACCACCACCATGTCTGTGATCAAAATGATGCCTATTTTCCCTATGCCTCTTGGCATCACCTCTATCAAAGTCAGCAGACCTCTTCCCTGAACTAGAACCACCTGAACGTTTGGTCAAACCCAAACTATGCTCTATGTCTTTGGTCCTAGCGACCAAGACATTAAAGTCCGTATAATCTGCAGCCAAAGTATACCTCTTCACTTCCTCACTCAACCCATAACGGAAATGGTCGCATCATTCCCTCTCAGTAAGAACTAGCTCAGACGCATGCTGACTCAATCTGACGAACCGTATCTCATACTCGGTCAGTGTCATGTTACCATGAAGCAAAGCCATGAACTCTCTCTTCTTCTAATCAAGATATCGGGGACCCAAGTACTTCTTGCGGAAAGTAGACTCAAAGAACTCCAAAGTGATCTTGGCATCTGACATGCCTGAAGTAATGGTGACCCACCATGTGTAGGCATCACTCTAAAGCAGAGAAACAACACACCCTAGTCTGCGTGCTCCAGTACAACCCATCTGAGACAAGATACAAACAATCTTATCAAACCAAGCCTCTGATCTCTCGGGCACCAACCCTCGAAACTCTTCACCTCCCAAACTGTGAAGCCTCTCAAGTGGCAAATCGGTGCCCTCACCCTGAGGTTGTGCCACTGCCTGCCCCCCGGCACAACTGCCTGGAAAGCCCTAGCTATAGCCTGAACTAACGGAGCCAAATCTATACCAGCCGGACCTTGGCCAACCTGAGGTCCTACACCCTCAACTCTCGCCTCACCTTCCTCTTGACGAGGAGGAGAAGAAGGAGGTGGAGGAGCCTCCACCTCAACAACCGACTCAACTTCTGGAGCTACTGCCCGCAGTTCCGGGTGAACCATCCTAGGCCCGCCTCTAGGTCTCATCTTACGGCTAGCAAGATATCACCTGCAAACAAACACACAAGGATTAAGTTAGCAAAGGCAAGGGTCCAACGTGCTCAAGTATTCCTTTACTTCAAATCTTTTCAAATAAGTAATAGTAGCAATAGGAACTCGACACTACGCCTCAACACAACAACCATACCAACACATGCTTTCAAACACCATGCAAGCAAGCAAACAAAAAGTATTCATAGCAAAGCACTCACCATACAACATACACCGAGACATTTCAACATAACACTTCAAACTTACCTTACTTTCCTTCCTGAGATCGCGGAAACCTCAGGCTCTATTACCAACAAATATAACCCCCTCATATCGGGCTAGATGATAGATCGGTCCGAACAGGTTACACGGGGAAAACCAAAGCGAAACATGTTAAGGTTCCACTCCGATTAGCAACCCAAGAAATTTTTCATTAATTAACTTGTCTAAATGTATCATTTAGTCTTATGTGAGAAATGATAGCGAAAAATGATAACGAGACGATGCAAGCAGAACGTAAGGTAACTTAAATTTACCAAGTGACATATTAGTCCGATTGCATGCTTACGAAACCAAAACCATACATAAAAGATGCATATAAACTTAACAAGGGACCAAACGGGGCTAAAACGCAACATCCGAGAACCGTTGAAGATGCCAAAAAGCCAAATTACAGGCCTGCATTTCGAAACATGCTTGCCCGTTTTGATACGCGGGCCCCAGTTTAAAAGCCAGACCATGCTGTACCGATACAGTCCATTTCGTTTCGGTACGGGGGTCTCCAGTGTCGAGATGTTTTGGAACAGGTTCCAAAATAGGCACACACAGTGGCAAACCGTATCGAAACGCGTACCAAAACGGGAGCTCACAGTGTCAAATCGTATCAAAACGACACCACCTCCGTTCCTATACGAGTATCCCTGGAGCTACACCTGTTTCGAAACAACCACGAGCATTTCGAAACGCCTGCACTCTGAGTGACCTTGAAAACAGTTTTCTGCATCTCCAAACATTCGCAAACATGCTCCAAAACAACAAGAACCATGAAACAACAATCATACACATATTCTAAAGGCATTTCATCCTACCGCAAGCATGATCAATCATATAAACATACATGACAAGACCATTTCATTTAAAGGAACATGCATCCACACAAAGCATAGCATAAACAAGGTTACATGCCTTCAATACAAAACATAAGCATCTCATAGAACATGGTTAACAACCTTCAACACAAAAGCATTAACATCATAGGAGTCTAACGCATGCTCCTACAAAACGTAGCATCCGCATTGCTAACTATTACATTATTCAACAAAAATATACTTGAGCAACCACACACACGCTTGGATGCCCCTTCCTTGCTCCTTGCTAACTTCACACTAATGATCTGCATTGCCGAAAACGAGAGCATAAGCTAGAAGCTTAGTGAGGGAGCTCAAAACAAAATGTCGATAATGCAGGGTTCAAATCATGATATCCTTAAGACTTTCACAAGGCATACATTTACACAAATACAACAACTTATCCAAACGCTACGAGAATACATGAACATGACATCTTACCTCATGTTATGCTAAGCACGAATGCAATAGAACACCTTATCACAACCACCACACATAGACAAGTATATTGGCAACAATATAGCTTACTCGGATATGCGGATAACTTCTATTGGGATTTTCGCCCCAACGTACTCAAACAACCATATTACCTTCCGGTGGGATTTCACACATCATCGTTTCTTTCATGGATGGGATTTCACTCATCATCACATACAAACACTTTCCGGTGGAATGTTACCTCATCGTACTCCTCCTTGGTGACTACACATCACCAAGGCCACGCACGAATTTGACTCTTACCATGTGCACACTCATCCTAATGATCGATCATTTATACTCGGTAATTATAACTAGTGCCAACATACTAAACAAGTCTCACCATGATTTCACAATCAAGCAATACAACATATCATCACCATTATACAACATCAATCTATAGCAACATGCATAGACAAACATGTATCACACAAACCACATTTGCACATTTAACAAGAAACTCATAAAGTCAAACAAGAGATTAAGCTACCAACTTAATATCCATATTAGATTGGCCTACCAAGAACAATCTAACACCTCAACCTTACACTTGTACCAATTTAAAACCATTTTAAACAATCCACTCACCAAACACCTTTAAAGCAAACCAAGATAGTCGATCAAGCCTCCAAATTTCCCGCAATCAAGCACGAAGCTTCTCCAACGATTTCCCTCGATTATAATAAACCAAAAACAACATATTACTCAACAAATCATCCACAAAACCACTGTCACAAATCAGACTTCAACCACAAGACCATTCTCTACATTTCCAAGCCATGAATTTACCCAAAATCCTCATTTTCAGACTCACACACAACCAGTAGAAATCTATTGATTCCAACACCCAAATCATCATTAAACATGTTCAAATCAACCCTCAAGCATCACCATAACATCAACCCAACTTTCCCACACCAAACTACCTCAAAAACCCAAGTTTTCTACCCTTTGAACACCCATAAAAACCCATTTCGGGATTTCAGCAAAACACCACCATTTTCACATAAGATACACCTAAGGGTAAGAGTTTAACATAAATTAACTTTTCAAATCGAAAACCAAACAAAAACCCATCAAAACTTCCACCTTTTTCTTAAAACTTGAAATGTCACAAAATGGTGTTTATGAAAATCTAAAGCTATATAAATATTAAGAAAGATGATGAGAAGTCAAAAACATGTTTACCTTAATGAAAGTTCTTGAAATGGTGAAGAAAATGGATGGAATAGTGTTTGGGGTTTGGGGAGGTTTTGGTGTCGTGAAATTTGGTGAAAAGGGAGGAAGAAGAAGATGGTGACTTAGTAAAAAGTCTTTTTTACTTGTTTATTTCTTTTATTTAGATAATTACCTTTTTGCCCTTAATGAAATCTCATGGCCCTTTTTAATTAAAACCAAGCCCATTTTGATTTAAAACTAGCCCAACGACTTGAACCTGATTCATACACTTAACTCTCAACCCCTAAGACCGGGTGTTACATCTTTCCTGTCGTCGTCTTCATTGCCGCCACCATAGCCCAGCCAAGAGCCCAAGAGACCCTTGCCGCCACTACTGCTAGGCACCACCAGCCCGCTTCAGCCTCCGATACACTTTCTACCGCAGCAAGGAGAGGCAAGCGCAAGGCTGGCCTAGACACACCGGCCAGATCCATACCCCACACCACCTCAGAGAGTGACCACTCTGTCAGCCAGATGTATGACTTGCTTAGACGCAAGGGACTAAACATGGACAACATCGACCTTGGTTCCCTTGAAGAGGTGGATTCCCCGGCAGAAAAGCCCACCCCACCATCACGCGTCCAGCCACCCCGAGAGTCTAAACGAATCGAGCGAGCAGCTTCCAAGCCAACGAATAGGCTAGTTCTGGAGTCAGACATTGAAGAGAAGGATGATTCTGCCACCTCTAAATCCATTTAAATTCCTCTTCAATTTTTTGCTGCTTATATGTTTTACCCTCATATTTTTGTAATTTAATTTTTTCTATCTTATGTATGATATGTACGCATTGAGGGCAATGCTTGGTTTAAGTTTGGGGGTGTAGGTTGAGAGGCCGAGGCAGCTATGTCGTGGTAGTATAAATATAATTGCCATGCAATTTTTGATCTTTTACTTGTCAATTTTTTTAAGTGCACTGCCTTAACTGAATTTTTCTTATGCTACAACAGAACTTTCTATCAATTGCCTTAGTTTAGTTTTCATTAAATCTTCTTACTTGGCAATAGAACTCTCTCTTCTTACCATAGTTTAGAACTGTTTAGAGCATTTATTTTTATGATGCTTAAAGGAAGATAACTCAGGATCACACTATGAGATTAGAATTTCAAACACCTTTGTGACTTGTATGATTTAAGGAATTCTAGTACACCCAGGACATAAACTAGCTTAGAAAGAAAATTGGGTAAAAGTTAGAGGTGTTCACCACTGGCTCTAGCTTAAGGAAGCCCTAGAGGTGCCCGAAACTGGCTCTAGGCTAATCACTAGAGGTGCCCGAAATTGGCTCTAGTTGGTTAAGTTGCTTGCAAAAAATATATATTTAAATACCCAAGTTAAGTTAGTTAATGCTTAAGTGTTTACTTAGAATCCTTGTAATCATCTTGTTCACAATGCATGCACACAGTCACAAATATTATAGTTTGATTCCAGGGAATTCCTAAGGCATCCAAAGATCTAAGGGCCAAGACGTTCTTCGCCATGGTTTGGAGAGAGAAGAAAAGGTAAGACCAAGGAGACGGTTTATAAAAACTAAGGTTTGGCAATTGATGGTTTGTATTGCTTGAGGATAAGCAATAGTTCGAGTTTGAGGGTGTGATGAGTGCCCAAAAGTCTTAGATTTTGACCCCTTTTTCATGGCAATTATCACTCAATCTACACCCATTTGAGCTGCATTATAGCCTTTCATGCATAGATTTCATCGTTTATGCCCTTGAGCTTAGTATTCTGTTTACTATATGAGAAATGTACTATTTAATGCATGATTGGTATTCATGCAAGATGACCACTGCTAGAGCAGAAAGATATCACCGCAACACATAAAGCTGGAGGGAAGATGATGCAGAGTTAGCAGACAACAGACCCTGATCGAGCCAAGCCATAAGACAGCTTCTACAGAAGGAAGTTGAGGAAGCCTTGCTGAGTAGAACATATCGATGCTGAGGCAGCAAAAGCCAGGCCGCGACAGCGTATTGCCAGAGGAAAATTTTGCAAAGTGGTAGCCGACTTGTAGAGCCCTTAACGTTGGATTTTTCTTCACACTTTGTGTGGCAGCTGGAGCTAGCGAAGAGGAAGAAAACGTGGAAGGAAGTATAAAGTTGGACTCTTGCACTAAAGTGTATATTGTAATAAATTAAAGAGATTTACTTCTTTAATAAAGTCTAGTCCAAGTCCAACTTAACTTCCTCTCCAAGAAGGATTCATGCCTACACCTTCCCCTATATAAAGGCATGTCGCCATAGAGACGAAACATCGGAGAGAAGAGAGGAGAGATTGAGCTTAGGATTAGTTTCATTATGTTCTAAATTTTCTTAGGGTTTGGATTAGTTTGTTTAGCAGTTGTGTGAAAACTCTTTGTACTTAGTTTTTGTTCTTAATGCAATAAAAGTTACAGTTTGCTTATTCTAGCTTTAATTATTTTTGCATTCTACTCGGGAGAGGGTTTATGAGATCATCCATTTGTTCAATATCGGGAGAGTTGAGCTCACGAAAAGAATAAGCACGGTTTTCGCCCCATTTGGTGTTAACTAACTCGGCCTAGGGAGGTATCATCAGAGTTCAGTCACCAACCAGTATTTTGTGCTTAGGGATAAGGAAGAATCATCCAAGGACGCTTTGCGGAACCTTAACTGCTTCTGCCCACGAGCAAGGGATTGCCGCAGTAGAGATTTAGGTCACTGCCACAGTAGTGGTGCGTTGCTGCATTCAAGATAGAAACGAATTCAAGAGGATTTCACACTACGACACATTCTAATCCGGCCCATCTTCTTATCTTGATCACTCTTTTACTTTATTTACTATATTCTCTTAGTTTAGTTATCTTTAGATTACCTAAAATCACCCATTTAATCTATGTTTTTACTTTCTTTCATTTGTAGTGTGAGGGAGTAGAACCGAAGGTTGAGTACCAATCTATGTGGAGATGATACTCTAATACTTATCCCTATATTACTTGCGTCGTGTATACTTGCACAATTTGTACTATTTACACGAAACAATGATCAAGTATGAAAAAGGTAAGGAAAATATTGTTGTTGATGCTTTGTCGAGGAGGTATTTACTTTTCAACACCTTGGATTCTAACTTACTTGTATTTTTCTTACATAAAGGATCTTTATGAAAATGACCCTGACTTTGATGACATCTATAATTCTTGTGCAAAGGGAATTTTTGATATGTTCTACCACCATGATGGATACCTCTTCCATGAAGGGAAGTTGTGCATTCCTCAATGATCTATTTAGAACATTTTAGTGAATGAAACACATGGTGGAGGACTCATGGGTCACTTTGGCGTGACCGAGACTTTAGGAGCAGCTCGAGAACATTTCTTTTGGCCTAAAATGAGACGAGATGTCGAGAGGATATGTGATAGATGCATTACATGCAAGAAGGAAAAATCACGCCTTAAGCCCCATAGCTTATACACGCCACTTCCGATTCCTGAATCACATTGGGTGGACATTTCAATGGAATTTGTTTCAGGGCTTCCAAGGAGCAAAAGTTGAAAAGACTCAATTTTTTGTGGTTGTTGATAGGTTTTCAAAAATGGCACATTTTATTCCTTGTAATAAGACCAATGTCGCTTCAAATATTGCTAACTTGCTTTTCAGGGAAGTAGTTCGAGTACATTGAATGCCAAGGACAATCATGTCAAATAGGGTGTCAAATTCCTTAGTCATTTTTGGAGAGCTTTGTGGAATTGATTAGGCACCAAGTTATTATTTTCTACGACTTGTCATCCTCAAACGGATGGACATACCAAGGTAGTCAATAGGGTGCTATCAACCATGATCCGAACTATCATTCAAAAGAATTTAAAATCGTGGGAGGATGTTTACCGCATGTCGAATTCTCTTACAACCGATCAGCACATTCCGCCACTAAACATTCTCCATTTAAAGGGGCTTATGGGTTTAATCCTTTAACCCTTCTTGATTTCATTCATTTACCTAATTATAAATTTGTGCATGTAGATGGCAAAAAGAAGGTCAAATTTGTGCAAGATCTACATAGGAAGGTGAAGGAAAACATTGGAAAAAAGATAGAACAATACGCTAACAAAGACGTAAGCGGGTCATTTTTTTAGCTTGGGGATTGGGTTTGGGTGCACATGAGAAAGGAACAATTTACTACTCAATGAAGGTCCAAACTATTACCCCGAGGAGACGATCCTTTCCAAGTCCTTGAAAGGATCAATGACAACGCCTACAAGTTAGATCTACCTGGTGAGTATAACATTAGTGCTAGTATTAATGTTTCTGATTTGTCTCCTTATGATGTAGGTGACGATTTGGGGACAAATCACATAAAAGAACGAGGGATGATGTAGACATCAGCACTACACCTAAGAGAGACCCGATAGAAGTTCCACAAGGTCCAATCACTTGGGAAAGGGCTAAGCAATTCAATGATGCTCTCACAATGTTAATCAAGCGAGTTTGGGGCGTTGGGTTTCAAAAGGTTGTTTTTCTTGAAGGTAATAAGAGTGAAGATCTGTGCAAGCCATGCACTTTGTTGCATTTAGTTTAATTTTACACATCGTTGTTTGTTTAATTTTTGGACACTTTGTTATTTGTTTTGTGACTAGTTTTCTCTTTAAATTTCCAGCATTTTATTTAGTGAGTCATATGGTTTGTTTTATATGTTTTAAAACCATATATTATAATTTAATTTCAGCATTTATATGTCACACATTAATGTGTTTTATTTAGGTGTACAAGTGGCACGCCAATTTGGAGCTTTGACGGGAAGCATTGTCCAAGTCATTTGAAGAGGATTGGAATAACAAGAGATGGAAGAAAGAAAGCCAAGACACACCTCTATTTGACTCTTCATTGGATGACAATAATAAGGAGCATGATCCAATGCCTTTTCATATGATGTCCATTCATATTCATTGGGCAGATTCATCACCAAAAATGTCAGTCAGATTGTTTGCTATCTTCGAGCATGATCCAAGCATAACTGAGTTGTGAAATCTTCATGAAACTTAATCACCTATCTCTTAGCTTTCCAAATCATTTTCAATAACATCAATTCAATATCGAGAGTTTGATATATGTTCAGATTACCGAAGACAGTGCAGGCTAGAAAGTCATATGTGATTTGCAACCATTCACTTTTAAAAGGCATGTCCATTCATATTTCAACACTAATGAAGAGGCTTTATGCATCATCTTGAATGAATGAAGGACTTTTGGCCTTTCACATCCTTTGTAAGCCTATAAATAGAAGGTTTTTGGTCATTTGTAAACACAACTTAGAATTTGAATTTACTTGTGAGATTGTTCTCCTTATTGTTCTTCATTGAACTTCTTGACTTCCAAGCTTGTTCTTTGGATTGTTAATCTCTACTTTCCATCATCTTATAATGTTGGTTCCTAGTTGCATATAACTAGTGGGTCGCGTTCCATTATCTACCTTTCCATCTAATCACATTGTTGGTTCCTAGATCTCAATATCAAGTGGGTCACGTTCCATCCAAACTATCCTTTAATCTATCCAAACGTCCACTCCCTTCCACTACCAACCACACAGTCATCCCTTTACCATTTCATATTCTTTGTTTCATCCCATCGAACCCTTTTACTAGCCTTCAACAACGATTTCAAATACACCTTGATTTATGATCAGGAACAAATATGTCTCAACTTTAACCTACGGAGGCGAGCACGTATCATGTTGAAACCTCTATCTCTGGTGGTATAATAGCCTCTGTACCGTATGTGAGAATAAATGGTGTCTCTCTTGCTTTTGGTTAGTTTATGATTTAATATAGGTACCTTTGTATTTGTGATGGAAAACTTATATAATATAATAATAGTGTTGTGGGCATATATTTTAAAGTACTCGTTACCTGTACCAATGTGGGAGGTTGTTCGAAGTGCCCATAGAATTCTTGGAAATTCTTCTGTCCACGCTCCTTTTGTGTCACCCACCCTCTTTTTAAGTGTAAACATTATTTTTTGTTAACCGCTTCGACCTGACCATTTGTTTGCGAAGATTTAATTGAACTTTGAGTTAACGTGATGTGGAAGTCCGTGCAAAATTCTTTGAATCTCTTCTGGAATTGAGTCCCATTATCTTTGATTTTCGTATGGGGAATGTCGAATCTTCAAATTATGAATTTCCATAAAAAAATTCCATTTGCCTTTCCGTTATCGTCGCTAGAGGCTCTGCCACTATCCACTTGGTGAAATAATTCACCACAACCACTAGATACTTTCGTTAACCTGCTGCCAATGGAAATGAGCCCAATATATCAATACCCCAAATCGCGAATGGTCAGGAACATGTAATGGATTTGAGTAACGTTGCTGGTTGTCTCGAGATTGAGGCGAACTCTTGACAAGGTACGCACTTGCTTACCAGCTCCTTAGCGTCTCTTCGTATTGTGGACCAGTAGCAGCCCTGTGTTATTGCTTTCTGGGCTCGGGAATGCGAACCCGAATGGTGTTCGCTAACTCTTTCGTTAATTTCTTGTAGCACCAACTTAGCCTCCTCGGGTCCTAAGCATTGTAAAAGCAGTTGCATAAATTCTTTCTTGTATAAGAGTCATTGATGACAGTGTACTGGGCATCTCATCGCATTAGTATATGTTTTTGGGTTATATCATCGGGCAAGATTCTTGTCTTGACGTACACCATAGTTGGAGTCATCCAAGTATCTCTTGTGTCAAGTTGACACACTTGGCGTTCTTCTACAAAATAGGGGTACTCTCGATATCCCATCAAGAACCTGCCTCTCCTTTGGATTTCGAGTGTTGTTGCTAACCTTGCCGAAGCGTCTGCTCTGGCATTGTCTCCTCTATGTATCTGCGTTATGGCAAACTGGTTAAACTGTTCTAATACCGTGTATGAAATAAAGTAATATAATTGTGGATAATATGATGCGTAAATATAAATGAGCTTATTGTGACCTATCATCTTATGGTGGTATTTGACGAGTGTTTCATCATGAACTTCATACTCGTCTGACACTTGTTTACCCACCATATGTGAGTCGGTAAATATTTGTAGGGACTTTATCTTGAGTCTCGCCACGAGCTCTAAACATGTTATCAAAGCCTCATACTCTGCTGCATTATTGGATAGGGTGAACGCGAAGCTAAGCACATATTGTCATTCCTCCTTTACATTGGGTGCGCTCAATAGCACACTTGCTCCAGCTCCATTGATACCTATCGACCGGTCGACATGCAAGGTCTAGGGTTGGATATTTGTAGCATGTTCCCCTTTTAACTCTGGGGGGGCTATTGCGCCTCTTGATTTTCCTCAATGGCGCCAGCGTTTTCAGGGAGTGAAGTTGTTTGAGTTGTGTGCACTCTGCAACAAAGTTAGCCAAAACTTGAGCCTTGATCGCCTTTTGCGGTCGGTACTCTATTCTAATATCACTAAGCTCCACCCTGATTTTAACATTTATCCTTGAATATCCACATTTCCTAACATATCCTTGAAAGGCTGGTCTATGAGGACGACTATCTGATGTGATTGAAAGTAGTGGCGAAGCCTTCTAGTTGCTATTACCAAGGCAAAAACAAGCTTCTCCACTCTCGCATACATCCTCTCTACTAATTGCAGGACCCTACTGACGTAATAGACTGGCCTCTGTGTACTCGCCTCCTGTCGGACCAATACTGCTGCTATATTCTCGTCAGTGGATGCCAAGTACTTGAGTAAGATTTCTCCCTCTTTAGGCACTGCTAGCATGGGGGGACTAGCTAAGTATTTTTTTCAAATGGTCGAATGCTTCCTGACAATCATTTGTAAATTGGAAAGGACCTTTCAAGCCTTTAAAGAACGAGAGGCACTTGTCTACTAATCTGGACACAAACCTGTTTAGGGCAACCACTTTTTCATTGCGTTTCTGGATATCCTTGATGTTTTTTGGTGGTGCCATATCTAGGATTACCTTTATCTTTTCTGAGTTTGCCTCAATGCCTTCTCCGAGGTTAGGAAACCCAGAAACTTTACTATCCCTACCGCGAAGGCACACTTTTTAGGATTGAGGCGCATTTTGTACAAGCGTAAAATATCAAAGACTTCCACTTTACTGGGTTGGCCGCCAAACCCGTATACCGGACCTGCCAGCTTTAGTTTCAAACTGGGAATTCCCATTTGTTTAAATGCGTTCCAAACCAACACATCCACAACACTACCCATGTCAACTAAAATTATTTTCACGGTAAAACCAGCTATCACAATTGTGACAACGATCGGGTCGTTGCTTTCTTCACCCCAAGACAACGCCCTTCTCTTTTTCCGAGAACGAGACCTGCCACGAGTTTTCGTATCTTGACCTCTTCGCCATTTTTACTGTGAATGGTGTCATTCCCTGCATGTGCATTTTACGTTTGGAGCTCGACTAATTCCACTCCTCATCCGCTCTGACTAACATGTATATAGTGTTGTTGCTATCTAGATTGCTTCCTCTGCTGCCTAACCCTCGTAGCCATTGTCCCTCGATCTCCTTGCCTCTGCCTTGCATGAGCTTTTGCTTCCATTTAAACTCTTGTGGTTGTTGCATGGTCTTCGGGACTGGCCGATCCGCTCGACCACCGTTCTCCACAACCTATCCTCAGAATCCTCAAGCTTGCTTGCAGAAAAATCTGAAGGTTGCATGTTCTGTCCATGCTCACCACACTAATTCTTGATTGTCAAAATGATCAGGGGTAGAAGAAGGTGGTTGGGATGTTCGTTCTGGGTCAGAGCTTATGTATTGCTCTTGCTTTGGATGGCGGTGGTGCCGAGGATGGAAGATCTTGGTTCCTTTCGACTGCATGTCTAGTTTTATACCACTTGGACAGGTGTCAAGATAGGGTTATCGTGGTGCGTTGATTGGACTAGCTATGACTTGACGTTTTAGGTTCTCCTCGGCATCTATGATGGGCACGTGTGTAGTCATGGGGCCAACAGGTGAGGCGCGATGTTGCTCGTGGTTTGGTTTGTTCGCCACAGATTGCGGATGGTATCACATAGTTCGCGGGCGATCCTGTGCGTTGTGATCCGCCTGTTTGTGACGCTCATCATCGGACGTCCCTTATATTATACCGCCTGTGGTCTTACTCGCTTTGATTTTGACACATGGCGGTAGGTGTTTATACGTACTAACAAATATCATATAAAAGAATTTTAAATTTTAATGTATGCATTTCTAGTTTTTTTTCAAAAAAAAATGTTTTAATGTCAAATTAGGTTAGTTAATTTCATGTATGAATGAAATTTTATTATTATGATTTTTTATCTTTGCTGTTGTTGTGATTTATCTAAAGAAATATTTTTTAAGTATCAAATTAAGAGTATAATGAAGCATAAAATATCTTTTATTTGATATGAAAATTTGAAGCACAAAGTATTTAAATGAGTTTAAAATATTCTTATAACTCAAATTTATATATCATTACTACTATTTATCATTATAGATATTTTAGTATATACTATTCAATAATCAAATCAAAATAAAACTAAGCACTAAAAAATATAGGGAAAATGTCTCATGCACTGGTAGTGTAGACGAAAATATTTCACAAGCGCCCTTAATTTTAAGGTTTATAGATCTAATTTAGGGTTTATCGATTTAAGTGTAGGAGTTTAGAATTTTATATTCGTGGTTAGAATATAAGATTTAGAGGTAATGGATTAGGTTTTAGGGTAATATATTTAGAAATTTAGGTTTTAATCTATAAACGTTAAATTTTAACCAACCCCAAATTCTAACCACTTCCTTAAATTTAAAATTTCTACACTTAAACCCCTAAACATAAAATCATACAGAGAATCTCTAAACTCTAAAACTGAGGCACTCGTAAAAACTTTTTATTTTCACTGCATGTACATGGAATGATTATCCAAAAATATAATACAAATAGCCTGCTACCCAATTACTTATAAAATATTGGTATTAGAAAAGAATAAATATTGATAATAATTATATATGTTCACTGGTTCCATGGTGTAGTGGTTAGCACTTTGGACTTTGAATCCAACGACCTGGGTTCAACTCCCGGTGGGACCTTTTAGTTATATGTGGGTTTGATTCTTCTTATCCAAAGAAGCATTTGTTCTGCTACATTTACACTAATATTTCTAGGGTAATTGTTCTATACACAAGCGCTTGTGGAAACTTTTTTACACAAGCGCCTTAGTTTTAGGGGTTAGGGACTTCGTTTAGGGTTTAAAATTTAGGGGTATAAGTGTAGTAGTTTTGAATTTAGAGATTGTTGATAGAATTTTAGGTTTAGGGTTAAAATTTAGGGTTTATAGGTTAAAACCTAAACCCCCACCCATATTACCCTAAAACTAAACCCTAACCCTAAACCCTAAATTCTAACCATAATTCCTAAATTCTAAACATGAACCCTAAATTCTAAACCTTTACACTAAAACCCCTAAACTCTAAACTCTAAACACTAACCCTAAACCCTATAATTGAGGCGCTTGTGGAAATAAAAACTTTCCACCGCCAGTGTATAGGATATTAATCCATATTTCTATATGACAAATGTTTTATTTTCTGTGAAGATGTGATTTTAGTTTGAGTGTTTGAAACTTGGATACTGTACTATATTAGATTATTACAAATTCTGCAAAGTTACTATTTTTCTTCAGTTACGAAAACTTTGGGTACGATCGATGTGAGAATTCATAAAAACAAAACCCTCCAAAATAAGTTTTCTAAATATATTCATATCTGCCCCTTTTTTTTCCCTCTTGCATTGTTTTGTTACAACATAATTGACATTAGTTGACATTAGTTGTGTATAGTTGTGCATCGCCAAGTTTGTCTTGTGGATGTTACGAAATGGTTGTAACTTAGAATTTTAATGCGACTAATTTTGATTCTAAACAATAATATATTTCGAGTAAGTCTTTGGACTTGAATAGATAATCTATCTCTTCAATCAATTTTCATGCACAATAATATGGGAGTTCTTAAAAATAGAAGGCACAATACCTCCAGAATACATAAATAGTACTCGTAAAACAGTGACGGCGAAACTCCGATGTAGCGATATCGGTATTCGGACAATAGTCAAAATTTATTAGCCCGCGTGAGGGAGAAACTCTAACAATAAACTTTGAGAGCCCACTTATACAAAACTACCATAAAGAGCTATATAAAGCAAGCATGTATGAAGATTGAACATAAACATATCATAACATTACGTGGCATAATTATGATTATAATTATTCAAGGAGAGAATTTCAATCCAACTTAATTCAATAAGCATATCATAATATATATATATATATATATATACCCATATTTAAATGTTTATAATGTACTAGATTTTTGAATGCTAGGACAGGTGTTGCATCAATTGATCGGAATCATATACTAGTGGTCGGTGATACTGCGCAAAGCTTAATACATATTCGTGTCATTGCATATATTTCACATGTGTACATGATTTATAACATCAAAGATAATCTGTTATGAATCAGAGTCAGAGCCAACAAGGATTGCCAGCTCAAGAGCTGAGTCAGCAACAACAGTTTACTAATATTAATTTTACAGTCACCACCTATAGTTTCAACTAGGCTAGCTTATTTTGTCCATTTCTAAAATGAATATGCATAAATAAGGGAATGGGTGTAATAGGGTTTTTTATGCAAAATATTATCAATCTATCTTATCGATAGTTCTTCTTCCCCTATTTTTTTCCTTCTTTCTCTCTATCGATGTTTCTTTCTTGTAGTATTTCTTCAGTTAGGATTATTCCTAATATTGGTGCTCTCGTTGAGAGATGAAGCTAACAGTAGAGCTTCCGTTGTTCACGGGAGAAAACTCAGAAGAATGGATCACCTCAACTCACAATTTCTTTAAATTTTATGGGATAGAGGATCATCAACGAGTAACCATGGCGTCCTTTCGAATGGAAGGGATAGCTAAAAAATGGTTTCGATGGATGCAGAAGTGGCAATAGTTGGCAGGATGGGATCATTTTGTTGAGGCCATCCGAAAGCGATTTGCTTTCTTTGAGATGAAGTTGGGGGACAATCTTTTCACTCACCATCGCTCATTTGTAATCGGCTCCGATTTTGACAGTCGGGGCATAAATGTTCACCAAGTGTTTGATGAAATTCCAACAATCACTACTACTGAGATTGACAAGTAACCGAGTCAGAGCATTGGGGACTTGATATTCAACATGATGACCACCAACTATTCGAAAAATTGCCAACACCCACTGACAGTACAATTGCCGATCAACCGATTGGCAACAATGAAGGATTTGAATCAAGGTTGATATGGATGTGAATAAACATGAAGAATTGCCCAAAAATTATTAGAAGTTTTTAATGGTCTTACCGCATTTCTATCTAATGATTTGCAAAAAAAGTTCTACCTTGGATTCTGTAAACACCATTTGTGGCCTTTTTTCCACTACATGATACCCATTTGTCCGAACCATGGTGATAGATTTGATAGTACTTTATGGCATGCATATGTTTCTTCTAATAAAATATTTTTTGGCAAGGTTATGGAAGTAATCAGTCTAGAGGATGAGATTCTGAAGGGACTGCAAAATTGGAATCTAAGTGATTTCCTTACGTTTGATTATGCACAACAATTCTTGTCTTGTTGCATTAGAATGTTGAGCCTTGGTTATGAGTCTAAAGGAGAGCATATTGGTCTTGATTACTTGAATCTCATCGCCACTGTCGCCAAGGTCAAATAGATTCAAAAGTTTGAAGAAAAAAATTTGAATCTTGGTGTTGAGGACATGGATATTTCCAAAGTTGTATATAGAAGAAAACCCCTTACATTGATGTTATATGAGTTGGGATCAACTAAAAACAGTAAGGTGGGTTGAGCCTTGAAGAAGTGCGATAAGATACCCTGGGAATTGAAGATCAGTTTGGCCATTGCTCAAGTTCGAATGAAGACTCAAGCTGGTGAGAAGCAAATGGATTTGACATGAGAAGAAGGAAGTTGGGTCTTTGTGCTCTTACAACCATATCGACAACTGTCTGCGCATTTACAGGAACAACAAAAACTGAATCCAAGTGGAAAACCAACTCAACATGTAACAACCTTTCCCTTGATGCGGGACATTACAATGACTCCAGGACAACAATTGGTCATCTTAGAACAAAATATCCGTACATTAGGGGCTCGAGAAGAGAAACAAGTGTTGGTACAATGGGATGAATTCAAACGGGGCATTGAGACCTTGGAAAACGCAGCTTCTTTTCATGGTGAGTTTCCTTACTCGAACCTTGAGGAAAAGGTTCTTAAACCAGACGAGGGTAATATTATCAATCTATCTTATCGATAGTTCTTCTTCCACTATTTCTTTTCTTCTTTCTCTTTATCTTTGTTTCTTTCTTGTAGTATTTCTTCAATTAGGATTATTCCTAACATAATCATAGTCATATACACTTACAAAATCCTCGAGCAAGATTATATCGTACCAAAATCATTGTCACGAAGCATTGCAAAGTCTATCGATCTCTAAATAGAAATTTGACAATGTTTTATTCATCAAATTAACCCACGGGATAATTAGAAACATTAGAAGTCATAATATGGCTTTTAAGATCACATTGGTTATTTGGGATTTAAAGGGTTAATTTGGTCATTTGAAACATTACGTGATAATATGGCTTTTAAGATCACATTGGTTATTTCTAAGCTTCAAGGGGGCTACGAACGAATCATTGGGCCTTTCCAACGAACAGGAATATTTGATGCCCAATCAAAAAGACAAGAATTTTCTTTAACAGCTTTCGCAACCTAGTCAGTCACTTTATTACACGACCGAGGCATAAAGGAAAAAGAGAAAGAAGGAATCTAAGAAATTAAAATTTTAAAATATATTCTTCAACAACAACTGAATCCCAAGACGAAAGCTTCTTGGTCTTCAACCTGTTAATGACACTTAAGTTATCTGATTCAAGAATGACATTGACATATCCTTCCTTCAAAGTAGGGATTGTCCCAAGCCTAACTGCATAAGCTTCCACAGAAGACACGGATGGGGCTGAAAAAGTTGTTTCCTCCCAAAACATTCTCGGAGGAATCACGAACAATGGCAGCGGTAGATGTCGTACCGAACTTCTTGTCAAACGCAGCATCACAATTCACTTTAACTTACACTTGGCAAATTTGACTCGAGACTCGAGCCGATTTACCCGACCTGAGACCCGATATAGACTCGAACATAATGGTATAAACTAGACCCAAATTCGAAACAAAATTGAACTGAACCAAAACCGAACTGAATTTAGTTAAACCAAAAATCAACCCGAACCAAAAATAACTGAAACCAAAAACAACCTGAACCGAAAATCAACCCGAACCTAAAGCAACCCGAATTTAATTTCCTCAAATATGTAGTATGTTTTATTCTTAATTTGTATTATATTACTAATTAACAACTACCTTTAGTAATAGTGTAATGGTTTATTATCATTTTTTCTCCTTTCAAAGATCATTAACCCGAAATGATCTGATATTGACCCGACCAAAAATCAACTGATCTGATATTAACCTGAACCTATACCCGACTCAATCCGAAATAACATAGACTCGAACTAAATCTGAATCGGACCCGATTCGACCTGAATTGATCCTAAATCAAAACTCAACCTACCCGAAGTGCCCGACCCGAACTAGACCTGATTGCCACCTCTACTTTAACTACCCCTCTTGGTAGAGGAGACCATGAAAGAGCCTCCCTCGTACAAGGTGGAGTTGTTGGAGGTGAAACTTGTTTGGAATGAAAGAACTCCATAAAGGACATCTCACCTAAATGCCAAACATCCAAAGGAGTATCAACACCACTTGAAAAAATAAAGTTGTTTCGAGATTTCCAAATGGACCAACATAAAAAAGCAATCAATTCACAACCCTCAAAGAAATTTCTACCATCCTAAATTCTCACAATTTTTTCTCATCATTTACCAAAGCTTGGGAAACCAATAGAAGAAGGGGAGTAACTACAACTCGATGCTCTCCAGATAGCTTGAGAAAAAAGGTAAAGGAATATCATATGCCCAAAACTTTCGGAGTCTTTCCCACATATTGGACAACGATCACAAAGACGCAAGGATCCATGGAAGCGAGCAAAAAGGTTGCCTTTTGTCAGGATGATATTATGGCAAAGTTACCAAATAAAGTTTCGGATCTTAGGTGCAACGTTAGTCCCCAAATGGAAATCCACATGTGTGAATTCCCTGAAAGTGCATCACTAGTTGATGGGCCATTTTCAAGCTCCCTCTCGCAAGCTAGAAAGTAGTATCCAAATTTAGCCGAATACTCTTCATCTTTTGTACCGGTCCAAATAAGAGAATCTTTCACCAATGGACCTCCAATGAGAATTGAAAGAATCACCTCTATCTCGGAATGATAAAAAAAGATGATCCATTTTGTTATGATCTCATTCTCTAGTTTCATCCACTACGAGTTTTGACACCATGTAGTCACTTCATAAAAAGGGTTTGGCAGAAGAAATCGAGCAAGAGGGAATTTTCGGTATCCATTTATAATCCCAAATATATACACTTCTCTCATTACCTATCCTCCATAAAGTGCCTTTGGTAACCGTTTTAGTGTCATATCTAAATCCTATCCACGCCCATGATGGGTTAAGACAGGTTGGGGCTGAGAAAATATTTTCGTTGAGGAAGGAAATGTCTCAGAGCATTTGAGCTAGAAAGTAATCGACATTTTGATGAACCTCCACACCACCTTAGCAATAAGTTCTTGGTTAAAGGTTCTTAGGTCCTGAAAGCCAAATCCACCCTTATCTTTTAGAAGACAAGTTTTTTTTTTCAGTTCATCCAACATATTTTCTTTTCTTTTTCATTCGAATTGTTCCACCAAAAACGCCATATCGTAGAACATAACGTATCAAAAAAAGTGAACAGAAATAGGAAACATTGCATAACATAAGATGGTATAGCTTGCGCCACCGCTTTAATTAAGGTTTCTATCCCGACTTGAGATATGAACTTATCTTTCCATCATTGTAATTTATTTTGTACTCTTTCCTTTATGAAACTCAAAGCTTCTCTTTTACTTCTCCCTCAGATAGAAGGAAGGACCAGATATGTGTTATCCTCGTACATGAGTCCAAATCCTAATATATTAGTAAGATGAAGCTTATACCTTAGACTTATATTTTGGGAGAAGAAAACTGAGGACTTACTAAAATTGATCATTTGGCCTGTCACCATCTTAAAGGTTCTTAATATCCTTATGATAAAAGCACAATTGCTTTCATCATCATTTGAAAACATGATGCAAACATCAACTGGCTAAGAACCAGACATCTTTTTTTTGAACCCTTCAAAAGAAAGATCTTCCTTCTCTTTTTCAAGTAACCAAGAAAATATTTTCGAAATGAATAAGAATAGGGAGAGAGGATCCCCTTGTCTCAAGCCCCAACCAGGAAGAAACTTCCCACATCTTTCCTCATTAAGGACCAGGGAAAAGGAAAGCATAGAAACATATTGCATGACATGTTACACCCACCATTCATAGAAGCCCATATTGAGCATTACAAATTGAAGAATATCCCAGTCAACTTTGTCCATGCCTTCTCCATATCAATTTTAAGAGCCACAATACCTTTTGATCCTTTTTTCCTCTGTTTAATGGCATCGAAGGCTTCGCGAGAAATAATAATGTTATCTTGGATAAGTCTCTCATTCACAAAGGCAAATTGACTCGATGAAATGATATCCGGAAGAAAACTTTTTAGTCTCAAAGCTAAAATCTTGGTAATGACTTTGAGGGAGAAGTTACATATACTAATTGTCTAAAATGATTAACTTCGCTCGGATTCTTTCTCTTTGGGATGAGAACAATATTAGTCTTGTTAAGCTCATTGCCAAGAACACCAAATTTGAGGAAATGGGTCACCATGGCAATAAGATCTTCCTTAATAGTACTCCAAAAAACTAATAGAAGGTACTAGGAAAGCCATCCGACCTTGATGATTTCAGTGGTCTCATGCTGAAAACGGCTTCTTAGACTTCTTCCTCCGACACATCCTTATAAAGCATCGAATTCATAGCGGGAGAAATGATAGAGGGAGTGGTCTCCAATAAAATTTCAAAATTTATCTATTCATCTTTGGCATAGACCTTTTGAATGTGCTTTTGAAGTTAGAAGTAATAACTGAATTTTGAGTGGAAAAATTTTGTGTTTTGATCCCTCTACTTTTCCTTAGCTTCTTCCTTTTTCCTTTTTCCTTAGCTTCTTTGAGGGCTTCTCTTGCTTCTTTCTTTAGTTTTCTTGCTCTTCGTTTGATCTCGTCTATATAAACAATTTCGGCTGATGGGTTGGCTCTGGTCATGCACTAGACAAGAAAACTGTAAAATACCTTTTTTCTCTTTTTTTCGAATAAAAAGGAAAAATAAAAACTAAAATTAAATGCAATAAAATAAAAGTGCAAAAAAATAAAGATGAATTTACTGTTGCCAATCCCTGGCAACGGTGCCAAAAATTTGTAGAGCGTTAGGGTGTTCTCTAAATATGAGTGCAAGTGCACACTCTTATCAAGTTGTAATATAAAAGATATCGTCTCACGCGAGGATTGGACAGCTAATTCGAATATAAATTCCTGCACACAAATTATTAAATGCACAAGTAAATTTCAAGTTGTTTAAAAGAAAAGTAAATAAACACGAGTAATTAAGAGAAGATATCAGATTGATAGAATGGATTAAGTTATGTTGCTCCGTAGTGTGAAACTGTGTTGAATATGTTAAGTTGTATTATGCTGCCAGACTTTGCTGTCTTGGTGGAAGATGGCAAATTGGTGCTTCAACAACTTTCGCTGTCTCGGTTGGTGGAACGAATGATTGGCTTGGCGACAAACTTGGCAGACCTTCAAGGCTCGGCATAACGCTTCGAGAATGATTCAGCTCATGTCTAAGTCAGAATATTGTTGATGCTCGCTGCAGATAATACATGTCGGCGTGAATCTTGCAATGAACATCAACCTTTAGTTCATCCTCTTTTATCCGCCTTAAACCCTAACCTATGTCTAGGCTAGATTGATCAACATCTGGTTTTGATGTGATCGTGCTTACTTCTTTCGTGAGTTTGACTCTCTCGGTGCCAAACAAATGGATTGCTCACAATTGATCTTTCAAACTCAATTGAAAACAATAAAGAACATGAAATAAGAAAACTTTGAATTTATTGCAATAACAAACTTAAACCTAAACAACCGTTCTCACAACTACTTTACAACACAACCCAAACCCTAGAGAATTTAGAACATAGTGGCGGCAAGAAAACACAAGAGAAACTAAGCTATGCCAAGATTTCTAGATGTCTATAATACAAAGTAAGATCGGGTATATATAGAGCATGGTCTAGGTTAAGTCCTCCTTGCAGTAGAAGTCTTCCCCATGATAAAGTAGCTTTTGCATTGAATGCATCCTTTAATTCTGACTTATTTGACTTTAATTTGGACTCCTTGTGCCGCAAGTAAGCTTAGGCTTCCTTAGGTATTTTCTCGTTTATCGGCCCTGTCTATTTTTTACGGGTATTAGTAAATTGCGTGGATGAGCTTATTGGACTTAAAAAACTATGATATTCCAGTCGCACTCCAATTTGCCAATTCCTCAAGTTGCTGCCCTGGGCGGCATGTATGGCGTCGGCAGCTACTCGGCAACATCTCTCTTTGTGTTGAACTGCTTCAGTACAGCTCCTTGGCTTGGTGCCTCAGCATCAGCTCCTCTGATTTCTCCTCCTTCCGAAAGCTTCTAACATCTGAACTAAAACTAAACTAAAACAGTATCTTTTCTCACCAAATCAAAGATATTCAATAGAAACATGGTAAAGTAAAGAATATTATAAATAATGCATGCATGCATCTAATTATGCCTAAAATGCACTTAGAAAAACAATAATATGAGATGGAACGTATACAAAATATAGGACTTATGAGCACTTTACACACCCCTAAACTCGAACTATTGCTTGTTCTCAAGCAATGCAATCGTAAATATACTTGCCCTTGCATAAATCAGAAAGAAAAACATGTTTTAAACTTGATTTAGTACCTCAAGGCCGTGGCACCTAAAATTAGATTAGTGAAAGGAGAATAACATGAATTACCTCATAATTAAACTACAATGTCGGTGCAGTGTGTGCAGAAATTGTGTACAAGCTGAATCTGAAGAATATTCTTAGTAAACAAAGATGTTGTCAAGGTAATATAAGGTTGCTACCGAGGCAGCACAATTAAGCACATTTTATAATCATGGCAATAAGGGCTTCAGCTCATCACAACTACTCTTTAGGTCTGAAATTAAGATAGGAGCAAACTACAAAACCCCGAACCCATTGAGTAGAGTCATCCCGTGAAGACTTTCATTCACTCATGCTAATTTGTTCGTCACTTCAAAAAATTTCAGATTCATGGACTTTGATAGCAGCAGAGTGTCCTTGGCACACGATTCTTCCTAGAGCCTGTTTCGGGCACCTCTAGGGAAAAACAACATATTTTCCCATGTCGTGGAAGTGATTTTCTTTTCATGTTTATTGTTTGTCGCGGCAGCTTCCTGCAACCATGTTAGAATTTTACAAATAATTCAAGTAGGCATTTTTTATCAGAAATTCACTCAAATTCAGCAAGTAACAGTAGTGTTTTTATTTTTTTTTTTGAAATTATAGAAAATTCTAAGTTTTCTTCACGCTTTCCCCATTAAGTTCATTTTTTATGGTGCGGAAAATTTAAAATCGTCTATCCTATCATAGGCACAAGTTCTAACAAATTTTTTCTTTTGATTAAATTAATAGGCAAGTACATATGCAACCTATATGCTCTAAATATGCCTAAACATGATGAGTGCTAACACCCCCCCAAACTCAAGATGGGCATGCCCTCAATATACAAAAAAAATAGAAAAATAAAAGACAAGAAAAATAACTAAAACGGAAAAAGAAGAAATAAAAAAAGAAAAAAAAAGAAACAACGCTAGAAGTTGGTTGATGGTTGGGATGATGTTGGAGTTCCTGAGGTAGAGGAGGAAGATGATGATTGGATGACAAGGCGGCGGCTGGCAGAGGTCCTGGCAGTAGGCTTGGCAGGTGAAATCTTGGCTGTGCACGGCGGTTGGACTCTCTTGGGCGTAGGGCGATGAGCTTAAATGTTGACCGGTTCAGTTTTTGATTCCTCATCCTTCGACGCCAGTTCGGCCAAGATTATATGTTGCTTCCTTTTCCTGCTTGGTTCTACCATGGATGATGCCGATGGCTCCACTATTGTCGTTGGTTCCCTGGTTTATGTCGTCTACTGCCCAGAATCTTTGAACGAGGAGGTGTCTGCCACTGTTGACGTTGTGATGGCTGGAGAGAGTTGTTGATGCCTCTCTGGAGTATCGGCCACCGTGTGAGAGGAGAAGGAGGCGGATTAGGACGGGTATCGTGTGGGAGAAGGCATCTAGCGGCGAAAGGCAGCATGGCGGGCAATAGCTTCTGGGGGTGTAGCCTCTCTTGATTCAGCTGCGACGGCCAAGTCCTCCGGAAATCTGGGCAGTGAGGGGTCGTCATTTGGAAAATTCTGCAACAAATATGCCACAAAAGCCTCTTGAACTTCTCCCACATACTTCATGAAGGTCAGTTGTTGCTGCTCAATTCTCTTGTTGTTGTCGATTAGTGTGTGGAGCAGCTGGATGACATCAGGGTGTTGGGCAGCCTCAGTACTGCCTCTTGTTGTCGGGGCAACTGTGTTGTCGGCCGATGGCTGAGATGGTGTGATCGGCTCTGTTTCAGGCGCTTGCATCATTTGGAGCCTAACTTTCCTGGTCCAACCTTCCCTTGATGGTGTTAGCACATCTTTGGAGTCGGAGGGGACGTTGAAATTTACGCATAGTCTGGTGATGAGGAAGGGGAAGTAGAGTCTGTCCTTCGACTTCCGGTAGCAGTTGTAGATCTCCTTGCAGATTATGTCGCCCACGTTGATCGGTCAGTTGTTCATAATCGAGTGGATCAGAGCGAGACGAGGTTGATCAACAGTTGTGTTGTGGGAGGTAGGCAACAGACGTCGCTTGATGAAGTGTTCCATAACATTGCCTCCAGCAGCAGATATGGTGCTGCACAGACCTGTTGTGTTTCCCTACCAGCCACGGGGTGTTTGGTTCACATAGCATGTCCTTCATTCTGTCGTAGTCATCTGCTGTTAATGTCTGTCGTCATTCCTCATAGGGGTTATCGTCCATCTCCAGCCTATAGAATATGTTGATGGTGGCGGCGTTGAGTTTTACTGCCTCCTCTTTGACAAAAACAAATGGAACTTATAGGCGGGGTTGGTGGGCGTAGAACTCTCGGATGAGGTTCACGTTGGCCACCTCGAGTGGTTTTGCAAAGATCTACCACCCTTGGCTATGAATTTTCTCAAAGATGGCAGGCTCGAGACCTAAGTCTCTCGTTCGCTACGAGTAGTGAAACCTTTGCTCCTCCCAAACTGATCGATTGGCAAATTGTGTTTTGTGCCTCTTTTGGTCTAGCTCGGAGAAGAATCTCTGGAAAAGGGTTTGGATTGTGATGGTGCCATAGTTGTGAGACAGTTGTAATATGAAAGTAAACTAAAAATAGAAAAAAATTAAGAAAGCAAGTTGACGTAGAAGAGGTTAAACAATGAGGTGAAGTGAAGAGAATGAATGAAATAGTGAGGTATATATAGGGGTTTCCGAGAGATGTCGTGGCGGCATTAAATTCCAATGGGCAGATTTTTGCGGTACGTGTTACGAGATTAAATGCACATAGCGCTATAGTTGTTGGCGGCTAGTCGTTAGCGGTATTCTAGCCGTTACGCGTTTTTTCGTTGGCTGCCCTTAGCTATCTCGACAGCATGGTGGGCAGGCTCCTTGTTGGGCCTTCCTCTTGGTCATGCTTATTTATTCCTAAACCTGAAATAAAAATAATTAATAGAATAAAGAAAATTTAAAATCTGAAAAAATAAAATGTGGAAAATAAATTGTAATGAATTAAAATCTAACCCTAAAACATAAAAATAAAAAAGAAAGATATTAAAAATAAATTAAGTTATGTTGGGAGTGCATTGAGGTGCATCTCCCAAACATAACCACTTCTTGAGTTGGTTGTGTTTTGCTTTTCGTCCAGGTGGGTCATCTTGCTCCTTAGGGTCTTTGTTGTTGCCCTACATTTGCCCTGGCGGCTGCTGCCTTGCTCTATTTCTGTGCTGACCTTGGAGGCATGTGTGTCTTGGCATACCTCTTTTTCCTTAGCTGGTTTTCATGGGTTGTAAAGCATGTATCTTTATGTTCTGATTGTCAACCCTCATTATGAGTTCCCCATTCTCCACATCTATTAATGTTCTGCATGTGGCTAAGAATGGTCGCCCAAGAATGATGGGGGCGTTCTCGTCTGCCTCACAGTCCAAGATAAGGAAATCAGCTGGAAAGATGAAGTTGCCCGCCCATACAAGGATATCTTCAACTTTTCCTTCCGGTTGCACAAAGGAATGGCCAGCTAATTAGAGCATGATGGAGGTTGGTTTTGCTTTTCCAATTCCTAATTTGTTGAAGACAACCTTGGCATCAGATTAATGCTTGCTCCTAGGTCACATAGAGCTCTCATATCATGGTTGTTGTCTATCTTGCATGAAATGATAAAGCTACATGGATCTGTCCTCTTGGGCGGCACCTTGTTATGTATCATTGCCATGCACTCTTCAGTGACAGCTACCGTCTCAAATTCCCCAACTCTTCTTCTCTTGGAAATCATATCTTTCAAATACTTTGCATAATTCGGCATGTTTTTTATGGCTTCCACGAGTGGGATGTTGATGTGCACCTACTTGAGAATATCCAGAAATTTTTTGAACTGGTGCTCTTGCTTTTGTTGTTTAAGCCTTTGGGGGAAGGGCGGCGGCAGACAGATGTCTTGTATGCGTTCCTTAAAGGGAAATCTGATCTGTGGGGGTTCAGGGTCATCTGTCTTAGGGTTGTTGCCAGTCTCATTTCCCTAGGCTTCAGTTTGTTTTTCTGACACGGTAGGTTGTTCGTGTGCTACTGCAAGGGCAGTTCTGGTTGCTTTTCCTTTGATTGCTCAACTCTGGGATAATCCAATTATTTCCCACTTCTTGTCGTTATTGCTTTACATTGCTCATAAGCGGGTTTTGTTGTGGCCTCTGTGTTTCTAGATGATGCACCCATTGACTTGTTGCTTATAATCTTTGTAAATTGCTCGAACTGGGTCTCCAGGTTCTTTATTTCTGCCTCATGGTTGTTCATCCGCATCTCAGTCCTATCCATAAAAGACTCAATTTTGTCAATAAATTTATTAGTATGAATAGTAAAATCACTAGTGCGAGATATCCTCATGGTTCTCTTAGATTCGAGTGAATTATTGTTCGTATTTTTTTGTTGCTGAGGCTACTTATGGGACAGGTTTTGCTGATATCCTCTTGGTTGTTGGGTTGGATTTGCAGCCGTGTTAGGGTTACTCCAGGAGAAATTTGGATGCTTTCTCCAACCTGAATTGTATGTGTTGGTGTTGGGTCTGCTGTTCCTCTCATAGGTCCCTATGAAATTGGCGGATTCATTGCATTCGGAGGAGTCATTGTTGCCCCTACACTCATCACAAAAGGGCTCCACAGCCTTAGCCTCATATGTTTTCCCAATAGGCTTGGCCATGTTCATAACCAGCTGTGTCAGTTTATCTAGGCGGGCAGTGACAGATTCGGTGGCTTCTACTTCATTCACAACAGTTGGCCGCCTTATGCCGTCATGACAGGCTGTAGGGAACTTGTAGTCATTTTTTGCTATTCTATTCAGAATCTGTAGTGCCTACCCGGGTGGTCTGTCTAGGATGATTCCATTGGCTAAAGCATCGAGCATCATTCGTGTTGGCTGATTAACTCCATTGTAGAACATTGACACTTGAGTCCAGGATGGGAAATCATGAAGCAGGAAATTGTTCAACATCTGTTGGTATCTCCCCCAAGCTTCATACATTTGTTTGTCATCTCCTTGGAAGAAGGCAGTGATTTCGTTTCTTAATCTATTGGTCACATTTGAGGGGTTGAAACGATCAAGGAAGTCCTTGCACAACTCCGTCCAAGTGTTAAACGATCCTGGCGGTTGGTTGTTCAGCCACTGTTTGCCCTATCCCTTAGTTAATAGGGAAATAGTCTCAGATTAAGCACATCTTGATAGACTCCATGTATCTTAAAAGCTCTGCAAATGTCAAGGAATCCTCTCAAGTGCTGCTGATCATCTTCCGTGGCAGTTCCTCCAAATTGCCCCAATGTGTTTATCATGTTGAACATCATTGGTTTCAACTAGAAGTGATCTGCTTCAATTTCAGGCTCTACCACAATTGGATCAAATCCTCTGAAGTCTTGCGCCAAGTATTCCCTACTGGTGCGCACATATTGTGGCTGCATGGGCGGAATTGGGGGTTGTTGCCTAGGTGGCAGATCTTGCTGCCCATCCCTGCCGTTTCGAGCATTGTTGGCAAGGTTGTCGTCTTGGCCGTTAACCATGGCTGCCTCTGCTTTTCCTTTTTTCCTTAGCTTCTTCGAGGGCTTCTCTTGCTTCTTTCTTTAGTTTTCTTACTCTTCGTTCGATCTCGTCTGTATAAAACGATTTCGATCGATAGGTTGGCTCTCGTCATGCACTAGACAAGAAAACTGTAAAATTCCATTTTTTTTCTTTTTTTTGAATAAAAAAGAAAAAAATAAATGCAATAAAATAAAAGTGCGGAAAAATAAAGACGAATTTACTATTGCCAATCCCCGGCAACGACGCCAACAATTTGTAGAGCGTTAGGGTGTTCTCTAAATATTAGCGCAAGTGCAGACTCTTGTCAAGTTGTAATATAAAAGATATCGTCTCTTACGAGGATTGGACAGCTAACTCGAATATAAATTCTTACACAGAAAATATTAAATGCACAAGTAAATTTCAAGTTGTTTAAAAGAAAAGTAAATAAACACGAGTAATTAAGAAAAGAGATCAGATTGATAGAATGGGTCAGGTTATGTTGCTCCGTAGTGTGAAACTATGTTGAATAGGTTAAGTTGTATTGCGCTGCCAGACTTTGCTGCCTCGGTGGAAGATGGCAGATTGGTGCTTCAACAACTTTCATTACCTCGGCAGGTGGAACGGATGATTGGCTCGGCGGCAAACTCGGCAGACCTTCAAGGCTCGGCAGAATGCTTCGAGAATGATTCATCTTATGTCTAAGTCAGAATATTGTTTATGCCCGCTGCAAGTAATACTCGACGGCGTGAATCTTGCAATGAACATCAACCTTTAGTTCGTCCTCTTTTAGCCGCCTTAAACCCTAACCTATGTCTAGGCTGGATTGATCAACACTTGGTATTGATAGGATCGTGTTTACTTCTTTCATGAGTTTGACTCTCTCGATGCCAAACAAATGGATTGCTCACAATCGATCTTTCGAACTCAATTAAAAACAAAGAAGAACATGAAAAAAGCAAACCTTGAATTTATTGCAATAACAAACTTAAACCTAAACAACCGTTCTCACAACTACTTTACAACACAACCCAAACCCTAGAGAATTTAGAACATAGTGGCGGCAAGAAAACACAAGAGAAACTAAGCTATGCCAAGATATCTAGATGTCTAAAGTACAAAGTAAGATTGGGTATATATAGGGCATGGCCTAGGTTTAGTCCTCATTGGAGTAGAAGTCTTCCTCATGATAAAGTAGCTTTTGAATTGAATGCATCCTTTAATTCTGACTTCTTTGACTTTAATTTGGACTCCTTGTGCCACAAGTAAGCTTAGTGTCACGCCCCGCCAGGTCGCGACCCAGCCAACCGAGGGGCACACCCGCCAGGGTGCACCGAGCAGCACCGAGGTGCGCCACCCATGTGCGCTATGCGCGCCCGAACAGCCCCGCCTAGGTGCGCTGCGCGCGCCCAAGACGCCCCACCTTGGTGCTCACGGGGCAACAAGGGAGAAATGAGGCATACCAAGTCTTTTAAGGCCAAGGAAGACTCATGGAAGAATCTAGAATGGCCTAGGGGGCCCCAAACGTCTCCACACATCTCCAAGGGGTTCCGGAAGCTTCCACAACCATCTAGGCTCACCCGGAGGAACCTAGAAGGCTCGAGACAAGTCAAGAAGGCTTGGGACACGTCCGGAAGGCTCGAGACAACTCCGGACATCTCCGGAACATTCTAGAAACCTATAGATATATGTAGAACTATAGGAGTAATCTAGAATAGTAGAGATGTATATAGATAAGTATGGAGTTCTCTAGAAATATCTAGGCATCTTAGATATTTTAAGAGGCAAGATCCTAACCGTTGGATCAAATAAATCTTAGCCGTCCATTTAGGAGGTTGGTGCCTATAAATAGGGCTACCTCTTTCATTTGTAAATAACCTAAGTAGTCATTCAAGCTCTCTTGTAAAGTCTCTTGTAAAGCTTTTGTTGCTTAATACAAGGTTCTTTCCTTTTAAACTCGTTTGCTCCTTGTGTTTGCCATAGCGTTGCGACATTAAGGTTGACTAGCATCGTGCCGAGAGTGCTAGTGCCGCACGGATTTGAGCTTGAAAGAATAAGTCCGTGACAGTTGGTATCAGAGCAAGTTCCGATCGCTCGGGAGCATGGCGAAGACCAGCAAAACCCAAGTTGCTAGCCCATCCGAGACCGAGGTTACGCACGACCAAGGTGGGCAAGAAGTAAGGGCTGACCCTGCCAAGACAAGGCCTCGTGCCAAATCCAAAGACATACTCTCTAGCTTGGAGTCGCGCCTTACTCGCGTGGAGGAAAGCGTCTCGGGCATGGGTACCCACGTGGACGACCTTCAAGAGCGGATTGAAAGCCTCGAGGCGGAGGATGCCGAGATCCACACAGTCGTGAGAGCAATGAAGATCAAGCTAGAGGAGTCTCTGCGCGCGGAAATGGGTGAAGTACGCGACACACTCATGGGAGAGCTCACAAAGGTACGTGAGTCATTCCAACGTGAACTTATCACCGTGTATGCTCAACTAGAGTCAATGCAAGGCGACCTTGCCTTGTGCAAACGTGCTATAGCAGCCGGGCCAAGCACCACCGTGGAGGCTAGAAGGTTGGAGGTGCCCAAGCCTCAAACCTTTTCAGGGACACGCAACGCCAAAGAAGTCGACAACTTCTTGTATGGCTTGGAGCAATATCTATAAGCCGTTGGCATCAGGGACGATGCCTCTAAGATCCAGACCACAACCTTGTACCTCACCGACACCGCTATACTATGGTGGAGGAGGAGGCGTCTCGATATCGAGAGAGGTACGTGCACCATATCTACCTTCAATGATTTCAAAAGGGAGCTTAAAAGGCAATTCTATCCGGAGAATGCCGAGGAAGAAGCAAGGGCACGACCGCGAAGGCTCAAGCAAACAGGGAACATCCAAGACTATGTCAAGGAGTTCACAAGCTTGGTGCTCGAAATCCCCGACCTCTTCGACAAAGATTCACTTTTTAACTTTGTCGATGGACTCCAACCGTGGGCCAAGACCGAGTTAAGGCGTCGTGGTGTGCAAAGCCTTGCCGATGCCATCGCCGTGGCTGAGAGCTTCATTGAATATTCCACCCAAAAGGAGTCCACCAACGAGCCGAGGGACAAGAAGAGTGGTCACTCCAATGGGGGGGAGAGATAGGAGCTCACGTAAAGAGAGTCACAAGGACGAGGACACATCGAAGCACAAAGGCTCGTCCTCATGGAGGGACAAGGACCGAGGTAGGTCTAAAGACTCTCAAGGTGCCAAGAAATCGCCGCCTAGTAGTTGCTACATCTGCGATGGCGACCATTGGGTTCGGGAGTGCCCACAACGTCGAGCCCTTAGTGCAATCCTAGCAAAGCATCAAGAGGAAAGTGATGCCGACGAAGGTAGTGATGTCGAGAGGGACCAAGGTGCACAAATGGGATCGCTACAGCTCTTGAATGGAATCCAGTCCGCCCCAAAGACCCAAGCCAAGGGATTGCTATTCGTGGACACCACCATCAATGGAAAAGCATCGAGGGCTATGCTCGACACAGGTGCATCCCATAACTTTGTTTCTTTGGAAGAAGCAAAAAGGCTAGGTCTTAGTGTCGTTAAGGGGGCAGGATCCGTCAAGGCCGTGAACTCTGCCGCCCAACTCATCCATGGGTTCGTTCGAGGAGTCAAGACCAACATTGGGACATGGTCAGGTCGCATGGACTTCTCGATTGTGCCGTTAGATGACTACCCGATCATCCTAGGGCTCGAGTTCTTCGAGCAAGCCAAGGCAATTCCGATGTCGTTTGCCAACAGTCTGTGCATCACGGAGGGTGCACCATCATGTGTGGTACCAACCATAAGGGCCACCAAGCCAGGGACAAGAGTGGTCTCTGCACTTCAACTCGAAAAGGCCGTCCGAAGGGCCAAGCCGTCCAAGGGATCAAATCAAGGCAAAGGGGTGACCGTGTCTGGGAAGGCCACCAAGCATGTTCGAGGGGAGAACATAACTTCTAAGACCACCGAGGGTCAAGGTTCGAGGAAAAGGTCTTCCAACAATGCCGACAAGCCGAGGGCAAAGGCAACCCGACCTAGGAGTCGAGGGAAGCGCTCCAGCAACACCCCTGTTCCACGAAGACGCGACGAGGGCGTCGCGAGATCGGGTGGGGGAGGATGTCACGCCCCGCCAGGTCGCGACCCAGCCAACCGAGGGGCACAACCGCCAGGGTGCACCGAGCAGCACCGAGGTGCGCCACCCATGTGCGCTATGCGCGCCCGAACAGTCCTGCCTAGGTGCGCTGTGCGCGCCCAAGACGCCCCACTTAGGTGCTCACGGGGCAACAAGGGAGAAATGAGGCATACCAAGTCTTTTAAGGCCAAGGAAGACTCATGGAAGAATCTAGAATGGCCTAGGGGGCCCCAAACGTCTCCACACATCTCCAAGGAGTTCCAGAAGCTTCCACAACCATCTAGGCTCACCCAGAGGAACCTAGAAGGCTCGAGACAAGTCAAGAAGGCTCGGGACATGTCCGGAAGGCTCGGGAGAACTCCGGACATCTCCGGAATATTCTAGAAACCTATAGATATATGTAGAACTATAGGAGTAATCTAGAATAGTAGAGATGTATATAGATAAGTATGGAGTTCTCTAGAAATATCTAGGCATCTTAGATATTTTAAGAGGCAAGATCCTAACCGTTGGATCAAATAAATCTTAGCCGTCCATTTAGGAGGTTGGTGCCTATAAATAGGGCTACCTCCCTCATTTGTAGTTAACCTAAGTAGTCATTCAAGCTCTCTTGTAAAGTCTCTTGTAAAGCTTCCGTTGCTTAATACAAGGTTCTTTCCTTGTAAACTCGTTTGCTCCTTGTGTTTGCAATAGCGTTGCGACATTAAGGCTGACTAGCATCGTGCCGAGAGTGCTAGTGCCGCACGGATTTGAGCTTGAAAGAATAAGTCCGTGACATTAGGCCGCCTTAGGTATTTTCTCCTTTATCGGCTCTTTTTGATGTTTCCGATATCAGTAAATTTCGTGGATGGACTCAATGGACTTAGAAAACTATGCTCTTCTAGTTGCACTCCAATTGTCCAATTCCTCAAGTTGCTGCCCTGGGCGGCAGGTATGGCGGCGGCAGCTACTCGGCAGCATCTCTCTTTGTGTTGAACTGCTTCAGTACAGCTCCTTGGCTTGCTGCCTCAGCATCAACTCCTTTGATTTCTCCTCATTTTGACAGCTTCTAGCATCTGAAACTAAAACTAAACTAAAACAATATATTTTCTCACCAAATCAAAGATATTCAATAGAAACAAGGTAAAGTAAAGAATACTGTAAATAATGCATGCATGCGTCTAACTATGCCTAAAATGCAGTTAAGAACAGCAATAATATGAGATGGAATGTATACAAAATATAGGACTTATGGTCACTTTACACCCATACTTCAGCTTACTCCATTTAATAAGCTTTGTTCTCGTTCGATTTGGTTTCCTTCCAAACATTTTGTTGTTACTATAATGATTTATCGGCTCCCATACATCTCAGACATTCACTAAGCATTCCTCCTTAACCAACCATTTACACTCGAATTTAAAATCTTTCTTGCACTTCTTGTTCATACCTTGGAGGGGCAAAAAGATTGGTGCATGATAAGAGGCTATAGCAACATCAAGAAGGCCAATAGCTTTAGGAAATATGTTGCTCCATTCGAGAGAAGATAGAAATCGATCCAACTTTTCCAAAATAGCGTCACCTTCACTCCTTTGGTTGGACCAAGTGAATGTACCTCATTTGATTGGAAGGTCCAATAAACACGAGCTATAAAGAAAGTCGTAGAACCGTTTTGCTTGTGAAGGATCAAAGAGAAGTCATCCAGTTTTTTCCCTCGGCCTTGCCACAATGTTAGAATCGCCCATTATGCACCATTTCTCATGGATGTTTCCTCTAAGAGAGGACAAAGAATCTCAAAAAGCTTGTTTTTCCTCGGCATATGAAGGACCATAAATAAAAGTCCCAAACCATTCGTCTTCCCCATTAATAGATATTTGTATCAATGAAGTGTTTTCCATAATGAAGAATGGTAACATTAGTGTCGCTCGTCCACCATAGAGCTACCCCCTCCTACAATTCCAATTGGGTCGATATAGAACAAGTTATTCATCTTAATTTTCTCCATATATCTCTTTTTTTTTCTTAGTTTCACTTAGGAAAATATTGCAAGGTTTAAACTTAAAAACCGCGTTCGTAAGGGCCTAACGATTTCCTTATTACCAAGGCCCCTAACATTCCATGCCATTAGCGCCATGGATCAAACCTAGAAAGCAAAATGTACAAATCATTAGAATCACAAAACAGGGCCCCGAGAAAAAACTCCAATAGGACATTGGCCACTAAATCGTTGAATGCTCTTAGAAAGCTAGTCAATTCAAGCAATAGGCAGAATCAACAATGGATAAGAAAAAACACAGCATCAATCGAATGAATCCAATAACAACACCAACCCACCAGTAAAGAGCAAAGAAACAAGAAAGACCAAATGTGAAGGATGGAACCAAGAGCCAACATTCACTCCAGCAAAAACTTAAGAACCAGAAATCACAACATACCAAAAGAAGTCCAGAGACAACGCTTCAGTCAAAAGAAATCAGGGGAGATGAACATTCCCTCCATAAAGCACAAAGAAATCAGAAAACCAAGACACAAGATGGTATCCAAAAACTCACAATCAATCCAGCAAGAGTCTCATCAAGAACCAAAACTTAGAAATTAGAAAGATCTCCTACTAACTTACTCCACAAAGAGCACTTCTGAATGAGCCAACCCACTACGAATAATTCCAAAAGAGACCACAACCACAAAGGGACCAATGATAAAAGAAGATACCCCCTTCTGAACTTCCTAAACAAAAGAAGAAGAAGACTTGGTCGTCTGAGAGAACTGATCCATGTAACGATTACAACTAAGAATTTGAAGAATTATAGAGAGATGAGAAAAGACAGATCTGAGATGAGAAGAGAAAAGAAGAATTGAGAGGAAGACTGGATAAGTTCTTTCATTCGATAAGCCAAATGGAAACAACGGCTAGGGTTACATAACCCTTCCCTAACCGAAACGACCTCGTTTTATCTTTATACAATGGTCGACCAAAACGCTGCGCATCATTAAAGTACTTAAACTTAAAACAGAAATTTAAATGGTTTAACGGTCATAACATCCTTTTGATCTGCACCGTTACAATGCTCCCTTCTTCAGACAATCCTTGACCTCAAGGATTGAAGTTAGGAAATTGTTGCTGCAGCTGGTACAATCCTTCCCACGTGGCATCTTCAGGAAAAGTGTTAGACCATTCTACCAGAACTTCAGTAACTGCTCGATTTCCTCTCCTCCCTACCCTTCGATCAATGATCCTCACAGGTTCCTTACTAATTCCTCCATCTGGTCCCACTAAAGGCAGTTGATTAGAAAACTCATCTGACCCGATATGCTTCTTTAGCTGGGATACATGGAAAACAGGATGGATCCTTGACCCTGCAGGTAGTTCTAACTCGTATGCTACAGCTCCAATCCTTCTCACCACCTTAAATGGTCCAAACCATTTAGGAGACAACTTCTGGGAAGTTCTGAGTTGCACTGATTGCTGTCTGTACGGTTGCAATTTCAGGAAAACCTTGTCTCCTAACTCAAACTCACATTCCCTCCTTCTCTTATCAGCCTGTTGTTTCATTCTTCCTTGGGCCCTTTTAAGATGAAACTTCAACATTCTGATTGCTGCCTCCCTCTGTTGTAGACCCCTATCAACATTGGCCACCACTGACTCCCCAGCCAAGTAAGGGATATGAACACTTGGTTCTTGTCCATATAAAGCTTGAAATGGTGAAGTACCAATGGCAGAGTGATGAGATGTGTTGTACCACCACTCTGCCAAATGCAACCAATCACTCCACTCCTTGGGCTTTTCCCCAGTCATACACCTAAGATAGGTTTCAACACAATGATTGACCCTTTCAGTCTGTCCATCTGTTTCTGGGTGGTATGATGTAGATGGAGTGATCACAGTGCCCAATCTGAAGAACAACTCCTTCCAAAATTGACTCATAAAAATCTTGTCTCTGTCACATATGATTGTGTGAGGCATACCATGCAATTTGAAAATGTTTTCCAAGAACACTTGAGCAATATCCTTTGCTGAAAAAGGATGACCAAGTGCAATGAAATGAGCATACTTGGTCAGTCTATCAATAACCACTAGAATGACATCTTTCTTCTTTGAATTTGGCAAGCCCTCTATGAAATCCATACTGATGGATGTCCATACTGTTTCTGGTATGGGTAGAGGTTGTAACAAACCTCTTAGATGAGTCAAGTCTCCTTTGTTCTTCTGACAAACACCACATTCCCTCACTAGGGTCTTCACATTCTTTCTCAACCCTTTCCAATAGAAGATGCCCCTCAATCTTATGGTAGTAACTTCAGCCCCTGAGTGTCCACCAATTGGGCTACAATGGAAGTACATCATCAAATCTTTCTTCAATTCCTCATTGTTCCCCACAACAATTCTTCCCTTTCTCCTCAACCACTTCCCATCCCATGAGTACTTAGCATAATGAGAAGTGCCTCCCACAATTGCATCTCTGATTTTCTTCAATCTATCATCATTTTCCCAAGAGTCCATCACCCTAGCCATCACATCAGTGTTGACACTACTAATGGCAAACAGTTGCCCTTCCTCAATCCCTGGCCTCCTGGACAGGGTATCAGCCACTATATTAGTGTTCCCCTTCTTGTACACTACCTCATAGTCATACCCAAGCATCTTCACTACCCACTTCTGTTGTGCTGGTGTCACTGCCTGGTTTTCAGTCAAAAACCTCAAACTCTGATGATCTGTTTTGATTTTGAAGTGTCTTCCCACCAAATAAGCAGACCACTTCTTAACTGCCATTAATGCTGCTAGCATTTCTTTTTCATATACAGATAGCCCTTGATGTCTTGTTCCCAGACCCCTACTGAAAAAGGCCAATGGTTTTCCCTTCTGAACCAACACTGCTCCTACCCCCTTGTCTGAAGCATCAGTTTCAATGCTGAACTCCTCATTGAAATCTGGTAATGCTAGCACAGGTGCACTGCATATAGCTTCCTTCAACTTGTTGAATGCTAACTCCTCAGCTTTGTCCCATTTCCATCCTCCCTTCTTAAGCAAGTTTGTTAGAGGTCTGGCTATAGATCCATAATCCTTCACAAAACGTCTGTAGTACCCAGACAAACCCAGAAATCCCCTAAGATCCTTCACAGTTTCAGGGGTTGGCCACTTCCTGATACACTCCACCTTTGAGTTATCCATAGCAATAACTCCTCCTGAAATTACATACCCCAAGTAGTCTACCTCTTGTGCCCCAAAACAGCATTTTGTCTTCTTGGCATACAACTTTTGGCTTCTTAACACTTCCAACACCTCTTGAAGATGTTTCAAATGAGTACCCCAATCCTTGGAATAAACCAGGATATCATCAAAGAAAACCAGTACAGATTTCCTCAAGAATTCCCTAAAAATTATATTCATTAAACTCTGGAAGGTAGCTGGGGCATTGGTCAATCCGAAAGGCATTACTAAGAATTCATAGTGCCCTTCATGTGTTTTGAAAGCTGTTTTGTGTACATCAGTTTCCCACATTCTGATCTGGTGGTATCCAGCTCTCAAATCCAGTTTAGAGAAGAACCTTGCACTGCCTAGCTCGTCCAACAACTCTTCTATGATTGGCATGGGAAATTTATCCTTAATTGTCACTTGGTTCAACCTCCTGTAATCCACACACAACCTCCAGGAGCCATCTTTTTTCTTAACCATGACAATTGGTGAAGAAAAATAGCTATTACTATATCTGATAACCCCATTCTCCATCATCTCTCTCACTTGTTTCTCAATTTCTTCCTTCTGACTAGCAGGGTACCTGTATGGCTTCACTTTCACCACCTGCTGACTATCCAGTAAGGTAATCTTGTGTTCTTGTCCTCTCACAGGAGGAAGGCCTGTTGGTTCTTGGAACACATCTTCATACTTTTCCAGCAATGCCCTCAACTCATCAGTACTGGAATGGACAGTGTTCTTTAGTCCTAACTGTCCCTCCATCATCCACAAGGAAGTTGTCAATGGACTAGGATTAGCTCTCATCAGCTTGCTACACTTTTTGGCATCCACCCAGCTATAGGTTCCTGGCTTAATTCCCTTCAGGACTACCAGTTTACCTTGATTGGACCAACTCATTTCCATGGTCTTGAAGTCCCATCCAATGGTTCCTAGGGTAACCAACCACTGTACCCCAAGCACTACATCACAGCACTTCAAGGGTAGAATTAAAAAATCTAATAAAAACTCCTCTCCTTGAATCCTCCAGCTCACCTTACTGCATTCCCCTTTTGTCTCCAATGAGTTTCCATCAGCCACCTTGACTCTCAAACTAGTCTTTTTATTCACCATCAGCCCTAATTTCTTGACCACTGAAGTACTCAGGAAGTTATGTGTACTACCTGAGTCTATCAAGGCTATCCAGTTAATCCCAGCAATTTCAATTTTCAATTTCATTGTCTCCCATCCAGTTGCTCCCCACATTGCATTCAAGGACAACACTGGTCCTTCAGTCACTCCTCCTTCCCCTGTCTCCTCACAATCTAAGAAAACTTCTGTTTCCCCTTCTTCCTCAGTTCCATCAACCATGATCTGAAACATCTGACTCTTAGCGCATCTATGACCAGGGGCATACTTCTCTGCGCACCAGAAACATAAGCCTTTCCTTCTTCTCTCATCAATCTCGGCCGTGGATAAACTTTTTCCCCCTCCTCTGTTACTAGTTTGACCAGTGTTTCTAGTCCTACTAGGGCTCAGTATAGATGGTGTCACACTTCTAGAGACCACTGTGGATGGTGGCCCTGATGTACCAGCATTCGAATAAGTTTTGTAACTAGGTGTGAAGTTCCTAGTAGGTACATTTAAGCTAGGTGGAGCTATCCTAGCTAAGGGTTTGCCACTAACAGGGAAGAATATGGTTTCAAGCTGTTTAGCAGTGTGAAAAGCTTTAAGTAAGGTCTTAGGTTGCAACAGTGTCAAATATTGGCTAATTTCCAGACGCAGGTGGTTTTTAAACATACTTAAGATGTATTTTTCGAGCAGTTGTACCTGATTTACAAGGTTGATGAACTCCTCATAGTAGGACTCCACTGAATCGACTTGCTTCAGGGCCAGCAATTCTGAAAATGGGTCACTGAATCCTCCAGGTACGAACCGGTCCCTCATCAAACTCACATATTCTGACCAAGCCATCTCCCTCGCACCACCGTTTGAGTTCATCAGAAACTGATGCCATTGCAAGGCTTTCCCTTCCAAGTGTATCATCACCAGACGAATTTTACTTTGCTCTGGAACCGCTTCTGCTTCGAAGTATTGCTCGAGTTTGGAGTGCCACCCCCTAAAATCTGAGCCGTCGAACTTTGGACATGGGAGTTTATAAGTCAGATTCCCCATTGGTTGCGGCAGATCCGGATTGTTTTTCGGAGCTTCCTTCTCGCCGGTAATAAACACTTCATCCTGGCCACTCTTCTCCGATGTCGATGGGCCTCCCCCAAGTATTCCCGGACCCATTATCCACCCTTGAGCCGCGTTCTCCTGATTCACATGTTCCACTCTCTTTCCTATTGCAGCCTCAAGCATTTTCCGAAAATCTTCTCCAATCTGTGTCCGAAACTCCCCAAACTTCGCCTCCATTTTTGAGTCGATGCTCCCATCCAGGCGAGCAATTTCTTCCTGAAGTTTCGCCGCCTCTTGCTGCCATGTCTGACTTCGAGTGATCGGAATTCCGTCCACCATCGTCGTAACCTGGTAGCTCTGATACCTTTGTAACGATTACAACTAAGAATTTGAAGAATTATAGAGAGATGAGAAAAGACAGATCTGAGATGAGAAGAGAAAAGAAGAATTGAGAGGAAGACTGGATAAGTTCTTTCATTCGATAAGCCAAATGGAAACAACGGCTAGGGTTACATAATCCTTCCCTAACCGAAACGACCTCGTTTTATCTTTATACAATGGTCGACCAAAACGCTGCGCATCATTAAAGTACTTAAACTTAAAACAGAAATTTAAATGGTTTAACGGTCATAACATCCTTTTGATCTGCACCGTTACAATCCACTCTACCATTGTCGAAATCCAAAATAGGAACGGAATCAACCCCTCGCCACCGACCTTACAACAAACTCTCCAATAACCAAACCAAAAACTCAGAGTTGAAGACCGATGATAGTGCTTAGCAGGGAAATCCACACAACCAAGCAATAATTCCTTCGGATAAGGCAAATAGAGATTGGGGATTTTGGGGCCGAAAGCATTAGGGATTTTCCCCTAGGCCCAAAGAGTATGAATATATTACCTTAGCCTCAAAAAAAAATATTCTCTCTAAGTTTCCTCAAAACTTCTCTTTTTCCTTGAAACGTGAAGTTTCTCCAACATCCTTGGGAGTTTGAATCAATCACAAATAGAGATAAAAAAAACAACACCGAAACAAATTTAAGAGAAGTAATCAAATATAAAACATGCAATGAAATTGTTAAAGCTAAAGAAAATCCAATCTTCCTTAAAACCTTTTCCAAAACCCATTTGAAACACTACACCCCTACAAGGTGTTCTTGAGCTCAGAATAATGGTTATGAGATGCTGAAGATGAAGAACAATATGAGTTGATTTAAGTGCATTGCAAATAAAAGTTTGATAGGGTTGTCGAATCCCTTCAAAATAAAAATTGATATTCCTAAATTAACTTGTAGCAATATTACAAGTAGGTCGAATCCTAAGAGAATTAAATTAATTAGAATCACAAAGTTTAAACAATAAAAGTAAAATAAGGTTTAGATTTTCAAATTAAAATTATTAAAAGTTTAATATTAAAATTAACAAAAATTAAATCTTACCGAACTTCCAATTTAAATTTGTAATTTCCCTTAACTTTGGTCATAAGCTTAAAGATTAATTTCCCAAGTCCAAGTAATTAGTCTACTTTTGGGAACAACCGCAACAAGCAATAATTCTTATTTTACAATTGATTCAAACAAAGCATTTAAATCAAAACTTACCATTAAACAATTGAGCACATTAACATTTCATATTAAATTCAATGATAACATTAAGAATTATGAGAATAAGTAAAGTAAAATATAAAAATTGAGATAACTACAATTAAATTAATGTACCTTTATTTCTCTAGAATTTATAATGCAAGCTATGTAATTAGAAAAAGCTATAACAAACACACATCAGACAACTCATTACTACTATTGTCAAATATTCATGATAATTACGGTTCACAAACTCATAAATAAAAATAGAAAATTTAATATTTAATTAAGGTGTTAATTTAATCAATATAAAAATTCATAAAAATAACAAGAAAATAAAGGAAATTCAAATAAATAAAATCATAATAATGTACCTTTATTTCTCTAGAACTTATAATGCAAGCTATGTAATTAGAAAAGGCTGAATCAAACACACATGAGACAACTCATTACTAGTGTCAAATATTTATGATAATTACGGTTCACAAACTCATAAATAACAATAGAATTTTTTTTTAAAGTCGACGAGCCTCGTTAAAAACCCCCCACTAAACCTAGGTAGGGAGAAAAGAGTGCCCTATTTATTCAAACAAAAGTCGAGAATACACATACAACGCCGTAAAAGACTCGCATCCAACCCCGTCATACGACCTCACCCTCATTACAGACACCGGACCGACAAAGGTCCCTAACCATAACCGTGTTTGGCCTTAAAAGGCAATACTACACAATACAAAGATACCCTTCCATTGCTCCTACAAACAAACCTAACCCGGTTACCCAACATAATAAACCACCCAACACAGTAGAGGCGACGCTGAAACACACTGGCAACTCTACCTTCTACTCTGGGCTCCGTCCAGGCTGCACAAATTAGGACTTCTGAAGAAATCAATTAGAGAAGGGATGGACCACGGCCATTTGCATTGGCACCAATGTCCTATGCGGACTAACATCATATCACAGATTTTCTTTTCACACACACTACTATGATTAAAAATTGCTTCATTTCTTTCCAACCAAATCGACCACACGATGCCGAAAAAAACAATAGATCATATGAGTTTTGCCGATTTTCTCACTTGAGTATGATTCCATACCAACAGAAACTCTCTAATATTCGCTGGGATTACTATCTGAATTCCCCACATTTCGCACCAATACTGCCAAATCCTCCACGTGAAACTACAATGGAAAAAGATATGATCGCTTGTTTCAACGCATACTCCGCAAAAAAACACACATACCTTCACCCGAGATCTCAACTCCTCTTCTTCTTAAAGCACTGACCGTCGGCAGTCTACCAAGAACCGCTCTCCACAAAAAAATCTCGACCTTTGGTGGTGCAAGGTTGGACCAAACCAGCTTCCAAATTACATCCCTGTCGCACTCATTAGAAGCAACCAACGAACAATATTCCTTCGAACTATACAACCCCTTACTAGATCCCTTCCAATATAATCGATCTGGAACCGACAGCGAAACCTCAAACCTATTAATGGTTCTCATAAAGTAGTCCCAAACCTCCTCCTCCCATTGAAAAAGGCTTCTTCGTAGGTTGACCACCCACTCCCACCTGTCGTTCACCATTCCGCCGAACTCCCACACCATCCCAACTTTGTTAGTGGCTAGATTGAATAGAAAATTCAATATTTGATTAAAGCGTCAATTTAATTAATATAAAAATTCATAGAAATAACATGAAATTAAAAGAAAATTCAAATAAATAAAATCATAATTAAAAGAATAGATTATTTCCTGGTCCAATACTTTCAAAATAATGAAAATAATTAAAAAGATGGGCTCATCATGGACTTGGCTCCACTAATTCAATTCTTTCATGTCAGATTCCAATTAGCCATTAGTCACGAGGTGTGCTCATGCTTTATCGAAGATGACCTTCTGCCCAGTTCAACTTTCTTTCAAAAGGTATGAATTTCTCATGTGAAATTAAAAACATGCTTTTCATATGTCTTTCATCATTGCGTCCATATTTTATCTCCTAAATCAAAATAAATGCATTTCCACAATTAAACTCAAAATATAACTAAAATATAAGAGAATTAATTAAAACAAAGTGTATATAATATAATTATAATCTAGAAAATTCCCCCACACCTAGTTTATGTTTGTGCTCAAACATACCTCTACACACCAACTCTCTCATTTACCTCTTTTTCATCCCGTTTAATATCTCAAAATATCAATAAAATTAAACAGACATTAATGATTTGAATTATAGTGTCAATCAAGAGAATAAGCTTTCAAAAAATAAATAAATCAATATTGATTATATTAAGTGGTTCCATGGTGTAGTGGTTGGCACTTTGGACTTTGAATCCAACGACCTGGGTTCGACTCCCGGTGGGACCTTTGTTTTAAGTTCTTTAATCCAAAGCAATAATTTGTTCTGCTACATCTACAATAAGATTTCTATTCAACAAATGTTTTATTTTCATTTACAGGTGAAACGTGCATACTCTGATGTATTAGATTATTTCCAATTCTGCAACATTATTCTTCTTTCTTTGGCTCTTCACTTGTGGAAATTCATAAAAAGAGAACCCTCCAAATAACTTAAAATTTTTAAGCGTATGGCCCAATCTGAATAAAAAAGGGTTTGAAATCTCGCCCGAGCCCTTTTCGGGTTTCATATTTTGATTTGAACCCTAACATAGAGTAAATTTTGGACTTTAATATATAACATAACTCTTAAATAAACTTTAAGGGTAAAATACTGAAAAGGTCACTGAATTTTGTTAAAAAAATACAACGATTCTCGAACTTTCAAGTGTTACAAAATGATAATTCAGCCGTTAAAGTTCGTTAAAGGAACAACGTTGCAATTATGAAAATTTAAATAACTACAGTCTTCTATATTTATAGATTCAATCAATTTAGTCTTAATTAAAAAAAAACTATAAATTTAACCTTTTTCTTCCTTCATCATATTGTCTTCTCAAACCATCCCAAACATCAAAGCATAGATGGGAAGGGAGCTTAGGAGCAGCAACATATACATACCCGGTTGCAGCCAAAAACCCCAACGGAATCATAGATTCCCAAGCAGAGATCAATATACTGTCAAACAAAGAATTGAACATTTATCAAAGGGAAACAACAAAGTCTGCAAACAGTAACCGAATGGTAGAATTTGAAATAACATTACCAATAAAGGTGTGCCAAGGAAGTGGAACCAACCAAATTGAAAGAGCATCAATTGCAGTTTCTGTATTGTGCAAATATCCACCCACTATAATAAAAGTTCTCCAAGATGAAACATCACAACACCAAAATCTATTACGGATTACTTCTGTATTAGAAGAGATTCGGTTATGAATGACACCAGAGGCAAAAGAGAGTTTGAAATCCCCCAAAGTTCAAAGAAAGCCTGTGCAGGGAAACCAGCCCAAGAAAGTGGACAACCACCTGTTGGTAAAAAGAGTACTACAAAACAAGATGCATTGGCAGGACAATTTAAACAATAATAAGGCCGGAAATTTTGATTAAATTGTTTCGTGGTGAAACCACTGCCTTAGAAAAAAAATCACTTGATATGTATAATCGCTGCGTTTAGCAGTTGTCCCTCAAGATTAACACGGTCGCTCTAAAAATTTTGTACACCCGAAGAACTGGAGTGGACTGTAGCGGTATTGCTCTTCTTAGCACCAAAAAACACAAAGAATTATAATATAGTAGAGAGCTTTTGCAAGCAAATGAATTGATGTGTGAGATACTCAAATGAGAGGAATAACCTTTCTATTTATAGGTTGAGACGTGAGGATAGAATCATCCAAGAAAATCAGATTAAATCAATTGTATAATCACTCCTTTATCACCTTGATTCCCAAAAAAGAGTGCCCAAAATCGGTGGAGGATTATAGGCTCATATCACTAGTAAACAGTCTTTATAAAATACTTGTAAGGGTCTTATCGAGAAGATTAGCCCAATGCACCAATGAAGTAGTTCGGGATAATTAATTTGCTTTCATCCCCGATAAACAAATATTTGATTGCGTGTTGATTGCCAACGAGGTAATTGATGATTTGAGAAGAAACAAACACGAAGCCATTGTCTTCAAAGCTGACTTTCGGCGTGCCTACGATACAGTGGACTGATCTTTTCTGGATTTCATCCTCCATAAGTTGTGTTTTGGAGCAAGATGAAGAAAGTGGATATAGTTATGCATCTCAACAGCTATGATCTTGGTCCTAGTCAACGGAAAGCCGACGAGAATGTTCTCTATAAAAAGAGGACTACGGCAGGGGTGCCCTTTATCGCCCTTTCTGTTTAACATTTTGGGGGAGGCTTTAAGCTCCTTGATTCATAAAGCTACGAACTTGGAGATCATTAAGGGGGTCGAGGTGGGCGAGAATGGTTTCACGATTTCTCATCTGCAATTTGCAGATGACTTAATCATCTTTGCTATAGCAAATATGAAGAATGTGGTTAATATCAAAAGAGTTTTAAGAATTTTCGAGTTGGCATCTGTATTAAGTCTTAACTTAAAGAAAACAAGTTTGTTTGGAGTTAATGTGGAGGAAAGCTACGTTAAAGAGTGGGCTGATTCCATTCGATGCACTTCAGGAAGTTTACCTTCGATCTATCTTGGTTTACCCCTGGGTGCTCCTCGAAACTCGCTACAAATCTGGAAACCTATTCTTGATAAGGTGTTGTTGAACCTTGAAGGGTGGAAAGGGAAACTTCTTTCAATCGTTGGGAGAATATGCTTGGTAAAATCGGTAATGTGTAGTCTACCAATCTATTTCCTGCGACTTTTTCAAATGCCGGTTGCTGTTGCCGAAAGCATAAACAAACACATCGCACATTTCATTTGGGGCCCGAATGCTGTGCGACCAATTCATTGGATCAAGTGGGCTAACCTAGTAAGACCGAAAGAGTTTGGAGGACTGGGTTTTTTCGATACGAAGCTCAAAAACCGTGCTTTATTGAACAAATGGGTATGAAGATTCAGTCAAGAACCGGAAAGTCTTTGGCGGAAATCATCGATGCTAAATATGGCTACATTGATAATGCTTTGTTGCCAGATAAGGTGGATGGTAGAAAATCTTCGTGTGTCTGGAAAAATATCACACAACCGCTACTAAATCCCAACGATGCATTCACTAAGAATATCTGATTCGTTCTTGGAGATTGTAGAACTATCAAATTTTGGGATGACCATTGGACAGAAGTCCCTGCCCTTAAAGTTGTGTTTCCAAGATCTTTAGTTTAACAGTCAATAATGTGGGAAGGGTATGCGAGTTTGGATCTATGGTTGCTGGAAAGTGGATATGTAATATTGAGATAAGAAGAAAATTGTTCGTGTGGGAAGAAGAAATATGGGCAGAATTTCAATGTATCCTCACCTGTGCCTCTTCAATAAAAAATCCCAATGACTATTTAAGTTGGTATGGTACGTCGTGCGGAGAATACAAGGCTAAGGATTATTGCATGATCGTTTCTACTAGTGGGCAGAATGCAAATAGTATGTGGAAGTTTGTCTGGCAGAATCTCGCGCCACCTAAGGTGAAAGTCTTTTTGTGGAAAGCTATCCAAAATAGAATTCCAACTTTTTTCGAGCTTATGAAGCGGGGTATTTCGAGATTAGATGCTGCCTTGTGTGTTTTTTGTGCCAAATTTGTGGAATATAGTGATCATTTGTTTTGTCAATGTGAGTTGACATGGAGAATATGGCACAAATAGTGCAGAATATGGCATGTTCACATGATTGTGCCAGAAAAAATAAAAAGACATGTTGTTGATTTGGGAAAACCAGTCCATTAAACCCTCGTTAAAGCCGGTGTGGAGTATTGCTTTCTTTGGGCTGGTGTGCTCAATTTGGTTAGAAAAAAACGAGGTTGGGTACAATAAGAATAAAGTGTGTGAAGAAAGCATGTTCGATGCACAATGATAAGGATTTGGTGCAAATGTAAATGGCCAAAGTGCTTCCCTTCTATGTTGGATTTTGTTAGACAACCTAATTTATGTGGTATTGAACCTGCGAAGTATATCATACCTTCCCCTGGTACTTGGATAGCTCCCCCCCAACGGGGTCCTTAAATTTAATGTTGATGCATCAATGAATGGAAGCTTCAAAATAGGAGGTGTTAGGGGAATTCTACGGGATCACAACGGTAAACACTTGCTACGTTTCTCCAAATGTATTGGCATGGTGGATCAACCAAGGGCAGAACTGTGTGTTATTTTAGAAGCATGTATCCTAGTCCATTCGTCGAAATGGAAATATACGCCGCTAATCATTGAGTCCGATAGTCTACTAGCAGTCCAATGGCTTAATCAAAGGATCCAACCCCCAAACTCAAGTTCTTGCTTACCTCAAGCAACTATGACCTAACTAAAAATAAAAACTTTTTGGTTTGGCTTAATTCAGTGAACTTTTCATTACCTACCACACATTCCCTATCAAGAGCAATATCTTGTTGGGCGTTTCTGGATTTATTCGAAACCATGTTATAGTTCTTGTGCAGTGTGTGCAGGTTTTGTGAGCAACTATGTGTCTAGACTCCTTTAGTTTACCAAAATATTCATGCTTACAAACTTGAGTTTTTTGCCAATTCATTTTTTCTAGAGGCAATTCTTAGGCTACTTTAATTTTTTCTGACTCTTGATTTAACTGCATCTTTTATGGAGGCAATTATTAGGCTCCTTTAGTTTTTTCTAACTTAAGCTCAAAGAGAAATCTCCCTAAAATCAATGCAAGGCAGTTTTTAAGCAAATGAGTTTGAATTCTTTCTTTCCTTTATTCCTTTCCTAGAGCCAGTGATAGGCACCTCTAGGGGCAATCTCAAGTGGGTAAACATTCCTATTTCAGTGCACTATAGAAGTCTAGATAGCATAAGAGTCACAAAGAGTGTTGTACAGATCAGAATTATAGCAAGGCTCTAAACAGTTCCTAAAATTCCCTAAAGGCACTGTCACAACAGAGTATGTCGCGGCAGGTAAGTTTAGTTCAAAGACTTAAGCCAAATTTTTGTTTTTTTAACACAAAAGTAAACCTAAAAATAAACTAATAATTAGACACAATTTAAGACACAACTAATAACTTCATTAATGAAGGGATGTCACCCCCAAACTCGAGGGCTACATTGCCCTCAATGCATGACAGGATGAAAAAAAGAAAATACATCAGAAAATAGATATAACAGCAAAGACAACAAAATATAAGAAAGAAACTTAATTTGAGGAGTTGTCGTTGCTGCTGCTGCTGATTTGGAGCTGCCGGCGGGCAGTGACTTTCATGCCAGGGGCTGGCAGGTTGCTGGGGGAGGCAGAGGTCGTTTTCTCTTTTACCTCTCGAGGTGGTTAGACACGTGTCAGTGAGATGGGTGGGAGCTGGTCCAGGACCTCGATGTCATCGTCAGAGCTGCTGATGTTGTTGTTGCTGGCAGATCTGCCTTGGGAGGGCCCTTCGATAGTCTCATTGAGCTTCTTCATCTTCATCAGAGGGAAGTCCTTTGAGATGTCTCGCGCTACTGAGGGCTCGGAGTCAGAATCCTGCCAGACGGAAGAGGAGGAGAACCCTTCAAAGTACTTAGGGTCAATCTTCGGTAGGGGGTCCTTTCTCTTCTCTCCTCTAGCAGTGGCAGACTGTCTGCCGCCTTCGCCTATCATGGCAAGGGTAGGTGTGGAGGCATCAGAGGGGGTTTTCGGGCTTACAGCAGGGGTGGGGGTAGCAAAGAAGTTTTCTAGGAAGGAGGGGAATTGCACATGGGTAAAATGTAAATCATTTTGAATGAAATTTACCGTTGCGGCTATGAAGTCCCTCATGAAGCCCATTAGTCTGAGTTTTCGTTCCTCCATCCTTTTCAGCGTTGATAGAATTTGGCCGGAGGTGTTGTTGTCGTCTGCTGCAACATTAATTTGCCTCTCGTTTAAAATAGAATGGACGAGGGCTAACCTTGTTATATCGACAGTGCTGTTGTAGGAGGTAGGCATGAGACGCTTTTTTGACGAAGTGATTCCACAATTTGGCTTATGGAGTCAATTGGGTTCTCCTCACAGTACATCGGTGTTTAGGGTCGTCGTTCCACTCCGTCCCTTCTTCTGTTACTTCTGCCATGACAGCGTCATAGTCTGTCGGCGACAGACTATTCACGAACCTCTTGTAGGCATCCTCCCTCTTACTCACGTACAGCCCGTATAATGTGTTGATGTACACAGGCTCGAGAGAGATTTGCTTGCCTTGAACAGTTACTATTGTGGCATCCTTGTTGTCGACGGCAGTGTAGAACTCTTAGACGAGGGTTATATTCATCTCTTCGGGTTGGGCAGCAAATTTCTACCATTTTAGGGCTTGAATTTTTTTGGCTATGAAGCTCTCTAGCCCTAGATCTCTCGTTGGTTGTGTGTAGATGAACCCTCATTCCTCCCACATGTCCCTCTTTTGGAAGGAATTGTAGTACCTTTTGGAAGATTCAGTGGAAGCGAAGCGGTTGGGAATGGCATTGTGACTTGGGATTGATACTGTCGTGGCAGAAGTGGAGGCAGCGCTCCGGCGGGTGTCTGCTAGCTATTGCAAAGACTGTAGCAAAAATGAAAAGAAATTTTGAGATCTAAAATAGAGGAAGCATGTTGAGAGAATGAGAATGAGATGAAAAATGAATAGGGAGTGGGGGTTTATATAGAATGGGGATTTTCTACCCGTTGGGTCTGTAACGATAGGCGCGAATAACGGGGCTAGCTGTTACGCGGTTTCTGACGCGTCTGTCACGCGTTTCTGTGTCTGCTGCGCGTCTGTTACTCGTTTGCGTGTCTGTCGCGACAGCTCCGTGATAGGCTATTTTCTCTGCGTCTGTTGCGACAGCTGGTGACAGGCTGTGACGACAGACTCGTCCGTTGGGCTTTTTGGGCTGCTGTTGATGCGGTGGGCTGGTTCATTCCTTCTCCTTGCTTTGCTTCCTTTATTTCCTAAAAATAATTAAATAAATAAATTAAAATCTTGGTTCCTAAAATAAATAAATAAAATCTTAATTCCTAATAAATAAAATAAAATAAAAACTAAGTTAAATTAGGGATGCCTTGAGGGGCATCTCCTAAAGTAACTACTTCCTGCATCCTTGGGGCTTCAGTCTCCTGATAATGCTTGAGTCTCTGTCCATTGACCTTGAACTGGTGCCCATCCTTTAGGGATTTGATTGTGATGGCACCATGGGGGAAAACTTGGACAACCTGGAAAGGACCGGACCATCTAGATTAAAGCTTTCCTTGGAAAAGCTTCAACCTAGAGTTGAATAACAACACATGCTTCCCTGGGCAGAACTGTCATGGCAGCAGCTTACTGTCGTGCCACTTCTTGGTTTTGTCCTTGTAGATCTTGGAATTGTCGTAGGCCATTGCTCGAATTTCTTCAATTTCATTCAAGTCTAGTAGCCTTTTTTGTCTTGCCTTATCCCAGTCCATATTTACTGCCTTGATAGCCCAGTAAGCTTTGTGTTCTATCTCAACATGTAAATGACAGGTTTTCCCATAGATGAGTCTATAGGGTGACATTCCCAATGGTGTTTTGAAAGTTGTTCTATAGGCCCAGAATGCATCATCGAGATGTAGATACCAATCCTTTTGAGTGGGTTTAACCATCTTCTCAAGTATGCTCTTTACTTCTCTGTTGGATATCTCGACATGCCCATTGGTTTGAGGGTGGCATGTTGTTGTAATCTGGTGTTTTACTCCGTATTTTCTCAAGGCAGCAACAATTACCCTGTTATCAAATTGTTTCCCCTCATCACTAATTATCGCCCTTGGGATGCCATATCTGGAGAAGATGTTCTTGTGAAGAAATCTTTGAACAGTTTTGGCGTCGTTTTTCTGAGTGGCGATCGCTTTTACCCACTTTGACACATAATCCACTGCCAGTATGATGTATAAGTTCCCGCAAGATGCTGGGAATGGTCCCATGAAGTCGATTCCCCATAAATCAAAGATTTCGACCTCTAATATGTTCCGCAGTGGCATCTCATGCATTCTCGATATGTTCCCAGTCCTTTGACACTTGTCACGGCCTTTGTAAAAAGCTTGTGCATCCTTGAACAGTGTGGGTCAATAGAGTCCGGATTGCAGAACCTTGGCAGTGGTTTTGTTTCCACCTAGGTGTCCTCCATACGAGGAAGCATGGCAGTGGTGAAGCACAGCTTCTTGTTCATCCTGGGGTACGCATCTCCTGATAATCTGATCTGCACAGTGTTTGAAAAGAAGAGGTTCGTCCCAATAATAATGTTTTGCATCATTTTGAAACCTCTTCCTTGCTTGGTAATTAAGTTCAGGAGGTAGTAAACCACTTACAATGTAATTAACAAAGTCAGCGTACCAAGGGGTTTCAGAAAGCTTACATGCCGCCATGGCTGTCGCGGCAGAGCTGGTGGCAGCAAACAACTGCTCATCTGGGAAGGTCTCCAATATGTTGGTCTTGTCTGTGGATTGACTCCTTCCCGTTTCCAGCCTCGACAAGTGGTCTTCTACTTGGTTCTCTATTCCCTTTTTATCCTTGATATCAATGTCAAATTCTTGTAGCAGCAGAATCCAACGTATCAATCTAGGTTTTGCATCCTTTTTCGTGAACATGTATTTCAGTGCGGAATGGTCTGTATGGACCATCACCTTTGTTCCAAGTATGTATGGACGGAACTTGTCGATTGAGAACATCACTGCTAACAGTTCCTTCTCTGTCGTGGTGTAGTTGACTTGGGCATCATTCAGTGTTTTGCTGGCATAGTAAATCACATGGAAGAGCTTATCCTTCCTCTGCCCTAGTGCTGCCCCGACAACATAGTCACTGGCATCACACATTATCTCGAATGGAAAACTCCAGTTTGGTGGTTGTACGATCGGGGCTGTTACCAGCTTCTCCTTTAGAATTCTGAATGCCTCAGTACATTCAGTATTAAAATCAAAGGGACGATTCTGCTCCAATAGTTGGCATAAAGGTTTGGTAATCTTCGAGAAATTTGCAATAAATCGTCGATAAAACCCGGCATGCCCTAAGAAACTTCGAATCCCCTTTACTGTGGTGGGTGGCGGCAGCTTTTCGATAACCTCTATTTTGGCTCTATCCACCTCTATTCCACGGCAGCTCACTTTGTGGCCTAGTACTATCCCTTCATCCACCATGAAGTAGCATTTTTCCCAGTTCAAAACCAGGTTCGCCTCTTCGCATCTTTCAAGAACCTTCTGCAAGTTGCCTAAACAACCTTCAAAACTGTCTCCAAAGACGGAAAAGTCATCCATGAAAATCTCTAGGAAATCTTCCACCATGTTGGAGAATATTGCCATCATGCACCGTTGGAAGGTTGTTGGTGCATTGCAGAGCCCAAATGGCATTCTCCAAAAAGCATAGGTGTCGTACGGGCATGTGAAGGTAGTTTTCTCTTGGTCCTCCGGTACAATTGCTATCTGATTATAACCTGAGTAACCATCAAGAAAACAATAGTAAGGTTTCCCCGCTAATCTATCAAGCATTTGATCAATAAAAGGTAAGGGAAAATGGTCTTTCTGGATAGCTTTATTAAGCTTCCGGTAATCCATACAAACCCTCCAACCGGTCACAGTCCTGGTTGGGATTAGTTTGTTTTCTTTGTTGGTTACCATGGTTATGCCTCCCTTTTTGGGCACACACTGCACTGCGCTCACCCACTTGCTATCCGGGATGGTGTATATGATTCTGGCGTCGAGCTATTTAATAATCTCTTTCCTCGCCACTTCTCGCATAGCCTCGTTCAAACGTCTCTGGGCATCAATAGTCGGCTTATGATCATCCTCCAAAAGAATCTTGTGCATGCATAATGTCGGACTGATGTCTTGGATATCAGCTATAGTTCATCCAATGGCCTTCTTGTGCTGTTGTAGCATTCTGATTAGCTGTTGCTCATGTTTCTGCATTAACTTGGAAGAGATGATTATGGGCAACGTATCATTTAAACCAAGAAAGACATATTTAAACTACCCTGGCAGGGGTTTAAGATCTAGAACATGTGGCTTTTCAATCGAAGGCTTCTGGATTATATGTTCATTTGAGGTATAATTAAGAGGCTCGAAGAACTTACCTGGACGAGTGCCTATCTAATTTACCTCCTCAGGACCTTCAGTGTCGGATGTTTCTGAGTCGGAGGAGTCACTGTCGTCGTTGCTTTCGTGACAGTCTTCCAAGTAACTGTTGTGGCAGTGACTAATCTTTCTGTCGTGGCAGCTTGACCTGATGCAGAGTTGGTCGAGGATTACTTCAGAGATTGCCTTGCACTCTTCTTCTGCATCAGCATGGTTAATTGCTTGGAGAACATTGAGTTTGATTTCTTGATCATTCACTCCCATGGTCAGTTCTCCTTTCTCCACATCGATCACAGTTCTGCCTGTGGCTAGGAAGGGTCGCCCCAGGATGATCGGTGCGTTTTCATCTGCTTCACAGTCTGAAACAAGAAAGTCAGCAGGAAAAATGAATTTATCCACTCTTACCAGAATATCTTCGATCTTCCCTTCTGGTTGTACGTAAGAGTGGTCTGCCAGCTGCAGCATGACTGTCGTGGGCCTTGCTCGTCCAATACGTAATTTCTGAAACACAGATTTGGGCATTAGATTTATGCTAGCACCAAGATCTCAAAATGCCTTACCCACGAATTTGTTGACAATTATGCACAGTATGATGAAGCTCCCAGGATCCTTCTTCTTCTAGGGTGGATGCCTGTGTAAGATAGTCATGCATCCTTCTGTCATCTTCACTGTTTTGAATTCCCCAAGTCTGGACCTTTTTAACATGGTGTCCTTGAGAAATTTCGCATAACCGGGCATCTGCTTGATGGCCTCTAATAGTGGTATGTTAATGTGCACCTGCTTAAAAATATCATAAATCTTTTTGAGTTGGTACTCATGTTTCTGTTTTTGTAACCGTTGTGGAAAAGGGGGTGGAGGATGGTAATCTTCAAGACGTCATTCACATGGTATTCGGATCTGAGGAGGTTTAGGTACTTCAACCTCCTCTGTTTGCTCCTATGTCCCTTCTGTTTTCGTGACAGGTGTGTCGTCAGCAGGTTGTTCTTCCTCTGCTGGGGCAGTGTTCACGGCAGGTAACTCTAGGGTTGGTTCCTCACTTGGTATGTTCTTTATCTCTGGCCCTAGTAACCGTTTCCCACTTCTAGTTGTAATTGCTTTACATTGCTCATGTGTGGATTTTCTAGTGACCTCAGTATCACTAGGGAATCATCCGTTTTGCCTTGGCTTGATATGCTGGGAAACCTGGCCCATCTGTGTCTCTAGAGATTTCAGAGTAGCCTCATGGTTTGTCATTCTCATCTTTGTCTTGTCCATGAATGACTCGGTTTTCTTGAAAAAGTGATCCATGTTCGCCATGAAAGCTCCTGTCTGTGACATAAATGTTGCCAATGTCTGCTCCAGTATACTAGGTACGGTTGTCGGCTGCTGTTGCAGATGCTGCTGTCGCGACAGGATTCTGGGTACCCCTTGGTTTTGGTTGTTCTGCATTTGAGGATTCAGTGCATTGTTCGGATTGCTCCAGGAAAACTTAGGATCTTTCCTCCAGTTGGGATTGTAATTGTTGGAATCATAGTTTCTTGGCTTGTTATAATTCCCAACATACATCCCTTCTTCCAGCTGTAAAGGACAGTCTTCTGAACTGTGATTCCCACTACAGGTTTCACATACCTCTTCTGCAGAATATACGACTTTGGAATCCTTCCGCTGCAGATTTTCCACTACCTTTGTGAGGTACGCAACTTGTGATTTCATCGAATTGTCAACTTCATAATCCTTTACAGATATCCCTCGTTTGCCCCTTCTCCTAGCTGTAGGAAACTGGTCATCGTTTTTTGCTAAATTCTTCAACACTATCATTGCCTCGTCTGGTTCCTTATCCAATATTAGCTCATTTGTTGTTGAATCTATTCTCAGACGAGTGTGTGCATCAGCAGCGTTGTAGAATTTGATGACCTAATTCCACACGGGGAATCCATGCATCGGGCAGTTCCGAAGAAGAGTTGTAAAACTATCCCATGCCTTGTGCATTGGTTCGTCATCCTCCTGTTGAAAAGTATCAATTTCATTACGCAATCTTTCAGATAAATGAGAAGGATTAAAACGAGATAAGAATTCACGAGAGAGATCTGCCCAAGTTTGTATTGAACCCAATGTTAGTTTATTCCACCAAGTCTTAGCTCTGTCTCTCAATGAATGAGGAAATAACCGGAGCCTCAGTACTTCCGATTGATTCATGGCAATCTAAACGATCCACAGATTTCTTGGAACGTCTTCAGATGTTCTCGGGCATCCTCAGTTGCAGAACCACTAAATTGGCCAGCGGAATTTATCATGCTGAACATAACAGGTTTCAGCTCGATGTTCTCAGCTTCCACGTCTGGCAGAGTGGTTTCCAGTTTAACATGGTCATTGACCATGTAGTCGCGGCAGGACTGTTGAGCGGCAGTGGCAGCAGGCCGTTCATTCTTGACATCTTGGGGAGGATCTTCAGCAACCCTCTGGTCATTTTTGTGTGGGTCATCTACCCCGTTGTTCTACCTTCCGTTCACCATTGCTACTAGTCGATCCTCAAGATAGTTATTTCTTGCTATCAAGAGTCGGACTTGGTTCCTGAGTTGATACGTGCGTTCGATTTCAGGGTCTAGTTCGTACTCAGGTTCTTTGCCTCGTCTAGATCTGCGCATAAGCAAACAGAAAACCTTGTGAAAAGCACAAGGTAAATAATACCACTAAAAACGGAAAAATAAAAAGAAAAAGTGCAGAAATAGTAAGGGTAAAGATATGTTGTCAGTCCCCGGCAACGGTGCCAAAAACTTGTTGCGTGTAAAAGAATCCTATCACAAATAGTGAAAGTGTACACGACGCAAGTAGTAAAGTGATACTTGGAGTATCGGATATCGTCTCCACAGGGACTAGAAATAACTTTATCCTAGAATTGCTGCACAAGAGAGAGAAAGAGTTTAATTGGGTTGTAAAGTAATCTTGATAAACAACTAAAATAAAAGAGTAAAGAATCAGGTTTAAGAAATAGGCTGGTATTGAATTGCTCAGTATGCATGTGTTGCATTGTAAAAAAAAACTTTTGTTCTGTCGTCGTCCTTGTTACGGCAACACTTGTCGCGGTAGAAGTCAGTTGATGTCACGGCAGCAATCACTCAACTATGTACTTCAAGTTTGGCAAGAATCCCTGCTATGACTTGTCCTATCCCTAGGCCCAAGCTCTGTTGATGAACACTTCTTAGATGATACCTCCCGGCGTGAATCGAAGGGTGAACACCAATGTTGTTGAATTCTTCCTTAGCCACTTAACCTCGTACTTATCCCAAAGCCGAGATGGTTTAACCATAAACTAGAAAACGCGTATTTATTTCGTTCGTATGCTTGACTCTCTCGATATCAAAAAAATGGATAACCTCACAATTCTCTCCCGATACTCTTGCGAGATATGAAAACCAGAATAAATAAACTTGAAGTTTTTATTGCTTGAACAGAAAATTCCTAAAACAGTACAATCCCTGCAACTACCTTACAGAATCAACCCTTAGCCCTAGGGGGAATTTAGAACATGATGAAGAAGGGAAAATGACAAGGGTTTTGGGGAAGATGGCTAGGAATGAGATATCCTTCCCTAGGTCGAATTACATGCCTTTATATAGGCCTTGTGTCCAATTTTTCTAATATGGCAAGAATACAAGTTTAAACTAAAGTACAACTCTATTGGAGATTAAATCTTCTGAGTATATGCCTTTAATTCGTCCTCTTTTCTTGCCTTGAGTTTCTTCCTTGGACTTTGGGCTTGGCCTTCATTCTACTTCAGGGCTCAGAAAAATATAGGAGTGGCCCACGATAGACCGGCTTTAAGTATTCTATTTGTCGAGCTCCACTTCACTTGTCCACTTCATCCTTCTGTCGTCATGGCTGCCACGGCAGCGTGTGCTCCTTGACTCCAATTCAGTGATCCAGTTCTGCTTCTTTGCTGCCCTGAGTCTATCGCAGCAGGCACCTGCAAAAGTGACCAAAACCAATAGCAATTGTGTCATTTTATCTAATTGTGATGTATACGCATAAATCTACCTAAATGCAATGAAATATGCTTGAATACAACAGAAGTATGAGTTAAATGAGGGGTAAAATATAGAACTTTTATACATTCAACACACTACAGTCTAACAACTGAGATAACCTCATAAAGCACTGCTAAATTGGTAATAATTAAAGTTGTATATGTTAAATAAAACTTTAACGATTGATCCCGTTCTGAACTTGTGTTACAATGAAATAGTAATGTGTATCATTTGAGCTTTTGTCTTGAAGACATTAAAGTATTGGATAAAGAAAAGAATGATTTTTTTTATATTGAGACTTTGTACTTGGCCAGAGCTTAAATATGAATTGAATTGACTATACAAATGATAATGATAAAAATAGGCTATATCAATGTTGTAATGGAATGTTCTATCTAACTATGATGTATAACTAATTTGAATGAGGCTAGGTTAATTAATCCGAATATGGATGTGATTATGTTATTTGTTGCTAAGCAATTAAGATAAAATATGTTCAAAAGAATCTTGTGATCTACGTTTCTTAATAAATGAATACTTCAAAGAAAGTAGAATCCAAGAAAGTTTATAACAATCAAGAAACTATATTGTTCATTCTGATTAAGTGTTTAATAAATCTTGAAATTTTCTGGTCCTGGTTTTCGGTTTTCTTTGCAGTAACGTTCTTAACTCTGGTTTTCTTCTAAGCCTAGTCGAGGATGTTACGAATTGGTATTAGATCATGATTTAGTCGATTCTCGGGCAAAATATGGACTCACTGTGTCTCCATGGGTCTATTGAGCCACCTAGGAGTTCAAATTTTGTTTGGTATTGGCAACATGGAACCAGTACAAATCTGTTTATTCTATTTTATTCTTCGGAAGATATGGAAATATTCTGAACCTGATAGTACAACCTTGTTGTCGCTAGAGAAATTTGAGGATGAATTTCGTTTAAGGTGGAGAATTGTAATATCCCAAAATAGGGCTTAGAAGTATGACACCAATTCGAATGTGATTTAATTGATTTAAGTTTGTTGTGCGTCTAACTTTAGCTTAGAAGTATGTTATAAGCTTGATCACAACTAGTTAAAATGAATTTTGTCAGCTAATAATATTAATTAAGTGATTAGGGGCCATCTTTAAACGAAGATCGAAATGAATAGCTCATTTTAGTGGGAACCAAGCCACACATTATGATTAAAAGATGAATGCATGCTAAAAACAAAAGAATCCTAAGGACTTGTACACATGTTTCCTCATAGCAAGGGCATGTGTGGGAAGGGGTCACGACATTGAGGGGAATAATTCACTTTCATCTTCTTCCTTCCCAAGAGGAGGAACCGATCACATCTAGAGAGAAGAAAAAAACTAAAACAAATTTGCTCCTCCATTGATCCATTTCTTTGGACTCTAATCGAATAGCTTAAGGAAAGGGATAGCCGAACCCCGTGGTGGTCGGAGAGGAATAAATGAGAGAGAGAATTCATCTTATGTGTTTTGAAGAATATCAAATTTGGAGCAAGCTTAGAGTTCTTTTGTTTGATTGAGTAGAAAGGGGTAAGAAACTCTTCCCTTTCTTTGAATTGTGTAAAACTTGAGAACTAATTTGAAATTTCTTTATGAATACTTGAATTCAAAATTATTGAAAGTGTTTTCTTGTATGTTTGAGCTATGTAAATTGTGTATATGCTTGAGTAACCATGTTATGCGTGTGAACAACTTAAGAATTCTGGTTAAGGACACCATTGAATCTATGTGAAATCCTAAGACTAGTATAAGAGGTTAAGCTTGTTTGTTTATATACTTCGTGGTTGATTGTGGATTGCTTGTTCGATTGAATTAATCAATTAATTGTCATGATAGTGCCCTGTTTTAGAAGGTTTTGGACAGCCCTAAATGATTAATTACTTGTATCAATTGTAGTAAAATCTTGAGTTTTTGAACCATGTGTCACTAAGATTGTGTGTAAGTCGATTCATGTTAGACAAATTCTAAGAGCTGATCGAGTATGGTGTGTGATAAATGCCCTGTTTTGAACCTATGAAAACATGAGCAAGCTGATTCGAATTTACATGGAAGTATATATGTATGTAATGCCTTGTTTTGCAAATTTGAAAACATGAAAATGAAATAAGGAGTTGTCTTAAAGTTAAGTATGAACTTAGGATTAGTTTAAGGTTAAGGACAATGGTAATGATAATGTCTTAGGAAAATGTATGTGGTTAACCAATGTTGTAAAATGAATCATATATGATGGAAAATCTGGATATGTTTGCTGGAAAATTTATCATGTGTGTTTATTCGAATGAAAGCTAAAAAGATGAGAAATGTTAGAATGATTCTATGATTTAAATGAATGAACTTTTGCTCTTTGAAAGGCTAAATTAATGCTTTCTTATTGGTTAAATGGAAACTGTTTTGAATTAAGTAAAAATGCAGTTTTGAAGATGTAAAACAGTGCAGAATTGGACTAAAACAGTGCAGAATTGTAGGCAATAGAAATGTAGTTTGTCTAATTCTGTTTTAAGTAAGCTTGAAAATGAATGGTAGACTGTCTTGTGCCAAAATGAATGTCAAATGAACTGGGTTAGTGTTTATAATAATGTTGGGACAATTTTGAATCAATATAAACGTACAACGGATTGTTTAAAAACTATAGTAGTATGAGTGTTAAAATGATAAGTAAAAATATTTCTGCTGTTTAGCACGGTTTTCTCTCTGTCTATTGACACGATCTTCTACTGTTTTAGCACGGTTTTTTCTTTGTTTCTTCTTGTTCCTTCGGATAATGGAATCTGCAATTGCAAACAATATGGAAGGATTATCAATCGAGGAAGATAGGGATACTGAAATCCAAATAGAACAGAATATACTTGATGAAGGTATCTCTTTTGAAAACTGCTTTGTTGGGCAGTTTCTAACCTCTGTAATAATACATTTTCAGTCAATGAAAAATACACTCTCAAATGTATGGAGACCACTGGGAGGGGTATCCATTTCAGATATTGGTGAGAATCGTTATTTGTTCCGATTTTATCATAAAATTGATATTGATAGAGTTGAGGAAAATGGACCATGGAACTTTAATTCCCATCTTTTAATCTTACATCGTCTGAAAGAGGGAGAGGTTCCTTTATCGGTTCCTCTAAATTTCGTGCCTTTCTGGGTTTTTAGTAAATGATGTTCCACCGGGATGTATGTCGGAAGGAGTGGCTAGACAACTTGGTAATTTTGTGGGTCAATTTCTGATATACGATTCTGAGAAAGTAACTCTGGGTTATAAAGGTATAATGCGAATCCGTATTGCAGTTGATGTCCGCAAGCCGTTAAAACGCCGGAAGAAGTTGGCGATACGTGGAGGCGAGGGCACATTTGTGCGCTTCGAATATGAAAAACTATCTCTATTTTGTTTCATCTGTGGTAAACTTGGCCATGGGGAAAGTTTTTGTCCGGTCCGTTTGACAGTGAATGAGAAGGATATAAACTTTGGATGGGATTTGAGTCTTAGAGCTCCAACCAGGCGAATGCTGGCCCTTCCTACAAGCAAGTGGCTTCGGGAGGACATTACAGTTATGAAATCCCAATCATCATCAGTGAAAGAAAATATAGTTGAAGTGCATGATGATGCTGCCAAGGAACCAGGTACGCAAAAATTGATTATTCAGACGGTGACTGAAGATTCTGGAAATTCGACTATGTTGAAGGACCAAACTGCTATTGGAGTGCAAGGTGGGTATGATATCGTGATGACTCAGATAGATGAGGATTCAGTGGATGATATTCCAGATGGTACCAAGAGGATGAGAACCTCTGTTTCAACTTCAGGAGTTTCGCATAAAGATTCGAATGAAGCCCAAAATTCTGTATCGGCAGGCCTTATTGAGAAGGCCAGCCGAGTCCAATGAAAATCCTAAGTTGGAACGTCCGGGGCTTAGGCAAGTCACGGACGACACGACGTCTTAAGAATTTTCTAAGGGACGTCAACCCCTCGGTTATTTTTCTGATCGAGACTAAATTAGATAGTGGTAAGATGGAAAAATTGCGAAAGTTTTGTGGCTTTAATTATGGTATTGATGTTAGCGCAAGAGGGCGAAGTGGTGGTTTATCGCTCGGATGGAAAGCAAACTGTAATGTTACTTTGCGATCTTTTTCTGATAGGCATATTGATGTCTTGTTTACAGATGATGTGGATGGCTTTAGTTGGAGACTTACCGGTTTTTATGGTGCTCCTGAAGAAAGAAATCGGGATGATTCATGGAACCTTCTCCGACAATTAAATGATACAAATGATTTGTCATGGTTAGTACTTGGTGACTTTAATGAGTTACTATTTGCTACTGAAAAATTTGGAGGCGGACAACGGAATCAACGTCAAATGGATAACTTTGCTGTTGCCCTTAATGATTGTTCTCTTGATGATATTGGCTACTCGGGTTCTTGGTTCACGTGGGAAAAAGGTCAATTTGAAGAAACAAATATCAGAGAAAGACTTGATCGGGGTGTCGGCAATCCAACATGGTGGGATTTATTTCCGCATTTTAACCTAAGTCATATGCCTCATTCTTTCTCTGACCACTGCCCACTGTTATTAAATACGGATAGTAGACAAAAATCTTCGAATCTGATTTCGCATTTTAGATTTGAGGCTGCATGGCTTCTTGAAGATTCATGTGAAGAGGAAGTGAGACTTTTATGGGAATCTACGGCTGGTTTGGTTCCCCACCGACTTCAACAATTAAGTCAGGGGCTGGAATTGTGGTTCAAACGAATTAGAAAGGAGAAAAATATTACTATGGCTGATCTAAGGAAAAAATTATCACACTTGCAGAATCTACATCCTTCAAATGATGCTTTAGAAGAGATCACAAATGTGAAGTTGGCTATGAATCTTCAAATGGATAGGGAGGAAGTTTACTGGGAGCAAAGGGCGAGGGCGAATTGGTTGAATTCGGGAGACAAGAATACACGCTTTTTTCACAGACATGCATCTCAGCGAAAGCGTAGAAATCGTATTGCCTCTCTTTTGGATGAAAATGATAGATATGTTGATGATGATGCGGATATCCTCCGAACAGCTACAACTTATTTTCAGGATATCTTTTGTGCTTCTAATGTCTCTAACCCACATGCTATTTTACAAGGTATTGACACTTGTATTTCTGGTGATCTTAATGCAACTCTACTTAAACCTTTCACTGTTGAGGAAGTGCATAATGCAGTCCAATCTATGGGTCCTTTACGAGCATCTGGTGAGGATGGTTTGGGTGCGATTTTCTATCAAAAATTCTGGCACATTGTTGGTAATGAAGTGGCAGAATATTGCATCTCAATGATTCACAATAATGCATCTTTTGAGCAAATAAATCAGACACATATTGTTCTTATTCCTAAGGTGACGGGTGCTAAAGTGATGTCTCAATTTCGGCCGATAGCCTTATGTAATGTGTTGTATAAAATTATTTCAAAAATGTTGGCTACTCGAATGCAAGAAGCTCTACAATTCTGTATTGATGAGGCTCAAAGTGCTTTCTTACCGGGTAGACTAATCTCAGACAATATTCTTTTGGCTTATGAAATATTGCATTCCTTGAAGAACAAGAGAAGTGGAAAACAAGGCACTTTTGCACTTAAGCTTGACATGAGTAAGGCTTATGATCGCGTAGAATGGAGTTTTGTGGAGGAGATTTTGCGGAAAATGGGATTTGCAAATCAGTGGATTTCAACCATTATGAGATGTATTACTTCTGTTTCTTATTCGGTTATTGCAAATGACAGGATTGGACAAAAATTTTCTCTGGGTCGAGGAATTCGGCAAGGAGATCCTATTAGTCCTTATCTATTCTTGATTTGTAGTGAAGGTCTTTCGGCTCTTTTAAGATTGGCAGCCCAACAACATTCTTTGGTGGGAGTCCGAATCAACAGACGAGCACCGTTCATTTCCCATTTATTATTTGCTGATGACAGCATTGTGTTTGGGAAGGCAACAACGCAAGGGGCGAGGTGCTTACAGAACGTGCTGAACCTTTACTCACAATGTTCGGGTCAAATTGTAAACTTTGACAAATCAAGTCTGTTTTTTGGAACAAATGTTATTGATAGTAATCGAAGAGAGGTTTGTCGAATTCTGGGTGTTACTGCTCAAGGAAATCCAGAAAAATACCTCGGATTGCCTTCTATGGTAGGACGCAATAAAAAGCTATCGCTTGCTTATTTAAGAGACCGATGCAAACAGAAAGTTCAAAGCTGGAATGTGCAACCTTTATCAATGGGTGGTAAGGAAGTTTTTATTAAGGCTGTCCTACAATCTATTCCTGTTTTTGCTATGTCGTGTTTTTTACTACCTAAGACGTTTTGCAAAGAATTAGAAGGTATTTTTGCACGCTTCTGGTGGCAGAAATCAAGCGAGAAACGTGGTATACATTGGTGTACTTGGGAGTACTTATGTATGCCTAAGGAAGAAGGTGGAATGGGATTCCGGGATATGTGCAAGTTTAACATTGCACTTTTAGCAAAACAAGGATGGAGAATAATTTAGAACCCAGACTCATTAGTTTCACGTTTGCTAAGAGCAAAATATTTCCCTACAACTACTTTTATGAATTCTTTATTGGGTTCTAACCCTTCTTACATATGGAAAAGTATATGGAGCTCTAGGGGTTTGTTAGAGAAGGGATGTAAATGGTCAGTAGGGAGTGGAAATTCCATTAACATTTGGAATGATTTCTGGTTGTCGGGTTATCCACAGAGGAAAATATCATCCCCAATTACTCTTGGCCTTTTTACAGTATCTAATTTGATTGATCCTACATCTATGCAGTGGAATGAAGTCTTAATTACTTCTAGTTTCTCGAATGAAGATGTTGCTGCTATTCTATCTATCAGATTACCTAATTTTCCTATTTCAGATTCTATTTATTGGATAGGGGAATTATCAGGTCACTACTCTGTTAGAAGTGCCTACAAGTTGTTGTGTGTTAGGGATGAAGGAAATACTAACATGTCTACATTATACATGTTAGTATGGAAGTCAGCATGTCCCTCTAAAATCAGAATTTTAGCTTGGAAATTCATCTGGAATTACATTCCAACCATGCTGAATTTGGTTTTTAAAAGAATCAGACAATGCCCAAACTGTCCAAAATGCAAAAACCAAGTGGAAGACAGTGAACATGCAGCTTTCAGATGTGGTTATAATCAAGAGATTTGGCAAAGGTTAGGTTTCTATTGGCCTAATCAAGTGAATCAGATGCAGTTTTCAGATTGGTTACATTGGATGTTTACTAAGCATACATATAATCAGCACGCAGACATCATTACAACTATATGGGCAATCTGGTATGCTAGAAACAAAAAAGTGCATGAGGGAGTTACCCAGACTACTGTGGAAGTCGTCATTTTCATCAAAAAATATCTTGCTGAGCTTCGAATGTCGACGGCCTCTCTAACTCATCGTAACGTTCGTGAAAATGTCCGTTGGACTCCTCCACCTGCAACATTCACAAAAGTAAACGTTGATGCCTCTTTTCTGTTATCAGAAACTAAATCTATAACTGGAATAGTTATTAGAGACAGTGAAGGTGAAATAATTGGTGCGGCTTACCAGATTAATCTTCATGTGGCGAATGTCTTTGAAGCAGAAGCTATTGCTGTGACCCAGGGTTTGATTTTTGCTGAAGAAATAGGATGTTTAGACATCATACTTGAAGGTGATTCAAAATTCATAATATCAAAATTAAAGAGTAGAAACGATGACCTTTCGACTATTCGGCTTCTGATCGGCACTGCAAAATTCATCGCCGGCAGATTCAGAAACTGTAGGTTCTCCTTCACCGGCGGTCAGGGCAACCAAACGGCGCATGCAATGGCACGAACGGGGCGTTCCGCATCTGAGGATAGTTTCTGGTTGGAAGAAGCCCCATCATCGGTTATGACGGCAGCCGCGGAGGACCGCCGCTTACTAGATCCACCGTAGCTGCTTCCCCTTCCTTTAGGGCTTTCTTCAAAGCCTTATTTTCGTCTCGATTTGATCTTCAACAGGCCACACATGCTACTGATCGAGAGGAACGGATCAACTGAGTTTATGATTTTAACCTTTGTGTTTTTCCCTTTTTGATTTTCGTCTGGTTTTTCCTTTTCTGTTTTGATGTTTATTTTGTATTTTGTTTGTCTCTCTCTTCTGAGATATGGAAGAGTCTAGCTGATGTCGGTCTATCTTCCCCGACACGGCATGTCCATAGAGCCACACGTGGTTGGCAATCTTTTCATTGTCTTTTAATTTTATTTTATTAATAAAGGCTCAGCTGGTACCTATTCAAAAAAAAACTATAGTAGTATATAATTCTACAATGTAAATATTAAAAAAATATGTTAAGTTTTATATATTAAAAGTTTATAAAAAAAGTTATTAGATATTAAAATTTGTTTAAAAACTTAATAAATTTTAATAAAAAAATTAAAAAAAATATTATGAGCGGGGCTTAAAACAGACTAGGATTAACTGTTTATAATTACAATAGATTTGAGAAAATTTTGAGATTCATATTTCGGACTTAGTCGAATTTGAACAAACATAAAATATGTAAATACCAAATCCAATTCAAATCCGACCATGCACACTTTCAATTATATGTAAAAGCTACAAGTTAAAATATTATGTCAAGTATTAATAAGTTTAGTGAGATGAGGTACTAGATTCTTTAAGTAATGTTAGGTTTAAATTATGACGTGAATGAAACAAATTGGGTTAAGAAGATTGCCCCCCATAATGAACCTTTATAATACCCGATTCGAATTAGTAAGTTAATAGGTTGGATATCGGTAATTAAATAAAAAACTTATTTAAGTATATAAATAAAGGAGAAAAATTAAAGGATTTTTTATAAATATTTTAGCCTATTATAAACTTGTAATATATTTTCAAACCTGTGAATGTAATTTATGTAACGATACCTGAAACTTGTAAATGCATGGAACCAAAACAGTTAAAAGGATAAAAAAAAAAAACATGTTGGTTGTAAAACTTATTACTTGTCCAAATAGGTTTGAACATAAATAGCAATGAATTTTTGGCAAATATGTGGCATCTGCATGCGGTTTGCCTCATTTATAGATATAGGTATTTTTGCTGGTTTTAATCATTGGCTATGGAGGTTTTATAAACCCAAAGCCATCCATTTGGCTGCTCATTCCCATCTCTGTCCGCCTTATTATTTTCCCTTGGTTTTGGATTCATCAGAGGCAAAGCAGCAAAGAAGTGGAGTGAAATGCTGCTGCCTAAAAAGCCTCCTCCGGTGGTCAGCCGCAGGGTGGACATGTGGAGGCGGAGGGCAAAGGTTGTTCACGGCAATGGTGAACATCTCAAGCCTACACCCCATTCCGATAACAAAGAAGCACAAACCCTCAAATGTGTAGATGATAACAAGGAAAAAGAGAAATCAGATGAACCTCCCATCTGTCCCAGCTCACCCAGTTTCAAGTTTTACATCAATCCTTCCGTCAAGGACAGCAAGAATGACGGTAATATGTCTATATATGCATTCATCTATCTTTTGTTTTTAATTCAAAAGGTTTAAATTACGATGATTTTATTCGGTTCATGCAGGGGGGAAAGCTGCTGCCAACCTTGAATCCCAAACTCCCTTAGATTTGGTGCCAACCGAGGTTTGGAAACATAAATTTTGCTTTATGTTAGGCTTAGATTGTATATGCAGTGCAGAGATGGACCGATGGGTGTTAGGAGACCGACGCAATTCTAAAGATTTCAAATTCTTATACATTTTAAAATTGTACTTTGTATTCTATATTAATAATCTAATCTCGTACACCCTGGTTGAATCTAAATAATATATATTTCCAGGAATCGACAACAAAAATGAAGTGTGAACATAAAGGGATGAGAATGTGGAGAGTGATACCTAATGGGAAAACCATGAAGAGGATAATTCACACAAAACCATGCGGCCACAATGTATGTTATGGTGCTCATTGAGATTCTCCAAATTTCCTGTAAATTCAGCCACGTTACATTATTTATGCTAACTCTCCAAAAAATAAAAAGATGCAGAGACACCTAATTTCTCCTCTTTTTATTTTAGCTGTGTTCAACAGGTTTAGAGTTTTTTTTATTTTTTAGATCACTGGAACCCCATTCATCAGCTTGTGATGATTGATGTCATGGTGGTTTGATTAATAAAATGCTCAATTGTTTGTTTGTTTTTTTATTTTATTTTTATCAAAGTTGTTTGTTTGTTTGTCATAAAAGAAAGATTTGTATAAAAAGAAGGAACAAATCTCTAAAGTGTATATAATCAAAAGCATAAGGACTAAATTGTGCTTGTTGAGACTACCACAAAAAGTGGGACAGATTATACACCAAATAATTTGGGATCTTGGTGTGGATTATTATTATACACCATATATTTATATGATCAGATACAAATAAATAAGGGATGGGAAAACTACATTTTTTATGTTCCTTAAAACAAGGGTTTATAAACTTAGAAAACTATTCTAATTCCGGCTACGAAACACCTCCGACTTACCCCGGAATAGGAAATCCATGGATAGGCCTATAGAGGACGGTTTGAAACCGCGGATGAACTTTCGAGATGGAGCCCTCTGGGGGTCTTTATTGGGTTTTCTTCTTCTGGAAAGGCCGCCGGCAGCTCCGGAATTTTTAGTGGATTCGGATAACTTGGAGTTGAAAACCGATGAGCTAAAGGAAGTGTCGATTGCAGCAAACGATAGAGGCCCTTTATGTGATGCATCTAATGGATGTCCAACAGCTCCATCTTGATGGGGAGGTGGGAATTTCTCACTCTTGCTCTTAGCATTTGTTTGTGTCATCACTCTCCATTTCTGGAAAACCATCAAAGAAACAAAGATCCACATCAAATCCGATGCGACTGAAGCTCATAAGAAAACTGTGGCCAAAAGGGGGCAAGGAACACAATCGAGCAGACATAACACTAGAGAAAGGCATTTCAAAGTTCAGCAGCCTTAACTAACAAAGCCAAGCACTTAAATTAATATTAGTAACTGGACTAATTTAGATGACAGCAGCGACTCGGAAATTTCGTTTGCCAGAAATTCCCAAAAACAAGTGCAGTTGGCACGTACAGTGAGTGTTTGTTGATTAAAGATGAATATAAAACAATAAAAGAATTAGTTAAAAGAATAGAACAAGAGCAAAGTCTTCCACTCACATCTAAGTTTGCTTGAATTTCAGCATTTGCTTCGGGGGCAGGAACTGCCCGACTAGCACGTTCACCGACTTTAGTTTTCGTTGCACCATCAACTGCATTAACCTTGCCGACTAGACCTCTTTGCCTATATAGGAAAATATTATATCAGTTACCAGAATATAGCCAAACTGTGAAAAGAAAACAAAAGGGGAAAAGGAAAGCCAGACAACCTTCTGGCTTGCTCGTCTCTCAATTTTACATCCATTTCTTTACTGGGAGAATACTTCGGTAAACTTGACGGCTCACAAGCATATGGTTCAGTGGTAAAGAACTGCAAACAGGAAATTAAGTATTTCACAAACCAATTTATAGACAACGCAGCAAGCTGACGGTGAGAACAGAATATCAAGTATTCATCACTAGATATATTCTTTGGATTATAGGTAAAACATGAATATTGATTTTTCCGGAGAGATGCATTAACAAAGCTGATACAACTCACTTCACTATTAAGAGCTGCAGTGGCAGTACTTCGTTCTTCGGGGTCTATCGAAAGAAGAGTTTCAATGAGAGGTAAAGAAGATGATGGAAAATCCTTGAAAGTTTCTGTTATACAGCGTTTGTATGGTTGTTGTGGCTTAAAGAGTGTTGCATTTGGCAATTTGGACTTCTTCCAATATTGCTCAGATGGGGATCCACATAACTTGAATATCTTATGCAGCTGCTCTACCTATGCAGGAGAAAAAAAAATCTGATGTTACAGATGGAAAATAATTATATATTCAAGCTGCAGAATTAACTGATCAAAGATATAACTACTGTTTATGTTCATTTGACTCAATAACACTGGTTTAACATGAAAAGTGAGAAGTTAAAAGAAAATCTCAGGTAGAATTATCTTATTCATCAGTGTGTTATATTGTTATTTCTGTTGTCAATTGTCACCACGCAAATATCATCCGTGATTGACTTATTCAAAGCTGATAGGTTGCAACTTCCTTCACATCTTTTAAAGGGTGTAAAGTGTACTTCTTACCTCTTTTGTAAAAGAAATAAGTATTTGACTTGGTTTGATGCTTCATATTATGATCATACAACTAATGTCCCCCACAAGAATATGAGCCACGACCATAGAAACAACATCACACAAGGCTCCATCATCCAAATTATTCCTTATAGTTAACTTAAATAAGCATCTTGATGTGACAAGAATTTCATTACCTCTTTTGAGCCAACATATTTTGTAAGGATGATGGTGTTTTCTGTAGGCAGCTTCAACCTCTCTACTGTCTTTTGAAATAATATTCTTCATGCTACCATCATCAATAACAAAGTCACAAACCTTCCCACCATAATGCACTTTAGTACAAAAAATGTTACGTCTTCAATCCTCTTGTTCACCTTCAGTTGATGTTATCAACGCTTTACGAACAATCAAGCATTCTCCTTCAATTGGACACACACCAATTTCTTCATTCTCTTCAACATACTACTCATAAAATGGGTCTAGGATAATGACCTTTTGCTGTTCCATCTCGATCAAAGTCACCATTCTTTCAAGATAAGAATATGAACTATGACCTTTTTCACAAGTAAAACAATAAATGTGAAAGTTGCTACCAGCCTTAGAAACGTTTTGACCTACTCTATTTTCAACTCCAAATCTCACTATGGTGTTCTTTTCAATCCTCTCAAGATTTCTCATATTTCCTCCACCACGGTTCATAGAAGAAGCCTCATGATTGTTTTTTTGGGGTCGTTTATTCTATTTTTAACACCTTGAACAACTCCAACCCCTCTTTGTTCTACTTGAATTCTTTCAAACACGGGCTTTCTTGCACCATATCACCAACTTAGTTTTAAAAAGTACGTCTAGGCGCAAGGCGCGGAGAAAACCGCCTCCATAGGAATAGGCACAAGAAGCCTAACCAGGCACAGGGAGGCACACACTTTTTGGAGACGCGTAGGGCGCAGCGTTTTTGGCACCTTAGGGAGAGAAAAAAAAAACCCTAACCTTGACCACCGAAGAAAAAACCTCTCTACTAGGTATGCCATTCTCTCCTCTTCTCTTTGTTTTTTTTTTCATCTTTTCTCCTCTCTTTTCGAAGGCCAACTTCTCTCTATGTCATGGACATAGGTGAAGCCTAGGGGTGTAAATGAACAGAGCGTTCGACAAACCGTTCGTATAACATTTGTTTATGTTCGTTTATTAAGCTAAATAAACAAGTATGACCAAAATTTTTATGTTCGTTTGATAAACGAACACGAGCAGATGTGTGCTCGGTTCGTTTATGTTTACAAACAAGCTCGTTTATAAGTTCATTTATAAGCTCGTTCATAGGTTTGTTTATAAACTCGTTTATAGGAAGAAAATGCTTGTGGATGTATTTAAATACTACTTTTGTTGTTGCTAAGGATGTTATATAAGTTCACGTGGAAATGTAAGTTTTATTTTGTTGCTTTTGTTTTATTTATTTATTTATTGTTAATTTAGTTAATATTCATGAACATATAAACGAACACGTTCACGAACGAATAAACAAACATGTTCGCAAACACTTAAACGAACACGTTCGTGAACACTAAACAAACCAACACAAACATCTTCAAAAATAAATAAACGAATACTAACACAATATTAAAAAAATTAAACGAACAGGACCCGAACATGAACACATTTAAAAATAAACAAACGAACACGAATATAGTCTTGTTCGTTCAAGCTTGGTTCATTTACACCCCTGGTGAAGCCATAAAGGAATTGGAGAAGAAATTACAACTCGATGATGGGAAATTAAGGATTGATTTACAAAAGGGAAAGTTAGCTAGTGAAGGAAAGGAAGGCCAAGCACAAAATGACATCATGTGAGCTTTAGTGATGCAGCAAAGAACCAACATCGTTGCAATTAATGAGGAAGAGCCCAATCTAATAAGCTTAACGAGCCAAAAATGAGAAAGGAAATGGGCTAAGAGAGAAGCTGAAGATGATCCAGAATCTGGGAGAAGAGAGCTAAGCCAAGCTGGAGGCTCGACTTAGGCAGTTAGGCGTTAGCACAAAAAGTGTGCTTCGCTTCGCACCTTGGCTCCTGGGACCCTCTACGTCTCGGTGCGCCTTTTTAAACTAAGATCACCAAACACGATTTTCACCCATTAAAGCATGTTGTCATGCATCTTCAAGGTCGAATAATTGGACCACTCTCATCTTATCCCTAATAAATTGATTTAATCCTGCTAGATAACGATACATTACTCTCTTCACCCAACTCGAATAAAAAGACTATTAAATTTAGAGGTGTACTTGTAAAACTTAAATTGATTTTGATATAACTAATTGTATAAGGACTTATTAGCAAATACAATAAATTTTTTAAGTATTTCAAAGACTCACTCAATTGACAAGCTTTTTGAAACAAAAGATCCTTCAAGTCAAAACTTTTAAAGTGTTCAAAATTTTCTAAGTATTTTAAAGCCTAACTTCAATTCTACACTCAGGCGTATCGATATGCTTAAGTAGTATTGATACGCTTAAGTAGTATCGATACGATTTTCCTTCATTGGAATTTCAATCGTTAAAAGGGTACCGATACGGTTAACCATGTATCGATACGATATTCCTTCATTGGAATTTCAATCGTTAAAAGGGTACCATTGCAGTTAACCTCGTATCGATACAATATTCATCTGGGCAAGATTTCGAGCTATAGCGTACTAATACGGTCATACCCGTATCAATACGATTTGATGATGTTTACGAAATCTTTTCATTTAATGATTCGAACGTTGCTTGTCAATTATTGGAATCCCAAATTTTAAAATGACCATTAACCGTATCGATACGCTCATTTAGCGTACCGATACTATTTTGGGTGAATTTCAATCCAAGATTTCAGTGAGCAAAATTCGTATTGATACGGTATATGAGTATTGATACGCCCCTTATTTTACACTATACTCGTACCGATACGCTCATACTCGTATCGATACACTCCTCTTAAATGTGCACGACTCTTTCAGTTTTTGAGTACCGATACGGTAGGTTGTAGAAGTGTATTTATTGCGGGGAAAATGCAGTCCAACGGCTAGATTAATGACCTCAACCACCCAAACGGCTAAAATTCAATGCAAGGGTATAAAAGCAAGTCTCCAAAGCACCAGCAACAACTATTGAACCTACTTGCAAAATCCAAGCTATAATCCAAACCTTTGTGCTTCATAAAAGTCATATCTTGTACCCAACTTGTTGTAATCCTTATTGTAAATCATTAGGTCAAGTTTGGGAGAGTGTTTGATTGTAATTGGGCAAAATTTTTAGTCTTATGAGGGATATTTCCATTTGCCAAATTTCATCTTTGTAAAGAGTATTTTGGGTCAAACTTTGGGTAGTAAGATTGACCGATTGTAAAAGTTAACTCCTTAGCCTAGAAAATGGAAAGAACATCTAGTGGAGATTGTTGAAAATCCTTAGTGGGAGCTAAGATAGTGGATGTAGAGGTTGTTAGAAGCTTGAACCACTATAATTTGCATTGTTCTTCATTTTTCAATTTCCAATTTACTCCCTCCAAATTTAAAAAGCCAATTCACCTCCTCTTGTCCAAATCACATTCATTTGATTCACTCAACAGTACTCTTCTACCAACAATCCCTTTTGCCTTCATGACTAAAACTTCTCATATAAATATTTTGCCTTCATATGTTCCCATGTGCTAATTTTGGGGATTGTCTAGACATGCATGTTGCTCTTCAACTCTCTTCCACTATTGAAGCACAATGTCTCTCAATTTTAGCTTCACAAACAACACATTCCTAGCTTCTAAACTTCCACTGGAAACAAATCTCCAAAATAGCTTCCCAATCCAAATAATCTTCTATATGCGTCTTACCATGAAAATTAGCAACTTCTATCCTAATTTTTCCCCCATTTAATTCAAGGGAATGCGCCAATCGCTCCTTCAGTATGCCTCTTATCGCTTGAATTATAAGTCCAACATCAAGGAAGGAGTTTATTTCATTTCCTATATTAGATTCCTCAATTTGACTACCTTTTGGTATTTCAAACTAATTGTGGGAACCTTCTAGAATCTTCATTCGAGCTCTCACTAGTTTCTATCGCGACCTATCATGAATTGCACATGACAATTCTTCTATTGCATGCCAAATTGTAGCCAAAACCATCTCTTGACCCTAATTTCTTCTTCTTGGACGGCCTCTATTGCGTCCAACCATGGCTTCAAAGTAAATCTTACTTTAAACCCTAGATCTAACGAGGCTCTAATTGCCAAAAGCTGATGTGGTTTAAGGGGGAAAACGAAAACAAATGAGGAGGAAAGAAGCTGAAACTCATGAAAAAGTTAGGGTTAAAGGAAACCTCTAGTTTTCTTTTAATTCAAAGAAAATAATAATGATAAGATGTGGTTTTAATATTTTTACAACTTATTTATTCTAGGATACAAAGATAATTTAATCCAAGCTCTAGATTTAAAACCTAAATGAAACGTATAATCCTAGCCATCCAAAATATCTTCAACATTTGACAACTTAAATAAATAAATATTATAATAATATAAGCTCGTGTCATTCCCCAGTAATAGTTCCAAGGTTGAGTATAATGTGTTTTAAGAGTCTAAAACCAAACTGAAAAATAATGACTATGCATTATCAAATACTAAATTCCAATGCAGTATGCAACAGAAAAGAAAAAATATTTCGAAGCATAACTCCATCAGAATTACAAAATTTGAAAGATCTTGTAACAAGTTGTAAGAGCATACAAGAGAAAAAAATTAATACCTCTGTCCTTCCTGGCATTATCGGCTTCCCAGACAGTAGCTCAGCCAAAATGCAACCAGCACTCCAAAGATCAACCCCAACACCATAGTAAGTTGCCCCAAGAAGTAGTTCAGGTGGACGATACCAAAGAGTAACTACTCGACTAGTCAAGGGTTTTTTCTGTTCAGGTTCGTAAAAGGTAGCCAGCCCGAAATCAGCAAGTTTAAGAATCCCTTCGTTGTCAATAAGGAGATTAGAACCCTTGATATCACGATGCAAAACACCCTGTTTGTGGCAATGCTCTAGCCCGGAAAGTAACTGCTTCATATAGCACTTTACCTGCCAGAGGGAAGAAACATCAAAACAAAGCAATCATCTAAATTTCAGCGCTTCAGCAATGTAAACCTCATTAGAAATACCTGCCTTGCATGAGAATTTCTAAATAATCTCAATTTTATCTTGAAGTTAAGCATTTAATTTGAGATAATCATTCTAAGGTTTAACTATTTCAAATCGCTCCTAGAAATACCTGCATGTATAGCATCAAAATTACAAACTACTGCATTTCTCAGCATTTTTCGCAACAATTATCTAATTTCAGCAACGAACCAACATTCTAAAACAAACAAGCAACCAGGTTAAGCTTGTATGCTTGCTTCCAAATTTTATAAATAGAAATACTAGTTTCCAGTGAATTTGTCTTCAAAAAGGTGGCTAACCACCATGTTGGAGGAATGTCTCAGTCACAACTTGTAACCTTTAAAAACCAAGATTTCATTTGCAGATAACTTGAATCAATCATCATTTCCTATTAGCTGCAAAGGTAATAGAGGATAAGAGGATTAAAATGGCAGTGAACAGTCAGTTTCTAACTATAGCAGCTCGTCATGTTTCCAGCAACCAAAAGATAAATAAGCAATACTAATAACTTTTGAAAAAATGAGCAGATTTTAGTTTTATTAGGCATCTAAAAAAAGTAGGATCCTTTCTTCTTCTTCTTTTGTCTTGTTATTTCTCATTCATTCCATCAAGAAACTGTCATAATAAAAGGTATAATTTAAAACAAGTGGAAATTTCCATGAATTTGCATACTAAAAAACAGTAGAAAAACAAAGACATCTAAAAAGTTCAGTAGACAAAACTGGGATTCAAAACCATCAGCTATGGGACCCAAGTAGTAAGCTAAAATACTTGAGAGCAACATCAAATGCCCACAAGAAGCAGCACAAACATAAAATCTCAAATAGACAAGCAAGCAATTGCAAAATATGGAAAGAATCGAAGCAAAGTAATCAAATATTAACAGTAAAACCCAGAAGTAATCAGCAATTAACAGTAAAATGGTACCTGAGGCTCAGTGAACTTAATTCCATGGCAGGCAACAAGGCCAGCAAGATCATGCTCCATGTATTCGAACACCAAGTAAAGACTAGAAGACATTCTTGAAGTAACTAAACCTTGGAGCTTGATTACATTGGGATGATCAAGCTTCCTTAATACAATAATCTCCCTAGCCATAAACTTTACACTTTCTGGTTCCAAATTATCAAATCTAACCTTCTTTAACGCCACTATTTTCCCCGTTAGTAGATCCCTGGCTTTGTATACATTGCTGTAAGTCCCTTGCCCAATCTAAAAAGAAAGAAACCCAGAATTGTTAAAATGGTTGCAACTTACAACAAAGGAAGCTTTTAATTAAGCTGGAAAAAAATGGTTACCTTGTCAAGCTTCTCAAAGGAGTTGGCACGTCTTGGGTTCCAGTCACGGATGGCTTCACCAGCTACGGCCATCAACCACGACGGCCACCCTTGCTGGTTCAGGTCCGAAGGCGTCCGCCGTCTCTCCGGCGCCGGAATGCTCACCGGGAAATCACCGGTATGTCTAGCTTTCTGCTTTAGTTGCCTCGGCTTCTCCCGGTCTTTGACATCCACGACCCGGTCCACAGCATCAGTTACTGAAACATCCGTGGATAGAACATCGGAGCTCCGGCGACGAAGATTACGCGGAGTATGTGACGAATCGAAGGTGTTGCTCCGCCGCCGGCGATCCGATGTCGGTTCCCGTGATTGCTTTCCGAAGACGCAACCCATTCTTCCTCTCAAGGCAAATGCATTGGGCGGGATAATGTAATCCGCTTAACGGAAAACCACTAGCGGTTTTGTAACCAAAAAGAATCCTGAAACCGAAGACGGCAACTTTGTTGCAGTTTTCAGGCGGGTTTTAGAGAGAGAAGAAAAACAATGGAGAAGAAAGGGAAGCCAGCGAGAAGAACGGCAAAGATAGCTTAGCTTAACTGAGACACTGAGGCAAGTGAGATTTGTGTTGTAAAATAGGGCACTGACTTTTGATTAACTACGGAATTGCCATGCTGTGGTAAAAAAAAGGTTGACACCATGCAGTTGTAAAAGTCAAAACAAATCATGATAAACAAAAAAAAAAGATAATTTCCTTTCAGATACAAATTAATTAATTCGACTCTATATGTATGGACGGAGTTCAAATTTAATTCGGGTAAAATATAAATATTTAAAAGTAATGGTCAAATTTATAAATAATTTATTTTAAAAAAATATATAAGAGAACACCGGTAAAAAAAAATTAAGATTGGGACAATTTGTCATAGGGGTAGATTCTGACTCGCCAACCTGTTCGGCCTTAGTCGTCGATCTTAGGTCGGGGACTAAGTAAGCCTTCGAAAAGCTAAGCTGATGCGCTTAGATTGTGTTGTGCGGAAGCTTTAGAAAATAAGGGTGATGGCTAAGCAAGGCAAAAGGAAATAGGCAAGGGATTTAACAAGCAACGAGCCTCGTTAAAAACTCCTCCTAAGCCTAGGCGAGGAGAAAAGAGTATTCGATGCCCTCTTGTATTAATAACAAAGAAATGAAGAAAGATGGGAAAAGTGGAGTGATTACAATGGTTGGGGAAGGCTCTTATTTATAGCCTTGGCCCCCTCAATCTAATGGCTACAAACGACTCGATCCAATGGCTATGGATGAGTCTTACAAAGAGAATCTCTCATACAAGGCAACTATATCACTCTATTACATGGTTGCCTAAGATAAGTGCTCAATGACATCATAGTCTTGGTGGCATTGGCTTGTTTCCTCAAATATGGCTTCAAGGATGGAAGCTTTCCTCGAATAGGCTCCATGGAAGATATCTTTCCATGAGTGTTGGTCCAAAGATGACACCTTGGCTTTGGTCTTGGATGCTTGGGCGGATTGGGCTTGGCATGGCCCGGATATTGTGTCCAAAACCTCCTCTTTAGCATGTTGGGTGCTAAATTGGGCCCTAGGGGTGTGGGCAACTCGGATTGGCATCCCCTAGGCCTCTTGGCGTGCACATCGGGTGCAGACTCGGCCTCATTGGTGTGCACGTCGGGTGCGGGCTCGGGCTCGGGCTTCATGGCATGGGCGGCATGAAGGCAAGGCAAGGCCCTCTCGGATGCGGACTTGGCCTCCTTAGTGTGCACGTCGGGTGCGGGCTCGAGCTCCATGACTTGGGCGACATGGATGCAAGGCAAGGCCCTCTCGGATGCGGACTTGGCCTCCTTGGCAAGCACGCCTGGTGCGGGCTCGGGCTCCATGCCTTGGGCGGCATGGATGGTGCGCGACAAAGGCCCCTCGGGTGCGTGTGTTGGGCCCCCTCGGGTGTAAGCCTTGTGGGCAGCACATGGGGTGCTAGACAAGGCCCCATGGTGCGGAGAAACAGGCCCAGCTCGGTTCGCTAGGCTGCGGACATCACCAAGGGCGTTGGGCATGGCCCCTTGGTGCGTGGCATCAACAACACTTTGTGTCCCTCGGTCGGGTGGTGCGCGTGGTGCTCTAAGTTTAGCACCTATGGGTGCGGCTGACTCAATTGCAAAAAGTGAGTCGGTAACAAATTGCACCTCTCATAGTCCATATAGCTCCGTTCTTGTCAGTTGCTAAATTTTTTTAAGTAAAATTAAGAATTTAAATTTATGAATGAAACAAACATGATTGAAAAGGTTGATCTTATAATAAATTTATACAGTTTTTATATGAATTAGTTAATCAATAATCAAATATTGATGATAATGCCAATAAAAATAATTCATATGATAATTTGAGTCATGTTTAATCTAATTTTATCGTTAAAATTTAAGTTTTTGGCTCATCCCCTTGTGTCCTAGTGGCAAAGGTAGATGTTCATCATCTCTTGAGACCCAGATTTGAGCACCAGTAATGCATGTTGTGTGTGTCGTCTTTTAAAAGACTAAAAAAACTGAACAGATGATACCCTTGCATCGCACCAGCATATTTAAAAAAATTAAGTTTTTGAATAGAGTAGAATTTAAAATTGAAGTATCTTGAAAAATATACTACTTTTTTCAAAACAACAGATGGAATCTTAATTTATTTGTTGAAAATCATTCTGATTTTTTCAATGTACGAGTCTGATAATAAAAAGTTGGGGTGAGCGTTCGATCAAGTAGAATCGAGTTTAAAAATTTTGAGTTATTCGAGTTGACGCGTCATATTTTACAACTTAAATTTTATCTGAATTTTTTTATTTAAGTCGAGTTTATGAAATTTGAATCGAGTTCGAGACAAGTTTTCGAGTTCTTATACAAATTTAATTGTAATTCATATAAGATATGCATATATATTTTTTCATATGTGACATATATTTCTTCATATAGTCTATATCGGTGTGTGTATATATATATAAGGAAAATTTGAGGGACTACACTTAAACTTAAAATCAAACCACTAATTATTAAAAATTTCGAGTTATTCGAATTTCTATTTTACAACTTAAACTTTAGTTGAAATTTTTTCAAGTCGAGTTGAATTTATAAAACACTACAAGAAAATGCATTTGTAGTGACATTGAAAATAGTCACAAAAAGTGTTAAATTTAGTCACTGAAATTTACAGTGACTATTTTTCTGAGTCGTCACCTGTCGTCACTAATAACTCCGTCACTATTATATTAGTAACAACTTTCATGTACTTCGTCACAATAATTATGTTTTTTATGACCACACTATTTGACACAAATGATTATTAATAGTTACTAAAATTTAGACACTAATGTTATTCTTACTAGTGACAAACATTCTATCACAAATACATATTTAAATAGTGTCTAAAATATGTCGTCACTGTCAATAATTAAAAATTAATTATATTTTTAGTTGTAACCATAACTTTTAAGTTTTCATTAGATCACTGAAATTTAATTATAGATGATGTAGCATATTCAAATATCAATTTTTAGTAAATAAATGCAATGCATGGCTTCAAGAATGATCGAACCTGGAACCTTTAGGGCGAGAGTGCAATACTTATCCACTAGGCTAGGCAAGAAATTTTATACTATTTTAAAAGAAAAATAATATTTAACTTTAATTGTAATTGAAATTAATTTTATTTATTTTTAAAAATATTTATTAATTATAACACATTATTATAATAATAATTTACCTAATTTTTCTATGGTTTCTTATACGAAGTACGTATGTTGAAGAAACCATTTAGATTTTTTTCTGTAAAAAAAACTAATCAAAATGGAATATATCTGTTAAAATTTTCAATTTTTTTATCATATATTATGCTAAAATCACATAGTAGTCTTTGTACTCTAATTTGGTCACTTTAAATTTTTATACTTTTTAAATTTTGAATTTTTTATCCTGACATGAATGGTCGTATTTAAATATGTTAAGTAAAATTTTCTTTTTAGCTAATTTGTTATACATAAGTTGCTTATTTAATTTTTTTCTTTAATTTCATCATTTTTAGTCATTGTAATTTAGTCATATTGTCGGTGTCTCGTTAGGATTAAAATTAAAATTCTAAAATTTGAAAAATATAGGGACTAAATTTGATCAAAAATAGATTGACTAAAACAACAATTTACACATAGTATAGACTATAGAAATATTTTACCTTTTGACAAACTAGTTTATGATAACTTTACTTTTTATAATTATAAAAATAAATTTATCATTGTGACAATGTCTAATTTGTCATTACTATTATTTTTTTATTTGTGACAAAATTTATCACAACAAAAAGTGAAACTTTAAGTGACAAGTAATTTTATTGTAACAACAAATATCAAATAATAGTGACCACTTCACATATCGCCACTATCATGTGTCAAAGTTTTAGTGACAATGAACTTTGTGTCACAATTGTATACTTATAGTGAGAATTCATTTCTGAAAAATCCAATCGTCACAATTACTACTGTTACAGTGACCAAATAAGATTATGTCACAATTACTTATACTAATTGTGTCGCACAAAAAAATTGTCACAAAAAGTTAATATTTGTGACAAAATTATTCCGAGTCACTATCAAATTGTCACTAAAAACCTATATTCTTGTAGTGAAATTTCGACTCGAGTTAAGATGAATCAAGTCAAAGAATTTAATTTTTTTAATCGAATTGAGTTTTACTCACCCTAATAGAAAGTAAAGTTTGCTTAAATTATATTTCAACTTCGTCAACTTTCGCCTTTAATACAATATTAATATATTCTTAAAAAAATACAATATTAATATCATTCATAATAAATGGTCAAATTTTATATCAGCCTTTGTATTATAGTCATATATAAGTTAGGAATTTAGTTTATGTACTCGAATTTTATCAACTTTAAATTTATATATTTTAATTTTTTATTAAGTAGAGATATTATAATTTCATGTCGAAATTCGAATTCATATAAAATGAGACAAGATGAGCATTCTTGGTCACTCGATCAATTAATGGATCTATCAAATTTTAAAATTTTAGTTATAGGAATTTAAAATAATCAAATTAAAAGAATGATAATGCAATATATAACTTATCTATGATTCATAGACTAATAGCATAATTTGACTTAACATATTTCACTAGTGTTATTTGAGTCATAATCAAATTTTTGACATTTGAATGGAATTAGAACTAAAATAAAAAAATAAAAATACAATAATTAAACTCATAATTTCTATGTAATACATAGACTAATAAAAAATTTGACCATAATAAATTAATTATTTAACAACTCTTAAGTCAAAGTACATTAACAATATCCTAAAGAAAAGGTGATGAAAGTCGAAAAGTTTTGATCCTTTATAGAAAGAAAGGTTATTATTTCATATGCTAACAGTAAAATATATATATATATATATATATATATTATAAGCATGTTTAATTTCATTTTAAAATTTAAATTTAAATTCTAAATTCTAAATTTTAAACTCTAATTAAATTTATAAACATTAAATTAAAAAAAAAAATTCACCACTAATATATAAAATATTTTTTTGAAATAGAACATTCAAATGAAAAAAAAAATTATCGGTTTATTGGTAAATTTATAAAATGGAGAAAAGTCTAAAAAATTGTATGATTTTGCATTTATTGTCTCTGACAAATTCACTGTTTTTAAATTAAAGTATTCATTCTTGATAATGATGGCTAATTTTTCGTTGCAGGTATTCTCACCAAAAGATTGAATTTGACTATGAATTATTCGTCATCATCTAAACGAGGATTGAATCCGACCTTATAATATACTAATAAGGAAATGAAATAAGAGAATGTTATCAAGGAAATTAAAGAATTTTGTAATACCATTAAATGGACAAATTATATTATAGGTTCGGTTTGTCACGTCATTCATAGTTCAAACCAATAAAAATTATTTGTTTTATTAATTTTTTTTCATGTTATTTTTTTACCAAATAAATCTTCACTCATATTTACGTAAATTAAATTAAAACAGATTTTACCAAGTAAAGATTTAACTTAGTAAAAAGATGACATGAAAAAAATAAATGAAATAGATGCTTTTTATTGGCTCGGAAATCATCGATCTGTCTTTGTATCATTTTTCATATATCTTCTTCATTCTTTCTCTCTTGGATCAACGGAGCGAGGTACATGTTCAATGCTGTCCTATACTTGATCAGGCGGAAGACTTTTACTTCCTGCAACTATTGTTGAAGAGGCTTGAAATTGTGCTTACGAACTTTGCAGCTCATTTTGCAGAGTGTGAACTTGTGGAGCGTTTTGGTTGTAGGGATATGTGATTTATTTGTATTTTGGTTGGTGAAAATGTTCGCTACATTGGTCATAGTGTTCGTAATAAGCTAGGTAATATCCATAGTATGTCAAATTATAGGTGTTTTGTTGTAGCTGGCCAGAGAAACCAAGCATGTCGTGTGAATTTTGATATGAAGATGGATTGCTAGTGCGGTTATTCTGGAATGATTATAAATAAAAATTTATCGCGAATGTCTCTGTCAAAAATTGTTCATGCTCACCGCATCATTATTAATGATTAATGTAGAATGATGGTGATTTTAGTCAATTCACCTTTATTGGAGTGAGCGGAGAGTCGCAGCCAATGATAATCAGAAATAAAAAAAAAAATTAGATCAAACAAATGATGAGAAGCAGTACATGAATAAGCAAAGTCTATTTTCTAGTATAACATGTGTGAGTATTTATGTCTTTAACAACAAAGATCTTCTTTGATGCTTGGTATCAGTCACAGAGTTGATGGTTATTTATGGGTTTGTAGGGGGAATCTGACTATCATGTAGTAGAGTCAGTTGGTTGTCCGAGTGAACTTGACAGTTATCACGTCGAGGGGTTGTGGCTAAACGAAAAATATAGTGGAGTTTCCTTTAGATGAATCATATGATTTTTCAGGAAAAACTCTAGAGGCTTTAGATCTTACATACGAAAGAGCGACAACATAAGACATCGATGGAGGAGGTACAAAAATGCTATTAATATAAAAATTAAACTAAAAGTGATATGAGATTATAAATGATGATACTATGAATCTTATTCTAATATTCTTTCAATCTTATTTATCTTGATAAAAATGTTTTTTTAATATCATTGTATATTGAATTTATAATTGATCAACATATAATGTGCTACATAAGAGTTTGCAACTAATAAACACCAAGTTTTGTTGCACTCATGTTGTGTGTGAATTAAATATTATATATATATATATAATTTACTCAATGAACGACTAGCTTAAAATTGATAAAAGATTCAAATATAGATCTAATAATTTTGTGTTCAATCATTAAATGATATTTTTAGTTGTTTTATTAAAGACGGGAGTGATCAATAATGAGGAAGGCATGATAGCAAAAATAAATATTCTTCAACGTTTACTATTTTTTTAATTGCGTCCTTAATGTTGTCATGTTTGAAATGTGAAAAAAAATGTTGACTATCTATAAAAGAATTATTTGAACAAAAAAAATAAAATTATACGGGCGCAATTAAAAATATAACAATGCCAAAGAGCTTTTTTTTTCATTAATATTAAATTATTACTTTACTTTTCATCTATATACACAACTTATACTTTAATCCTAAAATTTGTTATTTAAATATAAAATTGCATACAAAAGGAATTCACTTAAATTCAAATATATAAATAATGCTAAAATAACTTAATTAAACTAAACCTAGCTAGTTTAATTTTATTTTGAGCCATTTCGTTTTTTTAATAGTCTAAAAGTAATTATAGTGTATTATTTGTTCATACATATTTTTAACCTTTTAACAAAGCACACACACTTTGTAGACAGAACGATTAAACTTAGATCTCATAAAATAAACATCATTTATTTTTCTATTGGGACCACTTGTTGAGTTCATTTTGAGCTATTTAATTAAACTTTGTTTGATAATATAATAACATTCGTTTGAATATAAATTCAATTTTAAAATTAGATTTTAAATAAAATTTGAGTCGAGTCGACTCTATTTAGATGGTTATATGATACATTTAATATAGATAGAAAGTTACTTAAATGAGCAGAGCTTTCACTCACCTGTTTCTTTTACTCACTTTGAATACCCTCCCACTTCTCCCTACATTAATAATATGCACTTCCTTCTAACCTCTTCTTTTCTTGTCTTTTTCAACTTGAATTCTCCTTCATGTTCTTATGCACGTTTTTTACTGCCTACATGCCGTCTCCTTTTCCAGTTTCATGTTTCTAGAAGGAGATAAAATCAGAAACGGAGACAAGAATCGATAGATTAAGGTAAATATAAATGGTTATAGAAATACAGGTTTAAAGGTGTTTGAAGTCATTAATTTTTTGCGATTTTTTCTTAAGATATTATTGTCACATGACATACTATAGTTATGTCATGTGACATTTAAAGATTTTTTAGAAAATTATTTTTTTTTTATAATTTTTATAGTTTGTTTTTTAGATTCTTTTATAACTTTTAAAGAATTTTTTAAATAACATAAACTTTCTAGAAATGTCAAGTGACAAAATTGTAACACATCGTGTTGCGTTAATTGATCAAAAAATTGTTAGATTTAACAGTCAATGTTTGTCAAAGGGGCGAACCGATGAAATTTCGAAGTATAAGGACTTAATTTGGGTGCAAAAAATGTTTAGGAGCTTAATTGATTTTTGTTTCAAAAGTTTAAGGGCTTATGATACCTTTAAGCCAAATATATATTAATGTCTAATTATTAAATCAAAATTTAAGAGTTGGAAGTTATGATTTAATTTGTTTAAATTTGGAAATTGATATGGATCTAGGAAGCATTTAAACGAAAATTATGAGGATATTATTTATTTTTGCTTAATATCAAAACTGATAGGAACCTAAGAAGCAATTAACTTAAAAATTTACATGGATAAGACTTAATTTACATAGTTTTAAAACGTTTATGGACCTAGGATGTAGTTCAACCTATTTTTCTTTTTAGAGGAAATGGCCCCTCCCACGTAAACGTGGCTCCGTTTTCCTGATTGAATCACTCTTTGTATTCCTATTAGTTTTGAATTCAATGAAATCTGTAACCCCTAGTCCCGGTCTGGATGACTGATCGGTCCGAGTAGGCTACACGGATCGATGTAAGACCCGTTAAGGTCCCACCTCGGTTAGAAACCTTAGAAAATTTCTTTTAATTAAAACTTGTCTAAAGGCATATTATTTCCTAAGTGATCACGACAGCGGAAAACATCACGAGATAAAAGCAACCCAACCAATCAACACTTTAAACAGCTCATTTTAATGTCACAGAGCAGGTCGTATCGATACACCTGTCAAGGGTATCGATACGCCTTGACCAAGTCAACTGCCTTCTGTCAACACAGGAAGACCGTATCGATACAGCCCTTGGGCGTATCGAATCACCCTTCTCGGTCAACATCTCGCGGTCAACGAGACAAAACTGTACCGATACGCCTAGAGCCCGTATCGATACGGCAAAGACTCGTGAAAATCTCAAAATTCCAGTGAGCTTTGGGCGTATCGATACGCTCCCAAGTATCGGTACCCTTAGCCGATTCTGTGTCCCAAAGTGTAGGTTCGTATCGATACGACCCTTAGGCGTATCGATACGCCTTGCACTGCAAGACACTAAATTGCAGCAAAACAACACGAAACTCAACTCTAAATGCATTTTAAGACTTCCCTAGCCACATACAAGCATTCATACAACATTGCACGACCAAGAACAAGCATATAGAGCAATTTAGATGAACAACAAGACATACACATCATGGCATTCACATAGAAATAGATATTGCATAAATAAGCATGCTTAAAAGCTAAAAAAGACAAATGGCACAAGTCTCCACATATAAGACTTGCATGCTCAACCAAAAGTAACATAAACATTCAAGGCATGACCTCTCATCACAAGCATTCAACAAGATATAACATGGTTTACAAATCCAAGATATATAGCAACCCCATTGCTAAACTACTACTTTATTTACTAAACCATACTTGAGCAACTACAAGCTTGGAATGCCCATTCGCTTTGCTCCTTGCTAACTCCACGCTACTGATCTGCATTGTCGACAATGAGAGCGTAAGCTAGAAGCTTAGTGAGGATGCTCTAAAAACCAAAACAACGACAATGCAGGGTTCAAGCATATAATCCCTATCATCACACACAACCTACATAGGCAACACATAGCAACCTAGCTAGCATCACAAGAGTCATAAATATGACATCCTACTTCATATTAAGCTCAACCATATAAATCGTATATCTCAACATCATAATCACAAGAGTAAGTACATTGGTCACTATTAGTTTACTCGGATATGTGGATTTACTCTCAACAACAACATTACCTCGGTGGGATTACACTCATCACCGGACCTTGCATGGATGGGATTCCACTCATCATCACATGCCCTACGGATGAGATTCCACTCATCATCACGTATATATAAATAATTTCCGGTGGAATATTACATCACCGTACTCCTCTTTGATGACTTAACGCCATCAAGGTTATGCGCGAATTTGACTCAAACGTGTGCACACTAATCCTAATGATCGATCATTTATACCCGGTAAGTTAACTAGTGCCAATTACTTTTAAACCACATCACAACAACCATCATTTATAGCATACATCCATCATCACACACATCAATGTATACATATACAAAATCAATTCATACTTCACAAGATCAATATAGGCATAGGCATTTAAAGCTATAACCACACAAGAAGTTAAACTACCAATTTAACTTCTATCTAGGAATGACCTACCAAGCACATCCCTAAACTTCATTTATACACACTTGAACCATTTTAATCAAATATAAAAGTTTCACTCACCACCCTTCCTTAGCAAACCAAGCCAAGCTAGTCAAGCCTCCACAATTCCCGGATTCGATCTCGAACCTTCTCCGGTGTTTCCTCTTGCTTCTAACCAATCAAAAGACAAGTATTACTCAACCGATTCAATGCTAAACTCAGCCACAAACCCAACTCACAAACACAAGCCAAACTTCACAATTTCAACCTCAAACTAACCACAAAACTCTCATTTTCGTGCTCCCCAAATACCCAGCTGAAATCCACCATTTCCAACACCCAAATGACATCTAAAGACTTCCAAAACACTTCCCTAACAACCTTATACCATCAGCCCTTCAACCCAACACAAAAACACACCAAAAACTCAAGTTTAGACACTTTGAAAAATGCCCCAAAGACCCACTTCGGGATTTTTCCCAAAATCCTTCCATTTTAAGATATTAGGTGTATCTAAGTGAGATTAACTCAAAACCTAACTCAACAAACCAAAAACAAATGAAAAACCCATTAAAAATCCAAACTTTCATCAAACTTGGAAATTTAAAAAGATGATGGTTTTGAAATCTAAAACCATGGAAATGCTTGGGATGATGAGGAGAACTCAAATACGAAATTACCTTCGAAAAAGCTCTTGAATTGATGGAGAAAATGGATGGAATAGTAGATTGGGGTTTTGGGAGGGTTTGGGTTCTTTCCAACGTGAAAAGCAAAAGGGGGGAGAAGATAACTTTTTTTGTTTTTCTTTTTTTGATTAAAAAAGCTTGTCTTCCTTTTGTTTTGACTTAACTACAAGATTGCCATTACTTAAATTTTGATCTCATTTAAATTAAAACTAAGGTCTAATTAAATTAAATCAGTTTTGACGACTCGAACCAAACACACACGTCTAACTCCTAACCCCAAAACACAGGTGTTACAACTCTCTCCCACTTAAGGAATTTCGTCCCCGAAATTACCTAACTGAAAGAGATAAGGAAACTGTCTTTCCATATCCTCCTTCCTCTCCCAAGTGGCCTCGTCCACCCCTCGACGTTGCCACCACACTTTTACTAACTCAATCGTTCTACCCCGCAACACCTTACTGTCAGAAGCTAAGACCTCAACTGGTTCTTCATCATAAGTCATGTAACCCCCTCGACCCGATCTGGCCGGATGACCGGTCCGAGTGGGCTACACGGGGAAAACCGAGTGAAAACCCCTTAAGGATTCCCCCTCGGTTAGCAACCCTATTTTTTCATTTTAAATCTTGTCTAGATGGGTATTACATCCTAAGTGATCATACAACGGAACTACATTTACGAAACAATCAAACGAACTCAAACTAACATTTTACAGTCCAATTTTAAACTTAAACTGCAGGCGGTATCGATACCCCTTGACTAGGTCAACGGGTCAGAGTCAACCCGTGGAGACCGTATCGATACGCCCTAGGTGTGTATCGATACCCTCCCCAACGGTTGACTTCCTACGGTCAACGCTAAGATGACCGTATCGATACGCCAAAGGCCCGTATCGATACCGAAATGGACAGTAGCTCCAGTGACAAAAAAGGTATCGATACGCCCCCTCGCGTATCGAAACACGAGGCCTGAAACAAGAAGGCCGTATCGATACGAGACCAACCGTATCGATACCCCTGCTACGAACTTACAGGTTTGAGCTGATTTAAGGCACAAGGAGACCTCTAAATCCCGGATTCGGTCCCAAAGCTTCTTCGACGATCCCTCTTGCTTCTAGCCAACCAAAACACAACCAATAACCGAAATCAATGCTAATATTCAATCAACACATAACCTTTGAATTCAAACCAACTTCTTCCAAAATTTCCAATTCAATTTAAATCCCCAAAATCTCAAATTCGTACTCCCTACAACCCTAGCTGAAAACTCCACTTCCAATCATCCAAATGACACCCAAAAGACCCCAAAACATCCTCATAACATATGTAGACCAACAACCCTTCAATTTCAACCTTAAACCTCCCAAAAACCCAAGTTTTGACACCTTAAAATTTGCCCTAAGACCCTACTTCGGATTTTGACCCATTTCCATTCTGGAATTCTCAACGGCTGTAACAAACCTGAGGGAACCTGATGTTCCGCCTTCACTCTCTGACACACTAAGCACTTACTCACAAAGTCGGCCACATCTCTCTTCAAGCCAACCCAATAGTACTCATTCTTCAAATCGCGGTACATCTTCGTACTTCCAGGATGCATAGCAAACGGACTACTGTGGGCTTCAGTCAAGATCGTACGTCTCAAGTCACTGTCCTCTGGCACAACTATTCTATCTTTGAAACACAGAACCCCATCAGCACTGAAAATGTAGTCTGAAGATCTACCCTCGGCTATATCTTGCATGTGAGGTGCCAAAGATCTATCTAAGATCTGTTTCTCTCTAACCAACTGACCTAGAGTAGGTCTAACCTGAAGCTCGGCTATCAAGCCACCATCTCCGGACAAACTCAATCTAGCAAACATAGCTCTCAAGTCCACGACCATCTTCCTACTCAGTGCATCGGCCACTACATTGGCCTTACCCGGATGGTACTCAATGGTAAGATCATAGTCCTTTAGCAACTCTAACCACCTACGCTGTCTGAGATTCAAATCTCGCTGAGTCATAATGTATTTCAAACTCTTGTGATCGGTGTACACTGTGCATCTCTCAACGCACAAATAGTGCCTGCAAATCTTCAAAACAAACACAACTGCAGCTAACTCTATGTCATGGGTCGGATAGTTGCGCTCATGGGTCTTCAACTGTCTTGAGGCATAAGCCACTACTCTCTTGTCTTGCATAAGGACACACCCTAGCCCTACATAAGAAGCATCATTGTAGACCACATAGTCCTTCCCGGACTCTGGCTGAATCAAGATCGGTGCTTGGGTCAAAGCTTCTTTCAACTTCTCAAAGGCTCTATGTCTTGCATCTGTCCACTCAAACTGAACACTCTTTTGAAGTAACTGTGTCAATGGAGTGGCTAACTTAGAGAAACCCTCTACAAATCTTCTATAGTATCCGGCTAAGCCTAGGAAGCTACGTATCTCTGTCACAGACTTCGGTTGCTTCCACTCAACAATGGCCTCAATCTTCTTCGGATCAACTCTAATCCCATCGGCTGACACTACATGTCCTAGGAAGACTACCTCACGGATCCAGAACTCACACTTGCTGAGCTTCGCATACAACTGATGATCTAACAAAGTCTTCAAAACAAGTCTCAAGTGTCGGTCATGGTCTTCTTCAGTTTGCGAGTATACCAAAATGTCATCAATAAACACAACTACAAACTGATCTAGATACTGATGAAAAATCCTATTCATCATGTCCATGAAAGCAGCCGGTGCATTAGTCAACCCAAATGGCATGACTAAGAACTCATAGTGACAATATCTAGTCCTAAAGGCCATCTTCGGTACATCAACCTCTCTTACCTTTAGCTGACAGTAGCCCGATCTCAAATCAATCTTCGAAAAGACAGATGCTCCTCTCAACTGATCAAACAAGTCATCAATTCTAGGCAACATATATTTGTTCTTCACTGTCAACTGATTTAACTGCCTGTAATCTATACACATTCTCATGCTTCCATCTTTCTTCTTCACAAACAAACCTGGTGCACCCCAAGGTGAAGAACTAGGCCTAATAAAACCTCTATCTGTCAATTCTTGCAACTGAGTCTTCAACTCTTTCAATTCTTTCGGTGCCATGCGATACGGAGCAATCGAAACAGGAGCTGAATCAGAATAAGTCTCAATGCTGAACTCAACCTCTCTGTCCGGTGGTAACCCTGGCAACTCTTCCGGAAACACACTAGGAAAGTCACATACTGTCCGGATGTCCTGAGGTCTAACCTCACTCATGTTAGGGTTCATCACATACGCTAGGTATGCTTCACACCCCAACTCAACTAATCTCTTAGCCTCTAATACTGAAACCACATTGGACAAGAACTTCACGTTCTCACCCACCACTACAATCTCATAGTCATCTGTGAGCCTCAAAGAAATCCGCTTAGTTTCAAAATCTATCCTAGCTCTATGCTCCGTGAGCCAATCCATACCCAGAATCACATCAAAACCATAGAAAGGAAGTTCCATCATATCCACTGGAAACACATGCCCTTGAACCATCAACGGACACCTTCGGTACATCTTCCTAACTACTACCGTGTCCCCAAAGGAACTAGTAACACTAACTTCTACCTCTAACATCTCACAAGGCAAATTCAAGGATTGTGCATGCTCACTCAATATATAGAAATGTGGAGACCCAGAGTCAATCAAAGAAAGCAAACCCAAAGACTGTATCGAGAAGTTACCTGCGATCACATCGGTGTCATGCTGATCTCCACGCTGCGCATAAACTCTGGCCTGACCTCCGCCCTCTGGCTGAACTGCAACTACATGTGCTATGTTCCTCTGACCATCGTTCCTAGGCTGGAAGTTACCTCTACCGCGCCCGCGGCCTCTCTGAAAATCATTGGCTCTAGCAGGAGCCTGAGCTGGTGCCTGTCCCACCTGATGTGGACAGTCACACCTAATGTGGTCTCTAGCACCACAACTCCAACAAGAATGATAATTTCCCCAACACTCACCGGTGTGGTTCCTCCCGCAAGTAGCACATGTGGGCAACTTCCCACCAGCTCTCTGGCCCTGGTGGCCCCTACCGTGGTTACCGCCACCACGCCTATGATCAAACTGATGCCTGTTGTTCCGATGCCTCTTGGCATCTCCTCTATCGAAGTTACTAGACCTCTTACCCGAGCTAGATCCACCTGACCGCCTGGTCAAACTCAAACTGTGCTCTAAGTCCTTGGCCCTCGCGACCAAGACATCAAAATCGGTGTAGTCTGAAGCTAGAGTATACGTCTTGATCTCTTCACTCAGCCCATAACGGAAGCGGTTACAATGCTCCACCTCAGTAGGTACAAGCTCAGGTGCATACTGACTCAATCTGACAAACCGGATCTCATAATCGGTCACGGACATACTCCCCAGAAGCAATGCCATAAACTCCCTCTTTCTCTCATCGAGGTATCGCGGACCCAGATACTTCTTACGGAAAGCTGTCTCGAAGAACTCCCAAGTGATCTCGGCCTCATCCATACCCGTAGTAATGGTGACCCACCAAGTGTAGGCATCACCCTGAAACAAAGACCCAACACATCCCAACTTGCGCTCACCAGTACACCCCATCTGAGCAAGGATACAGACAGTCTTCTCAAATCACAACTCTAATCGCTCCGGAGTAGCCCCTCTAAACTCTTCGGCCCCAAGGCCCCGAAGTCTCTCCAAAGGCAATCTAGTGGCCTCACCCTGATGATGTGCTGCCTGACCTCCAACTACTGCAGCCTGAAATGCCCCGGCTATCTCCTGAACCAACAGAGCTAAGTCTATCCCGGCCTCACCTCCCGCTCCCGGTGGAGGAGGTGGTGGTGGTGGAGGTTGTGGAGGAGCTCCAACTCCAACCACAGGCTCTCCCACTTGAGCCTCAACCCTAACTATTGGCTCAACTCCTGGAGCCTCTGCCCGTGGTTCCGGTCGAACCATCCTAGGCCTCCCACGTGGTCTCATGATACAGCTAGCAAGGTATAAACTACAACAAGAAACAGATAAGGATTACGTTAGTCAAAGCAAGGGTCCAATAGTGCTCAAGTACTTCTTTTTCCAAAAATATTTTTAAATTATGTAATAGTAGCAATGGGTACACACTCCACACCAGACACGACAATTCATACTTCAAAACATCATACGAACAGTCAAATATTCAAGAATTCATGGCAAGACATGCATCGAACAACACAATCATTTAATACATCAAGCTTACCTCACTTACCTGCCTGAGGTCTCGGTAACCTCAGGCTCTGATACCAACAAATGTAACCCCTCGACTCGGTCTGGCCGGATGACTGGTCCGAGTGGGCTACACGAGGAAAACCGAGTGAAAACCCCTTAAGGATTCCCCCTCGGTTAGCAACCCTATTTTTTTTTCATTTTAAATCTTGTCTAGATGGGTATTACATCCTAAGTGATCATACAGCGGAACTACATTTACAAAAAAATCAAACGAACTCAAACTAACATTTTACAGTCCAATTTTAAACTTAAACTGTAGGCGATATCGATACACTTAAGGGGTGTATCGATACCCCTTGACTAGGTCAACGGGTCAGAGTCAACCCGTGGAGACCGTATCGATACGCCCTAGGTGTGTATCGTTACCCTCCCCAACGGTTGACTTCCCACGGTCAACGCTAAGATGACCGTATCGATACGCCAAAGGCCCGTATCGATACCGAAATGGACAGTAGCTCCAGTGACCAAAAAGGTATCGATACACCCCATCGCGTATCGAAACACGAGGCCTGAAACAAGAAGGCCGTATCGATACGGGACCAACCGTATCGATACCCCTGCTACGAACTTACAGGTTTGAGCTGATTTAAGGCACAAAGAGGCCTCTAAATCCCTCTAAAACCTCAACCAACACACTAGCATCAATCCTAAGGCAAACCAACCATAAAAGCATGCTTTAACATGAAGCCAAAAGACACAAATCAACACAAGGTGATGCATTAATCATACAAGCAATTCAAGCATTCAAACATGACACAAGGCATCCATACTTAGCTTTCCAACGATAGGCAATTTAGCATTCAAGGTCATACATGGAACTCAGAAGCCTTAAAAGGCACAAGATAACACATAAGAGGTTTGCACACACAACATGGCAACCTAAACATCTAAAGACATGCCATCACACACAACCATACATTATAGCATAACATACTTTACAAACCGAAGCCAAAGCAAATCATCAACATCCATGAGTCATACAAGCTCATACAAAACTCTTGCCACATTGCTATCTAATACAAAATTAACCATCGTACTTGAGTCACAAACTTGGAAAGCCCTTCTTGCCTTGCCTCGAGCTAACACCACGCTAATGATCTGTATTGTTGAACATTGAGAGCGTAAGCTATAAGCTTAGTGAGGGTGCTCTAAAATGAAAGACATCAACAATGCAGGGTTCAAGCATGTAAATCCTAATCTCACATACATCAAACATTGGCATATAATAAAGTAGACCTAGCTAGTCTTTCAAGTGGCATAATATGGCATCTTACCTCATACTAAGCATCAAGCATCAATATCAACAATCATGTATCAACATCATATATCACAATATATGAACAAGTTAATTGGCCACTTTAAATTACCCCGATTGTGCGGATTTAAACCTCAACAACACTTTACCTCGGTGGGATTACACTCATCACCGGACCTTGCATGTGCGGGATTCCACTCATCGCCACATGCCCTACGGATGGGATTCCACTCATCATCCCGTAGAAATATATAAAAGCTTCCGGTGGAATATTACATCACCGTACTCCTCCTTGATGACTTAACGCCATCAAGGCCACGTACGTTTTGACTCAATTTGTGTGCACACTAATCCTAATGATCGATCATTTACAACCGGTAATTTATTTAGTGTCAATTTTCATAACCACATCATATATCATCAACCACATTCCATGCTCATCACATATATATACATTTCGTGAATATACTTGCACCAATCAACCACAATCACAAGAGCATAGCTAAATATCACAATAGCATTTATGGAGAACAAAGGCTAAATTAACTACTTGAGTTAAATAGAAGTGGCCTACCAAGCACACTTTACACACACACACTACACATACTCGAACCAAACTTTAAATCAAGTTTGAAACCACTCACCGCCCTTCCTTAGCTACCAAGCGAAACTCCTACGAACCCGGATTCGGTCCCAAAGCTTCTTCGACGATCCCTCTTGCTTCTAGCCAACCAAAACACAAGCAATAACCGAAATCAATGCTAATATTCAATCAACACATAACCTTTGAATTCAAACCAACTTCTTCCAAAATTTCCAATTCAATTTAAATCCCCAAAATCTCAAATTCGTACTCCCTACAACCCTAGCTGAAAACTCCACTTCCAATCATCCAAATGACACCCAAAAGACCCCAAAACATCCTAATAACATATGTAGACCAACAGCCCTTCAATTTCAACCTTAAACCTCCCAAAAACCCAAGTTTTGACACCTTAAAATTTGCCCTAAGACATTACTTCGGATTTTCATCAAATTTCAACCAAATTAACATATAATGTGCATTTTAACATGAGTAAACAAAGCCCCAACTCAATTTATCAAAACAAGATGAAAATCTCACAAAAACCCAAGCTTTTAGTAAAACCCTAACATTTTAAAAGTCCATGTTTTTGAAATCCAAGACCATAGGTAGATAGAGGATAAAGAGGAGAGTAAGAAAACATGTTTGCCTTTCAAAATGGTGTTGAAAACAAGTTGCAAATCAATGGAATAGTAACTTGAATATTAGAGAGAGTTTTGGAGAGGGGGAGGTGTTTTCACGTGAGGTTTGTGGGGAAAGGGGGAGAAGATGACAACTTTGAAAGTGGTCTTCCTTTTTTTAAAACTTTTGGGTAAAATTATAATATGGGTCCCTCCCCTTTTTACTAAAGCTCAATTAGGCCCAAATTAAGGTTGAATTTATTTAATTTAATTTTAATGACTCGAACTATAAACTCAGCTAACTCCTAGCCCCAAAACACGGGTGTTATAAGTTAAATTCGGATTCAATTCAATCTCTTCTATAGGCATAACATGTGATGGATCTGACCTATACTTACGGAGCATCGAAACATGAAACACATCGTGTATCTTCTCTAGCTCGGATGACAAACACAACTGATAAGCAACTGGGCCTACCCTCTTCACAATCGCATATGGTCCTATGTACCTCGGACTCAACTTCCCTTTTCGGCCAAATCTCATTACTTTCTTCCACGAAGACACTTTTAAGAACACTTTCTCACCCACTGAAAACTCAACTTCCTTACTCTTCAAGTCGGCATAGGACTTCTGCCTATCCGAAGCTGCCTTTAAGCGATCGCAAATCAATTTCACCTTATCGGTTGTCCCCTTAAGCAAATCTGGCATGGGTAAAACCTTCTGTCCCAATTCAGCCCAACAAACTGGAGTTCTACACTTTCTACCATACAAGGCCTCATACGGAGCCATCTGAATGCTCGACTGAAAATTGTTATTGTAAGCAAACTCAACTAGAGGCAAGTGCTCCTCCCACGTACCTTGAAAATCAATGATGCAACAACGCAACATATCCTCTAAAATCTGTATAACCCTCTCTGACTGACCATCGGTCTGAGGATGATAAGACATGCTGAAATTTAAACGGGTACCCAAAGTTGTATGCAGACACTCCCAAAATCGAGCTGTAAATCTCGGATCTCTATCGGACACAATAGACTTCGGCACACCATGTAGTCTAACAATCTCACCAATGTACAGATCGACCAATCTAACTAAAGTGTAAGTCGTATTGACTGCCAAGAAGTGAGCACACTTCGTGAAACGATCTACTATAACCCAAACTGAGTTCTTCTTCGTAGGAGTCAAAGGCAAGCCCGAAACAAAATCCATGGTAATATTCTCCCATTTCCATTCCAGAATTCTCAATGGTTGTAACAAACCTGAAGGAACCTGATGTTCCGCCTTCACTCTCTGACACACCATACACTTACTCACGAAGTCAGCTACATCTATCTTCAAACCAACCCAAAAGTACTCATTCTTCAAATCTCGGTACATCTTCGTACTTCCAAGATGCACAACAAACAAACTACTGTGCGCTTTAGTCAAGATCGTACGTCTCAAGTCACTGTCTTCTGGCACAACTATCCTATTTCTGAAACACAAGACCCCATTGGTACTGAAACTGTAATCTAAAAGTCTACTCTCGGCTATGTCTTGCACGTGAGGTGCCAAAGATATATCTAAGAGCTGCTTCTCCCTAATCAACTGACCTAGAGTAGGTCTAACCTGAAGCTCGGCCACCAAGCCACCATCTCCAGACAAGCTCAATCTAGCAAACATGGCTCTCAAATCTACAACTACCTTTCTACTCAAAGCATCGACCACTACATTGGCCTTACCCGAATGGTACTCAATCGTAAGGTCATAGTCTTTTAGTAACTCTAACCACCTACGCTGTCTGAGATTCAAATCTCGCTAAGTCATGATGTACTTCAAACTCTTGTGATCTGTGTACACTGTGCATTTCTCACCGTACAAATAGTGCCTCCAAATCTTCAGAGCAAACACAACTGCAGCTAACTCTATGTCATGGGTCGAATAGTTACGCTCGTGAGTCTTCAACTGTCTTGAGGCATAAGCCACTACTCTCTTGTCTTGCATGAGAACACAACCTAGGCCTATATAGGAAGCATCACTGTAAACTACATAGTTGATGTGAGCACATCTTCACCAGCACATGTTGCTGATCCGGAGGTCTTACCGTTAGGACCGATTACGCGATCTAGGGCGCAACGTTTCAGGGAAGCTTTGTTCCTTACTTGTGCTAATATTTCTGAACCATTTGATAATGTCTGTGCCATAGATAGTAAGCCTTTTAATGTGTTGTATGTTGATATGTGACATTTATATTATATTAATAATTAGGTGTGTTTGAGTATGACTTATAATGTTTTGTATGTTGATATGTGACATTTATATTATATTAATTATTAGGTGTGTTTGAGTATGACTTATAATGTTTTGTTTTGGTTTAATTTTAAATTAATATAAGGTGACTTATTATTATTATATATTTGTTTGACAGTACCAAGTGTACGTGTGTGATGAGTGTGCATGGCCCCATGCGTGATCCGTCTTATGTGCGCGTAATAAACAAGCAGGCGAACCATGTTGATGTGCGGCAATCAGAGAATTAAACAGCGCGACATAATGGATAAGTGCAACCAGTTTCTCCATTTTGAATTCCAAATTCAAACATACACACATTTAACATGTGCATAAATCAAAGGATGGCGTCACTCCTATTTGGATTGCATGGCTGATATTCAAAATCTGCTTTGGAAGTTAATTATAATTTTTAACTTGAATTTCAAGTGGCAGAATATTAGCCACAATTTCAATTTCGGTGAATTTCTTTGTAGCCTATATATATGTAAACCGAATGCTTGTGTAAGGGTTACCAACTTTGAAATAAAAATCACATTTGAGAGAATTTTCTCTTTTCGGTTCTTTTTAGAACTATTCGACACTCAAACTTGTTTGTTTGTCTTTGATACTTCGGGTTCCTAAATTGCTATTTAGCGGGTCCAAGTCCTTTCGACGTTAAACAGATTCGATTCGGGTTTGCTCAGTAGATTGTGCAGGTTCTTTCGAGTTTAACGTTTCCAACATCGGTCGTTTTTGAAGCCTTCTTCACCATCGTTGAAGTTCTTTCCAAAACGCCAAAATTATCATATTACTCTATATTATTTTTATTTTTATTTTGTTCATCTTTAAGTCCCTATTTAAAAATAAATATGTCGTATAATTTTTGTTGTTTCCTTGTTGTTTTTATTGCAGGAACGTGCCTACAACACTCCTAGATCCGTAACAAACGAGGATAGTCCGTTTCGGCAGACTGCCCCTTATTATGTGGTATCAGAGCCTAGGTTGTTGGATTCGTTGTAAGTTTCTGCAAATTCGAGTCAAAAAAAAGAAGAAAAAAAAAGCATTCGAATTAAACAAAATTTTTTTTCAGCATTCGAATATAAAAAACAAAAAAAAAACAGTTTCGAAAAAAAAACAGATTCGAACAAAAAAACAGATTAAAAAAAAAGATTCGAAAGTGTTTATATATGTATGTATTATTATTGTTGTGTTCCTATTGTAAATGATGAAATTTGTACGAGTTTGTTATGTAACTTTGATGTGCTCGGAAATCAACCGAAGTGAACTATGCTTGTTTGTTCGGTAATAGGAAGGTTGTAAGCACGTCTTCGCAGTAAGGTTCTCTAAACTCTTCATTTTTCATCTTTTGGTTCCTTTTTTTTCGTGTCATTATCCTTTTCATCTTTTCTTTAATTTTTAGTCTTATTTCCTTTCTTTTTGTGTCACTTTTTTTTTCTTTTTCCTTAACCGTTATTTCCTTGTAGCCAACACCGTTGTAACAAGTTTCGAGATGTTGGATTAGTTCTTTAAAGAGCTGATTACGAGAAAGTGTAAGGGAAAAAGGCATTGAGCGTTGTGAGAACAGAAGGGGAGACAAAAAGAGCCATTCAAGTATTCTCCCGAGTGAAACACGAGCGCTGAGTGTTAATTTTTGAGTGCACTGTTCTTTGGAGTGACATCTGCGAGACTTTGATTGAGTGTGCTGTGAGGTCCTTTTTGTTTGTTTTTTTTACTGACCTATAATAGTGTTTTCTTTTGTTTGTTTGTTTTTGTTGTTGATTATGGCAGGTTCCGATGATCACACGGTTGAACAGGATCCACTGATTCCTCAAATGCAAGCCTTAGAGAGAATGATGCAACGAGTAGTGGCTACCGCCTTAGAGCCATTACAGTCGAGGATGGATAGGTTTGATGGAGGATCCAACTCTGTTAATGATGTGATGAATGAAAATGAAGACGAACGGTCACCGAGGCAGCATATTCCTAGACAAGGACGTGTGCAACAGGTAGACGATAATTTGACTAACATTAAGAGTGCTATTCCTTCTTTTCAGGGACGCTCAGATCCTGATGCATACTTGGCTTGGGAAAGCAAAGTGGAGCACATTTTTGAGTGTTATAATTACTCGGAACAGAAGAAGGTTCGATTAGCAGCAACAGAGTTTGTTGATTATGCCTTGATATGGTGGGACCAGTTATTGCTTAGTCGTAGACGTACTGGTGATGATCCAGTTGCAACATGGATCGAGATGAAGCGACTAATGCGTAAAAGGTTTGTTCCTATTCATTACCATCGTGATTTGTTTCAAAAATTGCAAAACTTGAAACAGGGAAGTAGGAGTGTTGAAGATTATTTCAAGGATATGGAAATGGCTATGATGCGTGCGAATATCGAGGAAGATCGAGAAGCTACCATGGCACGTTTTCTAGCAGGGTTGAACACTGAGATTGCCAATGCTGTTGAGTTATAGCATTATGTCGAGGTTGATGACATGGTGCAGATGGCAATAAAGATTGAACGACAGCAGCGCAGGAAGTCTTCAAATCGAGGTAACCCTTCTTTTAAATCCTTTTCAAATCCATTATATACTCCTAACAATTCCAGGAAGCAAGCACCACAACAACCACTTCGGATTCGTGAGCAAGGCGAAACCAGCAAACCAAAGGCCCCCGTTGCTGATAATGGGCGTGGTAAGCATCAAGTGGTGGCGCAAGAGCGAGCACGAGATATCCAGTGTTTCAAGTGCCTTAGGAGAGGACATGTTGCTAGTCAATGTCCTAACCGGAGGGCTATGTTGATGCGAGATGATGGTGAGATTGAGTCAGATTCCGAGGAGGAAGTGCATGATGTCCCTACTGAAGAGGAAAACGAGACCGACCTAGAGGTTCCTGAATCTGGTAAGGTAATGGAACTTTTGGTTATTAAAAGAAGTCTGAATGTGCAACAGGTACCGGATGATATACAACGTGAGAATATCTTTCACACACGATGCAAGGTGCAAGACAAGGTATGTGTTGTGATTATTGATAGCGGTAGTTGTACTAATGTTGCCAGCTCAGTGATGGTTGACAGGTTAGGTCTAAAAACGACAAAGCATCCTCATCCATATAAGTTACAATGGTTGAATGATGGTGGCGAGCTTAAAGTGACCAAACAGGCTATTATACCATTTTCGATCGGAAACTACAAGGACAAGGTCCTTTGTGATGTTGTTTCCATGGATGCTACTCACCTACTATTGGGACGCCCTTGGCAGTATGATAAAAGGGCAATGCATGATGGTTATACAAATCGTTACTCTTTTATGCATGCAGGTAAGAAGATCACTTTGGCTCCTTTGACACCGAGTCAAGTGTTCGAAGATCAGGCAAGCTTGAAAAAGAGTAAAGAAACTGCAAAAGAGAATAAGAAGATGTCCGTGTATGCGAGCAGTAGTGAAATCAGGAAATGTCTTTCCTCTCAACAATCTGTTCTTATTTTGATGTTTAAAGATTATTGTTTATTGACAGATTTTCCTACTGATCTACCTTCACCGATTTTGACACTTTTGCAGGAGTTTGAGGATGTGTTTCCAGCTGAAACACCGAAGGGATTGCCACCTCTTCGTGGCATTGAGCACCAGATTGATTTCATTCCAGGTGCTACTATTCCGAACCGGCCAGCTTATCGAACCAACCCTGAAGAGACGAAAGAGCTTCAAAGACAAATTACCGAGTTGATGGACAAGGGTTACATTCGAGAGAGCTTGAGTCCGTGTGCTGTTCCGGTGCTGTTAGTGCCGAAGAAAGATGGTTCTTGGAGGATGTGCGTAGATTGTCGAGCTGTGAACCAGATCACAATTAAGTATCGTCATCCCATTCCAAGACTTGATGACATGTTGGACGAGCTTTGCGGAGCCGTCATCTTCTCCAAAATTGACTTAAGGAGCGGCTATCATCAGATTCGCATGCGAGAAGGCGATGAGTGGAAAACAGCCTTCAAAACAAAGCTAGGTTTGTACGAATGGTTAGTAATGCCTTTTGGTTTAACTAATGCACCTAGTACTTTTATGCGTTTGATGAATCATGTTCTGCGATCCTTCATTGGTAAATTTTGTGTTGTATATTTTGATGATATCTTGATCTATAGCAAGTCTTTACATGATCACGTAGGACATTTGCGAGCTGTTCTGCAGGTTTTGCGAGAAGAAAGATTGTTTGGTAACATGGAGAAGTGTGTATTTTGTACTGACAAACTCACATTTCTTGGTTACATTGTTAGCTCTCAGGGAGTTGAAGTTGATCCTGAGAAGATAAAGGCAATTCAGGAATGGCCACAACCGACATCGATTACTCAGGTTAGATCGTTTCATGGTTTAGCGAGTTTTTATCGACGGTTTGTTCCTAACTTCAGTTCTATTACCGCCCCCTTAACCGAGATTATAAAGAAGAATTCAGTCTTCTCATGGGGTAAAGAACAAGAAGATGCCTTTTTGAAAATTAAAGATTGTTTGACTAGAGCACCTGTGTTAGCATTACCTGATTTTGATAAAACGTTTGAAATTGAATGTGATGCTTCTGGAATTGGTATAGGTGCTGTTTTGATGCAGGAAAAGAGGCCCATTGCTTACTTTAGCGAGAAATTGAGTGGTGCTACATTGAACTATCCGGTTTATGATAAAGAGATGTATGCACTGATTCGGGCATTGGAGACATGGCAGCATTATTTGTTGCCTAAGGAGTTTGTGATCCACACCGACCACGAGGCTTTACGTTACATCACAGGTCAGCATAAATTGAATAAACGACATGCTAAGTGGGTTGAATTCTTAGAATCTTTTCCTTATGTCATTCGTTACAAAAAAGGGAAAGAAAATGTCGTTGCTGATGCATTGTCACGTAGGTATGCACTTTTGAGTTATCTTGATTCACATCTGATTGGTTTTGCATATATTCGTGATTTATACCCTGATGATCCTGATTTTAGAGATAAGTTTAATGCTTGTTCGAAAGGTGCAGATGGAAAGTTTTACAGGCATGATGGCTATCTTTTCAAGGAAAACAGGATTTGCATTCCCCAGGGTTCGATGCGTGATATTCGGATCCGTGAGGCGCACGAAGGTGGATTGATGGGTCATTTTGGAGTCACCAAGACGTTACATACCTTGAAAGAACATTTGTTTTGGCCGAAGATGCGTAGAGATGTTGAAAGGTATTGTGAACGTTGTGTGACTTGTAGAAAAGCGAAATCGAAGGTTTCACCACATGGTATGTACTTACCTTTACCTATTCCTGATTCCCCTTGGACTGATATATCGATGGATTTTGTTTTGGGATTGCCTCGAACTAGGACAGGTAGAGATAGTATATTTGTTGTGGTTGATAGGTTCTCGAAAATGGCACATTTTATTGCTTGCCATAAGACTGATGATGCTGTTAATGTGGCTAACTTATTCTTTAGGGATGTTGTACGTTTACATGGTATTCCTAGGTCAATTGTTTCTGACAGGGATGTGAAGTTTTTGAGTCACTTCTGGAGAACTCTTTGGAGCAAATTAGGTACGAAACTCATGTTTTCTACTACTTGTCATCCCCAGACTGATGGACAAACTGAGGTTGTTAACAGGGTTTTATCTACTTTACTTCGTTCCATCATTAAAAAGAATATTAAGACTTGGGAAGATTGTTTGCCACATGTTGAGTTTGCTTATAACCATGTTGTACATTCTGCTACTAAAATGTCACCATTTGAGGTTGTTTATGGTTTTAATCCAATTACGCCTCTAGATATGTTGCCTTTGCCACATGAACATGTGACGAACAAGGACGGTCAAGCGAAAGCAGAATACGTAAAGAAGTTGCATCAACAGGTGAAGGAGAACCTAGAACGAAGGACTCAACAGTATGAAAAGCAAGCAAACAAAGGAAGGAAGCGAGTCACCTTCGATGTTGGTGATTGGGTTTGGGTTCATTTCCGAAAGGAAAGATTTCTGACCCAAAGGCGGTCCAAGCTGTTACCGCGAGGAGATGGTCCTTTTCAGGTGTTGGAGAAAGTGAATAACAACGCCTACAAGTTAGATCTACCCAGGGAATACAATGTAAGTGCCACATTTAATGTTTCTGACTTAACCCCTTATGGTAATTTTACAGATTTGAGGACAAATCCTTTTCAAGAAGGGGGGGGGGGGATGATGTGAGCACATCTTCACCAGCACATGTTGCTGATCCGGAGGTCTTACCGTTAGGACCGATTACGCGATCTAGGGCGCAACGTTTCAGGGAAGCTTTGTTCCTTACTTGTGCTAATATTTCTGAACCATTTGATAATGTCTGTGCCATAGATAGTAAGCCTTTTAATGTGTTGTATGTTGATATGTGAGATTTATATTATATTAATTATTAGGTGTGTTTGAGTATGACTTATAATGTTTTGTATGTTGATATGTGACATTTATATTATATTAATTATTAGGTGTGTTTGAGTATGACTTATAATGTTTTGTTTTGGTTTAATTTTAAATTAATATAAGGTGACTTATTATTATTATATATTTGTTTGACAGTACCAAGTGTACATGTGTGATGAGTGTGCATGTCCCCATGCGTGATCCGTCTCATGTGCGCGTAATAAACAAGCAGGCGAACCATGTTGATGTGCGGCAATCAGAGAATTAAACAGCGCGGCAGAATGGATAAGTGCAACCAGTTTCTCCATTTTGAATTCCAAATTCAAACATACACACATTTAACATGTGCATAAATCAAAGGATGGCGTCACTCCTATTTGGATTGCATGGCTGATATTCAAAATCTGCTTTGGAAGTTAATTATAATTTTTAACTTGAATTTCAAGTGGCAGAATATTAGCCACAATTTCAATTTCGGTGAATTTCTTTGTAGCCTATATATATGTAAACCGAATGCTTGTGTAAGGGTTACCAACTTTGAAATAAAAATCACATTTGAGAGAATTTTCTCTTTTCGGTTCTTTTTAGAACTATTCGACACTCAAACTTGTTTGTTTGTCTTTGATACTTCGGGTTCCTAAATTGCTATTTAGCGGGTCTACGTCCTTTCGATGTTAAACAGATTCGATTCGGATCTGTGTACGCTGTGCATTTCTCACCGTACAAATAGTGCCTCCAAATCTTCAGAGCAAACACAACTGCAGCTAACTCTATGTCATGGGTCGAATAGTTACGCTCGTGAGTCTTCAACTGTCTTGAGGCATAAGCCACTACTCTCTTGTCTTGCATGAGAACACAACCTAGGCCTACATAGGAAGCATCACTGTAAACTACATAGTCTTTCCCAAACTCTGGCTGAATCAAGATTGGTGCTTGGGTCAAAGCTTCTTTCAACTTCTCAAAGGCTATTTTTCTTGCATCTGACCACTCAAACTGAACACTCTTCTGAAGTAACTGTGTCAATGGAGCGGCTAACTTTGAGAAACCTTCTACGAACCTTCTATAGTATCCAGCTAAGCCTAGAAAGCCACGAACCTCTGTCACGGACTTCGGTTGCTTCCATTCAACAATGGCCTCTATTTTCTTCGGATCAACTCTAATTCCATCAGCTGACACTACATGCCCTAGGAAGACTACCTCTCGAATCCAGAACTCACACTTGCTCAACTTCGCATACAACTGATTATCTAACAAGGTCTGCAAAACTAACCTCAACTGTCGGTCGTGGTCTTCCTCGGTACGCGAATACACCGAGATGTCATCTATGAAGACAACTACAAACTGATCTAGGCACTGATAGAAAATCCTATTCATCATATCCATGAAAGAAGCCGGTGTGTTAGTCAACCCAAAAGGCATGGCTAAGAACTTATAGTGACCCTATCTAGTCCTAAAGGCTGTCTTCGGTACATCAACTTCTCTTACCTTCAATTGGTAGTAACCTGATCTCAAGTCAATCTTCGAAAAGACTGATGCTCCACTCAACTGGTCAAACAAATCATCAATTCTCGGCAATGGATACTTGTTCTTCACTGTTAACTGATTCAACTGTCTGTAATCTATACACATTCACATGCTTCCATCTTTATTCTTTACAAACAAAACTGGAGCGCCCCAAGGCAAAGAACTCGGTCGGATAAAGCCTCTTTATTCAACTCTTGCAAACTCTACCTCTCTATCAGGTGGTAAACTCGACAACTCTTCCGGAAATACACTAGGAAAGTCACACACCGTCCGGATGTCTTGAGGTCTAACCTCACTCATGTTTGGATTCATCACATAGGCCAAATATTCTTCGCAACCTATCTCAACTAACCTCTTAGCCTCTAGAACTGAAACTACATTCGATAAGAACTTCACGTTCTCACCCACCACCACCATCTCATAATCATGTGTGAGTCTCAAAGAAATCCTCTTAGTCTCAAAGTCTATCCGAGCTCTATGCTCAGTGAGCCAGTCCATCTAGAATCACATCAAAGCCATAAAATGATAGCTCCATCATATCCACTAGAAACACATGCCCCTGAACCATTAACGGACATCTTCTATACATCTTTCTAACTATTATCGTATCCCCGAAAGAGCTAGTAACACTAACTCCTACCTCTAATATTTCACAAGGCAATTTCAACAACTTTGCATGCTCACTCAGAATATAAGAATGTGTAGACCCGAAGTCAATCAAAGAAAGCAAACCCAAAGACTGTATCGAGAAGTTACCTGCAATCACATCTGTGTCATGTTAATCCCCACGCTGAGCGTAAACTCTGGCCTGACCTCTGCCCTCTGGCTGGACTGCAACTACATGCGCTATGTTCCTCTGGCCATCATTTCTCGGCTGGAAGTTACCTCTACCGCGCCCGCGGCCTCTCTGAAAGTCATTGACTCTAGTAGGAGCCTGAGCTGGTGCCTGCCCCACCTGATGTGGTCAGTCACGCCTAATATGATCCTTAGCTCCACAACCCCAACACGAGTGAAAGTTCCCCCAACACTCACCAGTGTGATTCCTCCCGCAAGTAGCACACGTGGGCAACCTCCCACCAGTCCTCTGGCCCTGATGACCCCTACCGTGGTTACCTCCACCACGTCTATGGTCATAGTGATGCCTGTTGTCCCGATGCCTCTTGGCATCACCTCTATCAAAGTCACTAGATCTCTTCCCAAAACTAGAACCACCAGATCGTTTGGTCAAGCCCAAACTGTGCTCTAAGTTTTTGGCCCTAGTGACCAAGACATCAAAATCTGTGTAGTCGGAAGCTAAAGTGTACCTCTTGATCTCTTCATTCAACCTATAGCAGAAACGGTTACAACGTTCCACCTCAGTAGGAACAAGCTCAGACGCATACTGACTTAACCTGACAAATCTTATCTCATAGTCTGCCACAGTCATACTCCCCTGAAGCAAAGCCATAAATTCCCTCTTCTTCTCATCGAGATATCGAGGACCCATATATTTCTTACGGAAAGCTGACTCGAAAAACTCCCAAGTGATCTCAGCATCTTCCATACCCGTAGTGATGATGACCCACCAAGTGTAGGCATCACCCTGAAGTAGAGATATAACACACCCTAGCTTGTGTTCCCCGGTACATCCCATCTGTGCCAGAATACGAACGGTCTTCTCTAACCACATCTCAGACCTCTCCGGTGTCGACCCTCTGAACTCTTCACCTCCCAGACTGCGGAGTCTCTCCAATGGCAAACCAGTACCCTTTCCCTGGGGTTGTGCCACTACCTGACCTCCAGCCACTGCAGCCTGGAAAGCCCCGGCTATCGCCTGAACTAGGGGAGCTAAATCTATTCCGGCCAGTCTTTGGCCAACTTGAGGTTCTGCGCCCTCGGCTCCCGCCTCGCCTCCCTCTTGATGAGGAGGATGGAGGAGGTTGAGGAGCCTGCGCCCTACCAATTTGCTCAACTCCAGGAGCATGTGCCCGTGGTTCCGGTTGAACCATCCTAGGCCTCCCTTGTGGTCTCATGTTACAGCTAGCAAGATAATAACTACAACAAACAAACATATAAGGATTAAGTTAGCAAAGGCAAGGGACCAACTGTGCTCAAGTATTTTCCTTTACAAAACTTTTTCAAATTAAGTAATAGTAGAAATGGGTACTCGACACTACACCAAACGCAACAATCATGCTTCCAAACACCATATGAATGATCAAACAACAAGAACGCATGTCATAGCATACATCGAGACATAACAATTGCTTAACACATCAAACTTACCTCACTTAACTGCCCAAGGTCTCGGTAACCTCAAGCTCTGATACCAACAAATGTAACCACATCGTCCCGGTCTAGATGGCTGACCGGTCCGAGTAGGCTACACGGGGAAAACCGATGTGAAACCCGTTAAGGTCCCACCTCAATTAGCGACCCTAGAAAATTTCTTTTAATTAAAACATGTCTAAAGGCATATTATTTCCTAAGTGATCACGACAGCAGAAAACATCACGAGATAAAAGCAACCCAACCAATCAACACTTTAAACAACCCATTTTAATGTCACGGAGCAGGCCATATTCACAACTGTCAAGGGTATCGATACGCCTTGACCAAGTCAACTGCCTTCTGTCAACACAGGAAGACCGTATTGATACAGCCTTAGGCGTATCGATACACCCTTCTCGATCAACATCTCGCGGTCAACGAGACAAAACCGTACCGATACGCCTAGAGCCTGTACCGATACGCCAAAGACTCGTGAAAATCTCAGAATTCCAGTGAGCTTTGGGCGTATCGATACGCCCTCGAGTATCGGTACCCTTAGCCAATTTTATTTCCCAAAGACACTAAATTGTAGCAAAACAACACGAAACTCAACTCTAAATGCATTTTAAGACTTCCCTAGCCACATACAAGCATTCATACAACATTGCACGACCAAGAACAAGCATATAGAGCAATTTAGATGAACAACAAGACATACACATCATGACATTCACATAGAAATAGATATTGCATAAATAGGAATGCTTAAAAGCTCAAAAAGCCAAATGGCACAAGTCTCCACATATAAGACTTGCATGCTGAACCAAAAGCAACATAAACATCCAAGGCATGACCTCTCATCACAAGCATTCAATAAGATATAACATGGTTTACAAATCCAAGCAAAACATAAACATCATCAACATCTATGAGTCATAAAACGCTCATACAAAACATATAGCAGCCCCATTGCTAAACTACTACTTTATTTACTAAACCATACTTGAGCAACTACAAGCTTGGAATGCCCCCTTCGCCTTGCTCCTTGCTAACTCCACGCTACTGATCTGAATTGTCGACAATGAGAGCGTAAGCTAGAAGCTTAGTGAGGATGCTCTAAAAACCAAAACAACGACAATACAGGGTTCAGGCATATAATCCCTATCATCACACACAACCTACATAGGCATCACATAACAACCTAGCTAGCATCACAAGAGTCATAAATATGGCATCCTACTTCATATTAAGCTCAACCATATAAATCGTATATCTCAACATCATAATCACAAGAGCAAGTACATTGGCCACTATTAGTTTACTCGGATATGCGGATTAATCTCAACAACAACATTACCTCGGTGGGATTACACTCATCACCGGACCTTGCATGGATGGGATTCCACTCATCATCACATGCCCTACGGATGGGATTCCACTCATCATCACGTATATATAAATAATTTCCGGTGAAATATCACATCACCGTACTCCTCATTGATGACTTAACGCCATCAAGGCCACGCACGAATTTGACTCAAACGTGTGCACACTAATCCTAATGATCGATCATTTATACCCGGTAAGTTAACTAGTGCCAATTACTTTTAAACCACATCACAACAACCATCATTTATAGCATACATCCATCATCACACACATCAATGTATACACATACAAAATCAATTCATACTTCACAAGATCAATATAGGCATAGGCATTTAAAGCTATAACCACACAAGAAGTTAAACTACCAATTTAACTTCTATCTAGGAATGGCCTACCAAGCACATCCCTAAACTTCATCTATACACACTTGAACCATTTTAATCAAATATAAAAGTTTCACTCACCACCCTTCCTTAGCAAACCAAGCCAAGCTAGTCAAGCCTCCACAATTCCCGGATTCGATCCCGAACCTTCTCTGGTGCTTCCTCTTGCTTTTAACCAATCAAAAGACAAGTATTACTCAACCGATTCAATGCTAAACTCAGCCACAAACCCAACTCACAAACACAAGCCAAACTTCACAATTTCAACCCCAAACTAACCACAAAACTCTCATTTTCGTGCTCCCCAAATACCCACATGAAATCCACCATTTCCAACACCTAAATGACATCTAAAGACTTCAAAAACACTTCCCTAACAACCCTATACCATCAGCCCTTCAACCCAACACAAAAACACACCAAAAACTCAAGTTTAGACACTTTGAAAAATGCCCCAAAGACCCACTTCGGGATTTTTCCCAAAATTCTTCCATTTTAAGATATTAGGTGTATCTAAGTGAGATTAACTCAAAACCTAACTCAACAAACCAAAAACAAATGAAAACCCATTAAAAATCCAAACTTTCATCAAACTTGGAAATTTAAAAAGATGATGATTTTGAAATCTAAAACCATGGAGATGCTTGGGATGATGAGGAGAACTCAAATACGAAAGTACCTTCGAAAAAGCTCCTGAATTGATGGAGAAAATGGATGGAATAGTTGATTGGGGTTTTGGGAGGGTTTGGGTTCTTTCCAACGTGAAAAGCAAAAGGGGGAGAAGATAACTTTTTTTGTTTTTCTTTTTTTGATTCAAAAAGCTTGTCTTCTTTTTGTTTTGACTTAATTACAAGATTGCCATTACTTAAATTTTGATCTCATTTAAATTAAAACTAAGGTCTAATTAAATTAAATCGGTTTTGACGACTCGAACCAAACACACACGTCTAACTCCCAACCAAAACACAGGTGTTACAAAATCAAATCTAGGTCTCTTCTTTATTCAATTACTCTTTATCATTCTTAATTTTGGAATAAAATTAACTCTTGAACCTTAACTTCTCTGGTAATTATACGGCTTTTTCTGACCTATGCATCTTGTACACGTTTTTTTAAAACTTCGGGGTATCGCTACACCTACTCTGGTGTCACTTAGAAGGACCGAGTTTTAATTCAAAATGAGTTTTAAAGAAAATCCATAAAATTGGAGTCGTCACCGGCCATTTTAAAAGGTAGACCGGACACCGAAAAACAAAACCAGAAATTCGAACATATTCGGGAGTCGGTTACATGCGGGGAAGGGTGAGCATCCACGTCATGCCCAAAATTGGTACCAAGATCCTTACCGCTTAATTAATTTCAAACTTCTTGAATTAAAGTTTCTAATTAAATCGAAATTTGGTTCTACAAGTGAGTGAATTTCAAAAGCCCTAATATTCGAAAAGGAACGTCCGAACCACCACCACTACGACTGGTACTGGCCTCATTCATTTTCGAATGAAAAGACATCGCATGACATTTTTATATTCCAAATGCCATTTAACATGACATATGACCAAAAACATATCGAGAATAAATAAACGATGTACGTAACAATATAAATAAGTCCGCAAAAATACATGGAATGAAATAAAGCAAAAACAAAAAAGGAAAAAAATTATAAACATGGTATTTAAATATATGAGCAAGGATAATAAAAAACAATATATAACGCGTAATAAGCAAAGGTGTAATAAAATATATATGTATAGTATTTAGTTTAATAGTAAACATGTCTAAAGGTGACATATTATATATATATATATATATATATATATATATATATATATATATATATATATATATATAGTAAATGTATGATAAGTGAAGTATGGCAAGATATATATATATATATGACCTTATTAAAAAGGTTAGAAGGGGATAATAAAGAGGTGATATACTACCATGTATATAATATGTAACAAAAGGAAGTAAAGAGTAAAACAAGTAATGAAAAGAAACAATATATGAAGCAGATATAGAATATGTTTGAACAAGATGAACTGATAATTATAATATATCCGTAACACGAGACAATGTTAGAAATAAATTACTTAATTAACAAATGTGATTAAGCTAAACAAAAAAGACAGTAATGGTGCATAAGAAATTTGCCAAATTAAAGTAGAAATAAAAAAGGAAGAGGAAAAGGAAATTTAAGGAGTAAGGATGGTTTTGAAAGAAATGAAAAATGGGAGGTTGCAGAAAGAAAATCGATGATATAGGAGGGATTTAAAAAAGGCAATTTAATCACTTTCCTTCTAAAATCAATGTACTATATAAGTAAAAAAGAAAGAAGTTCACCAGTTTAAACCATATTTCATAAACAGAGTGGAAATGCTCTGAAATTTTCCACCGGTTAGGTGCCGCCGCACCGGCCGTCATCATATGTCGTCGGCTCAACTGCTTACTGGCAAAACCCTAAACTCGCCTCAAAATATTCACCTTCTTCTCTTGAGACCGAAATTGACTACCGATCTGTATAAACGAACTTTGTTTTTTTAGATCTAAAAAAATCGAAACACAAATCCCCTTCTTTTTGTTTAAAAGCATAAATAAGAAATCATTCTTTTTTAGAAGCCCTAGCCGTCTGATTCACCACTATTAGCCTTAAAGGCCGAGAGTTTATCACCGGATGAAGACGCGTCTATCATCGGAACCCTAGGCGGCGACGACAACCCAAACATCGAAAGGTAAGAACATCAAAACCCCAATCTTAATATGCTTATACTTTGAAATAAAATAAGGGAGAAGAAACCTCTAAAATCCTTGAGTTTTCTTTTTTTATTGATATTCTCAAAAAAATCCCCGCGCTTTACAAACTGATTACAATCGCTTATATCTCAGTTTTTGTTCACATTTATAAGAAAAAATTGATGGATTCCGACTTGTTTTTCTGCAAGCAACCATTAATGCTTCTGATATTTTTTTTCTTTTTTGTCTCGATTGCGATTTTGGGTATCTGACCATCGATTTTTTTTTTTCTGTTGCATGTCGAATTTGCTGAAACGGGAAACGAGCGTGACGTGGCAGAGGCCTTCCAGACACATGAGGGGCGGAAACCAATCGTCGGCATGCGTGCGTGGATGAGCCAGAGCGTCGCACGTCGGGCTTCGAGTGATTCACCACTATTAGCCTTAAAGTCGCTGTGAGGATCTCTAAAACCTTCCACGTCATCTGAAGCTGTTGGGCCGCGTCTCGATCCAACAGACGTGATGGAGTGTGGCGCGACACGAAGGGGTGCGACCTCTAAGGTTTTTTTGTAACCCCCTCGTCCCGGTCCGGACGCTTGACTGGTCCGAGTGGGCCACACGGGGAAAACCGAAGCGAAACCCGTTAAGGTTCCTCCTCGGTTAACGACCTAGAAAATTTCTTTTTAATTTAATCTTTTCTAAAGGCTCATTCGAATCCTATGTGATCAAAGCAGCGGAAAGACAAGCATTCATAAAACATTAACTCGATCAACCTATGCAAAACAACCCATTTTTAACTAATTAAGCAGGTCATTTCGAAACACCCTCAAGGTGTATCGAAACGCCTTGACCTGGTCAACGGATCTAAACCTACACGAGGAGACCGTATCGGAACGGAGGTCAACCATTCCGAAACACCCTCCCTGGTCAACTTCTCGTGGTCAACGAGATTTTGACCGTTTCGAAACCTTTATACCCGTTTCGGAACACCTTCAACTCACCAATTTCTCAAAATTCCAGTAGCGAAAGTGTACCGAAATGGCCTCTACACGTTTCTAAACGCTCGGCCAAAAACAAAGGGACCGTATTGAAACAGGGTAGCCCGTTTCGAAACGGTCTCTGTCTGCAGACTGGTTTTAGCTGATTTATGGCAGAAGGATGCCCCTAAATCCCTCTAAAACCTCAAACGTCACACTAACATCAATCCTAAGGCAAACCAATCATAACAAGCATGCTCAAGACACCCAAGACACATATAGAGGAACATCAAATCCATGCATTACCAAAAGCATACATCAATATAGCATTAAAAGTATTAAGTTTCAACATGTCCAACACTTAGGCAAAATAAGATAGGTAAATGCCAATATGATTTACAAGCAACATGGCATTCAAATGGAGTCTAGCATGCTCCTAGCAACAACCATAACAACATGATCCAAAAACATCATAACACGATTACATGTCCCATTGCTTGACCATTACATCATAAATAAATTGTTCATACTTGGTAGCTAAACAAGCACCACGAGTACACTCGGAGGCCCCCTTCTTGCACCTAGCAACCCACGAACTAAGGATCTACATTGTCGAACAAAGAGAGAGCGTAAGCAATAAAGCTTAGTGAGGGTAAGCTCTTTAAAAACAAACCTCGACAATGCAGGGTCCAAGCACGATCTCAACCAAGGTAAATACATAATTACCAAAGATCCTCAAGAGCCAAATGTCAAAGATGCATGAACAATATTTAATTAAATGTCATGCTCATCAATCTCTATTTCACAACATATGTAATCACATATGAACATCCAAATAATGATCACATTTCACAACACATTGATACACATATCAATTAATATTTGCACCTAGCTATGACCCGAATACGCGGATAAACACGTTGGAACTCACATCTAACAACCACTTTACCTCACGGTGGAATTACACTCATCACCGGTCTCGCGGAGGGGATTCCACTCATCCTCACGCCCCGTCGATGGGATTCCACTCATCATCGACTAATATATATAATAATTTTCGGGCGAACCCGTACTCCTCCTTGGTGACTCAACGCCACCAAGGACACGCGCGAATTTAGACCCATGTGTGCACACTACATCCTAATGATCGATCATTTGTACTCAAGCATACTAGTGCCAACATTTAACTCAATCCACATTATTCATTTTAACCAATTTCGTGCTTAGCACGTACTCACTATGATCACAATCATGAACCATTCACATGCATGCCATAAGCATCACAAATCATGCCTCATCTCACATGTATAACATTTTATACAAAAACAATCATATCACGAATATTACGAGGCATATTCATCAAATACAAGTTCAACCAATGGCTCTAGTTAAGTTTAGGATTAGGCTACCACCCCAATCCTAACTCTAGGTGGGTCTACCAAGCCCGACCTAGTCCATATGCTCGAACCAACCATTTAAAACTACTTTAAACATTTAACCACTCACCTAAGCTTCCAAGCTCCAAGCCAAGCAAACAACCACCCTCAAGCTTCCGGATTTCTTCCCGATGCTTCACCGACACAAGTTCCCGCTTCTAAACAACCTCAACACAATTCAAACAACCTCAAATCAGCCCAAGCATCAAAGTACTAACCCAGAACACAATTCAAACACAATTCGCAATGTTTCAAGCCATGAACAAACCCCACATTTAGCAAACTCGGGCAGCCCCAAAACCTCATCCAAAACCCATGTTTCCAACACCTATTACACCCACAAATGATCCCAAATCAACCCCTAACCATAGTACTACCATTGGACCATCAATTCCCACCTAAAACAACCCCTAAAACTCACCCAAAACCCCATTCAAACCCAATTTCGGAAATTTGTTTAAAACCAAGAAAAATTCATATATGTGGTACCATTTAGCTCCTAGACTTCATAACTAACAACATTGAATCAAAACATTAAGCTTAACAACATAAAGTTACCACTTTTAATCAAAATTTCCAAAAACTCCATTTTCCAAAACCTTAACGAAAATGAAAACTAATGGTACTTTTGAAGATAGGGAGTTGAGGAGAAGTCAAAAACGGTGTTACCTTTCAAAAAAGAGTTGAAATGGAGGAGCTATGTGATGGAATAGTGATTGGGTAGGGAGAGAGCTCTTGGTCGTTCAAAAATGTGAGATGAGGGGAGGAAGAAGACAATACTCTATTTTAGTAAAAAGGGTTTTAAAATGAAGTTCCATTATTTACGGTTTTGCCATTAATGAAATGGCAATTCCCTTCTTTTCAAAATCTCTATGCAAGATGTAAAACAATTCAATTTAGTCCAACATTCAATTATTTGTTTTTGAAACCCAAAACTTAAAAGATTATTTTAATTATAAAACCGAACCCAAATAATATTAAAATATTATTTTCACCCGACCCCTAAACCCGGGTGTTACAACTCTCCCCCACTTAAGGAATTTCGTCCCCGAAATTACCTAACGGAAACAAATACGGAAATTGCTCAACCATATCAGCTCTCCTCTCCCACATGGCCTCTTCCACACCTCTATATCTCCACAACACCTTGACCAACTTTATGTTCTTACCACGCAACACCTTGCTATCAGAAGCAAGTATCTCAACAGGCTCTTCATTATAAGACAAATCCGGATTCAACTTTATCTCCTCTACGGGCATAACATGAGAAGGATCCGATCTATATCTCCTAAGCATAGACACATGGAAGACATCATGGATCTTCTCTAACTCAGAAGGTAACCTCAAACAGTAAGCTACAGGCCCAATCCGCTCAACTATCTCATACGGACCAATGAACCTCGGACTCAACTTGCCTTTCCGGCCAAATCTCATTACCTTCTTCCACGGAGATACTTTCAGAAACACTTTCTCACCCACGGAGAACTCAATCTCTTTCCTCTTCGAATCCGCATAAGACTTCTGACGATCGAAAGCTGCTTTCAAACGATCACAAATCAACTTCACCTTGTCGGTAGTCCCCTTAAGCAAATGCGACATTATAACACCCCTCACCCGGATTAGGGACAAGGAGCGTTATATTAAACTTAAACAGATTCGTATTAGAAGGCACAGCGGAAGGGGTTTATCTTATTACAAATTCGTGTAACCTTTTTTTTATAACACATCGAATACATCATGTATTCTTAACTCTTTTAGTACATAACAATACACAACGAATTCCATATACAAACATTCTCAATCATAGACATACCATATACTCGTTTTAGTCTAGCTTATACCATTCGGCCAACATCAAAATAATCCACAAACCATTCAAATTATATTTACCATTAGCAATATGTATCAACATACACATGTGAACCGTTTTCTTAAAATTTCTAAGTTCAATAGTTACAACTAATTTAATAAAGCCATACATATCTTATCGAATTGGTTATCATACATTTAAGTTCAATTCGATTAAATTAACCATCTATGTTACAAAGCTATTCTATTTAATTAATCGTTTCTAGATTCTCTTTTCATTCGATTAACACATAGTCATTACCATTCGAATTATACAATTTATAATTTTCTAATTCTCCCAATTAACCATTCGAATAGCATACATAACATTCAAAATCATACTTAGCCGAAACATACATCATGCTTATATATATCATTTAAGCATCATAGTTGGTTCATACAATCCATAGTATTTAGTTTCCCTTTTACAAAAATAACCGGGGTATAAAACGGCTAACCTAATGGTTGCCTAAACAAAACGTGACTATCGACAAAAAGAATCGAGCCCTAACATATAAACGGGCTATCTATACCCCATATTTACCCCCTTACTTACATAACAAAATGTAGGGAAACATTTTAAAAGTCTACATAGAACCGAAATAGTAGTTCATAAACAAGAACAACAAGCCGAACTGCACTAACATGCCAAACGCTAAGCCACCCACCATGAGTATGACAAAGACAGGGAATATCATACTTAATTTGAGTACGGTAAAGTCTCGGGTTGAGGTTGACGATGTTAGAACCTGAAATTAGGGGAAGGCAGGAGGGTTCGAGTGGTAAGTACATTTTGTACTTAGTGAGGAAACCCTATTCTAACCGGTTTCCAATTAATTTAGTGATCAAACAACTTTAATTCCACTTTGCACATTAATTCATTCGAATGAGCCAAGCAAATAGGCCACAACATTATCAATAATCAACATCAACCATTCGAACATGTATACAAAGAATTCAAGTAAATTCCAATCGAATGAACCAAGTAAAATAAGTCACCATATAATCCATAACAATATCAATCATTCGATCATATATACAACAAATTCAATAAATCTTCCATACGAATACATGCCTCAAATATACATTATTCATAAGTCAAAACACATACAAGCCATGAAACCTAATTTAACTTCTAAGTATCATATTATCATAAATCAAGTTCATAGCATATCAAGCATAACAAAATCATCAAGTTTAGCATGTCATTCGAATGCTTCTATAATTAATTTCATTAATTTCCTTCAATTTCAGATTTCAATTAATCAAATTGCAATGCCTTGGATAGTATAGTTTGATAGGTAAGCAAGTCACATATAACAGAGGTTGTGAATCAAATTCACCATGTTAAGGTACCACGTACCAATTCGTATCACATATTACATATTATAATGTCCGCAGACATTAAACAAGTAGGTACACTTACGTACCACAATATCGAGTACACTAACGTACCGATTTCCTTATTGAGCTCAGACTCTAGGCTAGCCGTACTACCTAAACAGACTGTACACACCAAGGGCTTTGCTTTTATGTCTTTAATTTATTCAGATACAAAATAAATCGAATTTCCAAAGATCTCAATTAATCCTTTCGATTAATTACTTATAATTCAATTTCCAAATAACATGTGAATATGCACATTCATATGGCAATTATACATGCTCAATTTGCACACTTCAAATCAATTCGCATATAATCCCAAGCTCATATCTCATAAATCAGATTTACATTCATAGTTCAATACACAATTGAACACAATAACTTAATCATACTTGAGATAGTCATCATATAATCATAATCATAACTCAATGTCATGGTATCCACACATACTTAAACATCATAGCAACCAAAATCAGAAGTTCTAAATTCATATAAGCAGCACAATAGGCAAGTGATCAATTCTAAAGTCAATCATATCAAATACCAAGTCAATTCAATCTCATACATTTCAAAATCACATAACATAACATAGCACCAAAATCCAATTTCCATTATTTCCTTCTTCCCTTACTAAATCGAATATTTAATTAATCCATTTCATGCTTATCATAATCAAAAATTCAGATTAAGTAGTTGGAACTCTAATTCCAACTCTAAGGTTCGTTTCACTCACAAATCGCCGAGCTAGTTCGTAATCCGTACGCCTTTCGCCCGATCCGTATTCGATCCCGGAGTAGCCTCTTCTTCTACCCTTTCACTTCTAAGATCTAGAGCACTCAATACAAACAAATAACAAAATTTCAGAATGCAATTCATGCAAATTAAGACTGAATTTCTCAATTTAATCGAAACAGTCCCTAAATTATTTAATCCAATTCGACAATTTGCTAAATACTCTAATTCTTCCAATTAACTCTTAAAACCTTCAAATTGACCTTCGATTTTACTAAATTTCATAGCCTTAAACATAAAACTCGACTTAATAATACTTATTAAGCTTCAATTTTACCAATTTTATAACTTTTAAATCCTAATTTCATATATTTCCAGTTTTGCTCAATTCTGACCACCTAGATTAACACCCTTCGTTCTCTTTGTATACAACCCCAAATTGAGTGCCGTTTGTTTCTAATTTCAGATTACATTCCCAATTTCAACATACTAAAAATTCAGATCGAACCGCTTAGTAGATTATTTTCTACAGATTTTCAAAGTCCACTGTCCAGCTCGAGTTAAGGCTGGACAGTTTTGCATGCTTCCATATTTTATACTACCAGATTTTTACACAGCCTTTAGAACCTTGTTTTATCATTTTTCTATTATTCTAAACATATTGAAGTAACACATATCTAAAATCTGGCATTAAATTCTCTCTATAGAATTTTCTATGAATTTCCAAAGATGCATGTCATGAACTTACAAATCTGCCAACATTCTTTGCATGCATGTTCTTAATATTTTATGACTCTTAACTCTTAAGAATTCATATAGATTTCCAGATTTCCAGCAACCACACTTAAGAGCATCATCTTTAATATTTTCTAGACACCTCATATCATTTGATCTATTATAATTTTCACCATAACCGAATCAAGAAGAGAGTAAGCTACTTACTTTCGATTTATCCTTGAATTTTCTAAGTGATTAACACCAACATGCAAGCTTCTTCTTCTCCACCGAGTTCTCTATTCTTTCTAGCTTTCTATGTTGTTTATGTGTGTGAAAGAAACAAAGTGGAATAGTGGTTTGGTTGATGGTGGCCGGTTAAGGAAATGAGAAAGTGGGAAGGGGACACATTAAATGGGATATGACCAAGGGGTCATGTCCCCAACTAATTCCCTTAATTTTCCTACTAATTCATGTATAAACTCTCTAATTATACTATGATTCCATCTTATAATTAGTAGTAATTCTTGCACCTTCACTTTAGCATGCAAGCATTAAATTTTCATCTTTATTCGGATTGGTCACTAATGATTTAACCGAATTCTTATTGTACATTTGTCCACATTTCCAATTTGGTCCATAGAGATCCTAATTTCAATTCGAAAATTAAGGAATTAAATCTAAATATTCGCTTAATAATTAAATTAACCTCTAATACTTCTAGGCTAATTTTTGGGATGTTACATTTCTCCCCCCCTTAAGAAAAGAATTCGTCCCCGAATTCTTACCTGAATCGAACAATTGAGGGTATTGGTTTCGCATCGTTTCTTCCGGTTCCCATGTTGCCTCTTCCATCTTGTGATTTCTCCACAAGACTTTAACAAGCGCAACATTTTTGTTCCGAAGCCTTTTAATTTCCCTATCCAGAATCTGAACTGGTTCCTCTTCATAAGACAAATTAGGATTCAGTTCTACATCTTCCGGCTCTAAGATGTGAGAAGGATCGGATCTATATTTTCTGAGCATTGACACATGGAAAACATTGTGGATTTTATCGAACTCACTAGGGAGTGCAAGTCGATAAGCCACTGGGCCAATTCTTTCAGTGATTTCAAAATGTCCAATAAAGCGAGGACTAAGCTTTCCCCTCTTTCCGAACCGAAACACTTTCTTCCATGGAGAGACTTTAAGAAAAAATTTGTCTCCTACATTATGTTGAATATCTCTTCGTTTTAGATCAGCATAAGCTTTCTGTCTATCAAAGGCTTGCTTTAGACGAGAATGAATGATTTGTACTTTTTCTTCTGTTTCTCTGAGCAATTGGGGTCCCAAAACTTTATTTTCACCAAGTTCGGACCAACACAGAGGTGTTCTGCATTTTCTGCCATACAATGCTTCGAATGGAGCCATCTGAATAGACGACTGATAGCTATTGTTGTAGGCAAATTCAACTAAGGGTAGGGATTTCTCCCAATTCTTCCCAAAGTCAATTATGCAAGCTCTAAGCATATCTTCAAGAATCTGAATCACTCGTTCAGACTGACCATCAATTTGCGGATGGAAAGCTGTGCTTAGATTCAATTTTGTTCCCATAGCTCTCTGTAATGTTCTCCAAAATCTAGAAGTAAATCTTGGATCACGATCAGAGACAATAGAGATAGGAATTCCATGAAGCCGGATTATTTCCTGAATGTACAGATTGGCCAAGGTTTCCAAACTGTAGTTAATGCGAATAGGAATGAAATGTGCCGATTTGGTGAATCGATCAACAATCACCCAAATAGCATCATATTTTCTGGGAGAACAAGGAATACCAGTCACGAAATCCATAGTAATTCGTTCCCATTTCCACTGTGGCAGTACAAGTGGTTGGAGTAGTCCGGTGGGTACTCTATGTTCAGCTTTGACTTTCTGACAGTTTAGACATTTGGATACGAAATCATTGATAGCCGCTTTCATACCAGACCACCAATACAAAGATTTGAGATCTTTATACATCTTAACCGATCCAGGGTGGACCGAGAAAGAACTCTGATGTGCTTCTTCTAGAAGATCTCTTTTCAGACTTTCATCATTTGGAATACAGATTCTATCTTTGAAGTAAAGAAGACCGTTTGTGTGAATACGGAATCCTTCACCAGACTTTGTATCCAGTTTGGAAATAATATCCTGAAGTTCTGGATCAGCTTTCTGAAGATTTTCAATCCTTGATATTAGACTGGATTGAATTTGAAGTTCGGACAGAAATCTTTGCTTCTGATATACTCGAAGATGAGCATTGATAGAAGTTGGAGCTACAAGAATAAATACCACTTTTCAATCAGAATTTTTTTTATAACACTTTAAAATTTTAAGATTCAGAGATTAAGGACTTTACCCAATGTCGGTTTTCGACTCAAGGCGTCAGCAACCACATTGGCTTTTCCTGGATGATAGTCAATGACTAAATCATAGTCTTTCAATAACTCCATCCATCTGCGTTGTCTCAAATTCAGATCTTTTTGAGTTAGGAGATACTTTAAGCTCTTGTGATCAGTGAACAAATAACACTTTTCACCGTACAAGTAGTGTCTCCAGATTTTGAGAGCAAACACAATCGCAGCAAGTTCAAGATCATGCGTTGGATAGTTCAATTCATGAGATTTCAATTGGCGTGAAGCATAAGCAATCACATTATCACCTTGCATTAGAACACATCCAAGACCCGCATATGAAGCATCACTGTACACAGTATAATCTTTGCCCGGTTCTGGTTGGATTAGAACTGGGGCATGAGTCAAGGCTGCTTTAAGTTGGTCAAAGCTTCTCTGTTGCTTGTCAGACCATTCAAATGGTTGGTCTTTACGAAGAAGTTTAGTCAAAGGTAAGGCTATAGAAGAAAACCCTTTGACAAACCTTCTGTAATAACCAGCAAGACCAAGGAAACTCCTTATTTCACTGACATTTCTGGGAGGTCGCCAATCCATGATTGACTGAATTTTCTTCGGATCAACTTTAATTCCTTCTGCAGAAATTACATGACCAAGAAAAGATACTTCCGATAACCAGAACTCGCACTTGGAAAATTTTGCGAATAACTGGCGTTCCCGGAGAGTTCGCAAGACAATGCGAAGATGATCATCATGTTCTTCATTGTTGCGAGAATAGATCAAAATGTCATCAATGAAGACGACGACAAATTTATCAAGATAAGGCTTGAATACCCTGTTCATGAGATCCATAAATGCTGCCGGAGCATTTGTCAATCCGAAAGGCATTACCAGAAATTCATAGTGGCCATAACGAGTTCGGAAGGCTGTTTTGGACACATCCTCCTCTTTGACTCTCATTTGATAATATCCAGATCGTAGGTCGATCTTTAAGAATACCAAAGCATCCCTAAGTTGATCAAACATATCTTCTATTCTTGGAAGCGGATATCGGTTCTTGATTGTGATCTTGTTCAATTGACGGTACAAAGACGCATTGCTCCATCTTTCTTCTTTACAAAAAGAACAGGTGCACCCCAAGGAGAAGTGCTGGGTCGAATGAAACCCTTGTCCTGAAGTTCTTGAAGTTGCTTTTGCAATTCTTTTAATTCAAGAGGTGCCATCCGGTACGGAGTGATAGACACCGGATTTGAGCCAGGTTGTACTTCAATCCCGAATTCAACTTCTCTAGTCGGAGGAAGACCAGGTAGTTCCTCAGGAAATACATCAATGAATTCAGAAACAACAGGCATTTCAGACATTCCAAATTCAATTTGATCTCGTAAAACCATGGATGCAAAAATGGAAGTGGGCTTTTTATCAATTAGGAGAATGGATTCTTTTCCTAAACCCTGAAGATACAATCTTTTGTTTTGACAATCTACCCAAGCCTCATGCTTACTTAACCAATCTAACCCCAGAATTAGATCGAATTCACAGGAGGGTAATATGTAGAGATCAATAAGGAATGGCAAATTGCTAATATGCAATGAACAGTTTCTACACATTAGGTTTATGTTCGAAGTTCCTCCTAAAGGGTTTGAGATTATCAGACTTGTTTTTACATTTTCAGGTTCTAAATTCAACCTTTTTACAACAGATAAACATGTGAATGAATGAGTAGACCCCGAATCTATCAAAGCATAAACAGGATGTGAGTTTAGCTCAACAGTACCTGCAATCACTTCAGGAGACTCTTCATCATCTCTACCACGAATGTGGTAAACTCTAGCAGGTGCTCGAGATTCCTGATGAGTGGTAGCATTAGAATGAGTACCCTTGCCTTTCTTTTGATAACTAGGCTGGGCTGACTTGGCATTCCTATTCCGATTAGAGGATGTCGGACTAGGAACTGCAGTGTTACGAGCTGGCATAGGTCCAAGCTTTTGAGGACAATCTTTGATGTAGTGATCATCACCACCACAAGCATAACAGAGATTTGCTTGAAGTCTGCACTGACCTCGATGTGGTTTCTGACAGAACTTGCAAGGAGACATCTTTTCAGAATTTCCCGTACTATTAACAGACATAGTAGGTACTGAGGATTTGATCACTATAGCTGGTTTAGAAGTGTAATTACTCCTCGGAGCAGAAGTGAAATTAGAAGACCCTTCTTTCTGAAATTTAGGCTTCTTGAACTGCCATTGAGACTTGTCATCCCGTTTCTGCTTTTTGTCAGGCTTATTGCCCCCTTTTCGCTTTTCAGCAGCTTTCATTCTAGCTTCGGTTGCAATAGCCCGATTAACAAGATTTTGGAAATCATTGATTCCCAAAGCAGTGAAGATTGGACTCAATTCATCATTCATGCCTTCAATGAACATTCGGCATTTATCAGCTTCAGTTTTGATGTACTCTGCACCGTATTTGCAATACTTGCAAAAATCTGCAACGTACTGCTCAATAGGACGGTTGGCTTGTTTAAGGTGCAAGAACTTCTTTCTTCTTTCAGCTAGGTACTGTTCACTGATGTACTTCTTTTTGAACTCTTCGAGGAAGAATTCCCATGTCACCAGTTCATCCGGAACAGTAAGAATAGTGGTTTCCCACCAATTCATAGCTTCGTCAGCTAACATGGCTACAGCGCACTCCAATTTGTGGTCATCGGAGCACTGCAATTGTCTGGTTACCACTTTAGTGGTGTTTTCAAGCCAGTACTCTGCATCTTCAGGTCTTTCTTCGTTAGCACCAGTGAAGGTATAAGCTCGATGCTGAGAAAGCTTATCTATCGGAGCTCTGCTAGGTGCAGGAGGGACAGAAACAGTAGGTTGCTCTTGTTTCAGATTTGTCAGGAGTTGATTGAACATTTCCTTCATGCTGAGGAGACATTCTCTTTGAGCAGACTGGACCATAGGGTTCTCAGGTGGAGGTTGTTCGGTGTTCTGAACATGTTCTTTTTCAGGTTGCTCAATATTCTGAACGGGTTCAGTGACTTGAGCAGGCTTTTTAGTAATTTGCTCGGAAGTCTGAGCAGGCTCTTTGTTTCTCTCCTTTCTCGGAGTTTCAGTTCGAGTAGGAGAATGGTCACCCAATCTCACACTTTCACCTTCGCTAGAAGATTCGTGCGAGCTCCCATTCTTTGGGTCCTTTGGGTCCGTCATATTCTATCATTTAGTTAAACACAGAAGGTCAGAAAGCTCAGTAACAGATATCTTGTCATACAATACATGGGTGGCAAACCTAAATGATGCAGATGTATGCAGACTCGATTACAGTTTTTAGGACTTAACCTAAAAAGCTCTGATTACCACTTTATATAACACCCCTCACCCGGATTAGGGACAAGGAGCGTTATATTAAACTTAAACAGATTCGTATTAGAAGGCACAGTGGAAGGGGTTTATCTTATTACAAATTCGTGTAACCTTTTTTTTTATAACACATCGAATACATCATGTATTCTTAACTCTTTTAGTACATAACAATACACAACGAATTCCATATACAAACATTCTCAATCATAGACATACCATATACTCGTTTTAGTCTAGCTTATACCATTCGGCCAACATCAAAATAATCCACAAACCATTCAAATTATATTTACCATTAGCAATATGTATCAACATACACATGTGAACCGTTTTCTTAAAATTTCTAAGTTCAATAGTTACAACTAATTTAATAAAGCCATACATATCTTATCGAATTGGTTATCATACATTTAAGTTCAATTCGATTAAATTAACCATCTATGTTACAAAGCTATTCTATTTAATTAATCGTTTCTAGATTCTCTTTTCATTCGATTAACACATAGTCATTACCATTCGAATTATACAATTTATAATTTTCTAATTCTCCCAATTAACCATTCGAATAGCATACATAACATTCAAAATCATACTTAGCCGAAACATACATCATGCTTATATATATCATTTAAGCATCATAGTTGGTTCATACAATCCATAGTATTTAGTTTCCCTTTTACAAAAATAACCGGGGTATAAAACGGCTAACCTAATGGTTGCCTAAACAAAACGTGACTATCGACAAAAAGAATCGAGCCCTAACATATAAACGGGCTATCTATACCCCATATTTACCCCCTTACTTACATAACAAAATGTAGGGAAACATTTTAAAAGTCTACATAGAACCGAAATAGTAGTTCATAAACAAGAACAACAAGCCGAACTGCACTAACATGCCAAACGCTAAGCCACCCACCATGAGTATGACAAAGACAGGGAATATCATACTTAATTTGAGTACGGTAAAGTCTCGGGTTGAGGTTGACGATGTTAGAACCTGAAATTAGGGGAAGGCAGGAGGGTTCGAGTGGTAAGTACATTTTGTACTTAGTGAGGAAACCCTATTCTAACCGGTTTCCAATTAATTTAGTGATCAAACAACTTTAATTCCACTTTGCACATTAATTCATTCGAATGAGCCAAGCAAATAGGCCACAACATTATCAATAATCAACATCAACCATTCGAACATGTATACAAAGAATTCAAGTAAATTCCAATCGAATGAACCAAGTAAAATAAGTCACCATATAATCCATAACAATATCAATCATTCGATCATATATACAACAAATTCAATAAATCTTCCATACGAATACATGCCTCAAATATACATTATTCATAAGTCAAAACACATACAAGCCATGAAACCTAATTTAACTTCTAAGTATCATATTATCATAAATCAAGTTCATAGCATATCAAGCATAACAAAATCATCAAGTTTAGCATGTCATTCGAATGCTTCTATAATTAATTTCATTAATTTCCTTCAATTTCAGATTTCAATTAATCAAATTGCAATGCCTTGGATAGTATAGTTTGATAGGTAAGCAAGTCACATATAACAGAGGTTGTGAATCAAATTCACCATGTTAAGGTACCACGTACCAATTCGTATCACATATTACATATTATAATGTCCGCAGACATTAAACAAGTAGGTACACTTACGTACCACAATATCGAGTACACTAACGTACCGATTTCCTTATTGAGCTCAGACTCTAGGCTAGCCGTACTACCTAAACAGACTGTACACACCAAGGGCTTTGCTTTTATGTCTTTAATTTATTCAGATACAAAATAAATCGAATTTCCAAAGATCTCAATTAATCCTTTCGATTAATTACTTATAATTCAATTTCCAAATAACATGTGAATATGCACATTCATATGGCAATTATACATGCTCAATTTGCACACTTCAAATCAATTCGCATATAATCCCAAGCTCATATCTCATAAATCAGATTTACATTCATAGTTCAATACACAATTGAACACAATAACTTAATCATACTTGAGATAGTCATCATATAATCATAATCATAACTCAATGTCATGGTATCCACACATACTTAAACATCATAGCAACCAAAATCAGAAGTTCTAAATTCATATAAGCAGCACAATAGGCAAGTGATCAATTCTAAAGTCAATCATATCAAATACCAAGTCAATTCAATCTCATACATTTCAAAATCACATAACATAACATAGCACCAAAATCCAATTTCCATTATTTCCTTCTTCCCTTACTAAATCGAATATTTAATTAATCCATTTCATGCTTATCATAATCAAAAATTCAGATTAAGTAGTTGGAACTCTAATTCCAACTCTAAGGTTCGTTTCACTCACAAATCGCCGAGCTAGTTCGTAATCCGTACGCCTTTCGCCCGATCCGTATTCGATCCCGGAGTAGCCTCTTCTTCTACCCTTTCACTTCTAAGATCTAGAGCACTCAATACAAACAAATAACAAAATTTCAGAATGCAATTCATGCAAATTAAGACTGAATTTCTCAATTTAATCGAAACAGTCCCTAAATTATTTAATCCAATTCGACAATTTGCTAAATACTCTAATTCTTCCAATTAACTCTTAAAACCTTCAAATTGACCTTCGATTTTACTAAATTTCATAGCCTTAAACATAAAACTCGACTTAATAATACTTATTAAGCTTCAATTTTACCAATTTTATAACTTTTAAATCCTAATTTCATATATTTCCAGTTTTGCTCAATTCTGACCACCTAGATTAACACCCTTCGTTCTCTTTGTATACAACCCCAAATTGAGTGCCGTTTGTTTCTAATTTCATATTACATTCCCAATTTCAACATACTAAAAATTCAGATCGAACCGCTTAGTAGATTATTTTCTACAGATTTTCAAAGTCCACTGTCCAGCTCGAGTTAAGGCTGGACAGTTTTGCATGCTTCCATATTTTATACTACCAGATTTTTACACAGCCTTTAGAACCTTGTTTTATCATTTTTATATTATTCTAAACATATTGAAGTAACACATATCTAAAATCTGGCATTAAATTCTCTCTATAGAATTTTCTATGAATTTCCAAAGATGCATGTCATGAACTTACAAATCTACCAACATTCTTTGCATGCATGTTCTTAATATTTTATGACTCTTAACTCTTAAGAATTCATATAGATTTCCAGATTTCCAGCAACCACACTTAAGAGCATCATCTTTAATATTTTCCAGACACCTCATATCATTTGATCTATTATAATTTTCACCATAACCGAATCAAGAAGAGAGTAAGCTACTTACTTTCGATTTATCCTTGAATTTTCTAAGTGATTAACACCAACATGCAAGCTTCTTCTTCTCCACCGAGTTCTCTATTCTTTCTAGCTTTCTATGTTGTTTATGTGTGTGAAAGAAACAAAGTGGAATAGTGGTTTGGTTGAGGGTGGCCGGTTAAGGAAATGAGAAAGTGGGAAGGGGACACATTAAATGGGATATGACCAAGGGGTCATGTCCCCAACTAATTCCCTTAATTTTCCTACTAATTCATGTATAAACTCTCTAATTATACTATGATTCCATCTTATAATTAGTAGTAATTCTTGCACTTTCACTTTAGCATGCAAGCATTAAATTTTCATCTTTATTCGGATTGGTCACTAATGATTTAACCGAATTCTTATTGTACATTTGTCCACATTTCCAATTTGGTCCATAGAGATCCTAATTTTAATTCGAAAATTAAGGAATTAAATCTAAATATTTGCTTAATAATTAAATTAACCTCTAATACTTCTAGGCTAATTTTTGGGATGTTACAGACATAGGTAACAATCTTTGACCTGTTTCAGCCCAACAAATCGGAGTCCTACATCGTCTACCATACAAAGCCTCATAGGGAGCCATCTGAATACTAGACTGATAACTGTTGTTGTAAGCAAACTCAACTAAAGGTAGGTGCTTCTCCCAAGAACCCTGGAAGTCAATCACACAACAACGAAGCATATCCTCTAGAATCTGTATCACTCGCTCTGACTGCCCATCGGACTGCGGATGATAAGACGTACTGAAATGCAAACAGCTACCTAGAGCACTATGCAAGCAACCCTAGAATCTCGAAGTAAACCTAGGATCCCTATCAGAAACAATAGACTTTGGAACTCCATGAAGTCTCACAATCTCACGGATGTACAAGTTTTCCAACTTGTCTAAGGAATCCGTAGTGTTCACTGCTAAGAAGTGAGCACACTTAGTGAACCTATCAACAATCACCCACACGGAATTCTTCTTCGAAGGAGACAAAGGCAACCCCGACACAAAATCCATGGTGATCCTCTCCCATTTCCATTCCGTAATCTTCAAAGGCTGTAACAAACCTGAAGGAACCTGATGTTCTGCCTTCACTCTCTGACAAACCATACAACGGCTCACATACTCAGCTACATCTTTCTTCAAACCAACCCAGAAGTAATCGTTCTTCAAGTCACGATATATCTTGGTACTACCCGGATGCATAGAAAAGGGACTCGAATGTGCTTCACTCAGAATCTGACGTCTCAACTCAACATCTTTTGGTACAACAATTCTATCTCTAAAGCACAACAAGCTCTCACCACTGAAACTATATTCGGCCGGTCTTCCTTCGGCTTTGTCCTGAACATGAGGAACTAAAGTCACATCTTGCAACTACTTCTCTCTAATCAACTGAATCAAGGAAGGATTCACTTGCAACTCGGTGATCAAACCACCATCACCGGACACGCTCAATCTAGCAAACATAGCTCTCAACTCAACGACCATTTTTCTACTCAAAGCATCAGCGACTACGTTTGCCTTACCCGGATGGTACTCAATGGTCAAATCATAATCTTTTAGCAACTCAAGCCATCTTCTTTGTCTCAAGTTCAACTCTTTCTGTGTCATCAAGTACTTCAAGCTCTTGTGGTCGGTGTAAACTATACACTTCTCACCATACAAGTAATGACGCCAAATCTTCAATGCAAAAACAACCGCGGCTAACTCTATATCATGAGTAGGATAGTTCTTCTCACGAACTTTCAACTGTCTAGAAGCATAAGAAACAACTCTTCTCTCTTGTATCAAAACACATCCTAAACCTATGTAGGAAGCATCACTGTAAATCACAAACTCTTTACCTGAAACAGGTTGTACTAACACTGGAGCATTTGTCAAGGCTTCTTTCAATTTCTCAAAGGCCTTCTGTCTTGCATCTGACCATTCGAACTTAACTCATTTTTGCAACAATTTAGTCAAAGGAGCAGCTACTCTAGAGAAACCATCAACAAATCTCCTATAGTAACCGGCTAATCCTAGGAAACTCCTAATCTCGGTCACAGACTTAGGTTGTTTCCACTCAACAATAGCCTCAATCTTCGATGGATCAACACGGATACCTTCGGTCGAAACAACATGGCCAAGAAATACAACCTCTCGAATCTAGAACTCACATTTACTAAGCTTCGCATACAACTGATTGCTCAACAATCTCTGTAAAACAAATCTCAAGTGCTCATCATGCTCTTCTTCGGTCTTCGAGTACACAAGTATGTCATCAATGAAAACAACTACAAAACAGTTTAGATAGTCTCTAAAAATTCTGTTCATCATGTCCATGAATGCTGCAGGTGCATTCGTGAGCCCGAACGACATCACAAGAAACTCATAGTGACCATATCTAGTCCTAAAAGCTGTCTTCGGAACATCACACTCTTTCACTTTCAACTGGTAGTACCCGGATCTCAAATCTATATTCGAGAATACTGAAGCACCTCTCAACTGATCAAACAAATCATCTATGCGAGGCAACGGATACTTGTTCTTCACGGTCAACTGATTCAACTGTCTGTAGCCAATACACATGTGCATACTACCATCTTTCTTTTTCACAAACAACACAGGAGCACCCCAAGGAGAACTACTAGGCTTAATGAAACCACGGTCTAACAATTCTTGCAACTGACTCTTCAATTTTTTCAACTCTTTCGGAGCCATACGATACGGAGCTATCGAAACTGGAGTAGACCCTGAAACAGTCTCAATCACAAACTCAACATCTCTGTCAGGAGGTAAACCTGGCAACTCTTCAGGAAACACATCCGGAAAGTCCCACACTGTTCTAATATCTTTCGGTCTAGCTTCACTCATATTCGGATTCATAACGTAAGCTAAGTAAGCCCCACATACGGAGTCCATCAACCTATGAGCCTCTAAAGCTGACACAACATTAGACAAGAACTTAATGTTCTCGCCTACTACTACTACCTCGTAGTCATCAGAAAGTTTCAAGGAAATCCTCCCCGTCTCAAAATCCACACTAGCTCGGTGCTCAACTAACAAGTCCATACCCAAAATAATATCAAAGCCATAGAAAGGAAGTTCCATCATATCAACAGAGAACACATGACCCTGAATCTTCAGTGGACATCTCCTATACATACGACTAACCACAACTGTCTCACCAAAAGAACTAGTCACATGCATACCTACATCTAAGATCTCAACAAGTATATCTAACTTCTGTGCATGCTCACTCAAAATGTAGGAATGTGTAGAACCCGAATCAACCAAAGAAAGCAAAGACATAGACTGTAACTCGAAATTACCTGCTATCATATCAGTGTCGTTCCCGGCCTCTCTCTGAGCATAGACTCTCGCTGGTCCTCCTACCTCTGGCTACACTACCACAACATGAGCAAGGTTCCTCTGAGCATCTACTCTAGGTGCATCAGCTCTAGGCTGGAAGTAGCCACGACTGCGCCCACGGCCTCTCTGAAAATCATTCGCTCTCGCAGGAGCCTGAGCAATGTTCGGTGTCTGTGCCGCCTGATGCAGACAATCTCTCCTAAAGTGGTCCCTCGAACCACAGTTCCAACAAGCATGAAAGTTACCCCAACACTCACCAGCGTGCTGTCTCCCACATCGGGTGCACTCGGGCAAACGTCCTCCTCCCCTATGGCCCTGATGGCCCCTACCATGGTGGCCACCGCCATGTCTATGGTCAAACTGATGTCTGCCACCTCTATGCCTCTTGGCATCTCTACTGTCAAAGTGGTTATGCCTCTTACCAGAACTAGAACCACAAGATCGTTTGGCCGAACCCAAACTGTGCTCTAAGTCCTTGGCCCTCGCGACCAATACATCAAAGTCTGAGTAGTCAAAAGCTAACGTGTACCTCTTGACCTCTTCGCTCAACCCATAGCGGAAATGGTTACAGCGTTCCACTTTAGTAGGAACCAACTCTAGAGCGTACTGATTCAAGCGAACAAAACGGATCTCATAATCAGTCACAGAAGCATCTCCCTGAGTAAGGGCCATAAACTCTCGCTTCTTCTCATCTAAATACCTCGGTCCCAAGTACCTCTTTCTGAAAGCAGACTCAAAGAAATCCCAATCAATCTCTGCCTCTGGAACTCCAGTAGTAATGGTGACCCACCAGGTGTAGGCATCACCCTGAAGCAAGGAAATCACACAGCCCAATCTACGTGCGCCCACACAACCCATCTGAGCTAAGATACGAACTGTCTTCTCCAACCATAACTCCGATCTCTCTGGAGTAGATCCCCTGAACTCTTCGGCCCCCAAGCTACGAACCCTCTCCAAAGGTAGACTAGCATCGTCACACCTAGGCTGAGCTGCAGCCTGAGCTCCCGCAACTGCACCCTGAAATGCTCCCGCTATAGCTTGCACTAGCGGAGTCATATCGATTCCGGCCGGACCTTGGCCACCTTGGCCACCTTGAGGTCCCTCTCCTTCAGCTCCATCCTCGCCCCAACTCCAGGCGGAGGAGGTGGTGGTGGTGGAGAAGCTCTAACTCCCGCGGCCACCGGCCCTTCTATATGAGCCTCCACTCCAATCACCGGCTCGACAGGAGCCGCAACACGTGGTTCCTGACGAACCACCCTCGGCCTACCCCTTGGCCTAAACATCGCTCACAAACAATAACTACAACCACAACAAACAAAATATACAAGATTGGGTTAGCAAGGCAAGGCTTCCAAGTGCTCAAGTAGGTTTCCCTCACTTAAAATTCTTTTCCGATGTAATAGTAGCAATGGGACTCCCAAACAACATGCTTTTAAACAAAACAATCAACATACTTGTCACACAAGCAATCATACTTACAAAGCAAGCAAACACCGTGCATATCAATTCAAAATTTAAACTTACCTCACTTACCTGCACAAGGTCTTGGTAACCTTAGGCTCTGATACCAACAAGTGTAACCCCCTCGTTCTGGTCCGGACGCTTGACCAGTCCGAGTGGGCCACACGGGGAAAACCGAAGCAAAATCCGTTAAGGTTCCTCCTCGGTTAACGACCCAAAAAATTTCTTTTTAATTTAATCTTTTCTAAAGGCTCATTCGAATCCTATGTGATCAAAGCAGCAGAAAGACAAGCATTCATAAAACATTAACTCGATCAACCTATGGAAAACAACTCATTTTTAACTGATTAAGCAGGCCATTTCGAAACACCCTCAAGGTGTATCGAAACGCCTTGACCTGGTCAACGGATCTAAACCTACATGAGAAGACCGTATCGGAACGGAGGTCAACCGTTCTGAAACACCCTCCCTGGTCAACTCATCGTGGTCAACGAGATTTTGACCGTTTCGAAACCTTTATACCCGTTTCAGAACACCTTCATCTCGCCAATTTCTCAAAATTCCAGTAGCAAAAGTGTACCGAAACGGCCTCTACACGTTTCAAAACGCTTGACCAAAAACAAAGGGACCGTATCGAAACAGGGTAGCCCGTTTCGAAACGCCCTCTGTCTGCAGACTGGTTTTAGCTGATTTATGGCAGAAGGATGCCCCTAAATCCCTTTAAAACCTCAAACGTCACACTAACATCAATCCTAAGGCAAACCAATCATAACAAGCATGCTCAAGACACCCAAGACACATATAGAGGAATATCAAATCCATGCATTACCAAAAGCATACATCAACATAGCATTAAAAGTATTAAGTTTCAACATGTCCAACACTTAGGCAAAATAAGATAGGTAAATGCCAATATGATTACAAGCAACATGGCATTCAAATGGAGTCTAGCATGCTCCTAGCAACAACCATAACAACATGATCCAAAAACATCATAACACGATTACATGTCTCATTGCTTGACCATTACATCATAAATAAATTGTTCATACTTGGCAGCTAAACAAGCACCACGAGTACACTTGGAGGCCCCCTTCTTGCACCTAGCAACCCACGAACTAAAGATCTGCATTGTCGTACAAAGAGAGAGCATAAGCAATAAAGCTTAGTGAGGGTAAGCTCTTTAAAAACAAACCTCGACAATGCAGGGTCCAAGAACGATCTCAACCAAGGTAAATACATAATTACCAAAGATCCTCAAGAGCCAAATGTCAAAGATGCATGAACAATATTCAATTATATGCCATGCTCATCAAGCTCTATTTCACAACATATGTAATCACATATGAACATCCAAATAGTGATCACATTTCACAACACATTGATACACATATCAATCAATATTGGCACCTAGCTATGACCCAAATACGCGGATAAACACGTTGGAACTCACATTCAACAACCACTTTACCTCATGGTGGGATTACACTCATCACCGGTCTCGCGGAGGGGATTTCACTCATCCTCACGCCCCGTCGATGGGATTCCACTCATCATCGACTAATATATATAACAATTTCCGGGCGAACCCGTACTCCTCCTTGGTGACTCAACGCCACCAAGGTCACGCGCGAATTTAGACCCATGTGTGCACACTACATCCTAATGATTGATCATTTGTACTCAAGCATACTAGTGCCAACATTTAACTCAATCCACATTATTCATTTTAACCAATTCCCTGCTTAGCACGTACTCACCATGATCACAATCATGAACCATTCACATGCATGCCATAAGCATCACAAATCATGCATCATCTCATATGTATAACACATTATACATAAACAATCATATCACGAATATTACGAGGCATATTCATCAAATACAAGTTCAACCAATGGCTCTAGTTAAGTTTAGGATTAGGCTACCACCCCAATCCTAACTCTAGGTGGGTCTACCAAGCCCGACCTAGTTCACATGCTCGAACCAACCATTTAAAACTACTTTAAACATTTAACCACTCACCTAAGCTTCCAAGCTCCAAGCCAAGCAAGCAACCACCCTCAAGCTTCCGGATTTCTTCCCGATGCTTCACCGACACAAGTTCCCGCTTCTAAACAACCTCAACACAATTCAAACAACCTCAAATCAGCCCAAGCATCAAAGTACTAACCCGGAACACAATTCAAACACAATTCGCAATGTTTCAAGCCATGAACAAACCCCACATTTAGCAAACTCGGGCAGCCCCAAAACCTCATCCAAAACCCATGTTTCCAACACCTATTACACCCACAAATGATCCCAAATCAACCCCTAACCATAGTACTACCATTGGACCATCAATTCCCACCTAAAACAACCCCCAAAACTCACCCAAAACCCTCCAAAAACCCCATTCAAACCCAATTTCGGAAATTTGTTTAAAACCAAGAAAAATTCATATATGTGGTACCATTTAGCTCCTAGACTTCATAACTAACAACATTGAATCAAAACATTAAGCTTAACAACATAAAGTTACCACTTTTAATCAAAAATTCCAAAAACTCCATTTTCCAAAACCTTAACGAAAATGAAAACTAATGGTACTTTTGAAGATAGGGAGTTGAGGAGAAGTCAAAAATGGTGTTACCTTTCAAAAAAGAGTTGAAATGGAGGAGCTATGTGATGGAATAGTGATTGGGTAAGGAGAGAGCTCTTGGTCGTTCAAAAATGTGAAATGAGGGGAGGAAGAAGACAATACTCTATTTTAGTAAAAAGGGTTTTAAAATGAAGTTCCATTATTTACGGTTTTGCCATTAATGAAATGGCAATTCCCTTCTTTTCAAAATCTCTATGCAAGATGTAAAACAATTCAATTTAGTCCAACATTCAATTATTTGTTTTTGAAACCCGAAACTTAAAAGATTATTTTAATTATAAAACCGAACCCAAATAATATTAAAATATTATTTTCACCCGACCCCTAAACTCGGGTGTTACATTTTTTTGGACGCGATCTGGGCCACACGATCATGGCTCCATCGAACGGCTATCAACTGGCTGCGCAAGAAAGGGAGACAATTAGGGTTTAATCGGGCTTGTTCCAATGCGGGCTCGAACATGCTAAATGTATATTTGTAAATGGGCTTCAATAACATTTATTTATTTATTTATTTATTTTACTTAGCTTAACAATAATATTAATATTTCTAATAATAAGGATAATAATAATGTCATAATAATATTAATAATAGTAGTGAAATTATAATAATAGTAGCAAGTAGTAATAATAGAAATACAAAGAAAAATAAAAATAATAATAATAATAATAATAATAATAATAATGATGATAATGATAATAATAATAATAATAATAATAATAATAATAATAATAATAATAATAATAATAATAATAATAATAATAATAATAATAATAATAATAATAATAATAATAATAATAATAATAATAATAATAATAATAACTGATATTGAATGATTGTGATATTTTCACTACATTGAATGTGTATTTTTTTCACTAAAATCTTTTATGGTTTTAAAGTTTTGGTTTTAGGGTTTACTACATTGAATGTGTATTTTTTTAACTAATTTTTTTAGATTTTTTAATACATTAAATGATTGTGAGTTTTCCAAATAGAATCTTGTATTTAATTAAATGGCCCTTAACCTATGCATACATGCATAGGTTAGACAAACTCAAATTATATATATATATATATATATATATATATTTAGACAAACTCAAATTATATATATATATATAGGGTTAGGATCAACTTACACGATGAATCTCTTTAAGTTTTACACGTTTTTTGGATCGTTGAATGGGGGAAATGGATGGCTGAGATTAACTCCTTATATTTTTCCTAAGCGATAATCTTCACATATTCTACTGTTAATCTCATCCATCCGTTTCACCTATCCAACGATCCAAAAAACGTGTAAAACTTAGAGAGTTTTACATTGTGTAACTGGATCCTATCCCATATATATATATATAATTTTACACTAATCCATGACCATTAAATGAGTGAAATGGATGAATGAGATTAAAAGTGGGATAAAAAAGTAGGGAGTTAATCTCATCCATCCATTTCACCCATCTAATGACCATGAATTAATGTAAAACTAGTTGAGTTTTACATAGTGTAAGTGGGTCCTAACTATATATATATATAAGGGATAAAGTTCGCAAATAATCACTAAACTATCTTAAAAATGTAAAATGGTCATTAAACTTTTAAAATTTATATAATGAACATTAAGCTTTGATTTTTATTACAAAATGGTCACTGAGCCGTTAATCGTCATTAAAAGGGTGACATGCCAATTAAGAAATTTTGTATAATAACATATTTAATTCTTCAAGTTTGTACATTCAGTTAATTTAGTTTTAATTTTTTAAAAATAAAAAATTTAAATCCTCATTATTTGTATATTCTTTCAATTTAGTAACATGTGTCACATATGGTTAAAAGAAAATAAATGAAAGAAAACAACAACTGTGGAGGATTGAACGTGGATGGTGTAGAGAGAATGAAATCCACTTTACCACTAGGCTAAAGTCATTCCATAGGTACAAATAACAACAAATATACTATATATGTTTTTAAACGATTGGAAGTTCAATGCTTTATTTAAAGTAAAATGGCAGTACAGTGTTATAACCGAACAAATTGAAAGTTTAATGAAATAACGATACAATATATAAAGTTCAATGATATTTAATGTATTTTATATTTTTCTAAATTAAATTTGAATTGATTTTGAAATATATTTTATTGTATCAGGTTATGGTCGTCTCGTCCCGTTATCATCCGTCTAAGATGGTTGGTATACATGACCCAAAAATAATAAGAAGATTGCAATGAAAAAATTGACTTTGATAACATTCAATTCTTGATGGTAGACAAGCGTTCCATTTCAAAGAGGTTGAGCAAGTGGGGAGTTAAAGCTTTGACTAATCTTCCCTTTGGTTGGTGAAGATTGAAGTTGGTAGCTTCTTGGAAATGGACATTTGGTTTAAATGGGAAGCTAGCTTTTGCCAAAATAGTTGGAACCTATTAACTCCCCACCCCCACCCAATCTTGTTGAGTCAATTGTGGTATCAACGATTCTATTCTCCTTAAATGAAAATTTGGATGAGTTTTTTCTATTGAACTTTATGCTTATCCTCTCTCCTTTTTTATGTTTTATTTTTCAAATTTGGAATTCGTAGATGTTTTCTACCAATATTCTCTCTAAAGATCGAACAAATATTTTTTATTTTATGAGTACAATACATCTTATCACTTTATCTGACATGTGACCGTAACAATTTCTCTTTCACATAACTTTTTCCCTATATCTTACTTCTATGCTAATTAGAAGTGTGCATTTGCTTGGTCAACTAAGTTTCAATAATTATTTTTTTATTTGAACGCAACAAGTGATCTCAGTAGAAAAAATGGTGATATTCATTCTAGACTTATAATCACCTTAACACTATTAAAAATAATTATTTTTTCTTACTTAAAACTAATTTGGAGCATTAATAATTAATAATTATTAGAAATTTATCTTACATAAGTTAAGCTATATCCCAATAAATAAACCATAGATAAAATTGGTGTGAGATTCATATAACTCTCATCGTCACCATCAATAGTGTAAAACTAAAGAATTGATTTTGATATAACAAAGGGTTTAAGGACTAAATTAAAAATAAGAAAATATTTTTTAAGTCCTCAAAACTTTCCAAAACTTTTAAGTAAAATGGTCATGTCAAAACCAAATCATTCTACCAAATTTTCTAAGTGTTTTCCAAGTCAAAACAGTGATTTTCGAGTCACCGTTTTGAAACAACCCTTAGGATTTTCGGAACGTTTTGAAACTGTTAACATGTGTTTTGGAACTAGCCTTCCCGTTTCGATACGGGTGTATCGAAACATGACCCTATGTTTCGAAACGGATGAAGAACAACGGAACAGGTTGATCCGTTTCGATACGACAATATTGAAACGACCTCAAACGTTTCGAAACGATTTTCAAACTTGAATTCAAAAATATGACCATTACAATTTTATAACTGATTTTCAGAAAACGGTTAAGGTGTATCGAAACGATTTAAGTCGTTTCGATACGAGTTTTGGCAGTGGCAAAATGTTTCGAAACAACATATAGCACGTTTTGGAACGTGCTCTTAGTGTATCGAAACGATCGTATCTGTTTCGATACGGTCTCTTAATTACACCCCAACAGTTATTTATATTTTGGTCTGTTTCGAAACAGGTACATTTGTTTTGAAACGGGTAGTTGCAGAAGTGCATTTATGGTGGGAAGATTGCATCCCAACGGCTATATTTATGATGGCAACAACCCCAACAGCTATAATTGAATGAGAATGTATAAAAGAGAGTCTCAAATCAACCAGCAATAACTATTGATCCTAAGGGAAATATTCCAACATCAAATCCAAGCTCAAGTGCTAAATTTCTATATTCTTTGTGAAACCCCAATTGTGGTTCTTTATAATTCCTATTTTCTTTGATTTAATTGGGTTGAGTGCTTGTAATTGGACAACATTTGTATTGAGAGATACTTTCTATTTGCCTTAATCTTCTTTGTAACCTTGTGAGAGGGTTTGGTCAATTTTGGGTAGAAAATTGACCACTTGTGTAAAGGTTTCCTCTTAAGCCTAGAAAAGGGGAAGATCAACTAGTGGAGTTGTTGGAAAATCCTTAGTGGGGCTAAGGTAGTGGATGTAGAGTTCAATCGAAACTTGAACCACTATAAGTGCCTTGTCTTCTATTTTTATTTTACCACTACACTACCAAATACTTTAAAAATCCAATTCACCCCCTCTTAGCTTAAATCGCTTTAACGATCCACTCAACAATTGGTATCAGAGCCTACCTCTTTTGAAGGATTAACAATCATAAGAGAAGATCATAGAAGAGTGTGATTAAGTCTAAAGTCAAGCCATGGCTTCTACCTCAACCTCTAACCTTTACGAGTCTCAATCCACCACTAAACCACCATTCTTCAATGTGGACAACTACCCATATTGGAAGAATAGGTTGCGTCTCTTCATCAACTCCACCAATTATATGGTTTGGGATGTAGTGGAAGAAGGGCCTTACATTCCAGTAAAAAGAAACGATGAAAGAAGACTTGTCCTGAAGGTGAAGTCGGAGATGACTGAGGAAGATAGATGAATGATGCAAGTCAACGACAAAACTCTACACATCATATTTTGTGTACTTGGTCCGAACATCTACTCTAAGGTTTCTTCAATCGAGAGCGCAAAAGAAATGTAGGACACTCTAGAGACGACTTATGAAGGAACTAGCGACATGAAGAAGACAAAGATCGGGATATTAAATTTGAGCTATGAAAATTTCAAGATGGATCCCGATGAGAGTGTCTCCAAGATATTTGATCGGTTTTCGATCATCATCAACGGTCTTAAAGGATTCGATGAAGTAATTCCCGAAGATAAGCTAGTAAGGAAGCTTCTATATTCTCTCCCGGAGTCTTGGGATGGTAAAAGAACGACCATCATTGAAGCTAAGAATTTGAAGACATTGAAGCTTGATGAGCTCGTTGGTTCTCTCTTTACTCATGAGATTATGAAACAAGAAAGAGAAAAAGAAAAGAAGAAAGAAGAATAGAGAAGCATGAGGTGGAAAAGAAGAAGAAGCTAGGATTTGCTCTCAAAGCCTCTCTACATGTAACCCCCTTAACCCGGCCTAGACGGTTGACCCGAATTAAGAAAGTCACACGGAGAAAACCAAAGTCAACCCGAAAGTCAACCTTGATTAACGACCCTTTTTTTTCTTTTTAATCTTGTCTAGATGCACATTAACCCTAATTGTGATCACTCAACAACATATTCAAATATCACAAGCATCAGAGATCAAACAGGGACCCAATTGAACAAATTACAACTTTAGGGACCAAATTGTAATTTCTGATAAATAGGGGGACTTAACCCAAATTAAAGTTACCAACTTGAAATTAGTCAGATTTCATGCTTCTCTGCGAAATTTCAGCTCAAAAGGACTTCCCGATCTCATACAATTGCACAAACAAGGTTCAGGACTAAAACGCAAACAAATCAAGACATTTAACTGCCAATGTCAGCCCCCAACGGTCACCCGTTCCGGAACAGGCAGAGCCCGTTTCGAAACACGGGCCGTTCCGCAACGCGTACCGGAACACGGGCTGGTAGTAGCCAAACCGTTTCGGAACGGTCTCTCCCGTTTCGGACGCCTGGGCTTGTTTAAGGCACCCGTTCCGAAACGGCAGGCACTGTTCCGAAACGCCCTGCACAGATTGCCCCAAAAAGCATACTTAAACATGAAATTAAACATCCAATCATGCTCCAATTACCACCAAACTTTACCAACATGAAATTCAACATATATGAGACATACATGCATCAACAATTCAACAAAATAACATCATATATGGAAAGCCCCAAATCTATAGGCATGCTTCCTACACAAGCAAACCATTCAAGCATAAACTTCCATTTCAAGCATGTAAAGGCCAAACTCAAAAACCAACATTCTCAACAACATTCAACATACTTAGGGAGTTCAAAACCTCTCCCAAAACATACACATAGGTCCCCCATTGCCAAATTACCAAAAGCTAAAATGTACTTAATAAAACCTCCATACTTTGAGCTTTACTTTCACTTGAATGCTTGCCCTTCTTGCTGCCCTCAAAGTACTCTAATGTTCTGCATTATTGATTTAAGAAAACGAAAGAGAGCGTAAGCAAAAGCTTAGTGAGGAATGCTCAATAAAACCATTCAATAATGCATTTATAAAACACTTTATAAATCATGCTTCAAATCAACATTTACACATGCTCAAAAGCATACTTTAAACAAGCATCTCATGCTTCATATCATAACATGTCATATTGGCCACAAGTGATAAGTTCCATTTCTTTAAAAACAAGTTCATCAACTTTCTCTCCAAGAACTTTTAAACACCTTGGCCCCAAGGACTTTTAAACACCTTGGCCCCATGGACTTTTAACCACCATGGAATGGACCACACAAGGACTTTTAACCACCTTTGTGTCCGTATCAAGTTTCACCCCAAGGACTTTTAAACACCTTGGCCCCATGGACTTTTAAACACCATGGCCCCATGGACTTTTAAACACCATGGAAAGGATCACACAAGGACTTTTAACCACCTTTGTGTCCGTAGCAAATGATGAGGTTTTGTAGATATGTTGATTAGGAATCAAAAGAGAGTTGAAAGGAGGGATTTAGGTGAGAAAATCAGAAACAATTCTCTGGAAAGAAAGTGTTTGGGTTGAGAGAAAATGAGAGAAAGGAAAATAGGAAGTTAGTTATCAAAATGGCCAAAATGGCTTTCCCTCCACTTTTGATATGTTTTAAAATCAGAATAAATCCTTAAAATATCTTAGAAAAATATGGAGAAACTACTTTTGGAATAATAGCTCCTTAAAGATTCAAAGTTTCAACCCTTTATAAAACAGTCACCAAACTTTCAAAAATTACATTTTGGTCACTAGCCAAAATGTCACCCTTCCAAAACTCATTTTCCAAAATTGATTTCACAGTTCACTTAATTATATTAAAAGATGATTTTAAAACATTTTTCCATATTTTTAATGCAACCCGAACTAGGCTTTCCTAATTTCACCTTTTTAGATTCGACCAGCACTTTGACCAAACCGGTCAACGCCCAAAACTCCTAAGCCCAAAACCGGGGCGTTACAACTCTCCCCCCCTTAAGAAATTTCGTCCTCGAAATTTACCTGAAGGAAAGAGATAAGGAAACTGCTTCAGCATGTCTTCCTTCCGCTCCCACGTGGCTTCCTCAACACCTCGATGCTTCCACAGCACCTTCACCAACTCAATGGTCTTGCCACGAAGAACCTTGCTATCCGAATCCAGAACCTTCACCGGTTCCTCATCATAGGTCAAATCCGGATTCAAAACCACTTCCTCCACAGGCATCACATGCGAAGGATCAGATCTATACTTCCGGAGCATAGAAACATGGAACACATCATGAATCTTCTCCAACTCTTGAGGTAACCTCAACCGATACGCAACAGGACCTACACGCTCAACCACCTCGTATGGTCCAATGTACCTAGGGCTCAACTTACCCTTCCGGCCAAACCTCATCACCTTCTTCCAAGGCGAAACCTTCAAGAACACACGGTCACCCACCGCATACTCTATCTCCTTACGCTTCAAATCCGCGTAAGACTTTTGCCGATCAGAGGCTGCCTTCAACCGCTCACAAATGAGCTTCACCTTCTCGGTGGTCCCTTTCAACAAAGCCGGCATCGAAACCAACTTTTGACCAGTTTCAGCCCAACAAAGAGGAGTCCTACACTTCCTCCCGTACAAAGCCTCATAAGGTGCCATCTGTAAACTCGCCTGATAACTATTGTTATAAGCGAACTCAACCAAAGGCAGATGCTTCTCCCAAGAACCTTGGAACTCAATCACGCTGCACCTCAACATATCCTCCAAGATCTGGATAACCCGCTCAGACTGACCATCCGACTGAGGATGATAGGATGTACTGAAATGCAACCTTGTACCCAGAGCTTGATGCAAACACTGCCAGAAACGCGATGTGAACCTCGGATCCCTATCCGACACAATCGACTTAGGCACACCATGCAGCCGCACAATCTCAGCAATGTACAGCTCTGCCAGCTTATCCAAAGAAAACGTAGTATGCACAGGCAAGAAATGCGCACACTTCGTCAGGCGATCCACAATCACCCAAACAGAATTCTTCTTCGAAGGAGACAAAGGTAAACCAGATACAAAATCCATGGTAACCCTCTCCCACTTCCATTCAGGGATTTTCAACGGTTGCAACAACCCTGAAGGAACCTGATGTTCAGCCTTAACTCGCTGACACACCAAACACTTGCTCACAAACTCTGCAACATCCTTCTTCAAACCCACCCAATAGTACTCATCACGAAGATCACGATACATCTTAGTACTACCAGGGTGCATAGCAAAAGGACTACTATGACCTTCAGTCAGAATAGCACGCCTCAACTCAGCATCAGCAGGCACTACTATCCGACTCCCAAAACACAACACACCCTCATCATTAAAGCAGAAATCTGAAGGTCTACCCTCCGTGATATCCTGAACATGAGACACCAAGGAATCATCCAGCAACTGCTTTTCCTTGATCAACTGAACCAAAGATGGTTTCACTCGCAACTCAGCAACAAGACCACCATCTCGCGATATGCTCAAGCTAGCAAACATAGCCCTCAGCTCAACAGCTACCTTCCTACTCAAGGCATCCGCAACAACATTAGCTTTTCCAGGATGATACTCAATCGTCAGATCATAATCCTTGAGCAACTCCAACCAACGCCGCTGCCTAAGATTCAACTCCTTCTGAGACATCAGATACCTAAAACTCTTGTGATCCGTGTACACAGTACACTTCTCACCATACAGATAATGTCTCCAGATCTTCAGAGCAAAAACCACTGCAGCCAGCTTAATATCATGCGTAGGGTAATTGCGCTCATGCACTTTCAACTGCCGCGATGCATAAGCCACCACCTTACCCTCTTGCATCAGCACACATCCCAAACCAACATAGGATGCATCACTATAGACCACAAACTCTTTCCCTGATTCAGGCTGAACCAAGATAGGAGCTTGCGTCAAAGCCGCCTTAAGCTTCTCAAAAGCCTGCTGTCTCGCTTCCGTCCACCCATACTTAACATCCTTTTGCAACAGCTTCGTCAAAGGAGCAGCAATCTTGGAAAAACCATCCACAAACCTTCGGTAGTATCCCGCCAAACCAAGGAAACTACGGACGTCATGAACAGACTTAGGAACTTCCCAGTTCATCACCGCCTCAATCTTCTGAGGATCAACACGAATCCCCTCAGCTGAGACTACATGCCCAAGAAACACTACCTCCTTAAGCCAGAACTCACACTTGCTCAGCTTAGCATAAAGCTGATTCTCCAACAAGGCTTGCAAAACAATCCTCAAATGCTCTTCGTGCTCCTCCTCAGTACGCGAGTACACGAGGATATCATCAATGAACACCACCACGAACTTGTCCAGGTATTCATGAAACACATGGTTCATCATATCCATGAAAGCAGCAGGAGCATTTGTCAAACCAAACGGCATCACAAGGAACTCATAATGCCCATACCTTGTCCTGAAAGCTGTCTTAGGCACATCCACATCCTTCACCTTCAACTGATAATACCCTGACCTCAAGTCAATCTTAGAGAACACAGCAGCTCCCCGAAATTGATCAAAGAGATCATCAATCCTCGGCAAAGGATACCGATTCTTGATAGTCAACTTGTTCAGCTGACGGTAATCAATGCACATTCTCATAGTGCCATCTTTCTTCTTCACAAACAAGACCGGTGCTCCCCAAGGTGACACACTCGGCCGGATGAAACCACGATCAAGCAACTCTTGCAACTGCGTCTTCAGCTCCTTAGGTGCCATTCTATAGGGAGTAATGGACACAGGAGTTGTATTCTCCTACAGCTCAATTCCAAACTCCACCTCGCGATTAGGAGGTAAACCAGGCAACTCCTCAGGAAAAACACCAGGAAACTCCTTCACAACTCGGATATCTTGCACCCTCAACTCCTTAGAGCTAGGATTCATCACAAAAGCTAGATAAGCTTCGCAACCTTGCCTCAACATCCTGCTCGCCTCCAAGGTAGACACCACATTGGCAAGAAACTTCACATTCTCACCAACCACAACAACTTCATAATCATCCGCAAGCTTCAGCGAAACTCGCTTATTTTCACAATCTACCACAGCACGATGCTCAGCAAGCCAATCCATACCAAGGATCACATCAAAACCATAAAAGGGCAACTCCATAAGATCAACATGAAAAACATGTTCTTGAACAACCAAGGGACACCTTCTATAAAGCTTTCGAGTCACAACAGTTTCACCAAAAGAACTAGTGACACGAACACCAACATCCAAAGACTCAACAGGCAAACCAAGCAATTCAGCATGCTCACGCAAAATGTATGAATGCGTAGATCCAGAATCTATCAAAGAAAGAAATGACAAGGATTGCAAAGTAAAGGTACCTGCAATCACATCCGTATCATTCCTTCCCTCACGCTGAGCATACACCCTAGCTTGGCCTCCACCTTCAGGCTGAATAGCCACAACATGGGCTACTCCACGACCACCTTCCTCTCGCCTCTGGAAATTACCACGGCCGCGCCCACGACCTCTCTGTGGTGCAGCAACAGCAGGAGCACGCACTTGATCACCAGCCAACCTAGGACAATCTCGCCTCAAGTGGTCTGCGGATCCACAATTCCAGCATCCATTACCAGCTGCCGCTACAGGAGCTTGCACCTCTCTCACAGCACGAGGACAGTCACGCTTCATGTGACCACGTGAACCACAGATCCAACAAGCACTAGGATCAGCTCTAGCGTTGCCTCCTCTAGCAGGTGCACCACCACCTCTCTTAGCTGAGGACTGATACTTCTGATCACGTCCCCTCTTGTTCCGTCCACCACCGGAACTAAACTCAGCAGCTCTATTGCCAGAACTTGCTCCAGCACCTTTCGCAGATAAACCCAAGTTCATCTCAATATCCTTGGCTCGGCCCACCAACACATCAAAATCATCATATTCGGTGGCCAGCACATACATTTTCACATCCGTCACAAGACCATAACGGAACCTCTCGCACCTTGCCCGCTCATCAGGTATCAGCTCAGGTGCATACTGACTGAGTCGCACAAACTGCACCTCATACTCAGCCACACTCATGCTCCCTTGGGTAAGAGACATGAGTTCACGCTTCTTCTCATCAAGATATCTCACTCCTAGATATCTCCGCTTGAACACATTCTGAAAGAATGTCCAAGTCACATCAGCTTCAACCATTCCAGCTATAGTGGTCGTCCACCACGTATACGCATCGTCCTGCAGCAAGGACACAACACAACCCATCTTTTGCACATCCGTGCAGCTCATCTGACCCAAGATTCTCTTGGTACTCTCTAGCCAAGCTTCAGAACTCTCAGCTGACATACCCCTGAACTCAGTCCCACCAAGACTGCGCAGACGCTCCAGAGGTAGTCTAACTCCAGCATCTCCCTGATGCCCAGCTCCTTGAGCTCCAGCTACTGCTGCTCGAAAAGCACCCGCAATAGCTTGTACCAACATAGACATATCAGGCATAGCTTGCCCCTGACCAACCTCTGGTCCAGCAGCTCCAGCACCAGCTGCAGCTTCAGCTCTTTCTCCCTCAGCACCACCACCAGGTGGAGGAGGAGGTAACACCGCACTACCCGTGTTCTCCTCGTTCTCATTCTCATTAGGAGCCGCAGCTCGCACATTACCTCGTAACTCTCTACGTGGTGCCATACTATTACCATGCAATCACAATGCAAATAAAACAAAGTCAGGCCCAGCAAGGTAAGCAATCCAAGTATTCAAGCTCAATTTCATTCAAATCAACAACATTTCATTAGCTTCGTTTTGGCAATGGGTACCCACATCATGCTACATCACAGCATACAACTCAATTGCATCCAAATCACAAACCACTAAACATGCTTTCGATCAACAAGCATACAAGGAAAACATACTTCAATCATGCATACATAGCATACCCAATTACTCAAGAACACAGCTCTGATACCACCAAATGTAACCCCCTTAACCCGGCCTAGACGGTTGACCCGAATTAAGAAAGTCACACGGGGAAAACCAAAGTCAACCCGAAAGTCAACCTTGATTAACGACCCTTTTTTTTCTTTTTAATCTTGTCTAGATGCACATTAACCCTAATTGTGATCACTCAACAACATATTCAAAGATCACAAGCATCAGAGATCAAACAGGGACCCAATTGAACAAATTACAACTTTAGGGACCAAATTGTAATTTCTGATAAATAGGGGGACTTAACCCAAATTAAAATTACCAACTTGAAATTAGTCAGATTTCATGCTTCTCTGCGAAATTTCAGCTCAAAAGGACTTCCCGATCTCATACAATTGCACAAACAAGGTTCAGGACTAAAACGCAAACAAATCAAGACATTTAACTGCCAATGTCAGCCCCCAACGGTCACCCGTTCCGGAACAGGCAAAGCCCGTTTCAAAACACGGGCCGTTCCGCAACGCGTACCGGAACACGGGCTGGCAGTAGCCAAACCGTTTCGGAACGGTCTCTCCCGTTTCGGACGCCTGGGCTTGTTTAAGGCACCCGTTCCGAAACGGCAGGCACTGTTCTGAAACGCCCTGCATAGATTGCCCCAAAAAGCATACTTAAACATGCAATTAAACATCCAATCATGCTCCAATTACCACGAAACTTTACCAACATGAAATTCAACATATATGAGACATACATGCATCAACAATTCAACAAAATAACATCATATATGGAAAGCCCCAAATCTATAGGCATGCTTCCTACACAAGCAAACCATTCAAGCATAAACTTCCATTTCAAGCATGTAAAGGCCAAACTCAAAAACCAACATTCTCAACAACATTCAACATACTTAGGGAGTTCAAAACCTCTCCCAAAACATACACATAGGTCCCCCATTGCCAAATTACCAAAAGCTAAAATGTACTTAATAAAACCTCCATACTTTGAGCTTTACTTTCACTTGAATGCTCTTGCTGCCCTCAAAGTACTCTAATGTTCTGCATTATTGATTTAAGAAAACGAAAGAGAGCGTAAGCAAAAGCTTAGTGAGGAATGCTCAATAAAACCATTCAATAATGCATTTATAAAACACTTTATAAATCATGCTTCAAATCAACATTTACACATGCTCAAAAGCATACTTTAAACAAGCATCTCATGCTTCATATCATAACATGTCATATTGGCCACAAGTGATAAGTTCCATTTCTTTAAAAACAAGTTCATCAACTTTCTCTCCAAGGACTTTTAAACACCTTGGCCCCAAGGACTTTTAAACACCTTGGCCCCATGGACTTTTAACCACCATGGAATGGACCACACAAGGACTTTTAACCACCTTTGTGTCCGTATCAAGTTTCACCCCAAGGACTTTTAAACACTTTGGCCCCAAGGACTTTTAAACACCTTGGCCCCATGGACTTTTAAACACCATGGCCCCATGGACTTTTAAACACCATGGAAAGGATCACACAAGGACTTTTAACCACCTTTGTGTCCGTAGCAAGAATCATCCAAGGACTTTTAACCACCTTGATGTTCTTAAGTAAACAAGGCTCACTCAAGGACTTTTAACCACCTTAGTGACCTTAACCTTTTCAAAACATCACTTGCCAATATACATCATTATCAACAATTTATCCACTGTTTTAAAGCATTAAACCAAGCCATATTCATCATGCATTTTAAAGCATCAAACCACATTTAATCAATGTTCAAAAACAAGGAACTCTTACCTTGAGCTTCCTTCAACATATGGCTTACAAAAACAGCATTAACCATGCTAAATCATGCTTTCAAAACAGAGTTTAAAACATGCAATAAACCACATTGCACAACAATCAAATCATGGCCACCACTAGAGAGTATTTCCGAAAACTTACACTTGAGCTTAGCAAAGTTGTCTAGACTTAAACTAAGCTCCCAATACATTGGTTTCAAAGCCGAAAACCCAATTTCACTCACCGATTCCACTTCGCCTCTTGCCGAAGCACCAAAACAAGCTTCCGGATCAACAACTCTTGGATCCAAAGATGCCTCCCCTGTTTTAACACATCAAAGCAGAGGATTAATGCATCATCATGCATTAATTGCTTCAATGAAAGCACCTAAACTCGCTGCTCTCATCCACACTCCATTTTCGGCCACCAAACACAACCGAAAATGCATCCAAACCACTTCTCAACAAAGCCCAGCCACAAACCATCAAAACCAAACATCTTTTAACATCACTTAACATCTAAAAAGAACCTATTAACATCCTTATACCTCCAGCAACATCAGATCCACAAGATCACCTCAAAAACAAACAAGAATCACAAGCTAAACTTAGGAAACTCAACCTATCCGGGATTGCATTAATCAAAACTCAATTCCTTATCAAATTAGAGTCCAAATAACATCAAAAAACACATCTCAAATCACAGATTTAACAGATCAAACGAAAATCATCAAAAAAATCACCAAATCTTGCATTATAAGCCAAGATCCAATTCACAACTCAAAAGCCTTTAATAAAACATCAATTAAGGATTGAAAACTTAGGAATTTCAATAAAGAACTGATAGTTTAGAGGAGAAGGACGTTCTTACCTCCAAACTTGAGTTTCTCCTCTTTTTGGAATCAAAAACCTTGATGAATCAAGTAGCAAATGATGAGGTTTTGTAGATATGTTGATTAGGAATCAAAAGAGAGTTGAAAGGAGGGATTTAGGTGAGAAAATCAGAAACAATTCTCTGGAAAGAAAGTGTTTGGGTTGAGAGAAAATGAGAGAAAGAAAAATAGGAAGTTAGTTATCAAAATGGCCAAAATGGCTTTCCCTCCACTTTTGATATGTTTTAAAATCAGAATAAATCCTTAAAATATCTTAGAAAAATCTGGAGAAACTACTTTTGGAATAATAGCTCCTTAAAGATTCAAAGTTTCAACCCTTTATAAAACAGTCACCAAACTTTCAAAAATTACATTTTGGTCACTAGCCAAAATGTCACCCTTCCAAAACTCATTTTCCAAAATTGATTTCACAGTTCGCTTAATTATATTAAAAGATGATTTTAGAACATTTTTCCATATTTTTAATGCAACCCGAACTAGGCTTTCCTAATTTCACCTTTTTAGATTCGACCAGCACTTTGACCAAACCGGTCAACGCCCAAAACTCCTAAGCCCAAAACCGGGGCGTTACACTACAAGAAGAGAGCTCTTCTAGTGAGAAGGAAGACTTTGAGAAGTTGGCAATAATAGCAAAACGATTCTCATGGTTCATGAAGTTTAACCGATGGAGGAAATTTCAAAGAAAGATGGACTTCAAGAACAAAATCAAAGAAAAAGAAAGGGATCCCATCATTTGCTTTGAGTGCAAGAAGCCGGGTCACATACGTTCCGATTTCCCTCAACTCAAGAAGAAGGGCTTTGAGAAGAAGAAGAAGCTCAAAGCCAAGCTTGCTACTTGGAGTGATGAGGAGTCATCCGAGGATGAGGAACATGAAGTGGCCAACCTTTGCCTCATGGCTCTTGAGGAGGATTCTATGGGGGAGCATTGCTACAAGGCCAAAGCACAAAGTCAAAATCCGTGGTACCTTGATAGTGGATGCTCGAGGCACATGACTAGAGACAAGAGTTGATTCATGGAATTAAAGCCAAAAAGTGGTGGAGTAGTAACATTTGGTGACAACTTCAAAGGCCACATTGAAGGTATTGGTTCCATAGGTAATCACTTTTCCATACTCATTGAAAATGTTTTGTATGTCAATGGTCTAAAACATAACTTGTTGAGCATAAGTGAACTTTGTGATAAAGGGTTTAATGTCACGTTTGATGTAAATGGATGTAGAATAATTGACATTAAATCTAACAAAACAATGCCCATTATTCATCCCATAAACAATAAATATATATGGTGCATTTAGATGACATTCATACATCCCATACATGCTTAGTTGCTCAAAATGAAAATGATGCATGGTTATGGCATAGGAAACTAAGACATGCTAGCATTAGTGTTTTAGAAAAATTAGTTTCCCTTAATCTAGTTCGAGGCCTACCTAAGCTCAAGTTCTCATTAGATAAAATTTGTGATGCATGTGCTAAAGGTAAACAACATTGAGCCTCTTTTAAGTCCATTAATGATGTTTCTACAAGTAGATGTTTGCAATTGATCCATATGGATCTCTTTGGGCCAATTAGGACTACTAGCTTGGGTGGAAAATCATATGCTTTTGTGCTTGTTGATGATTACTATAGGTATACTTGGGTTCTCTTTTTAAGCACCAAAGATGAGGTTTTAGAAAACTTTATCACATTTTCAAAAATAACCCAAAATGATCTTGAACTTAAAATTTCACATATTAGAAGTGATCATGGAACCGAATTTCAAAATATGGGTTTTGATGATTTTTGTAATAAAAATGAGATTAGCCATAATTTTTCGGCTCCTCGAACTCCTCAACAAAACGGGGTAGTTGAGAGGAAAAATAGAACTTCAGAAGAAATGGCTAGAACTATTCTTTGTGAAAACAATTTACCTAAGTATTTTTGGGCGGAAGCCACTAACACCGCTTGCTATATTATAAATCGAGTAATGATTAGGCATGTTTTGAAGAAAACTCCTTATGAGATTTTAAAATCTAAAAAGCCTAACATTATCTATTTTCATCCTTTTGGTTGCAAGTGTTATGTTTTAAACAATGGAAAAGATAATTTATGTAAATTTGATGCAAAGAGTGATGAAGCTATTTTTCAAGGTTACTCTTTAAACTCTAAAGCCTATCGTGTGTTTAACAAAAGAACTTTAGTTGTTGAGGAATCTATTCATGTGGTTTTCGATGGTAACCTCCTTCTGAGGAAGGATTCTTGTGATGATGATGATGTAAGGATCATTGAAGCCAATGGCGGTGGAGAATCATCAAAGGTGAATGAGATTCCAACCAAAGAGGAAGAAGCACAAGAACTACCTCTAGAAGCATTGCAAGACATATCTCTTGAGGAAAAGAAAGTGAGCTACCCAAGGGAGTACAACTATGTCAAGGGTGGTGAGATCTCGGGTGATCCATCCAAGGGGGTAACTACTCGTTCTTCTCTTAAAATGCCTAATCATGTTGCTTTATCTCATGCATTAAACCTAAGAATGTTAAAGAAGCATTAAAAGATGACTTTTAGATTATAGACATGCAAGATGAGTTAAATCAATTTGAGAGAAGTAAAGTGTGGACATTAGTTGATAGGCCTAGAAATAAATCTACTATAGAAACTAAATGGGTATTTAGAAACAAACTAGATGAGAGTGGTAATATAGTGAGAAACAAGGCTAAGCTTGTTGCTCAAGGTTACACTCAAGAAGAGGGAATTAGTTTTGATGGAACCTATGCACTCGTAGATAGAATGGAAGCAATTAGGATGTTACTTGCATTTGCATGTTATCATGATTTCAAGCTGTTTCAAATTGATGTCAAAAGTGCGTTTTAAATGGTTTTATAAACGAAGAAGTGTATGTGGAACAACCATCGGGTTTTGAAAATCCTATTTCTCCAAACCATGTTTTCAAATTTTCAAAAGCTTTATATGGTTTAAAACAAGCTCCTAGAGCTTGGTATGAAAGATTATTAAGTTTTCTAGTTGGAAAAGGTTTTGAAAAAGGAAAGGTGGACACAATACTATTTATTAAAAACAATGGCAAAGATATCTTAGTAGTTCAAATTCATGTTGATGATATTATATTTGGTTCTACTAATGAGTTGCTTTGTCAAGATTTTTCTAAGTTGATGCAAGGTGAATTTGAAATGATCATGATGGGGGAGCTCCCATTCTTTTTGGGACTCCAAATCAAACAAATGAAGGATGAAATCTTCATCAATCAAGCTAAGTACATCAAATATATGCTCAAAAAGTTTGGCTTGAAGCAAGCAAAGCCTCAAGCTACACCAATGAGCTCATCTACAAAGCTTGGCAAAGATGAAGGAGGTAAGTGTGTTGACTCTAAGCTTTATCGCTCTATGATTGGATCTTTGCTTTACCTTACTACAAGTAGACCGGATATATTGTTTAGTGTTTGCTTGTATGCTAGGTTCCAAGCTAGTGTTAGAGAGTCTCACCTTATAGCCGTTAAAAGGATCTTTAGGTACCTTAGAGATACTCCTTGTTTAGGTCTTTGGTACCCTAGAGACTCAACCTTTAACCTTCATGCTTATTCGGATGCGAATTACGAGAGTTGTAAGATAGATAGGAAAAGTACTTCTGGCACTTGTCAATTCCTAGGTAGTATGCTCATATCTTGTTTTTCTAAGAAACAAAATAGTGTAGCTTTATCTACCACCGAAGCGGAGTACATATCCTTAGGGAGTTGTTGTGCTCAAGTCCTTTGGATGAAACAACAACTCTTAGACTATGGAATATAGGCAGACACCATACCCCTTAAGTGTGATAACACTAGTGCTATATGTCTTACCAAAAATCTCATCCAACACTCTAGAACCAAACACATAAAAACAAGATATCATTTCATTAGAGATCATGTCCTTAAGGAAGATGTTGTTTTAGAGTATGTAGACACCTTAAATCAATTAGCGGACATCTTTACTAAACCTCTAGATAAAGAGTGTTTTTGGTCCCTTAGGAGGGAGTTAGGTCTAACTAGCCTATCTTGACCTTTTAGGACCTTTTGTGCTTAAAATTGCTTGAATTCTTGTTAAATGCCATTCTTATGTGTTTTTGATCCTAATTTCATCCATGCTTATAGTTAGGGGGAGTATGTTTATGTTTTGTTATGTTAAACTTGCTCATATATCTCTTTCATGTATCTAGGATCAATTAAAATTCAATTTTTCTGCAATTTAGAGCCTCATCTGCACTTCCAGGCCAATTGGTATCGAACCGGGTCACCATGTTTCGATACGGGTGCCTTCTAAGAACACAAATGGACCAAGGTATTTCGAAATGCCCCAAAAGGTTTCGAAACGTTTTGGTTCTTCCAAATCATGTATCGAAACGACCCCTATGCGTTTCGATACAAGCAATCTCTTGGGCTTCGATACAGTCAAACCTGTATCAAAACGGTTAGCTTGTTTCGGATCGATCGTAGACGTTTCGGTACGCCTGCTTCGAAACGATTTCTCCTATTTCGAAACACGTAATCGGAAAGCCTATTTTAAAGGGTTTTAAATGTTTCAAATCACTTTTTATCAAACTCAAACAAAACCCTCAAAACCCTAACTCAAATCCATCTATAAAACCCTTCAAACCTCTTTATTTTTTTTATTATCAAAACTTGAGGACTTTTACTCTTAAACGAAAATCTAAGCAAGCTTTAACAATTTGGTGCAATTTCATCCACCAATTCTTCCAAAATCCCACATTTAAGGTATTTTCTATCCTTTTCTTTTTGTTTTGATTACGTTCGAATCTTAGGTTAAAAAATTATAGTTTTGTATAAAATACATGTTTTATGTTATGAGTTTTCAAAATCTTGTAAATTTTTTTTCAAAATCTCAATTTTTTTTATTCGAATATATTTTATTTTATTCCTATTTTTTACACAGTTTTTCAAATTTGTTTTTCATCAAAATTCTTTTTAATATATGTATATATTTTCAAAGTGTTTTTAAAACCTTAATGAGATTTTTATTGGATTGAATTAGGATTTAAATGCATACACTTAAAATTTTCTTGCTTGCTTTGCATTTAGGTGTTTTTAATTGGAATATAAGAAACAAAAGACTGAAGGGGGTGAAGGTTCGAACCAAGACAATTTTCGTCCAAACCTTACCCTTCTATATTCCAAGAGTCTTAGGAATCAAGACGCTAAGAAACGTTTTAAACTCTTTCATGATGTCGTTTTTCGAAGAGAGCGAGTTGTGGATATGGATTTCCTTGACTCTTAACGTCTCTTCTTTCGATACCTACCTCTCTTGACAAGATGGAGTTTCTTAGCCTTATTGAGCATTCCTGACATCGTCTACAAGAACATGGTTTTGCTCTTTTACTCCAATGTCATTCTCATCAACAATGAGGATCGTTCCAAAGTCATTGCGATTGAGTCTTACTTATTGGGCAAGAAGTTCCTTATTGATCTATCAATCTTAGTGAACATCCTTGGGCTAAAAGATGAGGGTATTGAGGATGAAAATCATTTTGAAGCTCATACCAGATCGGTTCTTACCTTGGATGCCCATGACCGGTTCTTGTACTTGATTATCTCATGGTTCATTCGCCCATTCGGAGGTAAATTTGCCCACATCCGCCAAGTTGATCATTTTTGGCTCGAGTGTTTCCGCCAAGCACAACAACCGAATTTGGTGAAGATCATGTTTGCCGAGATGGTCCATCAAGTAAGGATTCGTCAAACCGATGCCCTCACTTCCTTCACCTATGGACAGTGTTGAGCTACATCTTTGTTCGCATTGGTCTTGATTGCTTATATGATTCTCCGGAACCCCAAAAGCAAAAGATTGATGAATCTTCTCTTGTGAGATCCAGATTTCCTTACACCCTTGGTGAATGGGTTCGTGTTGATAGAAGAGCTTAAGCACCTCAAGTTGAGCCTCAACCTCAAGCTCTGGCTCCCATTGTGGCTCCCAAAAATGATGCTCTTATGGCCTTCCTTACCGAGAGGTTCAACACGATGGACACAAACATGGATTCGAGATTTGGTGCTATCAACACTTGTTTGAAATCTTTGGAGGATCGTGTTCTTGGGAATGAGAATTGTCTTACCGCTCTTGAAAATCAACAATCGTCCATTGGTCTCTCTTTCTCCACCTTCTATGGTGATTGAAGGTGTTTTCGCCAAGATCAAGCAAAGAATAAGGATGATTTTTTTGATGACATTGGAGACGATGATGGTGATGAGGCACCCTAGGCTTAAATGCTATCTAGTGTATCAAAATGATCGTATCCGTTTCGAAACGACATCTAGCACGTTTCGGAACAAGCTCTTAGTGTATCAAAATGATCGTATCCGTTTCGATACGGTCTCTTAATTACACCCCAACGACTATTACTATTTTGGTATGTTTTGAAACAGATACATGTGTTTTGAAACGGGTAGTTGCAGAAGTGCATTTATGGTGGGAATATTGCATCCCAACGGCTATATTTATGATGGCAACAACCCCAACGGCTAGAATTGAATGAGAAGGTATAAAAGAGAGTCTCAAATCAACCAGCAACAACTATTGATCCTAAGAGGAATATTCCAACATCAAATCCAAGCTCAAGTGTTAAATTTCCATATTCTTTGTAAAACCCCAATTATGGTTCTTTGTAATTCCTATTTTTTTTTATTCAATTGGGTTGAGTGCTTGTAATTGGGCAACATTTGTATTGAGAGATACATTCTATTTGCCTTAATCTTCTTTGTAACCTGGTGAGAGAGTTTGGTCAATTTGGGGTAGAAAATTGACCACTTGTGTAAATATTTCCTCCTAAGCCTAGAAAAAGGGAAGATCAACTAGTGGAGTTGTTGGAAAATCCTTAGTGGGAGCTAAGGTAGTGGATGTAGAGTTCAACTGGAACTTGAACCACTATAAGTTCCTTGTCTTATATTTTTATTTTGTCACTTCACAACCAAATACTTTAAAAATCCAATTCACCCCCTTGGCTTAAATCGATTCAATGATCCACTCAACAAATAATCATTGTATGACTTTCATCTTATAACTTTAGGGGTAAGAGTATAATTTCCCTATCCATTTCTCCAACAAAATGGGTTTATTTTCATTTCTCACCAAGTCTTAAAGGCTCTCACTTCCCACTCCCATTACAGACTAGGACATCATATTTTTACTCTCAAAATATCTTTATGCAAGATTTTGAGAAAGTGGCTACGATCGCCACAAACCTACAGTCTCTTATGTTGGACATCAAAAATATTGTAGTGAGTGGTTATCCTTCCAAATCAGAATGAGTGATTGTCTACGATATAACCTTAGTCGCTTAATTTTTTTTTAATCGGCGGTGGTACCAGTTTTAGTGCTGACTGTCGACCGCCGATGATTTATATTTATATTTCTTTTATTTTCTTCTTTTGGTTTTTTGTTGTTTGCATGGTGACACTCACGAAACTTGTTTCTGATTTATGTTTATTAGTGGTCACGTAGAGTTTGATCCCCTTTTAGGTTGTTTGTCGATGTAATCTATAACGGATCGTCGTTTTTAGAATATGCATGAAAGGTGATTGTCGATTTTGCAGATTTCATCTAGTTCATGTTTTTGACAACTCCCCAGACACCCTTCCTACAATGGACTGTAGATATTTTCTTTGGTGTAAAGAGGAAGTGTTTGATCTGATTTGTGCAAGCTTATCCTTTTCTTTTTATATTTACCCTTTTATTTATTTATTTTTAGATGTTTTAAAACTTCTATTATGAAAAAATTATATTACAGGTGATTCCCACTACGTCATCCATGAGACCAATTAATGGAAACCACCCACTTCACCATGATTTTTCTATGTCATTTTTTACAACCAATGAATCTTCACTAAAGTTTTTACATGTCATTTTAAAAACTGTTTTTTTAAATTATTCTATTATTAGATTAATGACATCGAAAATAATGATGAAGTAGATGATTTCTATTAGTTAGTCCCATAAATAACGATGAGAATCACTCATGATATAATTTCTCTTCTATTATGTTATGTTCTGATATTCTTTTTGTTTATCAATAATATTGCCTTTTTGGCGTGTAAAAAAAGAATTATCTACGACGGCTACAATACCACTATCTCTTAAATTAGACATCAACAATGGTGTAATTAACTACCGAGACGGTAGATGCATTAGAGAGGACAAAGGAAGAGCCTTCATAGACTGAAAAGTTTGAAATTTGATAACATCTATTTCATTTTGAGCTTCTTATTGTTATTCATCCAATTTTGGACCCATTCACTATCTTGTTATCTTCAACACCCGCTTTTTGAATGACTCCTTTTTCCCTTAGCATAACCATTGCCTATAATTACATAGATCAAGAAAGCTTGGATGTATTGAAAAAAGTTAGAAATATAAGGGTGGGCACGAATAAAATCTCGAAATTTCAGGGTGGGCACAAGCCATAAATATTACAAAAATTTAAGGACTGATTCATAAAATTAAAAAATAAAGATAAATGCGTGAATTTTAAAAAGTTTAAGGTGGGCACGGGCCACCCTACATTATACGTGGATCTGCTTATGAATTCGAGTGTAGATGTTGTATACCCATAGCTAGGGAATTAAAGTGGTAGCAAAAATCCCTTGAAAAATAGTTTTGCGTGAATTGAATTCAAGGATTAGAATTTAAAAATAACCATTTGGAGTCACTCACGTTACTTTCCTTCAATATTTTTGAAATATTCTATCCAAATGACCGAAACCACTATGTGATGATGACTAGGGATGTAAAAAGTTGATACAACCTGAAAACTCAACTGAAATTTGTTCGAGTCAGAGCCTGGTTTGACCTGAGGATTTGATGACCCGAACCTGATCTGTAACCGACTGTTGTTGACCCGAACTCGAATTTGACATGTTACTGTAGTAACCGAACCCGATCTACGTCCGACTAAAAACGACTCGAACCCGAATTGGACATGTTACTGTAGATCTGAAACCCGACATGCGTCCGACTGAAACGAATTCGAATCCGAAGCCGACCTGGCAGATAACCGAATTTACCCGACTGAATTGACCCGATATCCGATTTTACCCGACCTGAAATGAACCCGACCTGAAATGGACCCGACCTGAAATGGACCTGACCTGTTTTGAACCCGACCTGTTTTAAACCCGACCTGTTAAGTGACACGACCTGTTGTTAACCTGAACTGATAAAATACAAGAAGTTTGTTTGTAATAATATTAGCTCTTGAATCTTATAGCAAAGACATAGTTTATCTCACATAAAATACTTTATTTCGATACAAATGATGAAATCAAGATTGAACATTTGGTTGAGTTAAAATATTGAATTTCAAAATTAAAAGGACTTAATAAGTATTCAAACTCAAAATTTAGGGATAAGACATAGTTTATCTAATAATTATACTTATAGAGACCTAAATTGTTATTAGACCAAAAACATTGAGGACACATGTGAGTTGTGACATGCTCATCCTTCTTTTAGTTCAACAATGTATGTATGTATGTATGTATGTATGTATGTATGTATGTATGTATGTATGTATGTATGTATGTATGTATGTATGTATGTATGTATGTATGTATGTATGTATGTATGTATGTATGTATGTATGTATGTATGTATGTATGTATGTATGTATGTATGTATGTATGTATGTATGTATGTATGTATGTATGTATGTATGTATGTATGTATGTATGTATGTATGTATGTATGTATGTATGTATGTATGTATGTATGTATGTATGTATGTATGTATGTATGTATGTATGTATGTATGTATGTATGTATGTATGTATGTATGTATGTATGTATGTATGTATGTATGTATGTATGTATGTATGTATGTATGTATGTATGTATGTATGTATGTATGTATGTATGTATGTATGTATGTATGTATGTATGTATGTATGTATGTATGTATGTATGTATGTATGTATGTATGTATGTATGTATGTATGTATGTATGTATGTATGTATGTATGTATGTATGTATGTATGTATGTATGTATGTATGTATGTATGTATGTATGTATGTATGTATGTATGTATGTATGTATGTATGTATGTATGTATGTATGTATGTATGTATGTATGTATGTATGTATGTATGTATGTATGTATGTATGTATGTATGTATGTATGTATGTATGTATGTATGTATGTATGTATGTATGTATGTATGTATGTATGTATGTATGTATGTATGTATGTATGTATGTATGTATGTATGTATGTATGTATGTATGTATGTATGTATGTATGTATGTATGTATGTATGTATGTATGTATGTATGTATGTATGTATGTATGTATGTATGTATGTATGTATGTATGTATGTATGTATGTATGTATGTATGTATGTATGTATGTATGTATGTATGTATGTATGTATGTATGTATGTATGTATGTATGTATGTATGTATGTATGTATGTATGTATGTATGTATGTATGTATGTATGTATGTATGTATGTATGTATGTATGTATGTATGTATGTATGTATGTATGTATGTATGTATGTATGTATGTATGTATGTATGTATGTATGTATGTATGTATGTATGTATGTATGTATGTATGTATGTATGTATGTATGTATGTATGTATGTATGTATGTATGTATGTATGTATGTATGTATGTATGTATGTATGTATGTATGTATGTATGTATGTATGTATGTATGTATGTATGTATGTATGTATGTATGTATGTATGTATGTATGTATGTATGTATGTATGTATGTATGTATGTATGTATGTATGTATGTATGTATGTATGTATGTATGTATGTATGTATGTATGTATGTATGTATGTATGTATGTATGTATGTATGTATGTATGTATGTATGTATGTATGTATGTATGTATGTATGTATGTATGTATGTATGTATGTATGTATGTATGTATGTATGTATGTATGTATGTATGTATGTATGTATGTATGTATGTATGTATGTATGTATGTATGTATGTATGTATGTATGTATGTATGTATGTATGTATGTATGTATGTATGTATGTATGTATGTATGTATGTATGTATGTATGTATGTATGTATGTATGTATGTATGTATGTATGTATGTATGTATGTATGTATGTATGTATGTATGTATGTATGTATGTATGTATGTATGTATGTATGTATGTATGTATGTATGTATGTATGTATGTATGTATGTATGTATGTATGTATGTATGTATGTATGTATGTATGTATGTATGTATGTATGTATGTATGTATGTATGTATGTATGTATGTATGTATGTATGTATGTATGTATGTATGTATGTATGTATGTATGTATGTATGTATGTATGTATGTATGTATGTATGTATGTATGTATGTATGTATGTATGTATGTATGTATGTATGTATGTATGTATGTATGTATGTATGTATGTATGTATGTATGTATGTATGTATGTATGTATGTATGTATGTATGTATGTATGTATGTATGTATGTATGTATGTATGTATGTATGTATGTATGTATGTATGTATGTATGTATGTATGTATGTATGTATGTATGTATGTATGTATGTATGTATGTATGTATGTATGTATGTATGTATGTATGTATGTATGTATGTATGTATGTATGTATGTATGTATGTATGTATGTATGTATGTATGTATGTATGTATGTATGTATGTATGTATGTATGTATGTATGTATGTATGTATGTATGTATGTATGTATGTATGTATGTATGTATGTATGTATGTATGTATGTATGTATGTATGTATGTATGTATGTATGTATGTATGTATGTATGTATGTATGTATGTATGTATGTATGTATGTATGTATGTATGTATGTATGTATGTATGTATGTATGTATGTATGTATGTATGTATGTATGTATGTATGTATGTATGTATGTATGTATGTATGTATGTATGTATGTATGTATGTATGTATGTATGTATGTATGTATGTATGTATGTATGTATGTATGTATGTATGTATGTATGTATGTATGTATGTATGTATGTATGTATGTATGTATGTATGTATGTATGTATGTATGTATGTATGTATGTATGTATGTATGTATGTATGTATGTATGTATGTATGTATGTATGTATGTATGTATGTATGTATGTATGTATGTATGTATGTATGTATGTATGTATGTATGTATGTATGTATGTATGTATGTATGTATGTATGTATGTATGTATGTATGTATGTATGTATCTATCTATCTATCTATCTATCAATGTCTGAACCCTAAACCCTTAATGAAGTTTTCCCTAAACCCTAAAGTATATAACATATACCATATACCCTAAACCCATAAATCCACAACCTAAACCACTTAACCTTAAACCCTAATGTATGTAAGTATCTTTGTATCTATCAATGTATGAACCTTAAACCCTTGATGAGTTTTACCATAAACACAAAACCATAAACCCTAAACCCTAATATATGTAAGTATGTTTGTATCTATCAATGTATGAACCTTAAACCCTTGATGAGTTTTACCATAAACACTAAATCATAAACCCTAAACCCTAATGCATGTAAATATGTATGTATATACCTATCAATATCTGAACCATAAACCCTTAATGAAGTTTTTCCCTAAACCCTAAATTATATATCATATACCCTGAACCCTTAAATCTACAACATAAACCACTATGTTGAGTGGATCGAATGATCGAAATAAACCAATAGGGGTGAATTGGATTTTTAAAGTTCTTGGTGGTGGAATTTGCAAATAAAAAGGTAGACAAGGAATTTTAGAGTGGTTCAAGTTCCAAATGAACTCTACATCCATTACCTTAGCTTCACTAAGGATTTGCAACAATTCCACTAATTGCTCTTCTCCTTTTCTAGGCTAAGGAGGTAACCCTTACAATTTTCGGTCAAATTTTCTACCCAAAATTTGACCAAATCCTCACACAATTGAAACAAAGAAGTTGTTGGCTAAACAAGTATCTCTCAATACAAAATATAGCCCAATTACAAGCACTCAACCCAGTTGAAATGATAAGAATGAAAAATACAATTGGGGTTACAAGACAATAATGGGATTTAGGCATAAATGCTTGGATTTGATGTTTGGATGTTTGCTTTAGGATCAATAGTTGTTGCTGAAGCTTTTAGAGGTCTCTTTTATACCTTCTCATTGAATTCTATCCGTTGTGGTCGTTGCATTCATTAATAGAGCCGTTGGGGGTGATATCTTCCCTTCATAAATGCATTCTGCAACCAACCGTTTCGAAATGCCCAACCCTGTTTCGAAACAGACCAAAATAGAAAGAGCCATTGGGGTTCATTAAAGAGCATGTATCGAAACGGTAGACTTGTTTCGATACGCTAAGAGCCGTTTCGAAACTTGTTTCGAACATTTTGCCATTGTCAAGGATCGTATAGAAAGGACTTGAGATCGTTTCGATACGCCTTAACGGTTTGTTAAAAATCGGTTAAAAACATTCAACGGTCATATTTTTCAAATCAATTTTAAAGCCGTTTCGAAACACTGGATGTCGTTTCGATACGGTGTCTCAATGTTCTTAAGCCGTTTCGAAACTTGTTTCGAAACACGGGTTGGCAGTGTTGAAATCATTTCGAAACACATGTTCACAGTTTCAAAACTGTTTCGAAACGCCTAAGGCCGTTTCAAAACGGTGACTCAAAAATCACTATTTTGGCTTTAAGAACACTTAGAAAATATTTGATAAAATTAGTTTTAACTTAGGCATATTGTTTAAAACATATAGAGAGGTTTGAGGACTTAAAAATTTGTTTTCACATTTTCAATTTAGTCCTTAGGTTCTTTAGTGTGAAATCGATATTTTAATTTTGATATAACTAAAGAACCTAAGGACTAAATTGAAAATGTGAAAACGAATTTTTAAGTCCTCAAACATCCCTTTATGATTTAAAGAATATACCTAAGTTAAAAACTAAGTTTTCCAAATATTTTCTAAGTGTTCTTAAAGCCAAGACAGTGATTTTCAAGTCCCTGTTTTGAAATTGTCAACCCATGTTTCGAAACGGGTATTGAAACGTTTTCAACACTACCAACCTGTGTTTCGAAACAAGTTTCGAATTGGCTTTAGAACATATAGAAACCGTATCGAAACGACATACAGTGTTTCGAAATGGTTCTTCATTTGATTTGAAAAATATGACTATTGCAAGTTTTTATCTGATTTTTAAGAAACCGTTAAGGCGTTTCGAAACGAGTTCAAGCCGTTTCGATACGACACTTGACAGTGGCAAAAGTGTTTCGAAACAAGTTTCGAAACGACTCTTAGCGTATCGAAACAGGTCAGACCGTTTCGATACGAGCTCTTTAATGCACCCCAACGACTCTTTCTATTTTGGTATGTTTCGAAACAGGGTCGGGCGTTTCGAAATAGTTGGTTGCAGACTACATTTATGGAGGTGAGATAACACCCCCAACGGCTCTATTGATGAATGCAACAACCACAACGGCTAGAATTCAATGAGAATGTATAAAAGGGACCTCTAAAAGCTTCAACAACAACTATTGATCTTAAAGCAAACATCCAAACATTAAATCCAAGCATTTGTGCCTAAATCCCATTATTGTCTTGTAACCCCAATTGTATTTTTCATTCTTATCACTTCAATTGGGTTGAGTGCTTGTAATTGGGCTATATTGTGTATTGAGAGATACTTGTTTAGCCAACAACTTCTTTGTTTCAATTGTGTGAGGATTGGGTCAAATTTTGGGTAGAAAATTTGACCGAAAATTGTAAGGGTTACCTCCTTAGCCTAGAAAAGGGGAAGAGCAATTAGTGGAATTGTTGCAAATCTTTAGTGAAGCTAAGGTAGTGGATGTAGAGTTCATTTGGAACTTGAACCACTCTAAAATTCCTTGTCTACCTTTTTATTTGCAAATTCCACCACCAAGAACTTTAAAAATCCAATTCACCCCCTTCTTGGTTTATTTCGATCATTCGATCCACTCAACAATTGGTATAAGAGCCTACCTCTTTGAGGATTAACAACCACAAGAGGAGTTCCTAGGAAGAGTGTGATCATCCAAAAATCAAGAGATGGCTTCAACCTCCGGTTCGGGCATGTATGAGTCTCAATCCACTACAAAGCCTCCCTTCTTCAATGGTGACAACTATCCGTTTTGGAAGAATAGAATGCGTCTCTTCATCAAGTCCAATGACTACTTAGTTTGGGATGTCATTGAAGATGGCCCTTACATTCCATTGAAGCAAGATAGTGAAGGGAAGATGGTTTTGAAGAAAAAGGTGGAAATGAGTGAAGAAGAAAGGAGAAAGATCCAAATAAATGACAAAGCTCTCCACATGCTCTTTTGTTCATTCGGTTCGGACATCTATTCCAAAGTGTCATCCATTGAGAGTGCCAAAGAAATGTAAGACACTCTTGAGACTACCTATGAGGGAACCAATGATGTCAAAGAAACTAAGATTGGAATTCTCAATCTTAGTTATGAAAATTTCAAGATGGAGCCTAATGAGACGGTGTCCAAGATGTTTGATCGTTTCTCCACCATAGTCAATGGGCTCAAAGGATTTGGAGAGACAATACCGGAAGACAAGCTTGTTCGGAAGCTACTCTATTCACTTCCCGAATCTTGGGATAGGAAGAGAACCGCCATCATAGAAGCAAAAAATTTGAAGACTTTAAAGCTTGATGAGCTTGTGTGTTCTCTTCTTACTCATGAGATTATGAAGCAAGGAAGGGAAGAAGAGAAGAAGAAAGAAGAGAAAAGAGTAGAAAAGCTAGAGGTTGAAAAGAAGAAGAAGATGGGAATAGCTCTCAAAGCTCCACTACTTGAGGAGAGCTCTTCTAGTGAGGAGGATGAGCTAGAAAAATTGGCTATGATAGCCAAATGATTCTCACGCTTTATGAGGTCCAACCGGGGAAGAAAAATCCAAAGAAAAATGGACTTCAAAGGTAAGAACAAAGAAGAAGCAATGGATCAAATCATTTGCTTTGAGTGCAATAAACTCGGTCACATACGTTCGGAGTTCCCTCAACTCAAGAAGAAGGGCTTTGAGAAGAAGAAGAAGCTCAAAGCCAAGCTTGCTACTTGGAGTGATGAGGAGTCATCGGAGGATGACGAACAAGAAGTGGCCAACCTTTTCCTCATGGCACTTGAGGAAGATTCCTCCATGGTAACCTCTAACTCATCATCTTTAGATTTTACATATGATGAATTAAATGATGCATATGATGAGTTACAAGAGGTCTATGATGAATTAGTTGAGAAATACAAGGAGTCGGTCATTAAGAATAAGAAAATCATTTTGGAGCTAAATGAGAAAAATGACTCACTCTCTCAAGCTAATTCAAAATTTGAGAAAAAGATATTAGGGTTGAAAGATGAACTAAATTTTTTTTCAAGATGAAAATGTTGACCTTAATAATCTTTTATCTCAATGTAATAGTGAACACTAAAAGGTGTTGGATGAGCTAAATAAGCTAAAAGAGTCTTTTAAAAATGTTGGTAGTGTCAAGCATGAAATAGGTGAATCTTCAAGAGCAAACCAACCTAAGAAAAAGACTAACTACTACAAACAAGGTAGCTTTCCTAGACATAGTAGAACTAAAAGAATTAGAAGTGTATGGGTTCCTAAGGAACTTGCAAAATCTAATAACATTATTGTTATGTCAATTTTGGATTCCTAAGGGAACCAAGGTTTTGGAAGCTAACACTCATGGACCCAAAATGATTTGGGTACCAAAAACAAAAGCTTAATATCTTTGTTTGTAGGGGGAGCATTGCTATAAGGCCAAAGCACAAAGTCAAAACTCATGGTACCTTGATAGTGGATGCTCAAGGCATATAACCGGAGACAAGAGTAGATTCATGAATCTAAAGCCAAAGAGTGGAGGAGTGGTGACATTTGGTGACAACTCCAAAGGTCACATTAAAGGTATTGGCTCCATAGGTAATCACTCTACTATTCTCATTGAAAATGTCTTGTATGTCGATGGTCTTAAACATAACTTATTGAGCATAAGTCAATTGTGTGATAAAGGATTTAATGTTTTATTTGATAAAAATGGATGCAAAATTGTTGACATTAAATCTAATAATATTATTCTCATAGGTCATCGCATAGGGAACATATACATGGTGCATCTAGATGATATACATACATCCCATGCATGCTTAGTAGCACAAAATAAAAATGATGCATGATTGTGGCATAGGAAACTAGAACATGCTAGCATTAGTGTTTTAGAAAAACTAGTTTCCCTTGATCTAGTTATAGGTTTACCCAAGATTAAATTCTCAAACGATAAAATTTGTGATGCATGCTCTAAGGGTAAACAACATAAGTCTTCCTTTAAATCCATTAATGATGTTCCTACAAGTAGATGTTTACAACTAATTCATATTGATTTATTTGGGCCAATTAGGACTATGAGCTTGGGTGGTAAATCTTATGCATTTGTACTTGTTGATGATTTTTCTAGATTTACTTGGGTTCTATTTTTGAGTACTAAAGATGAGGCTTTAGAAAAATTCATCACATTTTCAAAACTAACCCAAAATGATCTTGAACTTAGAATTTCACATATTAGAAGTGATCATGGAACCGAGTTTCAAAATTTAGGGTTTGAAGAATTTTTGAATGAAAATGGTATTAGCCACAATTTTTCGGCTCCACGAACTCCTCAACAAAATGGGGTAGTTGAGAGGAAAATCAGAACTTTGCAAGAAATGGCTAGAACCATGCTTTGTGAAAATAATTTAACTAAATATTTTTGGGCGGAAGCCACAAACACCGCTTGCTATATTGTTAACCGAGTAATGATTAGGCCAATTTTAAAGAAAACACCTTATGAGATTTTAAAATCTAAAAAGCCTAACATTAGCTATTTTCACCCTTTTGGTTGCAAGTGTTTTGTTTTAAATAATGGAAAAGACAACTTAGGTAAATTTGATGCAAAAAGTGATGAAGCTATTTTCATAGGATACTCTTTAACCTCTAAAGCCTATCGAGTATTTAACAAGAGAACTTTAGTAGTAGAAGAATCTATACATGTTGTATTCGATGATAACCTCCTTCCAAGGAAGGATTCTTGTGATGATGATGATGTAGGAATCATAAATGACTTTGATGGAGGACAAACTTCAAAGGAGGATGAGTTTCCAACAACAAAAGAAGAAGACACAGAAGATCCACCTCTCGAAGCCTTGAAGGACTTGGCTCTTGAGGAAAAGGAAGTGAGCTACCCAAGGGAGTTCAACTATGTCAAAGATGGTGAAATCTTGGGTGATCCATCCAAGGGGGTAACCACTCGATCTTCTCTTAGATTAATGAATCATGTTGCATTTATCTCATGCATAGAGCCTAAGAATATAAAAAAAGCATTGAAAGATGATTTTTGGATTATGGCTATGCAAGGAGAGTTAAATCAATTTGAGAGAAGTAACGTTTGGACATTAGTTGATAGGCCTAGTAACCAATCTATCATAGGAACTAAATGTGTCTTTAGGAACAAGCTAGATGAGAGTGGTAACATTGTGAGAAATAAAGCTAGACTAGTAGCACAAGGTTACACTCAAGAAGAGGGAATAGATTTTGATAAAACCTATGCACTCGTAGCTAGAATGGAAGCCATTAGGATGTTGCTTGCATATGCATGTTATCATGATTTCAAGTTTTTTCAAATGGATGTTAAAAGCGCGTTTTTAAATGGTTTTATAAATGAAGAAGTGTATGTGGAACAACCACCGGGTTTTGAAGACTCAAAATTTCCAAATCATGTTTTCAAACTCACTAAAGCCCTTTATGGTTTAAAACAAGCTCCTAGAGCTTGGTATGAAAGACTTTCAAACTTTTTAATTGAAAAAGGCTTTGAAAAAGGTAAGGTGGACACTGCACTTTTTATAAAAATGTATCAAATATGACATCTTAGTAGTTCAAATTTATGTTGATGATATTATTTTTGGTTCTACTAACGAATGTCGTTGCAAAGAGTTTGCTAAGCTAATGCAAGGTGAATTCGAGATAAGCATGATGGGGGAGCTCTCATTCTTTTTGGGACTCCAAATCAAGCAAAATAATGATGGCACCTTCATCAATCAAGCAAAGTACATAAAGGATATGCTCAAGAAGTTTGGCTTGGAGAATGCAAAGCCTCAAGCCACACCTATGAGCTCATCTACAAAGCTTGAAAAAGATGAAGGAGGTAAGTGTGTTGACTCCACCGCAAGTAGACCGGATATCTTGTTTAGTGTTTGCTTGTGTGCTAGGTTTCAAGCTAGTCCTAGAGAGTCTCACCTTATAGTCGTTAAGAGAATCTTTAGGTACCTTAGAGATACTCCTTGTTTAGGTATTTGGTACCCTAGAGACTCCACCTTCAACCTTCATGCTTATTCGGATGCGGATTATGGGGGATGCAAAATCGATAGGAAGAGTATTTCGGGAACTTGTCAATTCCTAGGTAGTATGCTCATATCTTGGTTCTCTAAGAAACAAAATAGTGTAGCCTTATCTACCACCGAAGCCGAGTACATATCCTTAGGGAGTTGTTGTGCTCAAGTCCTTTGGATGAAGCAACAACTCTTAGATTATGGTATTAAAGTTGAAACCATACCCCTAAAATGTGACAACACTAGTGCTATATGTTTAACAAAAAAATTTTATCCAACACTCTAAAACCAAACACATAGAAATAAGGCATCATTTCATTAGAGATCATGTCCTTAAAGAAGATGTGGTTATAGAGTATGTAGACACCTTAAATCAATTAGCGGACATATTTACAAAACCTTTAGACAAAGAGTGTTTTTGGTCCCTAAGGAGAGAGTTAGGTCTAGCTAGCCTATCTTGACCTTTTAGGACCTCTTTTGTGCTTAAAATTGCTTGATCTTGTGAAATGTCATGTTTATGTGTTTTTACTCCTAATTTCATCTGTACCTATAGCTAGGGGAGTATGTTTATGTTTGCATATGTTTTTCCTGCTCATTCATGTCATTCATGCAAGTTAGGCCTTAGACAAATTCATTTTTCTGCACTTTTAGAGCCTCATCTGTACTTCCAAGCCCAGGTGTATCGAAACGGGTCAACCTGTTTCGATACGGATGCTTTAAATTCATATCTCAAATAAGGGAGTTTCGAAACGCCTTAACAGGGTTTCGAAACGTTTTGGCTACTGCCAAGGGGTGTATCGAAACAAGTTTCGATACGAGTCAACGGGGATTCGATATGGTCAACTCCGTATCGAAACGATCAGCTGAAGTCCAAAAGACGGTGAAACCTTCATGCCCGCGTTTTGAAACGGTCAAGACCGTTTTGAAACGGATTCGCGGACTGCTTTAAGACGGGCTTTTAATGATAAAGTTACATTTTATTTAAAACTCTCCCAAACCCTAAAAACCCTAGCCCGAATTTTTCCTATAAAAACCCTCTAAACCTCTTTGTTTTTCACCAAATCTTGAGGGGTTTTTCTCTAAAACACTAGTCTAAGCAGGCTTCAACAATATTGTGCAAGGATTTTCATTCATTCATCCAAAATCCCAAATTAAGGTATTTTTCATCTTTTTCTTTTTCCTTCAATTTATGTTCGAATCTTAGGTTAGAAAATTTTATTTTTGTATAGTTTATATGTTTTTATGCTTGGGTTTTTCATATCTTGTAAAAAAAATTCAAAATCTTTAATTTTTTTATTCGAATATAAAAATTTTCACTCGTATTTTTATTCACTGTTTTTCTCTTATTTTTTTGTTTTGTTTTGATTTGTTTATTTGATTTTAAAAACCTGTTTTTTTAACCTAAGTGGGATTTATCATTGGATTGAATTACGAAATCTATGCATACACTTAAATTTCTTATATCGCTTGCTTAATGTTTTTAGGATGGCTACAGAGAATGTTAACAAAAAGTGTAAGTTCGTTCAATCCGGTGACTCGAGTATACGTCCAAATCTCTCCCTGCTCTTTCAAAAATCTCTTCGAACTCAAGAGATGAGAGAGCGCTTCAAGTATGTCAAGGAGTATGAAGTTCGACGTGAGCGTGTTATTGATCTCAACTTTCTTGACTCCGAGCGCTTTCTTTTCTGTTACCTCGAGCGTTTAAGAGAATGGGATTTCCTTGTCTTGTTGAGCATCCCGGACAAACACATGGTACTTCTCTTTTACTCCAATGCTCAACTTATCAATGATGAAGAAAATTCTGAAGTTGTTGGGATTGAGTCTTTTATGTTGGGAAAAAATTTGTTGTTAATGTCCCTCTCTTGGAGTCTACGTTTTCTCTTAAGGATGTAGGAATTGAGAATGAGAGTCACTTTGGTTCTCACACCGGTCAGGTGCTTACTTTGGATGCGCACGATCGTTTCCTCCATTTGATGGTCTCATGGTTCCTTCGCCCCTCCGGAGGTAAATATTCTCACATACGTCAAGTTGACTATTTTTGGCTTGAGTGTTTTCGTCGTGGTGAGCGCCCTAATCTAGTTAAGATCATATTTGCCAAAATGGTTAACAATGTTAAGCTTCGTGACACCGATGCTCTAAAATCCTTTACTTATGGAACGATTTTAAGTCACATCTTTAGCAAGCTTAATCTTGATTGCACCTACGACTCTCTAGAACCCCGAAAGTCAAAAATTGGTGAGTCCTCTCTCCGTAAGTCCGGTTTTCACTATGTGAACAATGGACATTGGCAACGAGTCGATAGGGAAGAACCTCCTCCTCCTCCTCTCGTTGAACCTCAACAACAAGCTCAAGTTGCGAACAATGAAGCTCTCACGGCTTTGATTACCGAGCGGTTCAATGCCATGGACACTAACATGGCTTCGGGCTTTGGTGCTATTGATACACATTTGCAAAATGTAGATGATCGAATCCAATCCCTTGAGAATTCACACTCGGCCATGGACATGTCCTTCTCCACCTTCTATGGCCAATGGATGAAGTTTCGCCATTCTCAAGTCAAGAGCGATGATGAGACTTCGGATGATGATGGTGACGATGAGGCCTAGGATACATGACATATCATATTATCTATGCATTTTAGGATTAAGTTTGCATCTTTATTTTCATTATGTTTTATGAACCTATGCTTTTAGTTTTATTTGGAATTATGCTTTGAACTTATTGTGAAAGATTTATGTTTTGGATATTTTAATTTTATGAATTAATATTATTGTTGCTTATTCCTTAATGCTTATTGTTACTAACCCTATCTCTTCTCTATGAGCCTTGTTTATTATTTTTGATCTAACAAAAAAGGGGAGAAGAAATCTAAGAGCCAAAAATTCGTTTTAAATGTTTAAAGTGTTTTTAAGTTTTAAACCTTGAATTTCAAAGTTAAATCTTTTTAAAACTTTAAAAACCAATCTTAAATTGAGGGAATGTTAGAATGTAATCAAAATTTTCAAAACTCTTAAAAATTCTAACTTTGGTTTTGTTATATCAAAAAAGAGGAGATTGTGAAACCGATATTTTAATTTTGATATAACTAAAGAACCTAAGGTCTAAATTGAAAATGTGAAAACGAATTTTTAAGTCCTCAAACATCCCTTTATGATTTAAAGAATATGTCAAAGTTAAGAACTAAGTTTTCCAAATATTTTCTAAGTGTTCTTAAAGCCAAAACAGTGATTTTCGAGTCCCTGTTTCGAAACGGCCTAAGGCGTTTCGAAACGGTTTTGAAACTGTCAACCCATGTTTCGAAACGGGTATCGAAACATTTTCAACACTGCCAACCTGTGTTTCGAAACAAGTTTCGAAACGGATTTAGAACATAGAGAAACCGTATCGAAACGACATACAGTGTTTCGAAACGGTTCTTCATTTGATTTGAAAAATATGACCGTTGCAAGTTTTTAACTGATTTTTAAGAAACCGTTAAGGCGTTTCGAAACGGGTTCAAGCCGTTTCGATACGACACTTGATAGTGGCAAAAGTGTTTCGAAACAAGTTTCGAAACGGCTCTTAGCGTATCGAAACAGGTCAGACCGTTTCGATACGGGCTCTTTAATGCACCCCAACGGCTCTTTCTATTTTGGTCTGTTTCGAAACAGGGTATGGCGTTTCGAAACGGTTGGTTGCAAACTGCATTTATGGAGGTGAAATAACACCCCCAACGGCTCTATTGATGAATGCAACAACCACAACGGCTAGAAATCAATGAGAAGGTATAAAAGGGACCTCTAAAAGCTCCAGCAACAACTATTGATCCAAAAGCAAACACCCAAACATCAAATCCAAGCATTTGTGCCTAAATCCCAATATTGTCTAGAAACCCCAATTGTAATTTTCATTCTTATCATTTCAATTGGGTTGAGTGCTTGTAATTAGGCTACAATTTTTATTGAGAGATACTTTCTTAGCCAACAAAATATTTGTGCTATTTGTGTGAGGTTTGGGTTAAATTTTGGGTAGAAAATTTAACCGAAAATTGTAAGGGTTACCTTTTTAGCCTAGAAAAGGGGAAGAGCAATTAGTGGAATTGTTGCAAATCCTTAGTGAAGCTAAGGTAGTGGATGTAGAGTTCATTTGGAACTTGAACCACTCTAAAATTCCTTGTCTATCTTTTAATTTGCAATTTCCACCACCTAAACTTTTAAAAATCCAATTCACCCCTCTCTTGGTTCATTTCGATCATTCGATCCACTCAACATTCAGTTATATCAAAATTGAAATATCGGTTTCACAATCTCCCTTTTTTGATATAACAAAACCAAAGTTAGAATTTTTAAGAGTTTTGAAAATTTTGAATACATTCTAACTCCCCATCAATTTAAGATGGGTTTTTAAAGTTTTAAAAAGATTTAAGGATTTAAATTCAAGGTTTAAAACTTAAAAACACTTAAAACATTTAAAACGAATTTTGGCTCTTAGATTATTTCTCCCCCCTTTTTTTAGATAAAAAATAATAAATAAGGCTCAAAGAGAAGAGATAGGGTTAAAAGCAATAATCAATAAGCAATAAGCAACATAATATTAAATTCATAAAATTCAAATATCCAAAACATAAATCTTAAACAATAAGTTCAAAGCATAATCCCAAATAAAATCAAAGCATAGGTTCATAAAACATAATAAAGATGCAAACTTAAACCTAATATGCATAGCTAATATGAGATGACATGAGAATCCTAAGCCTTGTCGTCGTCACCATCATCATCCATGGAATCATCATCGCTCTTGGCTTGAGAACGAAAAAAATTCATCCATTGGCCATAAAAGATGGAGAATGATATATCCATAGCCGAATGTTGATTCTCAATGGATGTGAGTCGATTCTCATTTGCAAGGAGACGATCCTCTACAGATTGCAAGCGTGTATTGATAGCACCAAAACCTCTAGACATGTTAGTGTCCTAAGTGTTGAACCGCTTGGTAAGAAAAGCCGTGAGAGCTTCATTGTTCGCAACTGGAGCTTGTGATTGAGGTTCAACTTGAGGTGGAGGTGCTTCCCTATCAACACGTTCCCAATGCTCATTGTTTACATAGTGAAATCCAGACCTACGGAGAGAAGACTCACCAATTTTTGACTTGCGGGGTTCCGGAGAGTCGTAGGTGTAATCAAGATTAAGCTTTCCAAAGATGTAACTTAAAGCAGATCCATAAGTGAAAGATTTAAGTGCATCGGTGTCACGAAGCTTAACATTATTGACAATCTCGACAAACATGATCTTAACAATATTATGGCGCTCACCACGACGGAAACATTCAAGCCAAAAATAATCTACTTGACGTATGTGAGAAAATTTACCTCCGGAGGGGCGAAGAAACTACGGGACTATCAAGTGGAGGAACCTATCGTGAGCATCCAAGGTAAGCACCGAACCGGTGTGAGAACCAAAGTGACTCTCATTCTCGATTCCTTCGTCCTTAAGACCAAAAGTAGTCTCCAAGTAAGGGATGTCAATGATAATCCTCTTTCCCAAAATAGAAGACTCAAGGCCAACAACTTCGGAGTTGTCTTCATTATTGATAAATTGGGTATTTGAGTAAAAGAGAAGGACCATGTGCTTGTAGCAAATATCCGGGATACTCATCAAACCAAGGAATCCTCATTCTCTTAAACGTGGGAGGTAACGAAAGAGAAAGCGCTCGGAGTCAAGAAACGTGAGGTCAACAACACGCTCATGACGAATTTCAAACTCCTTGACATAATTGAAACGATCCCTCATCTCTTGAGTTCAAAGACTTTTTTGAAATAGCCGAGTGAGATTAGGACGAATACTCGATTCACTTGATTGACCGGTCTTACGCTTTTTGTTAACGTTCTCCGTAGACATCCTAAAAACATAAAGCAAGCAATTTAAAAACAAGTTTAAGTGTATGCATGAGATTTCTTAATTCAATCCAATGGTAAATCCCACTTAGGCTTAAAAAACAAATTTTAAAAACAAAGATACAAAACAAAACAAAAGAAAAAAATTAAAAGAAAAAAAGATTAAAAAACAGTAAAGAAAATACGAGTGAAAACTTATATATTCGAATCAAAAAATTGAAGATTTTGAAATTTTTTTACAAGATTTGAAAAACCCCAAGTATCAAAACACATAAACTATACAAAATTAAAATTTTCTAACTTAGGATTCGAATACAAATTGAAGGAAAAAGAAAAAGATGAAAATATACCTTAAATTGGGATTTTGGATGAATAGAAGAAAATCCTTGCACAAGATTGTTGATGCTTGCTTAGACTTGTGTTTAAGAGAAAAAACCCTCAAGATTTGGTGAAAAACAATGAGGTTTAAAGGGTTTTTATAGGAAAATCGATTTTAGGGTTTTTAGGGTTTTGGGAGAGTTTTAATTTAAGTTAAACTTTAACATTAAAAGCCCCTTTAAAGCAGACCGCTAACCTGTTTCGGAACGGTGTCGACCGTTACGAAACGCAGACACGAAAGGTTGACTGACTTTTCAACTCCAGCTGACCGTTTCGATACGGGTTTGACCGTATTGAATCCCTATTGACTCGTATCAAAACTTGTTTCGATACGCCCCTTGGCAGTAGCAAAAACGTTTCGAAACCCTTGGAAGGCGTTTCGAAACATCCTTCTCTCAAATATAAATTTAAACCATACGTATCGAAACAGGTGGACCCGTTTCGATACACCTGGGCCTGGAAGTGCAGATGAGGCTCTAAAAGTGTAGAAAAATGAAATTTTCTAAGGCCTATCTTGCATGAATGATATGAATGAGCAGGAAAAACATATGCAAACATAAACATACTCCCCCTAGCTATAGGCATGGATGAAATTAGGAGTAAAAACACATAAACATGGCATTTCACAAGATCAAGCAATTTTAAGCACAAAAGAGGTCCTAAAAGGTCAAGATAGGCTAGTTAGACCTAACTCTCTCCTAAGGGACCAAAAATGCTCTTTGTCTAAACGTTTTGTAAATATGTCCGCTAATTGATTTAAGGTGTCAACATACTCTATAACCACATCTTCTTTAAGGACATGATCTCTAATGAAATGATGTCTTATTTCTATGTGTTTGGTTCTAGAGTGTTGGATGGGATTTTTTGTCAAACATATGGCACTAGTGTTATCACATTTAAGGGGTATGGTTTCAACTTTAATACCATAATCTAAGAGTTGTTGCTTCATCCAAAGGACTTGAGCACAACAACTCCCTAAGGATATGTACTCGGTTTCGGTGGTAGATAAGGCTACACTATTTTGTTTCTTAGAGAACCAAGATATGAGCATACTACCTAGAAATTGACACGTTCCCGAAGTACTCTTCCTATCGATTTTGCATCCCCCATAATCCGCATCCGAATAAGCATGAAGGTTGAAGGTGGAGTCTCTAGGGTACCAAAGACCTACACAAGGAGTATCTCTAAGGTACCTAAAGATTCTCTTAACAGCTATAAGGTGAGACTCTCTAGGACTAGCTTGAAACCTAGCACACAAGCAAACACTAAACAAGATATCTGGTCTACTTGCGGTAAGGTAAAGCAATGATCAAATCATAGAACGGTAAAGTTTAGAGTCAACACACTTACCTCCTTCATCTTTGTCAAGCTTTGTAGATGAGCTCATAGGTGTGGCTTGAGGCTTTGCATTCTCCAAGCCAAACTTCTTGAGCATATCCTTGATGTATTTTGCTTGATTGATGAAGGTGCCATCCTTCCTTTGCTTGATTTGGAGTCCCAAAAAGAATGAGAGCTCCCCCATCATGCTCATCTCGAATTCACCTTGCATTAGCTTAGCAAACTCTTTGCAATGACATTCGTTAGTAGAACCAAAAATAATGTCATCAACATAAATTTGTACTACTAAGATTTCATTTTTATACCTGTTTATAAAAAGTGTAGTGTCCACCTTACATTTTTCAAAACCTTTTTCAATTAAAAAGTTTGAAAGTCTTTCATACCAAGCTCTAGGAGCTTGTTTTAAACTATAAAGAGCTTTAGTGAGTTTGAAAACATGATTTGGAAATTTTGAGTCTTCAAAACCCGACGGTTGTTCCATATACACTTCCTCATTTATAAAACCATTTAAAATGCGCTTTTAACATCCATTTGAAAAAGCTTGAAATCATGATAACATGCATATGCAAGCAACATCCTAATGGCTTCCATTCTAGCTACGGGTGCATAGGTTTCATCAAAATCTATTCCCTCTTCTTGAGTGTAACCTTGTGCTACTAGTCTAGCTTTATTTCTCACAATGTTACCACTCTCATCTAGTTTGTTCCTAAAGACCCATTTAGTTCCTATGGTAGATTGATTACTAGGTCTATCAACTAATGTCCAAACGTTACTTCTCTCAAATTGATTTAACTCTTATGGCTATCCAAAAATCACCTTTCAATGCTTCTTTTATATTCTTAGGCTCTATGCATGAGATAAATGCAACATGATTCATTAATCTAAGAGAAGATCGAGTGGTTACCCCCTTGAATGGATCACCCAAGATTTCACCATCTTTGACATAGTTGAACTCCCTTGGGTAGCTCACTTCTTTTTCCTCAAGAGCCAAGTCCTTCAAGGCTTCAAGAGGTGGATCTTGTGTGTCCTCTTCTTTTGTTGGAATCTCATCCTTCTTTGAAGTTTGTCCTCCATCAAAGGCATTTATGATTCCTACATCATCATCACCACAAGAATCCTTCCTTGGAAGGAGGTTATCATCGAATACAACATGTATAGATTCTTCTACTACTAAAGTTCTTTTGTTAAATACTCGATAGGCTTTAGAGGTTAAAGAATATCCTATGAAAATAGCTTCATCACTTTTTGCATCAAATTTACCTAAGTTGTCTTTTCCATTATTCAAAACAAAACACTTGCAACCAAATGGATGAAAATAGCTAATGTTAAGCTTTTTAGATTTTAAAATCTCATAAGGTGTTTTCTTTAAAATTGGCCTAATCATTACTCGGTTTACAATGTAGCAAGCGGTGTTTGTGGCTTCCGCCCAAAAAAATTTAGGTAAATTGTTTTCACAAATCATGGTTCTAGCCATTTCTTGTAAAGTTCTATTTTTCCTCTCAACTACCCCATTTTGTTGAGGAGTTCGAGGAGCCGAAAAATTGTGGCTAATACCATTTTCATTTAAAAATTCTTCAAACCCTAAATTTTGAAACTCGGTTCCATGATCACTTCTAATATGAGAAATTCTAAGTTCAAGATCATTTTGGATTAGTTTTGAAAATGTGATGATTTTTTCTAAAGCCTCATATTTAGTACTTAAAAATAAAACCCAAGTAAATCTAGAAAAATCATCAACAAGTACAAATGCATAAGATTTACCACCCAAGCTCATAGTCCTAATTGGCCAAAATAAATCCATATGGATAAGTTGTAAACACCTACTTGTAGAAACATCATTAATGGATTTAAAGGAAGACTTATGTTGTTTACCCTTAGAGCATGCATCACAAATTTTATTGTTTGAGAACTTAATCTTGGGTAAACCTCTAACTAGATCAAGGGAAACTAGTTTTTTTCTAAAACACTAATGTTAGCATGTCCTAGTTTCCTATGTCACAACCATGCATCATTTTCATTTTGAGTTACCAAGCATGCATGAGATGTATGTATGTCATCTAGATGCACCATGTATATGTTACTTATGCGATGACCTATGAGCATAATATTATTAGATTTAATGTCAACAATTTTGCACCCATATTTATCAAATAAAACATTAAATCCTTTATCACACAATTGACTTATGCTCAACAAGTTATGTTTAAGACCATCGACATACAATACATTTTCAATAAGAATAGTAGAGTGATTACCTATGGAGCCAATACCTTTAATGTGGCTTTTGGAGTTGTCACCAAATGTCACCACTCCTCCACTTTTTGGCTTTAGATCTATGAATCTACTCTTGTCTCCGGTCATATGCCTCGAGCATCCACTATCAAAGTACCATGAGTTTTGATTTTGTGCTTTGGCCTTGTAGCAATGCTCCCCCTACAAACAAAGATATTAAACTTTTGTTTTTGGTACCCAAATCATTTTGGGTTCATGAGTGTTAGCTCCCAATAACTTGGTTCCCCTAGGAATCCAAGATGACATAGCAACAATGTTATTAGATTTTACAAGTTCCTTAGGAACTCATACACTTCTAATCCTTTTAGTTCTACTATGTCTAGGAAAGCTACCTTGTTTGTAGTAATTAGTCTTTTTCCTAGGTTGGTGTGTTTTTGAAGATTCACCTATTTCATGCTTCACACTACCAACATTTTTAAAAGACTCTTTGAGCTTGTTAAGCTCATCTAACACCTTTTGGTGTTCACTATTACATTGAGAAAGAAGATTATTAAGGTCAATATATTCATCTTGGAAGAATTTTAGTTCATCTTTCAACCCTAATATTTTTTTTCTCAAATTTTAAATTAGCTTGAGAAAGTGAGTCATTTTTATCATTTAGTTCCGAAATAATTTTCTTATTCCTAATGACCGACTCCTTGTATTTCTCAACTAATTCATCATTGACCTCTTGCAACTCATCATATGCATCATTTAATTCATCATATGTAAAATCTAAAGATGATGAGTTAGAGGTTACCATGGAGGAATCTTCCTCAAGTGCCATGAGGCAAAGGTTGGCCACTTCTTGTTCGTCATCCTCGGATGACTCCTCATCACTCCAAGTAGCAACCTTAGCTTTGAGCTTCTTCTTCTTCTCAAAGCCCTTCTTCTTGAGTTGAGGGCACTCCGAACGTATGTGGTCGGGTTTATTGCACTCGAAGCAAATGATTTGATGTCTTGCTTCTTCTTTGTTTTTACCTTTAAATTCCATCTTTCTTTGAATTTTTCTTCCCCGGTTGGACCTCATAAAGCATGAGAATCGTTTTGCTATCATAGTCAATTCTTCTAGCTCATCCTCCTCACTAGAAGAGCTCTCCTCAAGTAATGAAGCTTTGAGAGCTATTCTCATCTTCTTCTTCTTTTCCACCTCTAGCTTTTCTACTCTTTTCTCCTCCTTCTTCTTCTCTTCTTCCCTTCCTTGCTTCATAATCTCATGAGTAAGAAGAGAACCCACTAGCTCATCAAGTTTTAAAGTCTTCAAGTTTTTGGCTTCTATGATGGCGGTTCTCTTCCCATCCCAAGATTCGGGAAGTGAGTAGAGTAGCTTCCGGACAAGCTTGTATTCCGGTATAGCTCTCCAAATCCTTTAAGCCCATTGACTATGGTTGAGAAGCGATCAAACATCTTGGACACCGTCTCATCGGGCTCCATCTTGAAATTCTCATAACTAAGATTGAGAATTCCAATCTTAGTTTCCTTGACATCGTTGGTTCCCTCATAGGTGGTCTCAAGAGTATCCCACACTTCTTTGGCACTTTCAATGGATGATACTTTGGAGTAGATGTCCGGACCGAAAGAACAAAAGAGCATGTGAAGAGCTTTGTCATTTATTTGGATCTTCTTCCTCTCTTCTTCACTTATTTCCATCTTTTTCTTCAAAACCATCTTCCCTTCACTATCTTGCTTCAATGGAATGTAGAGGCCATCTTCAATGACATCCCAAACCAAGTAATCGTTGGACTTGATGAAGAGGCGCATCCGATTCTTCCAAAACGGATAGTTGTCACCATTGAATAAAGGTGGTTTTGTAGTGGATTGAGACTCATACATGCTCGAACCGGAGGTAGATGCCGTCTCTTGATTTTTGGATGATCACACCCTTCCTAGGAACTCCTCTTGTGGTTGTTAATCCTCAAAGAGGTAGGCTCTGATACCAATTGTTGAGTGGATCGAATGATCGAAATAAACCAAGAAGGGGGTGAATTGGATTTTTAAAGTTCTTGGTGGTGGAATTTGCAAATAAAAAGGTAGACAAGGAATTTTAGAGTGGTTTAAGTTCCAAATGAACTCTACATCCACTACCTTAGCTTCACTAAGGATTTGCAACAATTCCACTAATTGCTCTTCCCCTTTTCTAGGCTAAGGTGGTAACCCTTACAATTTTCGGTCAAATTTTCTACCCAAAATTTGACCCAATCCTCACACAATTGAAACAAAGAAGTTGTTGGCTAAACAAGTATCTCTCAATACACAATATAGCCCAATTACAAGCACTCAACCCAATTGAAGTGATAAGAATGAGAAATACAATTGGGGTTACAAGACAATAATGGGATTTAGGCACAAATGCTTGGATTTAATGTTTGGATGTTTGCTTTAAGATCATTAGTTGTTGTTGAAGCTTTTAGAGGTCCCTTTTATACCTTCTCATTGAATTCTAGCCATTGTGGTTGTTGCATTCATCAATAGAGCCGGTGGGAGTGTTATCCTCCCTCCATAAATGTAGTCTGCAACCAACCATTTTGAAACGCCCGACATTGTTTCGAAACAGACCAAAATAGAAAGAGTTGTTGGGGTGCATTAAAGAGCCTGTATAGAAACGGTTAGACTTGTTTCGATACGCTAAGAGCCGTTTCGAAACTCGTTTCGAAACATTTTGCCACTGTCAAGGATCGTATCGAAACGGCTTGAGATCGTTTCGATACGCCTTAACGCTTTGCTAAAAATCAGTTAAAAACATTCAACAGTCATATTTTTCAAATCAATTTTAAAGCCGTTTCGAAACACTAGATGTCGTTTCGATACGGTGTCTCAATGTTCTTAAGCCATTTCGAAACTTGTTTCGAAACACGGGTTGGCAGTGTTGAAATCGTTTCGATACCCGTTTCGAAACACATGTTCACAGTTTCAAAACTGTTTCGAAACGCCTAAGGCTGTTTCAAAACGGTGACTCGAAAATCACTGTTTTGGCTTTAAGAACACTTAGAAAATATTTGATAAAATTATTTTTTAACTTAGGCATATTGTTTAAAACATATAGAGAGGTTTGGGTACTTAAAAATTCGTTTTCACATTTTCAATTTAGTCCTTAGGTTCTTTAGTTATATCAAAATTAAAATATCGGTTTCACACACTAAACCCTAAACTCTAATATATGTAAGTATGTTTGTATCTATCGATGTATGAACCCTAAACCCTTATGAGTTTTCGCTACACCATAAACCTTAAACCTTAAATCTTAAACCCTAAACCATAATGTATATAAGTATATATGTATATAGCTATCAATGTATGAGCCCTAGACCCTTAATGAATTTCTCCATATACCCTAAACATTAAACCCTAAAACTTAAACCCTAAACCCTTATGTACGTTAGTATACATATATGTACCTATCAATGTATGAACCCTGAACCCTTAATGAAGTTTTTCATAAAAATCCAAACCCTAAACCATATATCATATACCCTAAACCATTAAATCCACAACCTAAACCCATAAGCCATAAACTCTAAACCCTAAACCTTGATATATAAGTATGTTTATATCTATCAATATATGAACCCTAAACCCTTGATGAGTTTTCACTACACCCTAAACCATAAACCATAAACCTTAAACCTTAAACTATAATGTATGTAAGTATGTATGTATGTAGCTATCAATGTATGAACCCTAAACCCTAATATTGTAAGTATGTATGTATGTATAATATACCTATAAATGTATGAACCCTAAACCCATATTCATTGTTTTTTAATTTGTCCAATGTTTTATAATTTTAATTTGATATTTTCATCATTCTAGACCCTAAAACTTTATTTTTATTCCAAATTTACCCAGATTTATTTTTTTAATTTGTCCAATGTTTTATTATTTTAATTTAATATTTTCTTCATTCTAGTCCCTTAACTTTATTTTAATTCCATATTAACCCTTATATATATTTTAATTCATCATGTTTTATAATTTTAATTTGAAATTTTGTTCATTCTAGACCCTAAAACTTTATTTTTATTCTAAATTGACCTCTAATTATTGTTTTTTTAATTACTCTGATTTTTATACTTTTAATTTGATATTTTTGTTCATTATAGTCCCCAAAACTTTATTTTTATTTCAATTTGACCCATTTTCCTTGTTTTCTTTTAAATTTGTCTAATGTTTTATAATTTTAATTTGATGTTTTTGTTCATTATAATCCGTGAAAGTTTATTTTTAATCCAAATTGACCCATTTTTCAATCCAAATTGACCCATTTTCATTATTTTTTAATTACTCCAATGTTTTATAATTTTAATTTGATATGACTTTAAATAATTAACTCAAAATCAATGACGATTGACGAAGGTTAACCTAAAGTATATCGACTACTTATACGGTTGTACTGAACTCAAATTCAATACGAATTCCAATCCCAAAAATACCCCGACCTAAATTACCCGACCTGAAACTACTCAACCTGAAATTACCCGACCTGAAATGCACCCGACCTGAAATGCAACCGACCTGAAATGAACTCGACCTGAAATGAACCCGACCTGAAATGGACCCAACCTGAAACAGACCTGACATGAAACGGACCCGACCTGAAACGGACTCGACCTGAAATGGACCGACTTGAAGTGTATCTGAACTCGAATTAACCTGCCAATTATCTGCTTCGGACCCGACCTGTTTTGACCCGACCTGAAATGGACCCGCACCCGACCCGAGTCGAGTCAAAACAAAAAAATGACCTGAAATGACTTGTATCCGATTTTACCCGACCTGACAGTACCCGACCTGAAACCCGTCCGATTACCTGTTTTTACATCCTAATGATGACCCAGTACGTGGAAGAACCAACAGAGTCGATGTTATCTAGCCGAGCATGGATGAACCAACAAGTACTTCCTCCTACACAAAACCCATGTTGCTTTACAATATATACAAATAAGTACCATATAAGTTTTTAAACATAAATATGAACGTACCTAGGGGTGATAACGAGCCTGGCCGGCTCGCGAGCTACTCGGGCTCGGCTCGATCAAAGCTCGGTCAAATCTCGGCTCGAGTGAGCTCGACTCGGGCTCGGGATCGGCTCGAAATTTTAACAAGCCGAGCCAAGCTTACTCAGGCTCGGCTCGTAAAGCTCGTGAACAAGCTCATAAATATATATTTATTTATATTTATATATATATATAATGTGTTTAGTAAAAGAATATAAATAAATTAAATTAGGAAAATTTTTACTAAAATCAATTAATTAAAATAAATTAGACACATTTAAAAAATAATAAATTAAACATTATCCACTGAAACGGATTTATAATAAAACTATAAATAAAGTAAAAATAAATAAATAATAAAAATGAAACGCACTTTTACCTTAAAATGGAAAAACCCACGTGCTTGCAGGCTGCAGCCTTGCATGAATATTGTATACACATGCAGCATTCAAATTCCAAAACCCTAGCCATCCAATTTTCCCCCTTTCTCACTTTTTCTAAAAAAATTCACAACAATCTTGTATCTTCCACCGGTGGCCGAACATCAACCAACATCGGCAACTTCAGTAACTCACCAGTCCATCACCAGGTTCGTAGGGTTTTTCTTTACTTTTTTCGCTTTTATGCTCCATTTCTACTCTCTGTTTTTTTGACGGCACCGTTGATGAAAGTAGTCGTGGATGGCATGTTAGTTTAAAAATATTCAGTTAGTTAACTCATGGTTGGATATTAAAATCGGTTATTCATGAAGCTTACAAGAACATTTGTATTGTCCCTTGCAAATTTTGAGTGGTAATGAAGTAGTGTTCGAACTTGTTTAAACTGAAATTTATGGTTGTTAATGTAGTTTGACTTGTTCGATTGAAATTAGCAATGCTGGTCATGAGTGTGTTATGTTTTAAGGATGTTAGGTGATCTTAGACATCATTAAATTGTGTTAATGGTGGTGGAATTTCTAAAGTATATGGTTATAATGTTTAGTTGTTCTTTGAATGTGAAATGATGGGATTAATATGTTGTTAGACTAGATTATTTTCAAGCTTGATAGGAAGGGGGTGATCGCAGATGAATAAACATTGTTTTGAGTTGTTTTACTTTTAAAATGGGACTAATGTATATTCTTCTAAATGGACAGAATTGCAAACAAGAGTTTAGGGACTGTTTTGCGAGTTTGTATGAGAAACCGCTGATTAGAGGAATAAAGTTTAATAGTAATTAAACTTTAGAGATTAATTTAATATTGATAGATATGTTGAGGGCTTAATTTAATATTGATAGATATGTAGAGGGCTTAATGAATCGGTTTCCGATGATTGGTTTTGGGGGTGAAAATAGAGGTACTGCTATAAGGACATGGGATTTTCAACATGTTGAGGGTTGGGGTATCAAATTCTCTTGACCCGACCGCATACAATAGCCATTGGATAATGATTTAGGATTTCCAGATTAGTGTGAAATGGCCATCCGGATGTATCACGAGAATGTATGATTATAATAGTAATTGTTTGGTAAATGAGCTAGTTAAACAACGAAATGATAACCTTAAATAATCTCTACCTATAAATCTTTTGTCACTTGTCTCAAGATTATGTACAACCTGGAATAACTCAATATTATTTGCTTTACCATATAATTCACTATTATGCTCTCTCTTTTTGAAATTTCGTTTATTAAATGATTCTTTTATTTTGGTATGAATTATTGAAAATCCACACCGGGCTTTAAACATATTGGTATAACAGTGTACTTCATTGGAAAGATGCACCATTGTGGGAAAATGAATACTCGAATAGTGTTGTTTCAATGCTACTTAATTTCGTATAATCTTTTGAGGTGGCTAAAGTGTAAAAAAAGGAATTTATACCCGTATCTTATTTAAGGCCACAGATGTCTGAGTTGAACCCCCCCTAATCCCTTCGATTTTGATGTCCATAGTCATTTGTTCTTTTGGTGATTGAAAAGTTGGACATATATTTTATCTTTTGATGTTCATAGTCATTTGTTCATAGTTTAGGCGTAATTTCCAGGTTAACGTACTTGCTTCTATTATGATGAAATTGTTCTATTGTTGCAGCATGCGAACGGCTAATTTTTCTAACATCGGATCATAAAATAGTATTTGATTTTGTATAATTAATCTTTATTTTTTATTTGTAATTTAGGAATGTCTACTGTTGGATTGGGTACATCAGATGGCCATTCAACTCCTATTGGAGAGGAATCCAGAGCAAATTTGAATGATGCAAATGAAATGGATGAAGAAATCGGTCTAGAAAATGAAGAAGTGCATGTTCCCCAAGCTAATGCCACCAATAATGATAGTGAGGTTCGTAATACTGAAGATGAATTAGAATCATATCCTTTTAAGAGAGCAAAAAATTCCACTGTTTGGAAGGATTTTGGGGAACCTCAACGTGTAGGAAACTCTACAGTTTGGAAAGTTCCTTGCTTGTATTGTAAGACTCTTCTATTTGTTTCTAGAGGTGGTCCTACAAGTCATTTAAAGTGTCATTTGGATAAATGTACACAAAGAAAAGTGCACATACGACAACAAAAGTTGATCAATTTTGTACCTTCTGATTCAACTGCGGGTTCTCCAAGTTCTGAATTTGTTAGTGCACTACATGATGGTAAGTTTGATCCATTAAAAATGGGAGAAGGTATTGCACATTGGATTGTTATGCACGAGCATGCTTTTTTCTATTGTTGAAGAAGAAGGCTTTAATATGATGTTGAAGATGGCAATACCACAATGGAAAAGTGTGTCACGCCATACTATAAGAAATGATTCCTTCAAAGTTTATGAGGTTGAGAAGAACAAGTTGAAGGAAAAGTTGAAGAATGTGGACAGAATTTCTTTGACCACCGACTTATGGCATTCTAAGCCTCAAAAGATAGAATACATGGTTCTTACGGCTCATTTTGTTGACCATGACTGAAAGCTTCAAAAGCGAGTGCTGAATTTTGTCCACATACCTCCGCCTCGAAAAGGCAAAGATATAGCTAACTGCATTTTCAAATGCTTAAAGGAGTGGGACATCAAGAACAAAATAAGTTACTTTAATATAGTACGCATATTGACTTATTACCAAATTTGCATTAATCAATATTGTATTTTTTGTAGGTGTTCACAATTTCTGTGGATAATGCCTCTGCAAATGATTCTTGCATACAAATCATGAAAGAGACTTTTTCACTAACCAAGAGGTTTGATTTGTGGTGGCAAATTATTTCATGTTCGTTGTTGTGCCCACATTTTAAACATTATAGTTCAGCACAGTCTCAAACAAGTCAAAAGCATCATCAAGAATGTTCATGATACAGTTGATTATCTAAATGAAAGTGAACAACGACTACAAAAGTTTGTCGAACTTGCTCAACAATATAACTTGAAAGAGAGAAGGTTTTGGAATGCAAGACTCGGTGGAATTCTACTTATGATATGCTTGCTTGCGCAATCAAGTTCAAAGAGGTATTTGCTAGACTTGCTTTTGAAGATAGAGGATATGTTTATTGTCCTAGTTTAGAGGATTGGGGTAAAGTTAAAAAATTACTTGAAATCTTGAATGTGTTTTATGATACTACAAATGTTATTTCAGGATCCGAGTATCCCACTTCCAATTTGTTTCTTAGTGAGATTTATAGAATTAAATTGTTGTTGGATACTAGTTCCGAGTCTTCCAATGATTTTGTTAAAGACATGGTCACAAACATGAAAGAAAGGTTTGATAAATATTGGGGTGAATACAATCTACTCATGGCTATAGGTGCAGTATTGGATCCTCGATTAAAAATGAAGGTTATTGAGATTACATTCCCAAAAATGTTTTCTTCTGATGTGGTTAGGGAGACTATTCATAAAGTTAGAGAAACTTTGTATGAGCTTTATGATGGGTATGTGAATTTGTATTCTCCTCCTCTAATGGAGCAAGTGGGTGAATGTGGAACTAGTGCAAATGTTTGTGGTGGAAGAACAGAAAGTACTCCAGGATTATTGGAGATTTTGCAAGTTGTGAGAAGTGAGGAATTGACTAGGAATAAACAATCTGAAGTTGATTTATATCTTGAGGAAGGGTGTTATATCCCTCAAGAGAGTAAGTTTGATGCTCTGTTGTGGTGGAAGGAAAAAGCTGAAAGATTTTGTATTTTGTCACGATTGGCTATGGATGTCTTGGGTGTTCCCATTACTATTGTGGCTTCAGAGGCCACATTTAGTGCTGGAAGCCATGTAATTGATCCTTATAGATCATCATTAAATCCTGAAACCGTGTAAATGTTAATTTGCACAGGAGATTGGTGTCGATCTCTCCATGGATTGAAGAGAAAGAATAAAGTAAGGATTAGTTATGAATATGTACACTTCTTTTTTTATTATCAATTTTTAGAATTTATTTTTAGCTAATGACTATGATTTCTTTTTGTAGAAAATTGATGAAGATCAATCGAAGGAAATTATTTTGCCCGCTCTTTAGGTTTGTTAATAAAACTTTATGATGATTCGCAATTTATTTTTAGATAAGAATAAGTTGGATTGCTTAATGACTTTTTAATAACTATGGTTAAAAAAAATTAGGAGAAGAGCAAAGAATGGAGTGCTTGGAGCTTTGGACTAGGATAATAGAAGGCAAAATCAACCAATGAATTGTTGTTGGAGTTTGTTTTGTTTTGTGAAGACTAATGGATGGTCGTGGTTTTATTTTTCTTAGTCGGTTGTTGTTTGCTCTTATATTTTCTTTGACTTTGTGTTTGTATTGTAACTTTGTAAGAATATTTCTTTTTTATTTGGATTAATTTACTTTTTGGGCACTCTTTTCCCATTTCTCGACACTGAATTTTATTTTAGTATTGGTTATGAAAGGAGTTTTTAACGAGGCCTCATCTTTTATAAAAAATTATAGCAAAATTATATATTTCGAGCTGAGCCGAGCCTAATAGTGTAATTTCTGAGCCGAATTCGAGCCTGAAATTCTGAGCTCAGCGAGCCGAGCCTAAGAATACAGTTTCCGAGCCTCGGGCTCGGCTCGGCTCGTTAGCACCCATAAACGTACCAATCATAGAACAATATTACAGATATTAACTATACAAGTTTTTAATTAGTTTTAAAAATTATAGCACCCATTTTCCAGATCGGACAGGACACATACCTAGACTAGACTGATACAGAATTCACCAAGCTACAGCTTTTTCCTCGATTACCAGTAACTTTGGATCTTATCAATTTAGACCCATTTTTTCATATTTTCTCCTTTAAAGCTCTGATTTAAACAAGTAAAACTCTTAGCCACATATTTGGGGTGTGACAACAATTCTGCCCTTAGAAAATCATCCTTGAAATTTATTCGACTAGCTGGTAAACTCTATATCATTAGGGGTGACAACGGGCAGGTTGAGGACGGTTTTATATTTTTTATTCTGTCCCCAACACTTGCAAGTACGGTTTCGAAGAATCTCATTAAAAGTTTCGGGGATCTTTTCGTCTCCATACCCATCCCTTACGGATCCCGTAAATTTTAGTAATCCTCATACCAAAAAAATAAACAAAACGTAATACATTAAAATAAATACTCAACATTAAATCACCAAAATACACACAATTTTAAACTACAAAATATGACTAAAATATTAACTATTTAAACATGGCAGTCTGCACTACATTTAAAAGAAAATATGTAACTAATAATATATTGTTCCGAATCGTGATCCGTTTGTTCTAAAAGAAACTAGATTTGATAATCTTTCCAACCAAATAAATTATCTCTTCTAATTTTACTCGTACGATTTATAGCGAATTTTTGAATTCTCTACCATTGTTGTTTTTGGAAACAGTATGTTGTCTTTTCTTCTGATATTTGCTCACTCAAAAATTAACAACTCTTGATATATAAATCGAAATCGAGAACCGTTTTATCTAAACAAATCTAAACTTTTGTATGGTTATATAAATATAAGCTCACTTCCTAATTTATGTTGTAGAATTTATGGTGAATTTCCAAAGTCGCTGCTAAAAATGTTTTCTAAAAAATCTATGTTGCCAAATTATTTTTGATCTTTCAACATTCAAATATTCATATCTTTTAAAATACATATCGAAAATGAGTATCATGTATTTTAAACAAAACTAGGCTGGATCACGTTTACAATGATGTATAGACCACTTTCTAATTATTTTTATGAAATTTACGGAGAATTTCTAAACTTACTCCAATCGGTCATTCTTAGGGTTGGGAAATTATATTTTTGTTGAAAATGGGTAAATTACGCCTATGACCATCTAAATTTGTAAAATATTAGGATCTTTGTAGATATTTTTCAGGGATCCCCGCGGTGATTTATATGATACAGGTTGGTTATCTCCACGGTTTGGATATAACAATCTCTGTCTCTATCTCCATTTGAGCTTCGGTGATAAAATTTTTCCGTACCCGTCCCCTGATTAAAGATTTCGATTATTCCTCATATTCGACAGTTCGAATTCCCATTGTTTTCAATTATTCCATGCGCGATTGTCACCCCTATATATATCATCCTACCATTTCTTGTTTAATCTATTTTATTGAAATCTATCACTCACTTCATATGGATCCCCATAATCCTATACAAATTCGTTCAGTTTCTTAGCAACTTACTTAGAAGTAATGTCAAAGTTTCATGCTTACTTTGTGTACTCTAATGTGTATTATACACGTTGGTAGCAGGGGAAATGGGCCGATGGGAGCCTGACCCCTAAAATTTTAAAAACTTATTATTTAGACCTTAAAATTGTCTTGGATAAATGAGGTTTTTTTGGATAAATGAAATTTTCTTATTCATCCAAAAATAATCATCTTGGACAACTCAAGCAAAAATCAGCACCAAATTATACCACCAAACTGTACATATAAGAAAAAAAGTAAAACTAAACAATCTCCCACTCCATGGCGAGAGCATAAGAAGATTGGGTAATCTTAATATAATCAACTAACTTCATTCTAACATTTTTTTTATCAAAGAGATAAGAGTAACAACCTGACGATGGTGCCTACCATGCATTCTACAATTCCTTTCGTGCCATATGTAATAAAGAAACTCACACCAAGCCAAGCGAATTATAAGAGCCACAAAAAAATTCCTTTACACTGGACCAAATTCAACCAAGTACCTAGCTACACCCCCAAGTGACAAGACAATAAACCTGAGAGAAAGAACATTTCGCAAACAAGTGATCTCGACTCTCAAGGCCATCATTACACAACAAACACAAGGAATTCACTTGCAACCCCAGCGCAACATTCTTTCCCTTGTTGGCGATCTGTCCTGAATTACAAGTCAGGCCATGAAAGAGTCCCTAGATAAGTTTGAACCAGGGGACACATTCATTCTTATGCCTGAACCCTCCCAAGCCTTCCTTGCCTTGAACACATCACCCATATTATCCACTTTAGTACACTCATCACGCAACTTCAAGATTTTCCTCCAAGCCCAAGAAAAAGTACTTTTCACATGTTCTTGCCAAATCGGCCTTCCTTTTGAGACATATCTCTCGGTTCAAGCAATTCATAAAGAACTTGTTTGAGCAAACAAAAGTCATATGCATCTCAACATATAAGCACAGTTCCATATTACAATACTCTTCACACCAAGCTCTCCCCTCACTCTTAGGGTGATAAATTTTCTTTCAACTAACACGAACTCCCCTACTCGACCTTTTTGAGCCCTTCCAAAGAAAATAGTTGTATAAACTCTCAATCCGTCGCACAACTTTCAAAGGCAGAAGAAACACACGACACCGAAAATTCTGTATGCTAAACAGAACAGCTTGAATAAGTTGTAGCCTTCCGGCAAATGACAAGCACTTAGAATGTAGTACTCAAAAATTAAGCCCAAATTGTAAACCTCAGATGCGAAATATCTTTAATTTTAAAATCCTTAAATTCAAAACCCTAGAAATTAGGGATTTAAATATGAAACCCTAATTAAGAAATTTGAGAATTAATTAAATTTTTAAACGAATTTAGCGACTTTTTATAAAGAATTAATATTAAGTACCTATTTTGTGAACCCTAAAAAAGTACAAAGACTTATCATGTAATTTATCTAAAATGTTGGGTTATATAAGTCACGATTAGCTTTTTCCTACAATTTTATTTCTTTTACAGCAATCGATCTTTTTCTCTCCCTCTCTCGATTTGTATTCAAAATACATCTTCTTCTTTTTTTTCTTTTTTTAATTTATGTAATTTGACTAAACCCCACTGAGCCTCTAGCACTGTTCAAATTAATTATGTCTTCGGTTGATTTGAAGATCAATTATTCGAATCATATAAATATTCTTGTATCATTAAATTTCGTTAGATAAGTATATAGGAATAACTCCTTGGTCATAGTAATAATAGAACTAATATAAGAATCATTCGTATAGGTTCTGATACAGCTAAACCTAGTGCTTCTGATCGTGAGAGACACGATATTCAATAAGGTGAGTTTTACTTTGGCTAAAGTGTGTTTCTTCCGGTGCTATAAATAAATTATATGTTATTTTTTATGTGTTGGTGTTTTACCCCTTATGTGATTGTTTATATGTATTATGGCTTGTATGGTTGACATCATGTGAATATGATTTCAAAATATGTTTTAATTATGATTTATGGAACATTTGTTTTCTGAAATATCGAATTTACGAAACTATAATTTATGGATTTATGGACTATAATTTATAAAGTATATTTATGAAATATCAAATTTATAAAATTGAGTTTTAAACATCATATATGTATAACATGGGTTGAGATTTGTACGGAAAAAGTAGTAGTCTTTACCACACATTGATTGGTGGATGTAGTGAAGAATTCAGGAGAACTCCTGTAATGCTAATATCACACATGGACTCGGCCTAAACCAACTTGACCCATGAACACCTGTAATGGGCAAGAAAGTACCAAAAGAAGAAAAGAATCCAAATACTAAGATTTGAATATCAAACTTAATGATGTCAGCTTTGAATGGGGACTCCATTGATTAAGTATGAAACCCAAGACCCATTTCATTTCCTTGCCAATAATAATAATAATAGTAGGTGGGCGGGCTAAGTCATACTGTTAAACAAGTTTAGGTAGGTCCTGACCTGTTAAGGTAACAGCCAGCAGATGATTGTGTGATGCAGGTGTTAACAAAGAACATTTTCACATGGTGTGAACAACAAATGCACATGCTTCAGACCCACAACTATATACATACATCAGCTACCAGACATACATGAATTTGATGAGAAAAAAATCGATAACGATCCGAATGGGACCCTAACAGATTGTTTAGAAGAGCTGGAAAGATGAAGTCCTTGCCTGTTTAGCCAAATTCAGCCAGATTCTTCAACTTAAAATACAATCATAAATCATAATCATTGTTTACCTAACTACCAAAACAATCAATGCTTATTATCATAACCTTTTGCTACTTTGGGGAGGTGTTGTGGGAAAAGCTTTCAATAACCCGAAATGGTTCATTGTGCATCTAATGCTTAGATTTTGAATTTAATGTGAAGAAAGGTGCACAAGATTTTACCAAACTCTACACAAAACAAAGAAATTGACCTGCATTAATAGAGATTCAAGGTCTGTGCCTACTGCCTAGCGAGATGCCGAGTACGGATTATGGAGTGAAAATGCATAATGTACGTTCCCTTGAACTTTAAGTCGGTATTGAAATTAAAGTGGTTAATTTGAGCATGAAATGCCCTCAGAAATGAGAAAAGAAAGCAACCTAGATTCGCATGGTCAATAAGAACTCAAGAAAATTGCACAGACAGAACCATAAGATCATACATATATAGCTATTAAAACATTGGATTTCGGGCAATAAAACTGAATGCCAGACTAATTAGGTCACTAAAACCAAAGATTAAGTCTCTACAAAATACAAAGAAACTTGTTTTCCATGAACAATTGCACTAAACATATAGACTAGCTCTAAGCAAATAAACACTCAGTATAAACAAAGGGGAAAACACAAGTATGATACATACAGGTCGATACGCCCCGTTTGGAAGTTGCTACGGTCTGGCAAAAACACCCCAGATCTTACCCCTCCCAAGACTCTCCAACAGCTTCTTAGCCCCTTCAACATTCATCTCAACAAGTTTCTGCAAGTGCACACAAGCACCAGCAGCAACCATTTGCTTCCTACATTTCTTGGAATGTACAAGCTCGGACAAGATCGAAACAGGGTATTTTTTATCTAGATTCTGTATCAAAGGATCCAATAATAGCACAGCATTTACTATCCCCATCTCGTCCTTTTTGAAAACCTTTTTGTTACCAGCGTATAACATGAGCCTGGACAGTGCCATCGCACCGGCTTCTTTTTCTTCAACAGCTTTCCCATCTAGCATTTTAACTAACGGTACAGTACATCCACATTCACCCATTTCTTTCCTCGCTTTAGAGGAAAATCCAAGCTCAAAAACGGCTTTAGCTGCCGCAAGTCTTACCCCTAAAACCCCAGAGTTCAAAGCAGCCACGAGACGGGGAACGAAGCCATCAGCAACCAGAGATTCAGCAATGCGGGTAAACGATGCTAAATGCATAGTAAATTCAACAGCAACTTCAAGGCCTTTCGGATTTGGAGATGAATCCAAGAAATTCTTCAAACATTCAATCCCACCTTCATTAACAATCAAAAGCTTCAACTTTGAATCATTGGAAACCAAATTACATAAACAGCCAATGGAATTTTCTTGTGCTAAGGCAGTCCCCGAAGAAGCAAGCCCGATTAAAACAAAAACCGCGTTCTCTTCAACAAAATTCTCTTTAATTTCATCAAAACAAGCCAAGTTCTTCAAAACCCCGGCTGCAAAAGCCTGAGAACCGGGGGTACCTGCTTCACAAATCTCTAAAAGAGACGAAATCCCACCTCTGGAACCAATCGCTGTAGCGTTTTCTTTCGAAAACGTTAAAGCTTGTAAAGCGATGCACGCTTTTTCCTTTGCGAAACCGCTTCCGGATTCAAGAACTCGGAGGAGATGATTCAAAAGCAACAACCCTTCGGCGATCAAAACGTGTTTGCTCGACTCCACCGTCGATACCCTCGCAATGGCCGCCACCGTCTTTTCCTTCATTTCTAAAGAGCTCGAATCCAGTGAGCCGACGAGCACGGGAACCACCCCCTGCGCCACAGCTATCATCACGTTTTTATCGTCCTCCCGGAGTAAACCTAAGAGCGAGTCCATGGCTGAGTTCTTCGACTCCGTTGTCCCTATTTGTAACCGAGTTATCAAATTCCTCGACTCGACTCGCACTGCATCTTTCTTCGTGGAAGATGTTGACACGACACCGTCTTGAAGGACTCCACTACGAATCAAAATCTCACTGTCGGATATATGCCGGTTTAGTTTAGCCAGAACGGCGTCGAGCTCGCTCTGGGTTTTGAGTTTTCCGTCGGTCAAACCGGCGCGTTGACATTTCTGACAAAGCGATACGGCGTCGTTTAAGGTGTGGGAGACTGAATGGAGGAGGTCGAGGGCGAGGGGGGTCGAGGAAGAAGAAGGAAAGTCGGAGAGGTCAAGGAGTTGAGTCTGGAGAGTAGAAAGCTTGGATTTGATCAAAGCCCATTTGCCTTTGAAATTGTTGGTGCTCGGAATTTGCTCCGAGAGGGAAACCAAAAGACGGTTCGAAATGGAAAATGGGTCGTCGTCTTCTGGTACTTTCATGGCGGCTGAGACCAGTTTTCCCCCTCTCTCTTTCCCTTTTTTCTTTCTTTCAGGTTTGATGATTAGAAAGTTTGTGCAGTGAAAGAAGGGAAAAAGGGAAAAGTGAAGAGAAAAGGAGAGAGAATTTAGGGTTGAGAGTCTACGAACCCAGAGGGGAGTGATTTAGAATCGACTGAATGCGGAAAGTGAACTGGCTTCGCCTGGAGATGTCAACTTTGTTCACCATGACACGCACCTCCAGAGCGTGAGTTCACGGCCATTTTATTTTTTTATTAAGTAGAGAACTTAAAGTTACTATTGTCATGATTCGAACTCATACAAAATAATTTAACATGAGTATCTTTAATTGTTGGGTAATTATTCCATACACAAGTTTTCGTAAAAACTTTTTTATGCAAGCGCTTTAGTTTTAGAGTTTAAGCATCATGTTTAGGAGTTTAAGTGTGATAGTTTTAAATTTATGGATTATTAATAAAAATTTAGTTTTAGGGTTAAAATTTAAGGTTTATAGGTTAAAACCTAAATCTCTAACTATATTGCCCTAAAACTTAAATTCTAACAATGAATCCTAAATTTTAAACTCATATACTAAAATATCTAAACTCTAAACCATAAATAATAAAATAAAAACGCTTGCAGAAACAAAAAAAAATTCACCACTTGTGCATAAAATAATAATCCTTAATTGTTAGACCAGTTAATAATATTACACGATCAATTTTGACATTGCTCAATTAAGAGTTTTTTTTAATTCAGATATTTTTTATTTATTATTTATTAAATTAACAGATTACAAAAATTAATTCCAAAATGAGATTCATTTGTACGGTGAAGACATTTTTTGTTCAAAGGGTTAACTTTCATTCAAGAACGAAAACATAGAACATACTCTAAAACATCCAAACAGAAAACACCACAAAACGACATCTCTTCCCAGTAGACGGGAAGCCAACAACAGAACAAGCTGAAAGAAAGCAACAGTAAAAAACCACAAGAACACAAATCAAACGACACATAACAATCCATGGCAAAGAGCCAAATAGCCGTATCCTCCATCAGCAGTGAGGAAAAATGGCAACACAGAGCTTGCTTGAGAGACTTAAGCTGGTGACAAAAAGAATCTTCCACAGCACCTAGAAGAACAGCACCATCATGCCTTCGCCTGAGAGCTCTATCCAGAGGCAGGCTTCCGTTACATCGATAACGACCCTTATCAAGGCAAGCGACACAACAATTATCAGCTAGGCACGGATCAGAAGGCCAGGACTCCAGCTGCTCCCAATTTGCAACAACCGCGACAACATCCGAAACACAACCAGAAAGAAACAAAGGTTTAACAAAACGAAAACTAGCACCACTAATGACCAAGAAGCACGAAGAAAAGCCGGAAGAAGGAGTTAAACTAGCCACCGAGTATCGACCCTCCCCATCGAACACGGTGGACCAATACGGAATCATTTCTGGGGCGGATAACCCTCAAAGGAGTTATCCGCATTCCTTGTGAAAAAGAAGCTCTCGGTTAGACTCCAAAGCTTGAGTTGATTATCTTTGATATGGCTAAAGGACAACCAAAAAGGCAAAGATATTGATGCACATGTACTGCATATTTTAATTTCTCCAAAACAAACACAGACTTGTGCTAAAATGGGAAGCCCAATCCCACCAAATCCGGCTGAAACATACTGCCTGTCAGACCTACATATGCTCCTAAAGGTCAACTTTCCTAAATAGGAAAAACCTTGCCTCCACGTAAAGAGACTTGATTGCCTTTGAAAGGAAATCTGTCTCCACTCGTGAACAGAGCGCCCTCGCCGGAGACCATGAAGAGTCAGCTCCGGACGAGACACAGTTGCCCGGCTAAGGACCGTCGAGATGCACTTTCCTCGCTGTTTTTCGGAAGCGGGTCCAACGCTACCCGGGGGAATATCTTTCCAGCCTATTTTCCACGTTCTTCCGCCGGCCCAGAAACCTTCAACTACGACAACTTTGGTGCTCAAAGTCCGTCCTCCAGCTTGTCCCGAAACGGACCGTCGGATAGGTCGGAGCTGCAAACCACTATCTGCCATCTTCGATCCGGCCCCAAGACCTCTATTGGCAACTGTCCTAACGCAGCCGGATAAGTTCGCCCGTTCAAAACACAGCAGCAAAGCATGACGTGTACCAGCAAGTTTTACGGCACCGACCGTCGTTGGGGTTTTGCCACGGGAGCCAAAAACGTTTGTAAACAGCCTGCTCCCCGCCCTCGCTTCTCCACCGTCAAGAAACATGTTTGACAAGGTATGGCTTTCATGAATGTGAGTTGGGCAAAGTACAATGATCTACATAAAATGTCTGTTGAAGAAATTCACTTCCGATTTTATTTTTAAGTCAGTGGATTAGGATTTTTTAGGTTACCCTTTAGAATTTTTATGTTGAGTTTTTTTATGTATAATTATTGTTGCTTTCTATATACAAAAATAAAGAATGACTCAGATTATGATTATTTATGATAAGGTTAGGCTTATAAGTATAACTGAAACGTAGTACACTCGAACTTAAAAGCCACCATTTCGGAGAAATTTCCCGTTCTCTAAACGACCCTCTCAGGTCTTCCCTTTCCATGGAATTTACGACCCTCAGCGGGTGGTGTGATTCATCCGACCCGGTTATCTTGCTCGAGACCAGGAGAAGGTGGCTTCCTCCTTCCAGAGCTCGTCGGTGGCTGGTGGTGCGGTGGACGACGTCGGCTGGTGGCTTGGTCCGGTTCCCAGGAGGTGGATTTCTCTGGCAGGTGCAGTGGGCTATGCCGAGCAAGGCTCGAACGGGTTCTGTTTTCACCTCTCTTTCCGGTCGGTTTTGGAGCCCAGGTATGTTTGCCGGTGGCGAAGAATCCTTGAACAGCCTCAGATTCGTCATACGGGTTTGGAAGATCGGTTGGTGCTACGGTTCTAAAATCAATTTGGGGGTTGGGGTTGAGGGAGAAGTAACGAATCTGGGTTGGGTAGCCGTTTCATGGCGCGACCTTGGCTCCTCCGATGACGATGGCTCAAGAACAACAGCTGCTCGATATTTCGGCCTGCTTGGGAGCACGGGAACGGCGATGAAGGTTCATTGGTTTTTCACGGAGGGGGCACAACACTGCGATCTGTTGATTCCGGCCGTCCTGGTCTTCGGGCGGATGATGGCTCTTCTGTCTGTCGAAGTGGCGACCTGGGTTGCCTTGTTCTCGGATGACGACTCTGATTTGTGTCTGCTCGCCGGAGGAAGGCCAGCACCAAGGATGTCGCCGGTTCTCAACGTTGATAGGGAAGTAGGTTGGTTGGTAGGGATAGAACGGTCCTTTCATGCCCCCAAGGATGTTAGCAGATTGACAGCTATTTGGGTTACCTTGTTAGGAAAGGTTGACCTTTACTTTAGGCTTTACTATGTTATTTCAAATCTGATAAAGGACGACATCCTCATTCCTCGGGTGTTGTGCCTCGATTTTTTGGTTGTCTTGTTACTATTTAGGAAGTCTTGGTTTTTCAAACCTTGCTTTCTTTTTGTTGCTACTGACTTACCTCTCTGGGCCCACGTTGAATTTGCACCGAAGATGCTGTACGGTTCCAGATTTTATGGGATTGTGCTTCCCATTTCTAAGCTTAATTACAGGCAGCATGGAGACTCTCCCACCTTGGCTTCAAGTCAGCTTTGCATTTTCTATACCAAGATCCGAAATTTAAGGACTTCTACTGGTTGGACCAGATTTCAATCTGGGAGATGGATTTCCGAAGAGTCTCGTTTTGATGCTGAGTATCGGGAGGTGCAAATGTGTTGTTTTGGATGGGACCCGGGTCTTATTACCGAAGGGGCCCTTATTTCCAATTTTGGAATCTTATCAGACAACATCTCCGGTGTTAGGGGATCTGGGATCAGTCTATCCCTTTTAAAGTCCAACAAATTCACTTCTTTTGGGATTTGGCAGTTTGAAGATCATGGGAGATTTGGTGGCCCCAACCGGCTTTTGTGCCTGGCTCTTAAAAAGCCCCGGTTGACTTTGGTTTGTAATTTTGCATGGGACCCGGGTGGATCCAACACCACAGGTAAATTACGATTGTTATGGCATCGTTTTCGGGTCTGCAATGGTTTTGACAAGCTTGGGCTGAGGGATAACTCGATGGAATCTCATCTTTCGAATTGGGTGACAATGGATGGTGTCTTGATAAGGATCGACGGCTCATCGTCGGAAGCCTGCCTCTGGGAAGAGCTCTCAGATACTGCCGTTGTCGATAACTCTAAGAAGGACCTGTGGTTTCTATTTTTTAGTTGTTCCAGGATTCGTCCAGGCTCGAAGATTGTTTTCGGATGTTTTAGGTGTCTAGGTGGTTTTGCTGACTGTGTTGCTGGTTTTCTTAGGTCTGTTTCTAGCTTTTCTTTTATTAGGTTCGTGTGTTTGGTTGGGGTTCATAGAGAGCAACGAATGCCCTGGTCTTTTTTTCGGTGTTTGGATGATTATTACCGTTGTAATTGCCGTGACAAGGACCGTGACCTATGGAACGGAAGCCTGCCTCTGGACAGAGCTCTCCGGCGAAGGAATGGTGATGTCGTTCGTCCTTACTCGATTGAAGATTCGTTTTGGCTTCGAAGTAAGTCTCTCGTGCTCCGTTCGATTTGCCGCAAGATCATCACTGATGTCGATGGTGTCGGCCTGTGCCCCCTTTGCTGCGCAAGTGGGTTTGGAATTGGCCTGTTATGGCCCTCTTTGTTAGTCTTTTCCCTTTTGAAGTTGTATCATCTGTGTTTGTTTGGTGCTTTACCTGACCAGTGGTTGTGTAAGCTAGGTTCAGGTGGGAACCAGTTTGCCTTTATCGAGTCTGTTCTTGTTTTTTAAGTAATGCAAGTCTATTTGATCAAAAAAAATAACTGAAACGTAGTATATAAGGATATGGTTAAATTTATGTCGCAGATTCACTCGAAAAGAGTTTATTTCAGTACTTTCAAAAAGTCGCAACATTTCTGTAATACCCAAAAAAAAATCTTGTATATAGAAAAAAAACTCAAAATCAACATCCCTTTACAGTGCGCAACTTTTTTAAGAACTTTAATTTTCACTTTGACTTATATTTTATTCACTTTGGTATCAAAAATTTAATCTATCATATGGTTAAATTTAACATTTAGTGAAGAAATTATTTTATAGATCATTCTTATCGCATCAGTCATAATTCTAACTAATAAAAATAACACATTCTATTATTTTTCTTATGTCATTAATACACTCAAATTCAAACTTTCAAATAATCACTTTTTAAAATAAGGTAAAGAGTGAATATTCACCCTAAAAATACTATAGCATAAAGACAAATGAGATGATGTGAATAATTATATTAGTTGAAATTATGACTGATAGGATGAACGACATTAAAAAAAAGAATTAGAGCCTCCAACCTATTAGAAAGCAGTACGTGTTGTATTTAATCCATGTCAATAATCTGCGTGGCATCTACATGGGATTACAAAAAAGGTAAAAACATAGTTCTTAAAATTGAATTTAATTAAAGGGTAAACTACACTGGCAGTCACCCAACTATTGTTTTATTCTTATTTTGATCACCAAACTATTTTTTTTTTGGCAAAAACGTCATTAACGTTTACTTTTGCTCCTAATTTGGTCACCCTCCGTTAAATAATTAACGGGTCTGCTGAGTTAGAATTAATAACGGCTATATTTCAAAAATTCCACGTTATTTTTTTCCATGTCAGCACACACACAATGGTTGCCTAGCTTCATCAAGCCTGTAAGAGGTTTTACATGAAAATCGCTTGAGCCACCTCAGCTTTCCTCCCTTGAAGCCATACCATGCAGGGCAGTGACGACTAAAGAAAATTTCAACAGAACCAAGAGCCCATCGAAGGACTTGGTTGAGACGATCCGACAGATTGATGGGAGTTGAACCCTTGAAGGCAGGAAACTTTGGCATGCAGTATATTGACCTCCATCCACGGCAGTGCATCTTGAAACTCGTTAGAATGTCCTCTGCAATTGAGCCATAAATCCAGCCAAGCTGCACATGTGGAAGGCACAAACTTTAGATTAATGTTTAAACTTAGAAACATCTTTTTCCCCTAAATCAGAAGTGGGAATGTCATGTGAAATTTCAAGTGGTCGGCATTAAGTACCTCACTTCCCCATTCTGTTTTGTCTTCATAACCACAACTAATCACATGAATGGCTTGTTTGAGTAGAGCTGCAAGGCTTAAGGAAGGAGGGACACCACCTTGTTCCATCAGGGTTGAAGTTACAAAGATGGCCGACTGTCCAAATTTCTTTTCAAAGTTCATGTTGGACATCAAGAACTCCTTGTCATCTTCAGTTGCTGTTAGTATTTTTTAAAAAAAATATTTGAAGTTAGATGAAGTGAATAAACAATATGAAATGAATCTGCTCACTGAAAAGCAAGAATAAAATGTCGTTGTTAAGTGTTAACAACCTTCTAGGCTTGGACCATTTACATTTCCACCATCCTTAGAATGCTTTCTATCCTTTTTCGGCGTCCAAAGCAAGGGCAGCAACCACAGGTGACCATCTTCGGGCGCTTAGGCCCCTTTGGAGGTTCATAATAATAGAAAGCTTGCCTTCTGAAAACACACCCAGTGCCGCATATACAGGACCATGTATGGTATGGCTTCAAGGGAGGAAAGCTGAGGTGGCTCGAGCGATTTTCATGTAAAACCTCTTACAGGCTTGATGAAGCTAGACAGCCATTATGTGTGTGCTGACATGGAAAAAAATAACGTGGAATTTTTGAAATATAGCCGTTATTAATTCCAAATCAGCAGACCTGTTAATTATTTAACGAAGGGTGGCCAAATTAGGGGCAAAAGTAAACGTTAGTGACGTTTTTGCTAAAAAAATAGTTTGGTGATCAAAATAGGAATAAAACGATAGTTGGGTGACTGCCAGTGTAGTTTACCCTTAATTAAATAAGAATAATATCACTTTTGTATTTTACTTTATCTACTCACGCTTCTTCCATCTACACAATAATTATGTAATTACACAATAATTAAGTAATTATACAAATTCTAAGGATTTTTATAGTTACACAATAATTATGTATGTAAAACCTATGTTTGATTTTGATATAACTAAGTATGTCAAGGATTAAATTGAAAACTTGAAATAGATTTTTAAGTCCCTCAAATGATTTATAAATCATCAAGGCTTTAATCTGATTTGAAAAACTCAAACTCCAAATATTTTCTAAGTGTTCCAAAGCCAAAGTGTTGAAAAACGTCCAGGCGTATTGATACGCTTCCGGCCGTATCGATACTTTTTTTACAAAGTTGGCTACTAAAAAGATGTATTTCGATACGCCCCTCACCGTATCGAAACGGATTGAATCTGTATCGATACGCCCCCTTTGTAAAAACTAAAGGAGTTTGAATGGCGTATCAATACGGTTCCACACGTATCGATACAATTTTAACGGAATTTTTAATTCGAAGAGCTTTAAAAAATTTCGATTGTTGGTGTCAGTTGTTAGGTAATTAACATTTAAAGTGGTAGTTGTCCAGTATCGATACGGTGTTCCCCGTATCGAAACGGAAACTTCCAGTGAGCTAAGTTGAGAAAAAGGTATCGATACGGTCTTATCCGTATCGAAACGGTCCATGTCATGTACCGATACGCGTACACGTGTATCGATACACCCTCTTTATTATTGTGCAACAGCTCTTTCTGTTTTGAGACATGTATCGATACGAGTCTTCGTGTACTGATACGGATAACTGTAGAAGTGCATTTATGGTGGAAAGAGAGGGTCCCAACGGCTATAATCAATACTCTAACTACCCAAACGGCTAGAATTGATAGAGAAGGTGTAAATTGAAGCTTATTGAAGACCAACAACAACTATTGCATCAAAGATAAACATCCAAGCAAAAATCCAAGCTCATTGTGCTTATTTTCCAATTTCTTGTAAACCCCAAATTGTATAGTGCTCAATTCCTATCTTATCATCAAATTTGGGTTGAGTGTTTGTACTTAAAAGGCAATCTTGTATTTGAGAGGTATCTTTATTGCCGAAATTCTTCTTTGTTCACTTGTGAGGGTTTGGTCAAATTTTGGGTAGAAAATTTGACCGGTTGTGTAAAAGTTACCTCCTAAGCCTTGAAAAGGGGTAGCTAAGGTAGTGGATGTAGAGTTCATTTGGAACTTGAATCACTCTAAAATCCTTTGTTCTTCATTTTTAGCTATCATTTTCCTCCAACAAATTTTTAAAAACCCAATTCACCCCTTCTTGGCTTTAATCAATCCATTGATCCACTCAATAATTGGTATCAGAGCCTACCTCTTTGAAGGATTAACAACCACAAGAGGAGTTCCTAGGAAGAGTGTGATCATCCAAAAATCAAGCCATGACATCTACCTCCGGGTCAAGCATGTACGAGTCTCAATCAACCACAAAACTGTCATTCTTCAACGGTGATAACTATCCATTTTCGAAGAACCGGATGCACCTCTTCATCAAATCCAATGATTATCTAGTATATGATGACATTGAAGATGGTCTTTATATTCCATTGAAGAGAGACGATGAAGGAAGATTTGTTCTAAAGAAGAAGATTGAGATGAGTGAAGAAGAGAGAAAGAAGATCCAAATCAATGATAAAGCTCTTCACATGCTATTTTGCTCTTTCAGTCCCGACATCTACTCCAAAGTCTCCTCCATTGAGAGTGCCAAGGAAGTGTGGGATACACTAGAGACCACCTATGAAGGAACTAGTGATGTGAAGGAGATCAAGATTGGAATTCTCAATCTTAGCTATGAGAATTTCAAAATGGAGCCCGACGAAACCGTGTCCAAGATGTTCGATCGCTTCTCAACAATCGTCAACGTGCTTAAGGGTTTTGGAGAGACAATCCCGGAAGACAAACTAGTCTGGAAGCTACTCTACTCACTTCCCTAATCTTGGGATGGGAAGAGAACCACCATCATCGAGGCCAAAAACTTGAAGACACTCAAACTTGATGAGCTGGTGGGTTCTCTCCTTACTCATGAGATAATGAAGCAATGAAGGGAAGATGAAAAGAAAAAGGAAGAGAACAGAGTGGAGAAGCTAGAAGTAGAAAAGAAGAAAAAGATAGGAGTGACTCCCAAAGCTTCATTACATGAGGAGAGCACTTCTAGTGAGGAGGATGACCTAGAGGAATTGGCTATGATAGCCAAAAGGTTCTCATGATTCATGAGGTCCAACCGAGGAAGGAAGATACAAAGAAAAATGGACTTCAAGGGCAAAAACAAAGAAGAAGAGAGGGATCAAATCATTTGCTACGAGTGAAAAAACCCGATCACATTCGTTCGGAGTGCCCTGGACTCAAGAAGAAGGGCTTTGAGAAGAAGAATAAGCTCAAAGCCAAGCTTGCTACTTGGAGTGATGAGGAGTCATCCGAGGATGAAGAACACGAAGTGGTCAACCTTTGCCTCATGGCACTTGAGGAGGATTCCTCCATGGTAACTTCTAACTCATCATCTTTTGACTTTACATTTGATGAATTGCATGATGCGTATGGTGAGTTGCAAGAGGTTTATGATGAGTTAGTTGAGAAGTACAAAGAGTCGACCATTAGAAATAAAAAGATTATTTCGGAATTAAATGATAAAAATGACTCATTTTCTCAAGCTAACTTAAAATTTGAGAAAAAGATTTTAGGTTTAAAAGATGAACTTAAATTCTTCCAATATGAAAATGTAGACTTAAATAATTTTCTTTCTCAATGCAATAGTGAACATAAAAAGGTGTTAAATGAGCTTAATGAGCTTAAGAAATCTTTTAATAGTGTTGGTAACATGAAAAATGAGATAGGTGAATCATCTAGATCAAACCAACCTAAAAGAAATAAAAATTACTACAAACAAAGTGGCTTCCCTAGACATAATAAAACTAAGAAAATTAGAAGTGTATGGGTTCCTAAGGAACTTGTCAAGTCTAATAATATTGTTACTATGTCACCTTGGATTCCTAAGGGAACCAAGCTTTTGGGAGCTAACACTCGTAGACCCAAAATGATTTGGGTACTAAAACTAAAGTTTAATATCTTTGTTTGTAGGGGGAGCATTGCTACAAGGCCAAAGCACAAAGTCAAAATTCATGGTACCTTGTTGGGTGATGCTCGAGGCATATGACCGGAGACAAGAGTAGATTTATGGACTTAAAGCCAAAAAGTGGAGGAGTAGTGACATTTGGTGACAACTCCAAATGCCACATTAAAGGTATTGGCTCCATAGGTAATAACTTTACTATTCTCATTGAAAATGTTTTATATATCGATGGTCTAAAACATAATTTGTTGAGCATAAGCCAATTATGTGATAAAGGGTTTAATGTCTTATTTGATAAAAATGGGTGCAAAATCGTTGACATTAAATCAAATAATATTATGCTCATAGGTCATTGCATAGGTAATATTTACATGGTGCATTTAGATGACATACATACATCCCATCCATGTTTAGTAGCTCAAAATGAAAATGATGCATGGCTATGGCATAGGAAACTAGGACATGCTAGCATTAATGTTTTAGAAAAATTAGTTTCCCTAAATCTAGTTAGAGGTTTACCCAAGATTAAGTTCTCAAATGACAAAATTTGTGATGCATGCTCTAAGGGTAAACAACATAAGTCATCCTTTAAATCCATTAATGATGTTTATACAAGTAGGAGTTTACAACTTATCCACATGGATTTATTTGGGCCTATTAGGACTATGAGCTTGGGTGGTAAATCTTATGCATTTGTACTTGTTGATGATTTTTCTAGATTTACTTGGGTTCTATTTTTAAGTACTAAAGATGGGGCTTTAGAAAAATTCATCACATTTTCAAAATTAACTCAAAATGATCTTGAACTTAAAATTTCTCATATTAGAAGTGATCATGGAACCGAATTTCAAAATCTTGGTTTTAAAGAGTTTTTAAATGAAAATGGTATTAGCCACAATTTTTCGGCTCCTCGAACTCCTCAACAAAATGGGGTAGTTGAGAGGAAAATAGAACTTTACAAGAAATGGCTAGAATAATGCTTTGTGAAAACAATTTACCTAAATATTTTTGGGCGGAAGCCACAAACACCGCTTGCTACATTGTAAAGCGAGTAATGATTAGGCCACTTTTAAAGAAAACACTATATGAGATTTTAAAATCTAAAAATTCTAACATTAGCTATTTTCATCCATTTGGTTGCAAGTGTTTTGTTTTAAATAATGGAAAAGATAACTTAGGTAAATTTGATGCAAAAAGTGATGAAGCTATTTTCTTAGGATATTCCTTAAACTCTAAAGTCTATCGTGTATTTAACAAGAGAACTTTAGTAGTAGAAGAGTCTATTCATGTTGTATTCGATGATAACCTCCTTCCAAGGAAGGATTCTTGTGATGATGATGATGTAGGAATCATTGATGCCTTTGATGGAGGACAAACTTCAAAGGAGGATGAGATTCCAACAAAAGAAGAGGATACACAAGATCCATCTCTTGAAGCCTTGAAGGACTTGGCTCTTGAGGAAAAGGAAGTGAGCTACCCAAGGGAGTTCAACTATATCAAAGGTGGTGAAATCTTGGGTGATCCATCCAAGAAGGTAACTACTAGATCTTCTCTTAAACTTATGAACCATGTTGCATTTATCTCATGCATAGAGCCTAAGAATATAAAAGAAGCATTAAAAGATGACTTTTGGATTATGGCAATGCTAGAAGAGTTAAATCAATTTGAGAGAAGTAATGTTTGGACATTAGTTGAAAGGCCTAGTAATCAATCTACTATAGGAACTAAATGATATTTAGGAACAAACTAGATAAGAGTGGTAACATATTGAGAAATAAAGCTAGATTAGTTGCTCAAGGTTACACTCAAGAAGAGTGGTAACAAACTATATGCATGTTATCATGACTTCAAGCTTTTTCAAATGGATGTTAAAAGTGCATTTTTAAATGGTTTTATAAATGAGGAAGTGTATGTGGAACAACCACCGGGTTTTGAAGACTCAAAATTTCCAAATCATGTTTTCAAACTTACTAAAGCATTTTATGGTTTAAAACAAGCTCCTAGAGCTTTGTATGAAAGACTTTCAAACTTTTTGATTGAAAAAGGTTTTGAAAAAGGTAAGGTGGACACTACACTTTTCATAAAAAGGTATAAAAATGACATCTTAGTAATACAAATATATGTTGATGATATTATTTTTGGATCTACTAATGAGTGTCATTGCAAAGAGTTTGCTAAGTTAATGCAAGGTGAATTCGAGATGAGCATGATGAGGGAACTCTCATTCTTTTTGGGACTCCAAATCAAGCAAAGGAAGGATGACACCTTCATCAATCAAGCCACACCTATGAGCTCATCATGCTCAAGCAAAGAGTTTGCTCAAGAAGTTTGGCTTGGAGAATGCAAAGCCTCAAGCCACACCTATGAGCTCATCTACAAAGCTTGACAAAGATGAAGGACGTAAGTGTGTTGACTCTAAGCTTTACCGTTCTATGATTGGATCTTTGCTTTACCTTACCGCAAGTAGACCAGATATTTTGTTTAGTGTTTGCTTGTGTGCTAGGTTTCAATATAGTCCTAGAGAGTCTCACCTTATAGCCGTTAAGAGAATCTTTAGGTACCTTAGAGATACCTCTTGTTTAGGTCTTTGGTACCCTAGAGACTCCACCTTCAACCTTCATGCTTATTCGAATGCGGATTATAGGGGGTGTAAAATCGATAGAAAGAATACTTCGGGAACATGTCAATTCTTAGGTAGTATGCTCATATCTTGGTTCTCTAAGAAACAAAATAATGTAGCTCTTTCTACCACCGAAGTCGAGTACATATCCTTAGGGAGTTGTTGTGCTCAAGTCCTTTGGATGAAGCAACAACTCTTAGATTATGGTATTAAAGTTGAAACCATACCCCTTAAGTGTGATAACACTAGTGCCATATGCTTAACTAAAAATCTCATCCAACACTCTAGAACCAAACATATAAAGATAAGACATCATTTCATTAGAGATCATGTCCTTAATGAAGATGTTGTTATTGAGTACGTTGACACCTTAAACCAACTAGCGGACATCTTTACAAAGCCTTTAGATAAAGAGCGTTTTTGGTCCCTTAGGAGAGAGTTAGGTCTAACTAGCCTTCCTTGACCCTTTAGGACCCTTTTTGAAGTTAAAATTGCTTGATCTTATGAAATTGCATGTTTATGTGTTGTTGCTCTTGAAAATATCCATGCTTATAGCTAGGGGAAGTATGCTTCTGTTAGAATATTCTTAGAACTGCTCATTCATCATTTGTATTCATTTATGAGGTGTTAAAATTGAGCCTTTAGTTGTTCTTAAAGCCTAAAATGTATTTCTGGGCATAGGGTATCGATACGGCCTTAAGCGTATCGATACGAGTACTGTATTAGCTTCCCAGATTACATTTTGTCTAAAACGGGTATCGATACAGTTAAACTCGTTTCGATACGAGCAACAATCGTTTCGATATGGATTGCATCCGTTTCGGTACACCCTCAGGCGTATCGATACGCGATTGCGCAGACAACTTTAAATTGGCATTTAAAGAGTTCAACTTTTACTAAAATTGAATTTTTCAAAACCCTAAAAACCCTAGCCATTTTCACTCTATAAATAGCCTCTCAATTCCTCATATTTCCACACCACAACTCAAAATCTCTTGAGGGTTTTCAAAACCAAATAAAGTTCTTCAAGCTTTTCATCAATTTGGTGCTAAGTTCTTCTCTCATTCCTCTCCATCAATATCAAGGTAAAACTCTTTCCTCTTTTCTTTTGATTTTCGTTTCAAATTTCCTTTTGTTTTGTTTTGTCTTTTAAAAAACTTATCTCTTTTCAAACTTTTTCTTTTTGTTTTGTTTACAATTTTTTTTTAACAAAAACCTTGATTATTGGTTTTCAATGAGTTGAATAAAGAAAATTAATGCATACACTGTTTTTAATCTTTTCTCTAGTTAATGGCATCTAAAAAGAGAGCACGTACTAGTGAATCCGGTGAAGGTTCCAATGCCGGAGGTGTTACTCGCCCGAACCTCACTCTTATCTATCAACAATCCTTTAAGTCCACCGGAGATCTCAATTATTTTCACCAATTTCAAAACTATAAGATCCGTTCGAAGACGGTAATTTTCATTCATTTTCTTAACTCGGAGCGTTTCAAATTTGAGTATTTACCTTTTGTTGAGTTGTGAGGAGCTCGATTCGTTCAACCGATATGGCTCACCAAGTGGTGGAGAGGTGGATTTTTGGGTGGAGGTGGTGTGGAAGCTAAAAAGATAATTGACACAATGATTTTAGAGTGGTTCAACCTTCTAACCAAGGTCTACATCCACTGCCTTAGCTTCCCACTAAGGATTTCCAATCAATCCACTATTGATCCGTCCCCTTTTATAGGCTTAGGAAAAAACCCTTATACACCGATCAAGCTTTCTACCCAAAGCCTTGATCAAACCCTCTTTTACAAAGAGATAATAAAAGCAAACACAAATCCCTCTAATAGGTGTTTGTTTGAACAATTAAAGCACTCACCCAAAACCTAAAACACTTGAGCAAATTTGACAATTTTGGCTCACTAGTGTTTGTCTATACAAGAATTGACAATTTAAGCACTAAGACAATATTTGATCATTTGTTGATTGACAATATGAGCATTAGCCTTTACTTGATGCTTGGAGGTCCCTTTTATACTCCTTGATGAGTTTATAGCCGTTACTAGCCGTTGGGGATGATTTGGAGCCGTTGAGGACTTTATTTCCCACCATAAATGCAATTCTGTTGTTATCCGTATCGAAACGCTCGAACCCGTTTCGATACGCTCTTTAAGTAGAAAGAGTCGTTGAGCATCCGTATCGAAACGTCATGGGCCGTATCGAAACGCCCGTATCGAAACGCTAGGCACCGTATCGAAACGTTTTGCATTTAAAAGTTAGTTGGAAAATAGTCGTTGGGGTTTATGACTGTTGTGGTCGATGCCACGTAGGCGTATCGAAACGGCATAGCCCGTTTCGAAACGCTGGGAAAAATTCACATCCAGGGAAGGCCTGTTTCGATACCCGTATCGAAACACTTTTGCTACTAGAATCCCCCGTATTGAAACACCCTAAGGTGTTTCGAAACGCCTGGAAGGTTTTGTGTATTTTGGCTTTTGAAAACATGCAAAACCCTTTGAAAACATCCCTAAACATAGTTTCAAGTTATTTGGACTTTGGAAATAGTTTTGAATTCTTTTTAAATTAGTTCAAAACATTTTTCAATTATTATATCAAAACATTAGTTCTACACCTTTGCTCCAAGAATGGAAGTTTATGGATATTCTCCAAATTCCTAGATTTTTCTTTCGCATCTTAGTTTTGATCTTCAATGCTAATGCTAAGTGTTGTGCCAATCGAGATGGTGTTGTTACGGCCGTTAATTCTCATCTTATGGGTAAAAAGATCACTATCGATGTTCAATCCATTTGTGATGTGTTTACGTTGGAGGAGGAAGGCTATGATGATGAGAATGCTCTTGGCCATGTCCTAAGTGGTTCCGTCACCGCCCTAAATGCTCAAGATCGGATCCTACATTTGATGGTTTCTTGGTGGTTTAGGCTCTTGGGAGGGAAGTATTCCACTATCCGCCAAGTTGATGATTTTTGGATTCGATGCTTCCATGAGAGAAAACGTCCAAACCTTGCTCGAATTATGTTTGCGGAGATTGTCTATCTCGTGCAACATCGCCACACTACACTCGTCACTTCATTCACCTATGGTACGGCCTTGAGTTATTTCTTCCTATAAAAGGAGATAGATTGCTCACACGACTACCCAACTCCCCTCACCGATCCTATCGATGAAAGATCTCTTGCACGGGGTAAGTTTCATTACTTCAATGGTAGTTGGCTTCGTCTATCCGAGCTCCCTAGTGAGGCCGCGGGACAATTTGCTAATCCTCAAGCTCCTCCTCCACCTTCTATGGATTCTCTCATGACTTTTCTAAATCATCAATTCACGGGTTTGTGCACGGGAATTGCCTCCCTAGATTAAGTGATGAATTTGGGATTTACCTCTATTAACATAAGGTTTACAAGCCTTGAAGATCGAATGAAGAATGTAGAGACGCGCCTTACTTCCCTTGAAGGCGGTCATAACTCAATGAACATATCCCTTACCGCTTTCCATGACGATTGACGTCAAACTAGGAGGAATGATGATGCAATTGAGGATGATGATGAAGATGGTGATGGAGATGCATAGTAGTTCATCTTTGCATATCTTTTATGTCATTTAGGATATTTATGCACTTTGATTTATGATTTTAGGATTAAGTTTGCATTATTCTAAAACTTATGCTTTGATTTTCTGTTATTTGGATTTTAAGTTGATGTTATCTTTAATTTGAACTTAATGTTTATCAATATTATGTTGTTTGGTTATTATACCTTTTACCTATTAAGTTGATGCACTTTATATTATGTCTCAATTATTTTTTATTTAACAAAAAGGTGGAGAGGGAAGCTCACACTTAAAAATTTTAATTTTCAAACTTAAATGTTACCTAGCTAATATTAAGGGGGAGTTATTTTGCAAAGTTTTTCAAAGTATCAAAAATTTCAAGTTTTGGTTTTGTTATATAAAAAAAGGGGAGATTGTAAAACCTATGTTTGATTTTGATATAACTAAATATGTCAACGATTAAATTGAAAACTTGAAATAGATTTTTAAGTCCCTCAAATGATTTATAAATCATCAAGGCTTTAATCTGATTTGAAAAACTCAAACTCCAAATATTTTCTAAGTGTTGAAAAACGTCCAGGCGTATCGATACACTTCTAGCCGTATCAATACCTTTTTTTACAAAGTTGGTTACTGGAAAGACGTGTTTCGATACGCCCCTCACCATATTGAAACAACGTATCGAAACATATTGAATTTGTATCGATACGCCCCTTTGTAAAAACTAAAGGAGTTTGAATGGCGTACCGATACGGTTCCACCCGTATCGATACAATTTTAACGTAATTTTTAATTCGAAGAGCTTTAAATATTTTCGACCGTTGGTGTCAGTTGTTAGGTAACTAACATTTAAAGTGGTAGTTGTCTCGTATCGATATGGTGTTCCTTGTATCGAAATGAAAACTTCCAGTGAGCTAAGTTGAGAAAAAGGTATCGATACGGTCTTATCCGTATCGAAACAATCCATGTCACGTACCAATACGCGTACACGCGTATCGATATGCCCTCTTTATTATTGTGCAACGACTCTTTCTGTTTTGAGACATGTATCGATACGGGTCTTCGTGTACCGATACAGATGGGTGCAGAAGTGCATTTATGGTGGAAAGAGAGGGTCCCAACGGCTATAATCAATACCCTAACCACCCAAACGGCTAGAATTGATAGAGAAAGTATAAATTAAAGCTTATTGAAGACCAGCAACAACTATTGCATCAAAGATAAACATCCAAGCAAAAATCCAAGCTCATTGTGCTTATTTTCCAATTTCTTGTAAACCCCAAATTGTGTAGTGTTCAATTCCTATCTTATCATCAAATTTGGGTTGAGTGTTTGTACTTAAAGGCAATCTTGTATTTGAGAGACATCTTTCTTGCCTAAATTCTTCTTTGTTCACTTGTGAGGGTTTGGTCAAATTTTAAGTAGAAAATTTGACCGGTTGTGTAAAGGTTACCTCCTAAGCCTTGAAAACGGGAAGAACAAATTAGTGAATTGTTGCAAATCCTTAGTGGTAGCTAAGGTAGTGGATGTAGAGTTCATTTGGAACTTGAATCACTCTAAAATTCTTTGTTCTTTATTTTTAGCTATCGTTTACCTCCAACAAATTTTTAAAAGCCCAATTCACCTCCTATTGGCTTTGATCAATCCATTGATCCACTCAACAATGTAGTTACACAATTTCTTATCCATCCTATAAAAATTCTTATTAAAATGAAAAGAATTTATATAATTACACAAAAATACGCTTAATTTTAACCTAATTTTAAGATGCGTAATTTTAGACCGTCTCATCAAACCCAGATCCGTAAAAATCAAAATCATTCAAAAACATACTTTTTATGTTTAAAATTCTCTATTTCAGTCTATATCAGGACCTACAATATTTTTCGTTAAGTAATTCAATTTCTTTGCTTGCCAGATTTTAAATTTAATCTTAATATTAAGGGAATATGAGGGAAGTAATTCAATCTTTTAAGTTAAAGGAAATCGACCAAATATATTTAGAGTAAAAAAACCAAACCTTTTAGTCGCTTATAAATCTACACATGTCAATATCTTTTTCGAAAAATTATATCATGAACTTAGCTTACTATATCAGTTATGACCCATCTAATAATAACTACTAACCTACTATGGTCATGTTTGGTAAAGAGAGGTTTGAGCAAAAATTAGAGGTTTGGGGCATAATTAGAGGTTTGATCAGTCAAATTCGCTAATATTGTTATTTGGTAAACAACAGATTGAAAGAACGAATTGAGGTCAAACGCTAATTTTGAAAAAAGCTCAAAATATGAGCTTTTTGAGATTAGAGGTTTGATATTAGAGTTGTAAAGACTCTTTTACCCTTACCGGTTACCAAAAATCTCAAAATATCCTAAATTAAATATTTACTCACTTTCTTTTATTATCACATATTTATATGTGTATTTAAATTAATTAATTAAATTATATTAAAATAATTATATAAATAAAAAATTAATATATAAATAATTTGAATATGTTTAGAAAAGTTATATTAAAAATAATTTTATAGATCTAATTAATAATGATTAGATATAAAATATTGATAACTAATAAACTATTCAAACAAGTATTAAATATAATCATGTTCTTATATATCATTTTGTTTGTTTAAATAATCTAACAACTATCAGCTATCAATTAAATTTACCAAACACTTTTATACAATCAGCTAATACAATCCGCTAGTCAAAACAGCTAATGCAATAGTTATCAGCTAATGTAATCAGCTATAAACTAAATGTCAGGCTCTTATTTTTTTCCTCTCATCATTTTTCCCAACCAATAAATCTTCACTATTTTTTCCGTGTCATATAAAAACCAGTGATATTTTTAAATTTTAATTTTGAAACCGTAAATTGTAATGATCAAAGCAATTATAGATAATTAAAACAGATTTAAATGAAAAATTAACCCTTAAACTGTTTATTTTTTCTTTTAGTCCTTAAACTATTTTTAGTCAAAACAAATATTTAAAACTATTTTTTTGTAACTTTTCATAGTCCAAAACTTAATAAAAACACCCTATAATCAGGGGACTATTCATGTAGTTTACCCAAAAATCTAATTCAACTTAACGGTTTTGAACTATTTCAAAAGAAAGCTTTCACAGGTGTCAATGATTTAACTCGAATATAACAACACGAAATGATAGAAGATTGAAGATCGAGTACAAGTTGATGAGGAAAATGATAATTTAGATTCCAAACCTAACACAGTAATCCACGCAGGTGAAGTCAACCCTTCACAATTAAGGAAATGATGGAAATTTAAACAAGTCAACTGAACCAGGACAAGAATTATAAAAAAAGGGTAAATATCACCCTTGGTCACTAAACTATTCTCGCTTTTGCACAAAATAATAGTTTGGTGACCAAAACAGAAAAGTGAAAATAGTTTAGTGACCAATGGTGACGTTTACCCTTAAAAAATGGGCTAAAATGCAGTAAGGATGCAGAGTATAAATGAAGAAACTAGGAAATTGAACTAACAAAAGTCATCATCAGGATCAGCACAGCAAGAGAACAACTTTTTTTTATTACAATTATTATTGGCTCACTAACAGATTTATAGCAAATTACATTGCAAACTCATGCACGATAAGAAAAAGGAACTTCACTTGCATGCAAGTGAATAAAGGCAAAACTTTTGCTAGGACTTGGGAAACTGTTGATCTTGAGCCTCCTCTCTCCTTTGTTCTGATGAGTGCAGGAGTTTATGATTTGGCCCGACCCAAACCTACCCCGTTCATCGGTTCCGATTTGTAATTAATCAGATTGAGATTGCTTTGCCATGCCACACCAGGAACCGGTTTTAACACTTTCCTCAACAAAATGGAGATTTATAGGCAATTTCCTGTCAGCATATGATCCTTCTTCATTCTTTTTTTTAACTTATGCTACACCTACATTACCTAGACTTTCCATCTAACACATGTTCAAACCCTATTATAAGATTAGGGTCCTCCAAATATATGTATATATATTATACACGTGCACACATAGACACATACATATCCAACATTTAACCTCGAATTTGGATAACTTTGTATGTGCTATAAAAGCGCAGGAACTACTCATCCCTGCATCTCATTCCTAGTTCAACATGAACAACTGGCGGTCAAGAAGATATGAAAGATCCCAAAAGTAATATATGATAAATTAAAAAAAAAGCATTCATGCATATGCCCCTAAAACAGATCCAACAAAATGGCTTTGGCTTTAAGTACAAGTCAACCAAATTAGCTAAAGTTTGACAAATCTGTTTCAAGAGGAAACAACTCCTTAAATTCAGAAACTTCAACACAGTAAAGAAACATTTATCGAGTCATTGCTTCATCCCAAAGCTATCAACCTTCGGTATGAAAACGTTCCCAACTAGGGTTGTCAAGGGAACAACACACACTCTAAGCACTAAAAAAAACTTAAATTGCCTTAAATGCAAAGTGCAATATATAGAAAATATGCTTAAGATGCATGATAAACTCTAAAGAGTAAAGAGTGGTCCATTCATCTACACGCAATCTTTTTTGTTGATCACTATGCGTGGTTTCCATATGGTCCATGTCTAATGTTGAATGCTCAAATTACCATCCTTTTCTCACTAATAAAGGTACATCGAATAGAAAAAGTGAAAAACAAGAGAAATTACATAGATCTTAGTTTCTTCTCGATTCACAGAACTTAATCCGATGTGCTCTTCTATGCATATTATCTTTAAAAAAGATAGCAAGTACTTCTCTAATATCTAATTGTAAAGAAGAAGAAAAATTCCCATATAATGAGAAAACAACAAGAATATGATTTGAAATTGCTTTATTTTGTCAAGCAAACTAGAATATAATATTTTTCTCTGTTTTCTTCTAAAAATCTCAACAATAGTTAGCATTTAATTATCAAAACCTTCTTTAAAACTAACCAAAACCCCTACCCATTCTCCTACTTTCACTAGACCGAAATGAATGTTAACGTAAAGAAAGCTTAAACTTACATTGCAATGTCCGATAAATATGTGGGATTGGCATGCCTCTCGCCGGGAAAACGTCATGAAAACCCTTTATTAAGCTTCTGAATAGCACAAAACATTTTCCTCCTTGAACCAACTGCATTGATCCCCATATCCTTCAAATCTTCCAATGTCAACAATGGCAAAACCTCATCATCCACTTCATGGATCTCAAAAAGAGGGGCGTATCGTCCTAAACCCAAACCACTTAGCCATATTGTAACCCCATTTGCTGAGGGTCCAGGCATTTGCCTCCTCTGGTTATTCCCATGGTAAACAACTTCCCTTTCATTCCCATGGATACCCAAATTATCCAAACAATGAATCGGACTCTGCGAATTCTCCGCCTCGAAACCGTCGTTATCTTCACCGCCACTGTATTTCTCTTCCGTTTCATTGTTGCCGTTAATATTGACGTTCCCGCCGCTGGAATCGTCGAATTTGGGGACCCAATTGGATCGGACCCGTTTCGCGGCGGGAGGCCGTTTCTTCAAATCCTTGACTCTCTAGCTACCAATTGCGACGCCATCTAAATTGTTGCCGTTTTCGTTGGCTTCTCTTTCGTCGTCGAAGGTTTCGTTGTTGGCAGCGGCGTTGTGATTGGCAACAGCGCGAATTTTCGACGACTTAGAACCGACGCCGGTGGCAGAGGCGTTTAGGGAAAGGTGAGGTTGGTGTTTCCATTGCTTAGACGCGGCGGCAGAAGAGGAGGAGGATCTTCGAATATGAGAATCGTAGGTTTGGTCGCCGCCGATGTCGCCTAATCGAACGCTGGGACGTCTGTGGCGTTTGGATCCGACGGTCTCGGATGAAACGACGGGGACGGTGGGTGCTCCGACGCCGTTTAACTGGGCATCTGTTTGCTGTATATCCGCCATAAGAAGTGGCTTTTGGGCTTCGGGTGGACAGAGTGTGTGAAATTAGAATGAATTGAAGTTGGAGACCATGTGGAAGTGGTGTTAGTGTGAAACACGTGTTTAGTTTAATTTTTAGGTTAAACTACACTCACAGCCCCTAAACGTTTAGGGTTCTTGTAATTTTATCCCTGAACTTTTAAAACCTGCAATATAATCATTGAACTTTTAAAACCTGCAATATAATCATTAAACTTTTAATTTGCTTTTATAACTGTCACTACCGTCAGTTGACTTAGCACGTTAACTTAAAAAAAAGTTTACGAAACTTTTAATTCATTTTCATTAAAAGAGTAGCTCCAAGCGGGGAACGTAATTCTAGCTTATGTAGCTTTATCAGAAAGGAAAAAAAAAACAATACAAATATTTATTTTCTTAGGCAAACGTGTTTTTAGCTGTGTAAACATCTTTAATAAAGAACTTGCTTAGTACAAGTATTTATTTTCTGGGCCAAAGTTGCAACCATGGAATTTGGTGAGCTGCCGAAAACTTGGAAAATTAGAGACATTATTTCATTGACCAAAACGGGGAAAACAACAGAATTTCCAGGTTTTAAGTGAACTATGGGGAATAAGCAGCAGAAGAGATTAAGTAAAGGCTCATCATATATTTGAAGGCAAGATCCAGGCTGGTTCGAACCAGCCGACGATGCACGTGGCATAAAAAGATAGAGAGAACATCTCGATCTTCTCTTCCGATTCCGAGAGGCGGGCAACGATGATAGGTGCTTGTGAGCCCACTTCTTCAAGATTGAAAGCTAGAAGGAAGATACATTCACCATTATACATAATATATTTAAGTTTTCATTATTATTGTGAATAAAGTGAAGTGGCAACATAACTATGCATGCAATTCAGTGTAAAGATATACACAGGCACAGCTTCAGTATTCCATCAACAGCCAACTAGTGCTTTTCAATAGACCAGACTGCATATAGTATAGCCACTGCCAGTTCAATAAAGAAATTAAAAGAAAAGAAAAGGGGTACAAACAACATATCCAGGAAAGGTTTATATTTGTTTTTTACACTACCGGCACCGGATCAGCCAATGACTCGGGAGTGCCACTGCTACCATTCAGAACCGTGACATTCCCATCAGAGTCGACATCCACAATTACTGAATCACCTTCCTTGATTTCCCTCGCAAGCATCTTCTCAGCCATGCTATCCTCGAGAAGTCTCATAATGGCTCTTCTCAAAGGCCGTGCTCCGTAGCTCGGATTGTATCCTTCCTCCACCACCCTCTCTCTGAACCTCTCTGTCACTTGAAGCTCGATTTCTTTGTTTTTAAGCCTGTCAAAGACTTCCTTAAGCATTATATCAGCAATCTCCTTAACTTCCAACTTGGTCAGCTGTCTGAAAACAATCATCTCATCTAATCTGTTCAAGAACTCCGGCCTGAAGTATTGCTTCAGTTCTTCCGTGACCAGGCTCTTTATTCTGTTATAGCTGCTGTCTTTCTCATCATAATCAAGATCAAATCCTATTCGCCGTCCACCCTTTTCAATCACACTGCTTCCGACATTCGATGTCATTATCAGAAGGGTGTTCTTGAAATCCACAGTTCTTCCTTTACTATCTGTCAGCCTCCCATCCTCGAGAATCTGGAGCATCATGTTGAAAACATCGGGATGGGCTTTCTCAATCTCGTCAAAAAGCACAACGGTGTACGGCCGCCTCCTGACAGCCTCGGTGAGTTGACCACCCTCAGTATAGCCAACATACCCAGGGGGTGAACCTATGAGCTTGGAAACTGTGTGCCTTTCCATGAACTCACTCATATCAAGTCGGATCATGGCTTCTTCAGAGCCAAAATAGTATGCAGCCAGTGCCTTTGCTAGTTCTGACTTTCCTACACCAGTTGGTCCAGAGAAGATAAAGCTGGCAATTGGACGGTTGGGGTTCTTGAGACCAACACGAGCGCGTCGAATAGCACGACTAATGGCTTTGACAGCTTCATCTTGACCAATGACTCGTTTATGAAGAGTCTCTTCCATTTTCAGCAGACGATCAGATTCATCCGTTGATACTTTCTCAACTGGAATACCAGTCCACGAAGAGACTATATGCTGAATGTCCACTTCGGTCACAACAGGCCCTCCATCCCCTGCCTCCGCCTCTGCCTTATTCATCTCCTTGTCTTTCTCCTGGATTGCAGTTATTTGAGCCCTGAGCTCAATTTCTCGATCACGTAATTCCCCAGCCTGTTTAAAAGGATTTATTATTACATGGGTCAAACCGAATAACAGGTGGGTTTGGTAAAAACTGAAAAGCTAGGACCCGGAGAAGGGACTATTGACCCACCCCCTAACAGAAATCAGCATAAATGACCCCAAGAAACTCAAAACAATTTTGTACCTTCTCAAAGTCCTGGCCACGAACTGCTTCGTTCTTCGACTTTGTTATCTGCCGAAGCTCTTTTTCAAGCTCTCTAGCTTCCTCGGGGAGCTGTATCAACAGAAATGTCACAAAATCAACTTGAGAAAGGCATATAAGAGTCGCTCATGACTAAATTGTTCTACAAACACACCTGCGCATGACGAAGGCGAACACGAGATCCAGCTTCATCAATCAAGTCTATTGCTTTATCAGGTAGAAAACGGTCACTGACCATACAGAAAACAGAGTGAAGAGCAAAAAGAGCAGTTCCATTTTTAGTCGATAAACAATTATAAAGAAACTTGATGAAAATAAGATGACCATGTACCTGATGTACTGATATGACAACTGTGCAGCAGAAACTAAGGCCTCATCCGTGTAACGAAGCTTGTGGTGAATCTCGTAACGCTCCCGCAAACCTTTCAAAATCTGTATAGTTTCATCCACAGATGGTTCGGGCACTTTGACCGGCTGGAAACGTCTTTCCAAAGCTGGGTCTTTCTCAATATGCTTTCGGTATTCATCAAGTGTTGTAGCTCCAATACACTACATTGACTCAGATAGAGCAAAAATCATCATATTTGTTTATAATAAAGTCGCATTAGCCCAACATTAAAATTCAACCGTTGTCAAAGCTTAATAGAAAATTCCAACAACCAGAGCATTGGTCAGGCCTCACATAATTCATATATAAGTCGGATATAAAAAACAAGCATACAATCCCGACTGTAAAAACAAAAATTACCTGCAATTCACCTCTTGCAAGAGCAGGCTTCAAGATATTGGCTGCATCAATGGCACCTTCGGCTGCTCCTGCTCCAATCAAAGTGTGAACCTCATCGATAAACAATATTATCTCATCACTTTGCTTGATTTCCTCCATTAGCTTCTTCAATCTCTCTTCAAACTCTCCACGATATTTTGTCCCAGCAACAAGAAGACCCATATCAAGAGTTATAACCTGATAAGAAAACAACCATGAAGGTGTTCGTCTAACTGAAAATAGATGCTAAATAAACCAGCACACAAAATTGGTTGCAACTCTGAAAGGTCATGAAAAAGGAGGAAGAAGAATCAGTAAAAAGAAAATTCTAATGACATAGAAAGAAACAAGAGCCTCTTTTGTTAATTCATACCCTCAAAAAATTAAAACGATAACAAAACATCTTAATCTATCAACCATTTCATTCTTTTGACTGGCTCTTGATTAGACCTAATAGTTCAGAATATCTCAGATTTGATTAGTGATAAAGCCTCTAAAACTTTGCATGCTAAAATCTCCACTAACCAACTATTTCTTCTTATGACTATTAGTGCAGTAAAAATAAAAACAGACCCTGAAGGAGATGTATGTTATACATATATTCACAGCATTTTACATGCAACTTGTACAAGATTGACTTAAGGCAATTCTAATGGGGAACAAGCAAAAATACTACCAGATTATCATGTCAGAAGAACTGCACAAATCCAAAAACATGAATTAAAAAGAGTCAATTATTTCAACCCCTTTGCTAAAATAAAATACTTTTAATGGTTAAAGACATGTATGCACCTTCTTGCCCTCAATTGTCTCAGGAACATCGCCACTTGCAATTCGTTGGGCAAGGCCTTCGGCAATAGCAGTTTTTCCAACACCAGGTTCCCCAATAAGACATGGGTTGTTTTTTGTCCGTCTGCCCAATATTTGGACAACACGTTCAATTTGATCCTGCCTTCCAACAACAGGATCCAATTTACCCTGAAATGGGGAAAACCTGCTTAGAAACAAGAACATAAAAATACGCAAATGATATAACTGACAGATAAATTCACTTACCTCTTCGGCTAACTTGGTCAAATTGGTTCCATATTCCTCAAGTGTTGGCATCTTCGTGTTTCCAGTGGATCCTCCGCTAACAACACTAACTTCGTTGCCCTCCCCAACCATACGAATAACCTAGTCAATCAAATAGAAAAGATAACCTCCAGTTATGTTTTATATTACAAAAAAAGTAAACTAAATATAAACAAGATCAAGTTGATAAAGGCATTTCTTGCCTGTGTGCGGATATTACTTGGGTCAGCACCTAAATTCTCAAGAACACGGGCTGCAACACCTTCACCTTCACGAAGCAAACCAAGAAGAAGATGCTCGGATCCAATATAGTTATGGCCTGAAATTTTATAAGATAAATTTTACCAGTTAATCAAAGTAAAATTTTCAAGTCCAAAGAGCATGCAAATGACTGAGAGAACTGTTCTATGTATAATCAACACAAACAAAATGAGAGCCAAATGACAGTTTAAAAGCTGTTGTAAACTAATTAAAAATGAAACAGAAAAGTTATCTATAAAGATACCGAGTTGGCGGGCTTCTTCCAACGATAGTTCCAAAACACGTTTGGCACGAGGAGTAAATGGAATCTCCACAGCAACAAAACCACTGCCCCTTCCAATTATCTTCTCGACTTCTACTCGCGCATCTTTAAGATTGATTCCCATAGATTTCAGAACTTTTGCCGCAATGCCAGTACCTTCACCAATAAGGCCCAACAAAATTTGTTCGGTACCAACAAAATTATGACCAAGTCGTCTGGCTTCCTCTTGAGCAAGCATGATTACTTTAATTGCTTTCTCAGTGAAGCGCTCAAACATGGCTTTAGGTACACATCGGCTTCCTCTTCCACGTCGAGAAGAGATTGAAATTGCAACCTTAGAATGGAAATCTTGGCCAACTCTGACCATATTATCTAAAGAAGTTGAACCACGCAACCCAGAGAAATTTCGTAGCGTAAATCCAGGTGTTTTTAAACTGCACATCATTTTAGCAGACCTTTCCGATTTTCCAGATTGTTTGGATGGACCATGACTTCGACTCATAACTAGAGCAGGAACAACAGCCGACTGAGCCAGAAGTTTAGCCATTTCTCCTACTAAGCTATCTGCAACAAAACAAACTTGCATAAATGAATACCCCGAAAGGGACTATAAAAACACTTGCATTCTTCACAAAATTACCAGACTCCACCTGGAATTAAATAAGGTTGTAAATCATTAACCAACAACCCTAAGAGTCGCATAACAAAAAGGAAATTCTCATATAATCCAAAATCTTCTCTACATGTAAATTTTACTTTTAAAATAAAAGTAATGAATGAGAGTTTTATAAATTCATTAAGAAAAACATAAACCCGATAGATTTACCCCAAACTAATATCATATTACTTTTTCCAACAGAGATAACTACACAAGAACTATTGAGAATTGATTAACCGTACGTTCTAGAAAGATAAGGCGCAATAATCCAATAAAAAAAATGAAATACCCTTGAATCTAACAAGTGAAATTCAGTGAACCCAGAGCTTAAATTACAAAAAGCTTTGTACATTCAATGGAATTAATTTAATTTGGGGAAGCTACAAAAAACCCAAAAAGAAAGTACCAGAAAATTACACAAATTTCAACAGGTGGGTTAATCATCAGCAATCACCAAAAAATAAAAAATAAAACCCAAAGCTGGAATTTCTTTTTACAGTAAAGAAATCAAGAGAACCCAACACAACCAAAACCCTGAATCAGATTTCCTTAAGAGACAAGCCCAACAATCCATGAAACCAAAAGAAGGCATGAAATTAAACCCGAAGAAAAAGTTGCAAAACTGACCTAAAAGAACCGACGGAGAAGAAAAGAAGAAGGCTGAAATGGATAGAGTGAAACAGAGAGAGTAATATGCTAAAAGGGGTCTTTTCTTTTAGAAATTGCAGAGAGAAGAGACCCTTTTTTTCACCCTTTTTCTTTTAATCTACTGGAAATGGTCGGCCGAAGAGCAAATAAAGAGGATAAATGTGGTTTATATTCAACACCTACGTCCACAATCTATCATCTTCTTCGCTATCTGATTTACACTTGTTTGGATGTATGGAGTTAAGAGGCTTAAATTTTGCTATTGGTCCCTTCACTATGTTTTAATTTGTGATTTAATCTCCATACTTTAACTATTCTCTCCAAATATTATGTTAATATTTTTCTTTTCTTTTTTTGTTTTGGATGAAAATTTAATGTAATATTTCGGTTTTGACTAATCGATAGCATTATATGAATAGAAAGATTAGGGCTTAATACAACTTTCCCCCTTAAAGTATACTCGATTTTCTAACTTGCTCCCTAAATTTTATTTGCCCACTTTTTTCCTATTAAACAATTCGTCGTTACCCATTTTGTCTCATTTCGTTACCCTTTACCGTTAAAAATTTTTTTAGCCAATAACATCCTGCCACGTCATCAATGGATTGACTAAGTCAATCCGTCTAGTTTTATTTAAAGGGCAAATGACATGTCAAGTCTGTCAAGTTTGTTTTTTGTTCAATTTAGTCACTGAAAAGTCTATTTTTACCTTAAATTGACCCCTATTTGTTTCTAATTTTTATAATTTAGTCCATTATTTGTTATTATTAATTATATTATTTTATTAAAATGTTAATATTTAATAAAAATAAATAAAAACAAATATTTTAATACCAAATTAGTAATTTTTTAGATTCGAATTCTAATTAAATTCTAAGTATCAATTCTAATTTCACTATATTTGAATTATAGTTTTTGAGTAAAATTCAAATTATATCTGAATCATGTTCGTATTATATTTGAATCATCTTCTAATTATATTCGAATTATTAATTCAAATTTTACTATATTCGAAATATATTTTTTGAGCAAAATTCAAATTATATTAGAATTATATTTGAACTATGTCTATATTATATTCGAATTATATTAAAATTGTTTTCGAAATATAATTTGAATATGATATTTCGAATGTAATTTGAATATGATTCGAATATAATATGAACACGATTCGAATATAATTCTAATATAATTACATGTTTTTTCAACTATTATATTCGAATCATATTCAAATTAAATTCGAATCATGTTTCACAGGTAATTATATTCATATCATGTTTGTATTATATTCAAATCATGCTCGTATTATATTCGAATCATATTTAGAATATAATTTGAATATGATTCGAATATAATATGAACATGATACGAATATAATTACATGTTAAACATGATAAGAATATAATTATCTGCTAAACATGATTCGAATATAATAGTTCAAAAAACATGTAATTATATTATAATTATATTCGAATCATGTTCATATTATATTCGAATCATATTCAACTTACATTCGAAATATCATATTCAAATTATATTTCGAAAATAATTTTAATATGATTCGAATATAATATAACATGATACGAATATGATTACTTGTTAAACATGATTTGAATATAATTACATGTTATACATGATTCGAATATACTATGAACATGATTAGAATATAATAGTTGAAAAAACGTGTAATTATATTAGAATTATATTCGAATCATGTTCATATTATATTCGAATCGTATTCAAATTACATTCGAAATATCATATTCAAATTATATTTCGAAAATAATTTTAATATGATTCGAATATAATATAAACATGATACGAATATAATTACCTGTTAAACATGATTCGAATATAATTACATGTTAAACATGATTCGAATATACTATGAACATGATTAGAATATAATAGTTGAAAAAACATGTAATTATATTAGAATTATATTCGAATCATATTCGAATTACATTCAAAATATCATATTCAAATTATATTTCGAAAATAATTTGAATATGATTCGAATATAATATAGACATGGTTCAAAGATAATTCTAATATAATTTGAATTTTGCTCAAAAAATATATTTCAGATATAGCAAAATTCGAATTAATAATTAGAATATAATTAAAAGATGATTCAAATATAATTTGAATATGAGTCGAATATAATACGAACATGATTCGAATATAATTAAAATTTTACTCAAAAACTATAATTCAAATATAGTGAAATTATAATTAATAATTAGAATATAATTGTAATTCGAATCTAAAAAATTACTAATTTAATATTAAAATTATTTTTTATTTATTTTTATTAAATATTAACATTTTAATAAAATAATATTATTAATAATAACAAATAATGGACTAAATTATAAAAATTAGAAACATATAGGGGTTAATTTAAGGTAAAAATAGACTTTTCAGTGACTAAATTGAACAAAAAACAAACCTAACTGACTTGACATGTCATTTACCCTTTAAATAAAACCAGACGGATTGACTTAGTCAATTCGTTGATGATGTGGTCAGGATGTTATTGGCTAAAAAAATTTAATGAAAAAGGGTAACGGAATGGGGCAAAATAGGTAACGGTGAATTGTTTAAGGGGAAACGTGGGCAAAATGAAGTTTAGGGAGCAAGTTGAGAAATCGAGTATACTTTAGGAGAAAAAGTTGTATTAAGCCAAAGATTAAATTATATGTAAATAAAATAAAACGATAAAAAAGGAAAAATCTTGAACGTGTTATGAATATTTATCTATGTAGATGTCTATCATGATTAGAACTTTATCAAAGGAGTTTGATTTATTTATTATTAGGAATATTATCTCTATGAATTAGAGTTTAATGTATTATGTACTTCTTATGCCTATAAATAGATGATTCATGGAATGGATTGTATACAATTCTATATTTTAGAATAATACAAATCTCAATCTTTCTCTCATCTCTTTGTTCTTTCATTCTTGTTATTTGTTCTTATTATTGTTTTTTGTTATTTTATTCACAACACGTTATCAGCACGAGTTTGCTCGAAAGATTTTGGTGCTCTTTGTTTGAATCCCAAAGTAGTTACCCAAACAAATTTGATTCTACGTTGAACCGAAGATAATTTTTTTCCCATATTTTTATTATTGATTGCTTTTATCTTGATATTTTAACTTGGTCTTTATTTTTGAAAAAAGTATGGTAACATGTTTTGAAGGCTTGAGCGAACCATGGAATCTCGCCCAATTATCCTGGTTCTTGTTGGTGATTCTAAAAAAGATTTCAATTTGATATTGACGATGACATGTACCATATATTCAATATATTCAATTTAGCTTGGAAAGTCTGGTATGTTTTATTTATTTACATATAGATACAGTGATTGACTAATCACTCACAAATTAAGGTTGGTATATTTTAATATATTATTTAATTATTATTTCGATCTAATATTATATGATGTTTATTGGACCAAGTGTAACACCCGATTTAATTAAAACAATCTAACTTCAAATAATGACCTAATTGAACTTTAATAAAGAGGGAGGGACCTATATCGCGATTTCATCCAAAACTTTTAAAAGCAAGACCACTTTATTGTAAAGTGTCTTCTCTTTCCCCATTTCTCTTTTTTTTTTAACGTCAAACCCCTCTCCCCCATATTCAAACTCTCCCAACTACACTAGTTACTATTCCATTCATCCTCTTCTTCGATCCAAGGTGTTTTTCAAAGGTAATTTCGTTTTCTTAATCTCCTCTTAACCCTCTATCTATCTATGGTCTTGGATTTCAAAAATATGGGGTTTTGGAAATTAGGGTTTATGTTAAGATTTGGGGTTTTAAAGGGGTTTTTCAATTTGTTTTGATAAATTGTGTTGGGGTTTTGTTTAATCATAATGAAATACACATTATATATCAAATTGGTTGAATTTGGGTGAAAATTCGTAGTGGGTCTTTAGGGCAAATTTTAAGGTATTAAAATTTAGGTTTTCGGTGGGTTTAATGTTGAAATTGAAAGGCTGATGGTCTATCTATGTTAGGAGGGTGTTTTGGGATGTTTTGGAAGTCATTTGGATGTTTGGAAATTGAGTTTTCAGCAAGGCTTTAGGGGAGCACGAAAATTGGGATTTTGGGAGATTATGTGATTTGGGAATTTGTGGAATTTGGGTTGTGCTTGCAAAGTAAGTTGATGGTTGAGTTTAGCATTGATTTGGGAAGTAATGTATATGTTTTGTTTGGCTAGAAGCAAGAAGAAGCGTGGAAGAGGCTTTGGGACCGAATCCGGGTTCGTAAGAGGATTGTTTCGATTTGCTAAGGAAGGGCGGTGAGTGGTTTCAACTTGTTTTAAGTTTGGTTCGAGTATGTGTAGTGGGTGTGTGTGAAGTGTGCTTGGTAGGCCACTTATAGTTAATTCAAGTTTTTGATATAACCATTGATGCCTACAAATGCATTTATGCTTGTTTAACTATGCTATTATGATTGTGGTTGATGGATGTAAGTTTATCTTGATATGCATCTATGAGATTGAGCATGAATGTGGTTGATGATATATATACGATGTGGTTATGATAATTGGCACTAAAATAATTACCGGTTGTAAATGATCGATCATTAGGATAGTGTGCACACAAATTGAGTCAAAACGTACGTGGCCTTGATGGCGTTAAGTCATCAAGGAGGAGTACGGTAATGTAACATTCCACCGGAAGCTTTTATTTATTTCTACGGGGTGATGAGTGGAATCCCATCCGTAGGGCATATGGCGATGAGTGGAATCCCGCACATGCAAGGTCCGGTGATGAGTGGAATCCCACCGAGGTAAAGTGTTGTTGAGGTTTATATCCGCACAATCGGGGTAATTAAAGTGGCCAATTAAACTTGTTCATGTATTGTGATATATGATGGTGATATGTGATTGTGGTATATGGTGTTGTTGCATTATGTGGATGTTGATTCTAAACTTGTTAGGATTGAGAGACCATATATGCCACTTGAAAGACTAGCTAGGTCTACTTGATTTGAATGCCTATGCTTGATGTATGTAAGACTAGGATTGACATGCTTGAACCCTGCATTGTTGTTGTTTTTCGTTTTAGAGCACCCTCACTAAGCTTATAGCTTACGCTCTCAATGTTCAACAATGCAGATCATTAGCGTGGTGTTAGCTCGAGGCAAGGCAAGAAGGGCTTCCAAGTTTGTGACTCAAGTATGGTGGTAATTTTGTAATAGCTAGCAATGTGGCAAGGGTTGTTCATGAGCTTGTATGACTCATTTACGTGTGATGTTTTGATGGCTATGTTGTGTTGATGTTGCTTGGGAATTATACCTTGCTTGATATTTTGTTGCATGTTACTATTTTAAAGTTGCCTAAGTGTTGACCTTGAAATGCTTGACTCCTTAAATGATGTTGTATGAATGCATGCCTTGTGATGTCTTTCCTTGGTGTTTAGCCTTGTCTTAATCTTGTTAAAGCATGCTAGTGTTGTTGGTTTGCCTTAGGTTCATGTGTGGTAGGGTTGAAGGGTGTTTTGGGGCACCCTTGTGCCTTAAAACAGTCAAAACGAATCTGCAGACAGGGGGCGTTTCGGAACGGGTCACCCTGTTCCGATACGGTTTCTTTGCAAATGGCCTGCCGTTTCGAAACAGATGGGGGTCGTTTCGGAACATTTTAGCTACTGGAATTTTGAAAAATTGACGAGATAAAGGCGTTCCGAAACGGGCCTTTGATGTTTCGAAACGGTCAAATCTCGTTGACCACGAGAAATTGACCGTCAAGGTCATTTCGATACGGGTCACCCCTGTTTTGGAACGGTCACCTTATGGTTGACCCTGGCCTGTTGACTAAGTCAAGGCGTTTCGGAACACCCTAAGGGCGTTACGAAACGGCCTGCTGTAAAGGACTAAAATGAGTTGTTTAAGGTTTTTGGTTGGTCGGAGTATGTTACATTGTTTGTATTTCTCGCTACTGTGCTTCACATAGGTTTTAATTATGCCTATAGACAAGATAAAATAAAAAGAAATTTTCAGGGTCGTTAACCGAGGGGAAACCTTAACGGGTTTTGCTTCGGTTTTCCCCGTGTGGCCCACTCGGACCGGTCATCCGACCAGACCGGGACGAGGGGGTTACATTTGTTGGTATCAGAGCCTGAGGTTACCGAGACCTCGGGCAGGTAAGTGAGGTAAGCTTGAGGTGTTAAATGCTTGTGTTGTTCGATGCATGTCTTGCCATGAATTCTTGAATAATTGACTGTTTGTATAATGTTTTGAAGCATGAATTGTCGAGTCTGGTGTGAGTGTGTGCCCATTGCTACTATTACTTAATTTAAAAAGATTTTTGGAAAGAGGAGTACTTGAGCACTATTGGACCCTTGCTTTGACTAACGTAATCCTTATCTGTTTCTTGTTGTAGTTTATACCTTGCTAGCTGTAGCATGAGACCATGTGGGAGGCCTATGATGGTTCGACCGGAACCACGGGCAGAGGCTCCGAGAGTTGAGCCGGTAGTTGGGTTTAGAGCCCAAGTGGGAGAGCATGTAGTTGGAGTTGGAGCTCCTCCACCACCTCCACCACCACCACCTCCTCCACCGGGAGTGGGAGGTGAGGCCGGGGCCGAAGGAGAGGGACCACAAGGAGGTCAAGGTGGCCAAGATGGCCAAGGACCGGCCGGGATTGACTTAGCTCCGTTGGTTCAGGCAATAGCCGGAGCATTCCAGGCTGCAGTAGCTGGAGGTCAGGCAGCTCATCGTCAGGGTGAGGGCACCAGATTGCCATTAGAGAGACTTCGGGGCCTTGGGGCCGAAGAGTTTAGAGGTGCTACTCCGGAGAGGTCATAGTTGTGGTTTGAGAAGACTGTCCGTATTCTTGCTCAGATGGGATGTACTGGTGAGCGCAAGTTGGGATGTGTTGAGTGTCTGCTTCAGGGTGATGCCTACACCTGGTGGGTCACCATTACTTCGGGGATGGATGAGACCGAGATCACTTGGGAGTTCTTTGAGACAGCTTTCCGGAAGAAGTATTTGGGTCCGCGATACCTCGATGAGAGGAAGAGGGAGTTTATGGCATTGCTTCAGGGGAGTATGTCCGTGACCGACTACGAGATCCGATTTGTTAGATTGAGTCAGTATGCACCTGAGCTTGTACCTACTGAGGTGGAGCGTTGTAACTGCTTCCGATATGGGCTGAGTGAGGAGATTAAGACTTATACTCTAGCTTCAGATTACACCGATTTTGATGTCTTGGTCGCGAGGGCCAAGGACTTAGAGCACAGTTTGAGTTTGACCAGGCGGTCAGGTGGATCTAGTTCGGGTAAGAGGTCCAGCAACTTTGATAGAGGTGATGCCAAGAGGCATCGGGACAACATGTATCAATTTGATCATAAGCGTGGTGGCGGTAACCACGGTAGGGGCCATCAGGGTCAGAGAGCTGGTGGGAAGTTGCCCACATGTGCTACTTGCGGAAGGAACCACACCGGTGAGTGTTGGGGAAATTACCATTCTTGTTGGAGTTGTGGTGCTAGAGACCACATCAGGCGTGACTGTCCACATCAGGTGGGACAGGCACCAGCTCAGGCTCCTGCTCGAGCCAATGACTTTCAGAGAGGCCGCGGGCGCGGTAGAGGAAACTTCCAGTCGAGGAATGATGGTCAGAGGAACATAGCACATGTAGTTGCAGTTCAGCCAGAGGGCGGAGGTCAGGCCAGAGTTTATGCTCAGCGGGGAGATCAACATGACACCGATGTGATCGCAGGTAACTTCTCGATACAGTCTTTAGGTTTGCTTTCTTTGATTGACTCTGGGTCTACACATTCCTACATATTGAGTGAGCACGCACAGTCTTTTAATTTGCCTTGTGAAATGTTAGAGGTAGGAGTTAGTGTTACTAGTTCCTTTGGGGACACGGTAGTAGTTAGGAAGATGTACCGAAGGTGTCCGTTGATGGTTCAGGGGCATGTGTTTCCAGTGGATATGATGCAACTTCCTTTTTATGGTTTTGATGTGATTTTGGGAATGGATTGGCTCACGGAGCATAGAGCTAGGATAGATTTTGAAACTAAGCGGATTTCTTTGAAGCTCACAGATGATTATGAGATTGTAGTGGTGGGTGAGAACGTGAAGTTCTTGTCCAATGTGGTTTCCGTGTTAGAGGCTAAGAGATTAGTTGAGTTGGGGTGTGAAGCATACTTAGCGTATGTGATGAACCCTAACATGAGTGAGGTTAGACCTCAGGATATCCGGACAGTATGTGATTTTCCTAGTGTGTTTCCAAAAGAATTGCCAGGGTTACCACCGGACAGAGAGGTAGAGTTCAGCATTGAGACTTATTCTGGTTCAGCTCCTGTTTCGATTGCTCCATATCGTATGGCACCGAAAGAATTGAAAGAGTTGAAGACTCAGTTGCAAGAATTGACAGATAGAGGTTTTATTCGACCTAGTTCCTCACCTTGGGGTGCACCAGTGTTGTTTGTGAAGAAGAAAGATGGAAGTATGAGAATGTGCATAGACTACAGACAGTTAAATCAGTTGACAGTGAAGAACAAATATCCGTTGCCTAGAATCGATGACTTGTTTGATCAGTTGAGAGGAGCATTTGTCTTTTCGAAGATTGATTTGAGATCAGGTTACTACCAGCTAAAGGTTAGAGAGGTTGATGTACCGAAGACGACCTTTAGGACTAGGTATGGACACTATGAGTTTTTAGTCATGCCATTTGGGTTGACTAATGCACCAGCAGCTTTCATGGACATGATGAATAGGATTTTTCATCAGCATCTAGATCAATTTGTGGTTGTATTTATAGATGAAATTCTGGTGTATTCGCGAACTGAAGAAGACCATGACCGACACTTGAGACTTGTTTTGAAGACTTTGCTAGATCATCAGTTGTATGCGAAGCTCAGCAAGTGTGAATTCTGGATCCGAGAAGTAGTCTTCTTAGGACATGTAGTGTCAGCCGATGGGATTAGAGTTGATCCGAAGAAGATTGAAGCCATTGTTGAGTGGAAGCAACTGAAGTATGTGACAGAGGTACGTAGCTTCCTAGGCTTAGCCGGATACTATAGGAGATTTGTAGAGGGTTTCTCTAAATTAGCCGCTCCATTGACGCAGTTGCTTCAAAAGAGTGTTCAGTTTGAGTGGACAGATGCAAGACATAGAGCCTTTGAGAAATTGAAAGAAGCTTTGACCCAAGCTCTGATTTTGATTCAGCCTGAGTCTGGGAAGGACTATGTAGTCTACAGTGATGCTTCATATGTAGGGTTAGGATGTGTACTTATGCAAGACAAGAGAGTGGTGGCTTATGCCTCAAGACAATTGAAGACCCATGAGCGCAACTATCCGACCCATGACATAGAGTTAGCTGCAGTTGTGTTTGCTCTGAAGATTTGGAGGCATTATTTGTATGGTGAGAAATGCACAGTATACACCGATCACAAGAGTTTGAAGTATATTATGACTCAGCGAGACTTGAATCTCAGACAGCGTAGGTGGTTAGAGCTGCTAAAAGACTACAATCTTACTATTGAGTACCATCCGGGTAAGGCCAATGTAGTGGCCGATGCATTGAGTAGGAAGGTGGCCGTGGACTTGAGAGCTATGTTTGCTAGATTGAGTTTATCCAGAGATGGTGGCTTAGTAGCCGAGCTTCAGGTTAGACCTACTCTAGGTTAGTTGATTCGAGAGAAACAACTTCTAGATAGATCTTTGGCACCTCACGTGCAAGATATAGCCGAGGGTAGATCTACAGACTACAGTTTCAGCACTGATGGGGTTCTATGTTTCAAAGATAGAATAGTTGTGCCAGAAGACAGTGATTTGAGACGTACAATCTTGACTGAAGCCCACAGTAGTCCGTTTGCTATGCATCCTGGAAGTACGAAGATGTACCGTGATTTGAAGAATGAGTACTTTTGGGTTGGCTTGAAGAGAGATGTAGCCGACTTTGTGAGTAAGTGCTTAGTGTGTCAGAGAGTGAAGGCGGAACATCAGGTTCCCTCAGGTTTGTTACAGCCGTTGAGAATTCCGGAATGGAAATGGGAGAACATCACCATGGATTTTGTTTCGGGTTTGCCTTTGACTCCTACGAAGAAGAACTCAGTTTGGGTGATATTGGATCGATTTACGAAGTGTGCTCACTTCTTGGCAGTCAAGACTACTTACACCTTAGATAGATTGGCCGACTTGTACATTGGTGAGATTGTTAGATTGCATGGTGTACCGAAATCCATTGTATCAGATAGAGATCCGCGGTTTACTTCTAGATTTTGGGAGTGTCTGCATACAGCTTTGGGTACCCGTTTGAACTTCAGCACTTCTTACCATCCTCTGTTAGATGGTCAGTTAGAGAGGGTTATTCAGATCTTAGAGGATATGCTGCGTTGTTGTATCATTGACTTTCAGGGTACTTGGGAGAAGCATTTGCCTCTAGTAGAGTTTGCGTACAATAACAGCTTTCAGTCGAGCATTCAGATGGCTCCGTATGAGGCCTTGTATGGCCGGAAGTGTAGGACTCCAGTGTGTTGGGCCGAGGTAGGACAGAAATTGTTACCTATGCCATATTTGCTCAAGGGGACAACCGACAAGGTAAAGTTGATTTGTGATCGTTTGAAGGCCGCTTCGGATAGGCAGAAGTCCTATGCCGATTTGAAGAGGAAGGAAGTTGAGTTCTCAGTGGGTGAGAAGGTATTCTTGAAGGTGTCTCCGTGGAAAAAGGTGATGAGATTTGGCCGAAAAGGGAAGTTGAGTCCGAGGTACATAGGACCGTATGAGATTGTGAAGAGAGTTGGTCCGGTTGCTTAATAGTTGCGTCTGCCATCCGAGCTTGAGAAGATACATGATGTGTTCCATGTTTCGATGCTTCGCAAGTATAGGTCCGATCCATCACATGTTATGCTCGTAGAAGAAATTGAATTGAATCCGGATTTGACTTATGAAGAAGAGCCAGTGGAGATCTTAGCTTCTGACAGTATGGTGTTGAGGGGTAGATCGATTGAGTTGGTGAAGGTGCGGTGGCAACGTAGAGGTGTGGACGAGGCCACTTGGGAGAGGAAGGAGGATATGGAAAAGCAGTTTCCGTATCTCTTTCAGTCAGGTAATTTCGGGGACGAAATTCCTTAAGTGAGAGAGAGTTGTAACACCCGTGTTTTGGGCCTAGGAGTTAGACGGGTTATAGTTCGAGTCAAATAAAATTTAATTAAAACAATCTAACTTCAAATAATGACCTAATTGAACTTTAATAAAGAGGGAGGGACCTATATCGCGATTTCACCCAAAACTTTTAAAAGCAAGACCACTTTATTGTAAAGTGTCTTCTCTTTCCCCATTTCTCTTTTTTTTTAACGTCAAACCCCTCTCCCCCATATTCAAACTCTCCCAACTACACTAGTTACTATTCCATTCATCCTCTTCTTCAATTCAAGGTGTTTTTCAAAGGTAATTTCGTTTTCTTAATCTCCTCTTAACCCTCTATCTATCTATGGTCTTGAATTTCAAAAATATGGGGTTTTGGAAATTAGGGTTTATGTTAAGATTTGGGTTTTTCAATTTGTTTTGATAAATTGTGTTGGGGTTTTGTTTAATCATAATGAAATACACATTATATATCAAATTGGTTGAATTTGGGTGAAAATTCGTAGTGGGTCTTTAGGGCAAATTTTAAGGTATTAAAATTTAGGTTTTTGGTGGGTTTAATGTTGAAATTGAAGGGCTGATGGTCTACCTATGTTAGGAGAGTGTTTTGGGATGTTTTGGAAGTCATTTGGATGTTTGGAAATTGAGTTTTCAGCAAGGCTTTAGGGGAGAACGAAAATTGGGATTTTGGGAGATTATGTGATTTGGGAATTTGTGGAATTTGGGTTGTGCTTGCAAAGTAAGTTGATGGTTGAGTTTAGTATTGATTTGGGAAGTAATGTATATGTTTTGTTTGGCTAGAAGCAAGAGGAAGCGTGGAAGAGGCTTTGGGACCGAATCCGGGTTCGTAGGAGGATTGTTTCGATTTGCTAAGGAAGGGCGGTGAGTGGTTTCAACTTGTTTTAAGTTTGGTTCGAGTATGTGTAGTGGGTGTGTGTGAAGTGTGCTTGGTAGGCCACTTATAGTTAATTCAAGTTGTTGATATAACCATTGATGCCTACAAATGCATTTATGCTTATTTAACTATGTTATTATGATTGTGGTTGATGGATGTAAGTTTATCTTGATATGCATCTATGAGATTGAGCATGAATGTGGTTGATGATATATATACGATGTGGTTATGATAATTGGCACTAAAATAATTACCGGTTGTAAATGATCGATCATTAGGATAGTGTGCACACAAATTGAGTCAAAACGTATGTGGCCTTGATGGCGTTAAGTCATCAAGGAGGAGTACGGTGATGTAACATTCTACCGGAAGCTTTTATTTATTTCTACGGGGTGATGAGTGGAATCCCATCCGTAGGGCATGTGGCGATGAGTGGAATCCTGCACATGCAAGGTCCGGTGATGAGTGGAATCCCACCGAGGTAAAGTGTTGTTGAGGTTTATATCCGCACAATCGGGGTAATTAAAGTGGCCAATTAAACTTGTTCATGTATTGTGATATATGATGGTGATATGTGACTGTGGTATATGGTGTTGTTGCATGATGTGGAAGTTGATGCTAAACTTGTTAGGATTGAGAGACCATATATGCCACTTGAAAGACTAGCTAGGTCTACTTGATTTTAATGCCTATGCTTGATGTATGTAAGACTAGGATTGACATGCTTGAACCATGCATTGTTGTTGTTTTTCGTTTTAGAGCACCCTCACTAAGCTTATAGCTTACGCTCTCAATGTTCAACAATGCATATCATTAGCGTGGTGTTAGCTCGAGGCAAGGCAAGAAGGGCTTCCAAGTTTGTGACTCAAGTACGGTGGTAATTTTGTAATAGCTAGCAATGTGGCAAGGGTTGTTCATGAGCTTGTATGACTCATTTACGTGTGATGTTTTGATGGCTATGTTGTGTTGATGTTGCTTGGGAATTATACCTTGCTTGATATTTTGTTGCATGTTACTATTTTAAAGTTGCCTAAGTGTTGACCTTGAAATGCTTGACTCCTTAAATGATGTTGTATGAATGCATGTGTTGAGTGGATCGAAAGATCGATATTTACCAAGAGGGGGTGAATTGGAAATTTTAAGGATTGTAGTGGAAATTGGCAAATTAAAAATGATGAACAAGGGATTTAGAGTGGTTCAAGTTCCAAATGAACTCTACATCCACTACCTTAGTCTCACTAAGGATTTGCAACAATTTCACTAAATTGATCTTCCCCTTTTTTAGGACAAGGAGGCAACCCTTTACAATTTCGGTTGATTTTTCTACCCAAAAATCAACCCAACCCTCACACAAGAGAACAAAGAAATTTGTAGGCTAATAAGGTATCTCTCAATACAAATGATAGCCCCAATACAAGCACTCAACCCAATTTTACAAAGTATGAATGAAGAACACAAATTGGGTTTCTAGACAAATATGAAATTTTGCACAATTGCTTGGATTTGATGAATAAGTGTTTGCTTGAAGTTCAATAGTTGTTGCTGTTGCTTTTGGATGTCTCTTTTATACCTCTTCATTGATTTCTAGCCGTTTGGGTGGTTGGGGATCTAATTAGAGCCGTTGGAACCCTCTCTTACCACCATAAATGCACTCCTGCAGCTACCAGTATCGGTACGCGGGAAGGTGTATCGGTACCTGTCTCAAAAAAGAAAGAGCCGTTGTGAACATTTAATACAGGGGTATCGATACGCGTGTAGGCGTATCGGTACTGGGTATCGAAATGGCAAGGGCCGTATCGATACTATTTTTTGAACTTAGCTCACTGTCCGCAACCGTATCGGTACGAGGGTTTTGCGTATCGATACGGGTCAACGAACTTTTAAAGTTTGGTTAGCAACCAACTGACACCAACGGTCATATTTTTTAAACCGACTTATATTAAAAAATTACAAAGCCCGTATCGATACGGGGGTTAACCGTATCGGTACCGTATTCAAACTCTTTGAATTTTAACACAGGGCTGTATCGATACTAGGGTTTGGGGTATCGATACAGATGTCGACAGTGACCAAGTTTGGCAAAATGGTATCGATACGCTATGTGCTGTATCGATACGCCTGGACGTTTTTGGATGGTTTTGCCTTGGAACACTTAGAAAATATTTTGAGTTTGAGTTTTATAAATCAGTTTCAAAGTGTTGGTGTTTTAAAAACTTATTAAGGGGCTTAAAAACTAATTTTAAGTTTTACAAAATAATCCTCAATGATTTAATTATATCAAAATCAAATATAGGTTTTACAATCTCCCCCTTTTTGATATAACAAAACTAAAACTTAAAATTTTTGAAAAATCTTCATAAAGAACTCCCCCTTAATATAAGCTTGGTAACCTTTGAATTTAAATCAAAATATTTTAAAGTGTGAGCTAGTTTCTTCTCCCCCTTTTTGTTAGATCAAAAAATCTTTGAGACAATTAAGTGCATAAAGAAATCAAAGTATAATAAGCAACATAGATATTATTCATTAAAGCAACATACTTAAAATCCAAACAAAGACAAAATAAAAATCAAAGCATAGGTTTTAATCCTAAGACAAACTTAATCCTAAAAACATAAAGCATAGGTGCATAATAATATAAAGTCCTAAATGATATGCATGACAAACAAGAGAAAAACGTCTAAACATCGTCTTCGTCGTCTTCATCCTCTTCATCATCATCTCCCAAAGGCTCATTGGTACGCATACTATTACGCCACTCATCATGGAAAGCGGCAATGGAGATATTCAAGGAATTATGCCCACTTTCAAGAGATGTGAGGCGATTCTCAAAACCCGTCATCCTCGTGTCAAAAGTAGTTTCCATGGATGTGAGACGAGTATTAATGTCCGTACGTAACCCGGTGAATTGCTCATTGAGATAGGTCAAGAGAGCATCCATATTGGGTTGTTGGACTTGAGGAGCTTGAGCCGCTTCATGCATTGCGGCAACTTCCGGTGGTAACTCGGCAAGACGCACCCATTCACCATTAATATAAGAGAATTTTGCCCGAGCAAGGGAGTGCTCATCAATAGGATCGGTGAGAGGAGTTGCAATGTCATATGAGCAATCAATTTCCTTTTTAGTAAAGAAATAGCTCAAAGCCGTACCGTATGTGAAGGAGGTGACATGAGGAGTGTGACGATGTTGAACGAGGTAGACTATCTCCTCAAACATAAGTCGAGCTAAATTTGGTTGCTTGGCTTCACGAAAACACCGAATCCAAAAATCATCCACTTGACGGATGGTGGAATATTTTCCTCCGGAAGGGCGAAACCACCACGATACCATCAAATGTAGAATTCGGTCATGAGCATTAAGGGCGGTGACGGATCCACTAAGAACATGCCCTCCACGGTGCTCATCATCAAGGCCTTCATCTTCCAACTTAAAGACCTCACAAATAGACTCGACATCAAGAGTTATTTTCTTTCCCATAAGATAGGAATTAATTGCAACAACTTCCCCATTACGACTGACACATCTTGCATTAGCATAGAAAATCAAAACCAAGAGATGATAGAAAATACCGGGAATAGAGAGAAAATGAATGAAATTCCAACGATGAAGCAAAGGGAGGTATTCAAACTTGAAACGCTCCGAATTGAGAAAGGGGATGGATACTACCCTTTCGGCACGGATCTTGTAATTCTCATATTGACGGAAGTGATTGAGACCCGAATTGTTTTCAAAGGATTGCTCATAGATAGTCGAGTAGTTAGGACGAGCAATCACTCCAAGGTTGGAGGCTTCACCGGCTTGATTAGCCTTTGACGCTTCCTCGATGGCTCTTTTGGTGCCATGATCTAAAAGAGAAAATAAGCAAGGGAGATTTCTTCAATTTGAGTAAAAATCAAGGTAAAAAAAAATTTTAAAGAGAAAATTTGAAAAGAAAAATTTTAGAAGAAAATCAAAGAAAATTTGAACAAAAGAAAAAAAAATCAAAACAGAGAAAATAATAAAAAAAATGATTACCTTGATAGAAACTTGAAGAATTGAAGAGAACTTGCACAAAGATGAGAAAGAGAGCACAAAGCCTTGCTTGATTTGAAAACTCTTTTAGGTTTGAGTTGAGGTGTGAAAAATATGAAGGAGGAAGTGCCTTTTTATAGGCAAAAACGACTAGGGTTAATTAGGTTTTGAAGAGATTGAATTTAGGTAAAAGTTGAATACATTAAAAGCTTATTTATTGCCATCAGCGCAGTCGAGTATCGATACGCCCGATGGGGTATCGATACGGGGATAAAGATGTCTTTTTGCAAATATGATCGTTTGAACAGTCGTATCGAAACGGATGGGTCCGTATCGAAACGACCCGTATCGATACGGAATTAATCGTATCGATACGCGTGAAGCGTAAAGAATTCTGGGAAACAAAATGAAGAACAGGTATCGATACGCTTTGAACGGTATCGATACTGAGTGCCCAGAAATGCATTTTTTGTTCAAAGTACAACCAAAGGCTCGAACCTAATATCTCCTATGAGTATGCAAATGATGTATGAGTAGTTCTAAGCATATTTTAACAGAATCATACTCCCCCTAACTATAGGCATGGAAGAAATTGGGAGTCTAAGCATACAAACATGGCATTTCACAAGATCAAGCAAGTTTAAGCACAAAAGAGGTCCAAAAAGGTCAAGATAGGCTAGCTAGACCTAACTCTCTCCTAAGGGACCAAAAACGCTCTTTGTCTAAGGGTTTTGTAAAAATGTCCGCTAATTGATTCAAGGTGTCTACATACTCTATAACCACATCTTCCTTAAGGACATGATCTCTAATGAAATGATGCCTTATTTCTATGTGTTTGGTTCTAGAGTGTTGGATGGGATTTTTAGTTAAGCATATTGCACTAGTGTTGTCACATTTTAGGGGTATGGTTCCAACTTTAATCCCATAATCTAAGAGTTGTTGCTTCATCCAAAGAACTTGAGCACAACAACTCCCTAAGGATATGTACTCGGCTTCGGTGGTAGATAAGGCTACACTATTTTGTTTCTTAGAGAACCAAGATATGAGCATACTACCTAAGAATTGGCAAGTTCCCGAAGTACTTTTCCTATCAATTTTACAACCCCCATAATCCGCATCCGAGTAAGCATGTAGGTTGAAGGTAGAGTCTCTAGGATACCAAAGGCCTAAACAAGGAGTGTCTCTAAGGTATCTAAAGATTCTCTTAACGGCTATAAGGTGAGACTCTCTAGGACTAGCTTGAAACCTAGCACACAAGCAAACACTAAACAAGATATTCGGTCTACTTGCGGTAAGGTAAAGAAAAGATCCAATCATAGAATGATAAAGCTTAGAGTCAACACACTTACCTCCTTCATCTTTGTCAAGCTTTGTAGATGAGCTCATAGGAGTGGCTTGAGGTTTTGCATTCTCCAAGCCAAACTTCTTGAGCATATCCTTTATGTATTTTGCTTGGTTGATGAAGGTGCCATCCTTCTTTTGCTTGATTTGGAGTCCCAAAAAGAATGAGAGCTCCCCTATCATGCTCATCTCAAATTCACCTTGCATTAACTTAGCAAACTCTTGACAATGACATTCATTAGTAGAACCAAAAATAATATCATCAACATAAATTTGAACTACTAAGATGTCATTTTTATACATTTTTATGAAAAGTGTAGTGTCCACCTTACCTTTTTCAAATCCTTTTTCAATCAAAAAATTTGAAAGCCTTTCATACCAAGCTCTAGGAGCTTGTTTTAAACCATAAAGAGCTTTGGTAAGTTTGAAAACATGATTTGGAAATTTTGAATCTTCAAAACCCGGTGGTTGTTCCACATACACTTCTTCATTTATAAAACCATTTAAAAATGCGCTTTTAACATCCATTTGAAAAAGCTTGAAATTATGATAACATGCATATGCAAGCAACATCCTAATGGCTTCCATTCTAGCTACGGGTGCATAGGTTTCATCAAAATCTATTCCCTCTTCTTGAGTGTAACCTTGTGCTACAAGTCTAGCTTTATTTCTCATAATGTTACCACTCTCATCTAGTTTGTTCCTAAAGACCCATTTGGTTCCTATTGTAGATTGATTACTAGGCCTATCAACTAAAGTCCATACATTACTTCTCTCAAATTGATTTAACTCTTCTTGCATAGCCATAATCCAAAAGTCATCTTTCAATGCTTCTTTTATATTTTTAGGCTCTATGCATGAGATAAATGCAACATGGTTCATTAATTTAAGAGAAGAACGAGTGGTTACCCCCTTGGATGGATCACCCAAGATTTCACCATCTTTGACATAGTTCAACTCCCTTGGGTAGCTCACTTCCTTTTCCTCAATAGCCAAGTCCTTCAAGGCTTCAAGAGGTGGTTCTTGTGTGTCTTCTACTTTTGTTTGAATCTCATCCTCCTTTGAAGTTTGACCTCCATCAAAGGCATTTATGATTCCTACATCATCATCATCACAAGAATCCTTCCTAGGAAGGAGGTTATCATCGAATACAACATGAATAGATTCTTCTACTACTAAAGTTCTTTTGTTAAATACTCGATAGGCTTTAGAGGTTAAAGAGTAACCTATAAAAATGGCTTCATCACTTTTTGCATCAAATTTACCTAAGTTATCTTTTCCATTATTTAAAACAAAACACTTGCACCCAAAAGGGTGAAAATAGCTAATGTTAGGCTTTTTAGATTTTAAAATCTCATAAGGTGTTTTCTTTAAAATTGGCCTAATCATTACTCGATTTACAATATAACAAGCGGTGTTTGTGGCTTCCGCCCAAAAGTATTTAGGTAAATTATTTTCACAAAGCATAGTTCTAGCCATTTCTTGTAAAGTTCTATTTTTCCTCTCAACTACCCCATTTTGTTGAGGAGTTCGAGGAGCCGAAAAATTATGGCTAATACCATTTTCATTCAAAAATTCTTCAAACCCTAAATTTTGAAATTCGGTTCCATGATCACTTCTAATGTGTGAAATTCTAAGTTCAAGATCATTTTGGGTTAATTTTGAAAATGTGATGAATTTTTCCAAAGCCTCGTCTTTAGTACTTAAAAAGAGAACCCAAGTAAATCTAGAAAAATCATCAACTAACACAAATGCATAAGATTTACCACCCAAGCTCATAGTCCTAATTGGCCCAAATAAATCCATGTGAATTAATTGTAAGCATCTACTAGTAGAAACATCATTAATGGATTTAAAGGAAGACTTATGTTGTTTACCCTTTGAGCATGCATCACAAATTTTATCATTTGAAAATTTAATTTTGGGCAAACCTCTAACTAGATTTAGAGAGACTAGTTTTTCCAAAACACTAATGCTAGCATGTCCTAGCTTCCTATGCCACAACCATGCATCATTTTCATTTTGAGCAACTAAACATGCATGAGATGTATGTATGTCATCTAAATGCACCATGTATATGTTTCCTATGCGATGACCTATGAGCATAATATTATTAGATTTAATGTCAACAATTTTGCATCCATTTTTATCAAATAAAACATTAAATCCTTTATCACACAATTGACTTATGCTCAATAAATTATGTTTAAGACCATAGACATATAAGACATTTTCAATGAGAATGGTAGAGTGATTACCTATGGAGCCAATACCTTTAATGTGGCCTTTGGAGTTGTCACCAAATGTTACTACTCCTCCACTTTTTGGCTTTAAATCCATGAATCGACTCTTGTCTCCGGTCATGTGTCTCGAGCATCCACTATCAAGGTACCATGAGTTTTGACTTTGTGCTTTGGCCTTGTAGCAATGCTCCCCCTACAAACAAAGATATTAAACCTTGGTTTTTGGTACCCAAATCATTTTGGGTCCATGAGTGTTAGCTCCCAAAACCTTGGTTCCCTTAGGAATCCAAGATGACATAGCAATAATATTATTAGATTTTACAAGTTCCTTAGGAACCCATACACTTCTAATTCTTTTAGCTCTACTATGTCTAAGGTAGCTACCTTGTTTGTAGTAATTAGTCCTTTTCTTAAGTTGGTTTGTTCTAGAGGATTCTCCTACTTCATGCTTGACACTACCAACATTTTTAAGGACTTTTTGAGCTCATTTAGCTCACCCAACACCTTTTGGTGTTCACTATTGCATTGAGACAAAAGATTATTAAGATCAACATTTTCATTTTGAAAGAATTTAAGTTCATCTTTTAATCCTAAAATCTTTTTCTCAAATTTAGAATTAGCTTGAGTGAGTAAGTCATTTTTCTCATTTAGCTCAAAAATGATTTTCTTGTTTTTAATGACCGACTCTTTGAACTTCTCAACTAATTCATCATATACCTCTTGTAACTCATCATATGCATCATTTAATTCTTCATATGAAAAATCTAAAGTAGATGAGTTAGAGGTTACCAAGGAGGAATCTTCCTCAAGTGCCATGAGACAAAGGTTAGCCACTTCTTGTTCGTCATCCTCCGATGACTCCAAGTAGCAAGCTTGGCTTTGAGTTTCTTCTTCTTCTCAAAGCCCTTCTTCTTGAGTTGAGGGCACTCCGAACGGATGTGACCAGATTGTTTGCACTCATAGCAAATGATGGGATCCTTCCCTTCTTCTTTGTTCCTTCCTTTGAAGTCCATCTTTCTTTGGATTTTTCTTCCCCGGTTGGACCTCATGAAGCGTGAGAATCGTTTGGCTATCATAGCCAATTCTTCAAGTTCATCCTTCTCACAAGATGAGCTCTCATCATGTTGTGAAGCTTTAGCCTTGAGAGCTTTTCCCATCTTCTTCTTCTTTTCAACTTCAAGCTTCTCTACTCTTTTCTCTTCTTTCTTTTTCTCATCTTCCCTTCCTTGCTTCATGATCTCATGAGTAAGGAGAGAACCCACAAGCTCATCAAGCTTTAATGTCTTCAAGTTCTTTGCTTCGATGATAGCGGTTCTCTTCCCATCCCAAGATTCGGGAAGTGAATAGAGTAGCTTCCGGACAAGCTTGTCTTCCGGTATGATCTCTCCATATCCCTTTAGACCGTTGACGATTGTGGAGAATCGATCAAACATCTTTGACACCGTCTCATCGGGCTCCATCTTGAAGTTTTCATAACTAAGATTGAGAAGTCCAATCTTAGTTTCTTTGACATCATTGGTGCCTTCATAAGTAGTCTCAAGTGTGTCCCACACTTCTTTGGCACTTTCAATGGATGAGACCTTTGAGTAGATATCCGGACCGAAAGCACAAAAAAGCATGTGGAGAGCTTTATCGTTGACTTGAATCTTCTTCCTCTCCTCTTCACTCATTTCGGCTTTCTTCTTCAAAACCATCTTGCCTTCACCATCTTGCTTCAATGGAATGTATGGCCCATCCTCAATGACATCCCACACAAGATAGTCACTTGACTTGATGAATAGCCTCATTTTATTCTTCCAAAAAGAATAGTTGTCACCATTGAAGAAATGAGGCTTGGTGGTTGATTGTGACTCGTACATGCCGGAACCGGAGGTTGAAGCCATCTCTTGATATTGATGATCACACTCTTCCAAGGATCTCCTCTTGTGGTTGTTAATCCTCAAAGGGTTAAGCTCTGATACCAATTGTTGAGTGGATCGAAAGATCGATATTTACCAAGAGGGGGGGTGAATTGGAAATTTTAAGGATTGTAGTGGAAATTGGCAAATTAAAAATGATGAACAAGGGATTTAGAGTGGTTCAAGTTCCAAATGAACTCTACATCCACTACCTTAGTCTCACTAAGGATTTGCAACAATTTCACTAAATTGATCTTCCCCTTTTCTAGGACAAGGAGGCAACCCTTTACAATTTCGGTTGATTTTTCTACCCAAAAATCAACCCAACCCTCACACAAGAGAACAAAGAAATTTGTAGGCTAATAAGGTATCTCTCAATACAAATGATAGCCCCAATACAAGCACTCAACCCAATTTTACAAAGTATGAATGAAGAACACAAATTGGGTTTCTAGACAAATATGAAATTTTGCACAATTGCTTGGATTTGATGAATAAGTGTTTGCTTGAAATTCAATAGTTGTTGTTGTAGCTTTTGTATGTCTCTTTTATACCTCTTCATTGATTTCTAGCCGTTTGGGTGGTTGGGGATCTAATTAGAGCCGTTGGAACCCTCTCTTACCACCATAAATGCACTCCTGCAGCTACCAGTATCGGTACGCGGGAAGGTGTATCGGTACCTGTCTAAAAAAAGAAAGAGCCGTTGTGCACATTTAATACAGGGGTATCGATACGCGTGTAGGCGTATCGGTACTGGGTATCGAAACGGCAAGGGCCGTATCGATACTATTTTCTGAACTTAGCTCACTGTCTGCAACCGTATCGGTACGAGGGTTTTGCGTATCGATACGGGTCAACGAACTTTTAAAGTTTGGTTACCAACCAACTGACACCAACGGTCATATTTTTTTAAACCGACTTATATTAAAAAATTACAAAGCCCGTATCGATACGGGGGTTAACCATATCGGTACCGTATTCAAACTCTTTGAATTTTAACACAGGGCTGTATCGATACTAGGGTTTGGGGTATCGATACAGATGTCGATAGTGACCAAGTTTGGCAAAATGGTATCGATACGCTATGTGCTGTATCGATACGCCTGGACGTTTTTGGATGGTTTTGCCTTGGAACACTTAGAAAATATTTTGAGTTTGAGTTTTATAAATCAGTTTCAAAGTGTTGGTGTTTTAAAAACTTATTAAGGGACTTAAAAACTAATTTTAAGTTTTACAAAATAATCCTCAATGATTTAATTATATCAAAATCAAACATAGGTTTTACAGCATGCCTTGTGATGTCTTTCCTTGGTGTTTAGCCTTGTCTTAATCTTGTTAAAGCATGCTAGTGTTGTTGGTTTGCCTTAGGTTCATGTGTGGTAGGGTTGAAGGGTGTTTTGGTGGTGTTTTGGGGCACCCTTGTGCCTTAAAACAGTCAAAACGAATCTGCATGCAGGGGGCGTTTCGGAACGGGTCACCCTGTTCCGATACGGTTCCTTTGAAAATGGCCTGTCGTTTCGAAACGGATGGGGGTCGTTTCGGAACATTTTTGCTACTGGAATTTTGAGAAATTGACGAGATAAAGGCGTTCCGAAACGGGCCTTTGATGTTTCGAAACGGTCAAATCTCGTTGACCACGAGAAATTGACCGTCAAGGTCGTTTCGATACGGGTCACCCCTATTTCGGAACGGTCACCTTATGGTTGACCCTGGCCTGTTGACTAAGTCAAGGCGTTTCGGAACACCCTAAGGGCGTTTCGAAACGGCCTGCTGTAAAGGACTAAAATGAGCTGTTTAAGGTTTTTGGTTGGTCGGAGTATGTTACATTGTTTGTATTTCTCGCTACTGTGCTTCACATAGGTTTTAATTATGCCTATAGACAAGATAAAATAAAAAGAAATTTTTAGGGTTGTTAACCGAGGGGAAACCTTAACGGGTTTCGCTTCGGTTTTCCCCGTGTGGCCCATTCGGACCGGTCATCCGACCAGATCGGGACGAGGGGGTTACACCAAGTTTATATATTTAACCTTCACCGAAACCTTCAGGGAATGGTACTTGGATAGGTGACGATTCAATCTCGAGTATCAAGTGCTTATGGTGCTTTTCTATGTTGATGTGAATTTGATCAAATAACGTTCAACCATTTTGATGTCATTGGTGTAGCATTGTTCTTTAACACCGCTTTAAGGTGATGTGCGTACATCCACATAAGAGGTTTATAAATTGGTTAATGTATTTTGGTATGGCTTGAATCAAGATAAAATCAAAAGAGGTACGTTTTTTAAATACGTTTATATTGAGATCAATTTTTATTTACGTTATTCTATTGGTGAAAGCTAATATTTTTAACCTTGTTTTGAGTTTTACATGTATTTAAATGACTTGGAAAGAGACGTGATATAAAGGGATTATGAGAAGCTGTCTCGTTCATTTGTTATGTCTCCATCGTTCTCGAAAGAAAAATCATTATCGGTAAAATCTATTTTCCCCTTAAACTATGATTTTAAAGTGCGATAAATTATGGTGAATTTCAATCTATAAAAAGATTGTTATAAAGTCTATATTTGCTCGAAAGCAATATTTCTTCTTCGTCGAAAAACTCGACCATAGACTTCTCCCAATTTCAAGTTAAGAAAATTTGTCTTGATCTAAAAAATTTATGGGAGACATTCCCTGAAGTGAATGCAAAGCATGATGTTTATTCCATGCGATTATCAATGATGGGGCATTCTCTGAAGTGAATGCAAGCATGATGTTTATTCCATGCGATTATTGGAACTATTTCATTCCCTGAAGTGAATGTAAACATGGTAAATCATTATTCAATTAGAGACATAATTTCGATATAATCCAAGTAAATTGGCTGGACATCCCGTTCTGCGAGGCTACTGGTCTCAAAGGATGTTTTTAAAGGACCTTGTGGACAGGTTTAACAATGTCGCGTACGAGGATTAAATCTTTGTTCTCTGCGATAAGGATATGTGAAAAATGTTTTAAAGGCTCACTGCTCTACTCCATTCCCTAAAGTGAATGTGAGATTATATTATGGAAGGAATAAAAACCACATTAGAAGTTGTGGTCGTGGTCGAGGCTATGAATATAGACATGAAAAATATGGTAATTTTAAGAATACTTCTACCCACCGGTAGTGAGGTTATAAGGATGACAAGAGTGATAAAGATCATTCTATTGAAGTAAAACTCTTCTTATTACCAATGCGATGTTATAAACCATTGGTCTCGTACGTGTTGTACGTTGAAAAATCAAGAATCATTGAGTGATAAAGGAAAGAAAATAGAAGTAAATTTTGTTTGCGAAACATGACGAAGATGATACTGGTCCAACTTTATTTGAACATTGTTGGTCCAACTCATTTAGACGTTGTTGATTTTCTTATAACCCTCGAAAGGAATAAATCATCTTCTAATTATTCTCATAACTTTAAAGAGAATTATTTATTTATTTTTATTTATTTTACTTTACGTTTATTTATTTTACACACATTAATTATTTATGTTTTATATTTATATTTATATATTATGATATTTTATTTATTTTGTTTAACATGATTACTTGTCAAATACAATCTATGGTGATGATTTATGCTCAACATAAGCATAAGATATATTTTCCCATTTAAATGCAAGGGAATAATGTGAGTACTATACCTAAAAGTACTGAAAATATTAATGATCTAGAAGAGCAATAAATTCTTGAGAGAAAGCACATTATGAAAAGTGCAGAATCGCGAATATTGCAATAATTACTACTAATGGTAATAATATCGTCACCACTATAAGTGGAAATTTTAAGAGAGCAATATGAGTTCGCAAAATATCCCTTTGAGAATTATAGATAACATATGATATCAATTGGCATTTGAAATAAGTCAATATGGATATAAGTTCTGGTAGCCAAAAAGTCAGTTGAAAGCTCTAGAAGAGCTATATATTGCTACCAAAAGATAAATTCAATTGAAAGCTCCGAAAGAGCTAAATATATTCCTATTTAAAAGAACAATTTCGATGGTCGTACTAGACTTGTACGAGTGGGATTGAATTACATGTTATGGTAAACAAGAAGTTTACAAATTCAGAGATATATACACACATATAGTTGGCATAATCGGTTAAACCATCCTGATTAATAATGGTGCAGAAATTATTGAGATTTACATGCACATGTATTAAAATAACATGTAGTTTTTGTGGTGCTTATTCTCAATGGAATGAATTAAATTTCACTTATTAAAGAACGTGAAGTTCTTGTGTTGCTTAAAGGAATTGATTAAATTCCACTTACAAAAAGAACTTGAAGTTCGTGTGTTGTTTGTTCTCAAAGGATATAGATGATCCCACTTACTAAAACAATTAGAACTTAAAGTTTTTGTACTGAAGTTGAGACAGTATGTCTTGCATATCTGAACGAAATATGGGCCCATGTATCCACAAATGTGGAAAGTTTTTATATGATTTTAGTAGATGCATCTACATTGTTTTATCGACATACAACCAGAAGTTTTTGAGATTGATTCTAAAAAGATTCAGATTATGCAGTTAGACTATTCGTCTTGAAAAGCTAGTGGGTTTATATTTTAGGCTATATCGGTTGTTACAAAGCCTATTGATTATGAAAAATACGGTTTAGCAAATTGGATGCCTCCTATTTAATAGCTAAACTGTGCGAACAAAACATTTATTATTTATATGGTATTTTCATATAGCAACACTTATACACATCAAGCCAACGAGTTATAATAAACCCCCCATTATGATTTGACTTTTGGTCAGGAGTCATATTTCTCATTTTTTGAATTTTTGAATGTGCGATATATAGTTGAATTGCTCCACCATAACGCACAAAATGGACAAGTAAAAAGGGTTGAGAATATATATTGAGTATGAGTCTCCTTTTATGTTTAAATTCTTTAAGGTCTAACAGACAAAATATGCTTTTTCGAAAAACCTCTCTTACAGTTAGAGAAGAGAAAATATTGTTCCTTTCGTTTGGGTGGACTGCATAGAGGTCAGAGCGCTATTGTGACGACTCGGATTCAATTTGATTTATCCTAACTCCCTAAGGTTATCAAGATATCAGATTTATTAAGGTAATATTTCATCTCTACTCACCCTAAATTCGTCCCTTGTACATGGATCACTGGCGAAATTCGCTGGATAATTTTTCACTACACCATGGGGTGTACCGGCGTTACTCAACAGTGGTATCAGAGCTACTTGTACGATACGAATTCATAATTAAATACTTGGATGATGCTTTTGTATGAGATGCATGTTATTAGATTAGGGTTTACTCGATTTTTGACAAATATATGATATTTTCACACATTAGATCGTTTTACGCCTAATCTGAATAAATTAAATTGATTGTTCCAAGTGATTAAAGAGTTAGTCACAAATATGTTAGGGTTTTTGGATGTTAAGCGTTAACATATATGAGTAACAATTATGTTCAAACTAATTGTTAAAATATAGATAACGTGCGGGGAAAGTAACAAAGATTTGTTCAAGTAAAAACCTCATGAATTTTGAAATCCTGAAAAAAAGCAATAATGTTGATAAAAGTTATCAAATCGTGAGGTTTTTCCACAACAATTAAAATGATGATAAACTGCTCGATGTTATGTTCGATATGTACAATGTTTGAAATGCATGGTTATAGCCCAATAACCCTTTTTTGGTTTTAAATAAATACGACATGTGTGCCATGTCATTCTTTCTTCTATTGTAATTCTCTTATCATCTTACTCCCTCATATGAAAAGCAATTTTCTGAAAAATTGTAATATTTGCGGACAAAGCGTGGGCCAAAGGAGCAGAATGATGGGTCGATCGAAGGTGGATTAGGTGCTTGAGAAGCAAGTTCTATCTTTAGTAATTTTGGTTCTCCCATTGGCTTGGGAAGGGCCACCTTAGCTTTAAGGGCTATAACCATTGCATTTATATTTACTGTTTTACATGTATGTGACATTGTCTTTTTTTTAACTATCGTTCACCTTGAGACGGTAAGGATTAACCCAAATATTTGGTCAACATCCATTGAGTTCGGTCTGTCACGACACAAATATCGAGATTAATAGATACCTCCCTTTTGTATGATTTAAATTAATTAACATGTAATTGAGATAAAGGGTCACATGAATGACAATTAAAATGCATGTCACAAAAAGGCTTAAAGATGAACACACAATAGCCCACCCAAGGTCCTATCCTAAAAGGCCCAAATTATAGGAGTCCAATTAGGATCTAATATTAATTAAGTGATTCTAATATTAACCCTAAATTGTTTATGCCCTAAAAACTAGAAGGCCCTAATAAATTATGGATTATCTTGTGTTATATCCATCTAAATTTAATATTAATTTTACCTTAAAGAAACAATTAAGAAAAATTTAATTGATTTAATGAACTTAATATTCGTCCCAATAAGGCAATGACAAGTTTAAGCGAATTAAACTAGTTAAAGTCCTAAATTCGACTAAGGCTCTAAATCTAAACCGACTTAATTGTACGAACCATGCCCCTATAAAATAGGCATACGATTCGAAACAATTAAGACGATCTTATTTTAAAATGCCTAAAGGCCTAATTTACTTAGCCTAAACCCACCTAAATTAAACAAAGCCCCAAACTTAATCCTAACAATCTAAACCCCAAAGCCCAAGTCCCAAGCTTAAAGACATAAATATTCATTACATGCTTTACTAACAATTCATAATATATACACTATACTATACGTTTTTTTAAGAAAATGGTACGAATGTTTAAAAAAAGTTTCGCACGTCACATAAAGAAATATATATATATATATATATTACCTAAAAAAATTTATGTTATATGTAGGGAAGTTGTATACTGTATATTTCTTAAAATATATTTCTTTTTTATGAAAGGCTATATATTATACTCTTTAAAAGATTACATGCTTCATTAAGGCTATAAATTATACTTTATGAAACCATATGCTGCATTATGTGCCATGCCACATGTTACCAAAAACTTTAAATTATACATTATAAATTATGCAAATTTTACATTATAAAAAAGGTATTTTATAAGACCTATACCATATACATGACAACCACATATATTCTTATTATCAACCAAAACAATAATCACCATAAACATCACATTCCACATATCACATAATAAAAAGGCAACAAAAACTGAAATTAAAGAAATTAAAATGCAGTGGCAGAAATTTAAAATGCATGATAAAGGTAAAAAACACTGAAATAGGGGCTAAAATTGAACCCAAAACAGACTTCAGGGACTCAATGAGTGATTAAACCATTTGAAAACAGGTTACGATTGAAACAAGGGCTAAATTGTAAAGCTCGTTGAAATTCTAGGGACCAGAGATGGAATTTCGAAACGCGAAAACCCCCATGTGCGTAAATAGCGCGACGCAGAAGAACCAAAAAAGGAATTACACCGATTTTAAATCGTTAAAGCAGTATAAAAAGCGTGTTTAATTTATTTTGAACCTTTTTTGCTAACCCTAAAAAACTTCAGACTCATCCCGTTTCCCCCTCTCGTCCGCCGAACGCTGCCTCATCGGCCGCCGCGAACTCAACACACCAACAACAAAACCCCCTTTTTCAAAACCTTTTACTTTCCTGATTCCAAAACCGAAACCCGTTTCGAGAAAAGAAACAAAGATCGGCCCCCTTTTAAAAAAACAGAATCGAAAAACCCAATTTTTTTTTTTAAAAAATTGAAAACCCTTTTTGAAATCTTGTTTTCTGTCGGCTCACCCGATGCGACCGAGGAAGTCGAAGGGTTTGTTACCGGCAAGGGAAACATCGACGAAGGATGAACGGTCACGAAAGGTGAGAAAAATACCCTAGCTCTTTTGATTTTATGCTTTCGAATGCGAAAAAAGAGGAAGTATACCTCTGAAAATGCTTGAGGTTGCTTTCTATTTCTCCAAAATTTCCCCCCGTTAAAACTTAGGGTTTACAATGTTTGCTTTCGGTTTTATAGCTGAAATTACATCAATTTAAAAAAGGAAAATGAAAATGAAAAACATCACATTGGCCCACTGCCGATTCCGTTGTGTATCCTGAAATTCTTGGCGCATTGCTTTGTCTTTTTTGACATTTCGGTTGGCATATTTTGTTTGACATTCTGATTTTGTTGCACATGCCGACGTGGCGGAACGACGAAGAGGGGGGGGGAACAGAAAAATAGCACCAGTTGATGACCCCTCTGGCCGACGTGGTGATCTAAACGGTCTAGAGAGTTGAGGAGTCAAGCACGTAAGTTGCACGCGCGCGTGGGGAATTTGGAAGGGCATTCCTTCAATCTGGGCCATCCGATCACGAACCATATCCGACGGTTGGGATCATGCGGCGCCATGGAAAAAGAGAGCCAACTAAAGCTTCTTCCATTAGAGACCATCTAGACCGTTCGATTAACAAACCTTGATCTGACGGTTCAAATGCAGTTACGCACAAGCAAAAGAGAGGGCCATCAGATTAAGACTAGGGTTTTTTAGACTTTAGGCCAAACGAGCCAAATATGTAATATGTAAAATATTTTTTGAGCTTTTAATATATGATAAGGGTCTGTAAAAAAGTGGGCTTTATTTGATTAAAGTATGCATGTTTATACATATACATATACATATATTCAATTTAATTAATATAATATAATATAATATAATAATAATTACACCAATTAATATATAGTAATAATAATGATAAATATGATGATGATGATAATAATAATAATAATAATAACGACATAATGATATAATAGGATACTGAACTAACAATATTAATATAGCCTAAAATATTATGGGGTATAAAACACATATATAATTATATAATACTAGTAATAATATTTAGGGTTCTTTTCAATTAGTTAGTGACATAACATTAATAACCACATATGATAGCAACATATATAATTTTTGTTTTTAAACATAGCCCAGGCAAAGCCCATTACACATATAAGTCCATTACTTATAAAAAAATAAGACGAGTTTACCCCGGACAAAATTAGTGATTATAAATATTAACCCTCGTTAAAACCTCAATCGGTACTATGTAAGTTTTGCCAAAGAAAAATACTTAGATATATCTTGGTTAAACGCGAAGAATAATCAAGTGATATTCAATGGTAGTAATATTGGTTAAACTAGGTTGTTCTAATAAGATTAGAAACCTAAGGACTAATGATTGTTCAAAGACTTTGGTAATTGAAATACAATATAGCGGTGCATGTCTAGGACTGGTTCTTTGAAAGACTTAGTATTTAAGTGTGCCCAGTACACCACCTCTCTTCTCATAAGTTACCTACCTGGTGCATTGTTCATTATTGTGCTTTCTATTAGACCATATGAACTTTTGTTTTGGACAAATAGCTGTTCACCAAATATAGGAATTACATGAGATGTAATTAGAAAGCGTTGTTTACCTAAATAATTGAATTCTAGGAGTAAAGTCAAAGCTGACCTAGGATGTAATGAAATATGGATCCTTACCCACTAGAAATACTTATAGTAAGTTTTTCAATTTTGAGGGTTTTTAATAGTGGGAATGTAATTTCTTTATAAACATGATAAAAGGTACTTATAAATCATATTTTGTCATTGTTGATTTTATGACAAACTCAAACACATTATCATTGTGATCCGTCCTTGAGAAGGACAAATTGAATGGCTTGAACTTCCTTGATTGGTTTCGTAACTTAAATATTGTCCTTAAGCAAGAACGGAAATTGCAAATCATCGAAGAACCTGTCCCTAAAAAGCCAGCGGATGATGCCTCCAAAGATGAAAGGGAAGTCATTGAGAAATACTCAAACGACATGGTAGATGTTGGATGCTTGCGACCATGAACCCTAAGATTTAGAAGCAACATGAGGACATGGTTCCCTATGAGATGGTTAAAAATCTCAAAGAATTATATGAGGGGCAAGCTCTTCAAGAGAGGTATGAGGCCTCTAAGGCCTTGTTTCGATGCAAAATGTTGGATGGAACTCCAGTGGGAACTCATGTTCTCAAAATGATAGGGTACATTCAGACCCTTGAAAAATTGGGCTTCCCTCTAAGTGTTGAATTGGCTTGGTCTATTAAGAACATCAGTAAACAACATGAAAAAGATTGGTTGTAAACCTATTCTGATGGTCCAAAAGGATAATAAAAAAGGAAATCCCAACACCAAGGTAAAGCCAAAGCCCAATAAAGGAAAAGCTACATTGAAACTCAAAGGAGAAGTTGCAAAAGAAGGAAAGTGTTTCCATTGCAACAATGTTGGACATTGGAAGTGAAATTGCCCTATCTATCTTGAGGACATCAAGAAAGCAAGAGAAAATGGACAGTCCGGATCAGGTATTTATGTTATTGATATTAATATATCAACGTCTATTTTTTGGGTATTAGATACCGTTTGTAGTTTACACATTTGTACTTTTGTACAGGGACTAAAAAGGAGTAGAAAATTGGCAAAAAGAGATGTGGACCTACGAGTGGGAAATGGAGCAAGAGTTGATGCATTAGCTATATGAACATATACTTTGTCATTACCTAGTGGACTTGTTTTAGATTTAGAGGATTGTTATTTCGTACCTAGTTTGACTAAAAACATTATTTCAATTTATTGTTTGGACAAGATTGGTTTCAAGATTATCATTAAGAATAATAGTTGTTCTTTTTCCATCAATATTTTTTTATGGTACAACTCAATTAATCAATGGCCTCTATATCTTAGATCAAGAAAACTCCATATATAACATAAATACGAAAAAATAAAAAAAATAACTCTAATCAAACTTATCTCTGGCATTGTCGCTTGGGTCATATAAGTGAGAAACGCATATCAAAACTTCATAAAGATGGATTTTTGGATTCTTTTGTTTTCGAACAATTAGATATATGTGAACCTTGCTTAATGAGAAAATGACCAAATCACCATTTGACGGTAAAAATGAGCGAGCAAGTGATTTATTAGGCTTAATACATAATGATGTATATGGACCGATGAATACACAAGCTAGAGGAGGGTTTCAATACTTCATTACTTTAACTGACGACTTTAGTAGATATGAGTATGTTTATCTACTGCATCATAAATCTAAAGCCCTTGAAAAGTTCAAGGAATTTAATAATTAAGTACCAAAACCAGTTAGGAAAGAGTATCAAAGATCTTCGATCAGATCGAGGAGGAGAATACTTAAGCCTAGAGTTTGATGAACTCCTTAAAGGATGTGGGCTTGTCTCACAACTTATACCTCAAGGTACTCCACAACACAATGGAGTCTCTGAAAGGAGAAATCGAACATTTTTAGACATGGTTCGGTCAATGAAGAGTCATGCTGATCTTCCAACTTCTTTTTGGGGACATGCGCTAGAAACAACTGCTTTCACACTAAATCATGTTCCGTCTAAATCAGTTCAAAAGACACCATATGAGATGTGGACTGGGAAGCATCCTAGTATGTCTTTTATGAAAATTTAGGGATGTGAAGTTTACGTTAAACATCAGATGTCTACAAAACTCGAACCCAAATCTCATAAATCTAATTTTGTAGGGTATCCTAAAGAAACTAAATGATGTTATTTCTTCAATCCATTTGAGAACAAAGTGTTTGTTGCTCGAAATAGAGTCTTCCTCGAAAGATAATTTATTCTTGAAAAAGGAAGTGAGAGAAATATTTAACTTGAAGAAATTCAAGATCAACCGCACATCATAGAACCAGAGATTGAACAACCACTAGTTTCACAAATAGTTGAGGAACATCCAACAGTTCTTAAAACACAACCACTGCATAGATCTATGAGAGAACGCAATGCACCTAATAGATATGGATTTCTTGTCACATTGCATGGAGACGTTCTTCTCATAGATCAAGATGAACCTAAGACTTAGTCCTAGCAATGGAGAGCCTAGACTCTGAGAAATGGTTAGAAGTCATAAAATCCAAGATGGATTCTATGTCAGAGAACAAAGTATGGACTTTGGTCGACCCACACGAAGGGGTTAAGCCCATAGGGTGCAAATGAGTTTTCAAAAAGAAAATCGACATGGATGACAATGTACAAACATACAAAGGGAGATTGGTCGTTAAAGGATTTTGTCAAATTCATGGTATAGACTATGATAAAACTTTTCCCCTATTGTTATGTTTAAATCTATCTAGATATTGCTTGCTATAGCTGCATATTACAATTATGAAATCTGGCAAATAGATGTCAAAACCGCTTTCCTTAATAGAAAATTAGAGGAGGATGTGTACATGACATAGCCTGAGGGTTTTGTCGATCCAAAAGATGCCCTAAAAGTATGCAAACTACAAAGATCCATTTATAGGTTGAAGCAAGCTTCTCGAAGTTGGAATCTTCGTTTTAATGAGGCAATCAAAGAGTTTGGTTTCATTAAAAATGAAGATGAGCCATGTGTTTTCAAGAAAACTAGTGGGATAACTGTTACATTCTTGGTATTGTATGTGGATGACATACTAATAATATGAAATGACATACATACCTTACAGTTTGTAAAGACTTGGTTAGGAAAATGTTTTCTATGAAAGACTTGGGGGAAGCAACCTACATCTTCAGAGTCAAGATTTATAGAGATAAATCAAGACGACTCTTAGAACTAAGTCCAAATATATGCATAGACAAAGTACTAAAAAGATCCAGTATGGAAGAATCTAAAAAAAAGATTCTTACCTATGAGACATGGTATTTCACTCTTGAAGGAAATGTGTTCTGCAACACCTCAAGAGAGAGAATACATGAGTAAGATTCCATATGCTTCGGCCATTGGTTCTATCATGTATGTCATGCTATGTACACATCCGGATGTATCATATGCACTAAGTATGACAAGTCGATACCAAGTAGATCCTAGTGAAGGTCATTGGGTTGCAGTAAAAAATATCCTTAAGTACTTAAGATGAACTAAGGATACATTCCTTTTGTATAGAGGTGAGGAAGAACTAAGTATAAAAGGTTATACTGACACAAGCTTCCAAACCGATAAAGATGATTATCGATCTCAATCGGGTTTTGTGTTTTGCCTTAATGGAGGTGTTGTAAGCTGGAAAAGTTCAAAGCAAGATACAATAGCAGATTCTACAACAGAAGTCGAGTATATTGCAGCAAGCGATGCTGCAAAAGAGGCTATTTGGATCAAAAAGTTCATATTTGAACTAGGGGTCGTGCCTAGCATATCAAATGTTATAGTTCTATGTTGTGACAACAACAGAGCCATCGTACAAGTAAAAGAACCCACATCTCACCAGCGATCCAAACACATACTTAGATGTTACCATCTTATTCGTGAAATCATTGATCTAGAAGATGTAGAAATATGTAGAGTACCAACGGATGACAATGTCGTCGATCCACTGACAAAGCCTCTGACACAGTAGAAGCATGAGCGTCACACTAAGTCTCTTGGTGTTAGACACATGAGTGATTGGTTTTAGTTCTATTGGGAGATTGTTGGAGTATGTCCAAAGACCAATCATGAGATGATTGTAAAAGACATACTTATTTTATCTTGTTTATTAATAAAGCCATTATTATTATTTCAGTCTTATTCTGTGCATCTATAAATAAACTAAATTTTAATAAAGTCCTTAGAATAATATAGTTATTCTTGAATGTCCTTAGTCGAGAATTATTGTGGGCATAAACAACAATATATTAAGACTAATATGTAGTTGATTGACAATAAAGTATTGTTATTGACATAGAGATGTCAAAATCAATACATAAGTATGTGTTAGAGAACGACATACTGGACTGACCCGTTATGAGCATGTTTCTTGGATTATTATGTGACAGTCACAACATTGCTCATGGTGATAACTAAGTGTATGATCCTCAGACTTGAGATCATCATTATTTCAATATCAAGAGTGACATATTTTGATGCAGTCAAACATGTGTTGTAACATACTAAACTATAAAGACTGATATTGGATATGTCACACTCTATATACGAAATATGGTTGATCAAGATAGGATTTGTCCTTCTTACATAATAGGAGTAATATCGTAGGCCACTTGATTGAGTGCGACTAGAAAATGCATGGCCATGCTCGAATAAATTGATATGAGATATCATAGTTATTCGTTTATCATAGTCTACTCAAGATATCAAGAAATATTTGATGGACTATAAAAGTGTGACTAATTCATGACTTGTGTTTGATCTAGATATAAGGACAAAAGGATGCAATACATAAAAGAAGTTAATCACGAAAAAAGATAAAGTCGAACCACGACTTCATGTAACTTAGATAGCAATGATGTATTGCTAGATGCCACTCATTGTTTGTAATATTAGAATTGTTCTAGATATTACTACTAACGTTACATGAACCTACAAGGGTCACACCCTATGATTGAAACGAACAAATATCGACTAGATAGTATGTGTACAAACTTGTTGTACACATAATAATTATTAAAGATGAAATTATTATAATTATTGTAATTATAGATAATCTCGTTTATATATTTTTTAATAATTAGATAATTATTGTAATTATCAAACACTATTAATATATATATATATCCCTAAAGAAACCTTATTAAAGTAGAATCAGATTCTACATATTTAATTGTATTCGGTTAAATATGTTGTATATTTAATGAATTCGAATTAAAGTAGAATTAGATTCTACATATTTAATTATATTCGGTTAAATATATTGTATATTTAATGAATTTGAATTTACTTAGAATTAGGTTTTTGAATGCTATATAAAGGCATAAGGTCTAGCATCCAAAGTATGCTTTTTCGAAAAACCTCTCTTACAATTAGAGAAGAAAAAATATTATTCGTTTCATTCGGGTGGATTGTGTAGAGGTCGGAGCGCTATTGTGACGACTTAGATTCGGTTTGATTTATCCTAACTCCCTAAGGATATCAAGATACCCGATTTATTAAGGTAATATTTCATCCCTACCCACCCCGAATTCGTCCCTTGTACATGGATCACTGACGAAATTCACCGGATAATTTTTCATTGTGCCATGGGGTGTATCGGCGTTTCCCAACACTTATGGCATGTTTTCCCTTTGCCTTTGTGGCACATTTTATTTATTTTTATGGTTTCGTTTCATCTGTCGTTTTGGCGTGGTTTTAGCATACCTTAGTGGTTGGTTGGTGGTCACATAGAGATCTTCATGACGCTAGTTCCTGGTTATGATTTGTCGGTGGTCATAGAAAGATAGATCCCCACTAGGTTGATGGTTGTTTGCCGATGTAATCAGTCCTGGGTAGCGGAGCAAACTGCCTGATAGTTTGGCTTGCTCACCACTTCTTTTTTATCCCGTAATGCGTCTTGTTTGAATAGAGATAAAGAGATTCAGGAAAACTTTTGAATTTTTTCGGTATGCTAATCTCTATGGAAGTATTTACTTTTCTATGCACTTTTAGGTTTTTGTATGAGATTTTGGTGGATTAGTCCCCATTATTCTCCCTTCTGAATGTGTTGTATTTGTAATATCTTCCATAGTTTTTTTTTTCAATACAATTTAGTTGCCATTGTCAAAAAAGAGTTAATTGCCCCACATGTCCCTAACTTATGACATTCATTCTTAATTGGTCTCTAAACTTTTAAATATTCTAATTTCATCCCCAAACTATGGCTCTCATTCTAAAATGGTCCCATCCTTTTCAGTGTTTCATTTTCATCCCCAAACTATGACCCTCATTCTAAATTGGCCTTCAACCTTTTGAGTGTTCCATTTTCATACTCAAATCTTTGATCTTACCACATCATATTATTACACAATACATATATGTTTTTAGTACAATTAACAAATTTTATAACATTTTTAGTAACATAAGATAGGATTGGCATATATTGATAATTTGGGGATAAAATTAGGATGTTCAAAATGTTTGAGGACCTATTTAGAATGAGATTCATAGTTTGAGGATGAAACTGGAATGCTCAAAAGTTTGGGGACAAATTTAGAATGAATGTCACAATTTGAGGATGAAATTGGAATGTTTAAAAGTTTATAGACCAATTTAGAATGAATGTCACAATTTGAGGATGAAATTGGAATGTTTAAAAGTTTAGAGACCAATTTAGAATGAGTATCATAGTTTGAGGATGTGTGGTTCAATTAACTCTTAAATTAAATATTAAAATATCTTTCAAGTCCATGTACTTTTTGCACATTTAAATTTCGTCATTAGAACTAGGGATGGGCATGAGACCCATATTTGACAAGTTTTGGCTTGATCTGATTTTATAAGGTCAGGTTTTTAAAAACAAAATGTTCAAGCCCGGTTTGAATTTAGGTTCAAATGCTTGACCCGAAATATTATATAATTAGAGTTAGTTTAGTTAGGGTACTAACGTGATACTAGGGATGGCAATATAATCCGAATCCAATTTGATCTGGAGGAAAAAATCTAATTCAAATCCGATCGAAAAAAGTCTGAATCCGAATCCGAAAAAAGGTTCAAATCCTAATAGGAGGTGGATCGGATATGGACATTGCCATAATCTGATCCGAGTTCGATCCAAACCCATATCTGATCTGAGTCCGACCCATATATGAATCCGAATAAAAACATTTAAAACTCTTAGATTTTGAAAATGTAGATATATATTGAAATCCTAATTAAGTTAAATTGATATTGTGTATATTAATATAGATATATATTGAAATCTTAATTAAGTTGAATTGGGATTATATATATTTAATATATATATATATATATATTGAAATCTTAATTAAGTTGAATTGGAATTATATATATTTATATATATATATATTGAAATCTTAATATAAGTTGAATTAGGATTACAAAGGCTATATAAAGGCATGAGAGATCTAGCAGTCGTTAATATTTTTTTGGAAAAACTCTCTAAATAGTTATCGTTGCAGCTTAGGAATCGACATCGTGGAATCGTGATTGGGTATCTATCTTCTCCAAACTCAGGATTCCAGATTTTATACAGGTAATTATTCACCTTTAATCACCTCGATTCATTCTTCGTACATGGATCTCTGTTGGTGATCGCCAGATAATTTTTCCGCTACACCATGGGATGTATTGGCCAACAATTAAAGCTTGATGGTTAGAAACTTTTTAGTTGAAGTTTGAGTTGTTACTTTAATTTGTTTTATATTGGATTGTAATATTTCTTGAGATTTGTTTGTGCTATCAGTTTAAATATATTTATTTGATAAAAATTATTTTTTATTTAAAGATATTTGTTTGAGTTATTACTTTAAAAAAAGGAAAAAATTAAAGACATTTGGACTTTCGGATTTAGATTTGAATTTGAATTTTTAAATATTTTATTAGATCAGACTTGAATTTATATAATCAAACTTAAATTTAAACTTAAATTTTTTTAGGTCTAATTATTAATTGGATTAAACTTAAACGCACTTTAAATCCGATACATTATCATTACTACTTGACACATTAACAAAAATCGCTCATTTCTACTAATTCCCATGAAAAATGCGTTTCGTAACTCGCACTTTTCCAAATTTAATTTTAAATTTAAAAAGACATGACCTTCCAAACGTGCTTTGTACATGGACTGGACATGCATGCCACCTAGAGCGATGGTGTGGATGACACGAACCATTTGTTCTACGTGCCAAAAATGGGTGTCATTTTCCGTGAATAATCTTATAAGTGTTATCTTGTTACATAATATTAAAAAATATTATTGGTGTAGAAATGTCTAATCTAAAGCAATTTTTTAAAATATTTTTGTGATACATTTTTATTTTGATAAATTAAATTTAAAGATATTTACATGAAACTTATAGAGATATTTATCATTTATACATACACATAAATTTAATTATTTTTCTTATATTCAATTAAAAAATATTGTAAAAATAAAATATTATTTATTTGAATATTTTAAATTAAAATAACAATTATGGAATTTTTAAAGGGTAATTAAAGATGTAATATACAATGTGATTCAATATTTTAGCTCACACACGACGTGGGTAAACAAAAACTTGAAATCCATGAAGCTCTCCTTGACCTGGCGCCACTCAAATCTTCCGGACACGATGGTCTACATACGAAATTCTTTCAAAAGCAATGGCCGATTGTTAAGGACTCCGTTTGCCACATGATCCAAGGAGTCTTCAATGGCGCAAGCATTGAGACTGAAATAAGCAAGACGGTCCTTGTCTTGATCCCAAAAAAGAACGCCCCTAATCTTTTGGAGACTTTCCGCCGTTCAGCCTCTGTACGATCAAGTACAAGCTCATTACCAAGATCATCGTTAGGCGTTTAAAACATGTCGTGCCCTTGCTCATTCAACCAACCCAAACAAGCTTTGTTAATGGGAGATCTATTATTGATAATGTAAAAATATATGTTTTGATATAATAATTGAAAGATGTTTTGGACTTAATTGAAAAGAATTTAAAATATTCTCTAAGTCAAAAATAACTTGAAAATAAATTTGAGGATGCTTAAAAAGGTTTTGGCAATGTTTGAAACGTTTTTAAGTAGCCAAATCAGTGTTTTTATGTACCCGTTTTAATACAGGCATAATCTATATCAATACGTTTTGAAACTGCCATAATCTGTTTCGATACAGGGCTTACTTGTTTCGATACGGATAGGGGTTGTTTCAAAATATCCTTGTATGTTTCGATACGCCTACGTGGCATACATCCCAACGGTCAAAACCCCCAACAGCTATTTCCCAACGATCTTTTGAATTGCAAGCTCTTTCGATACGACACTAGACGTTTTAATACAGTGCACTGCATCAGACTCCGACGGCTAGTTCTAAAGAAGGGCGTTCCGATACGGCTTCGAGCGTATCGAAACAGACATCACCAGAACTACATTTATTGCGGGAAATAAATGCCACAACGGCTCCAAATCATCCCCAACGGTCTCCAAAGGCCACAAGCTTGTTTCTAACTATATTAAGAAAGGCTGGAACACTTGAAGAAAGAGAGAGATAACATCCAAGCAACATGTTCAAGAGAAATTGAGTTAAATTCTTATCTCTTCATTTCTCTTGTAATTAGTCTTTAGAGAGTGAGATTTATTGTAAATCTTGTGAGGTTAAATTAGTGTAAACACCCATCTTGTGAGGTATTAAGTTTACTAAACAAATCCCTTGTAAAAGGAGATGTTCTAGTTTAGCCTTAGAAAAAAACTAGAGTGGTTCTATCTTCGTCGTATAAAAGATAGGGTTATAAAGGTTTCCTCCTAAGCCTTGAAAATGGGACAAATTCTTAGTGAATTGGGAAATCCTTAGTGGTGTGCTAAGGTAGTGGACGTAGACTAAGTTGGGTAGTCGAACCACTCAAAAATTCTTATGCAAATTATCCATCTTTATTTCGATTTTTAGCCAATTCATCCAATGAGAAAAATCAACCCTCTTGACGAATTTTAGTGATCGATTCGAGCGTGCAACAAGTCTAACAATTCGGTATCAAAGTCTCGTCTCCATCAAAGGACTAACATCAAGGAGTAAAGGTTCATCGCTCATAGTCCACCGTTCAAGATTATGGCAAGATTTGAAGAATGACGCTCTATCTAGTGTCCTCTGCTCTTTAAAGAAGAAGCATACTTCCATTGGAGCATCATCATGAAGTTATTCATCAAGTCTCATGATTTTGAGATTTGGGATATCATCGAAGATGAGTATGTGGAAGCTCCTAAGAAAAGGAAGAAGCAAAAGAGTGCCAACGACACGAAGACAAAGCTAAACAACAAGGCTATGCACATTCTTCTTTGCGGCCTCAATGAAGATGTTTCCAAGAAAGTCTCCACATGCAAAAGTGCCAAAGATATATGGGAGAAACTTGAGAAGCTCTATGGTAACAAGAAAGGAAAAAGAAAGATGATGCTAAATCTTGTGCAAACCCTCTCTCTAATCTAAAGGTGAATGGTGTTTTGGCACTCGATGAGCCTAAGGTATCTTCAAACTCTAATGATCCAAATGCATATTCATTTGATGAGTTACAAGATGCTTTCGATGAATTATTTTTGGAATTTGAAACCATGAATTCCAAATTTAAGAAAATAATTTTTAAACTTGAAATTGAAAATGGTTTTTCTTTTGAAAACAAAATTGAATTTTGAAAACCAAAATGAAATTTTGAAAAATGATTTAGAGTTTTCAAAAACAAGCAAATATGTTTTAGAAAAAGAAAATCTCGATTCGAAAGTTAAGCTTGAAAGCTTAATCAAAGAAAAAGAAATTGTTTCTAATAATTCATCTTGTCACATAATGACAAAATGCTCACATTGCCATTATCATGGTCATTCCTTACATACTTGTCATATTAAGAAGAGAAAATCTTATAGGGTTAGACAAATATGGGTTCCTAAGGGAACTAAAGACATTGCGACTAACGTAATGGATTTAAAGCAATTTGTATACCAAAAATCAAGTAAATGTATTTTGTAGGTGTGTTGGAGCAAACGACAAGCAACGCAAAATCATGGAAATGCTCTAGTCACACAAGTGAAGAAATTGGGTAACCTCTAAGCTTAAAGCTTTTATTCTGTTTCTTCTTTGGTTATTTAATTTTCGTTTTAAAGTCTTGGATAATCTGTTAAGCCTAATTTTGATGCTTGAGTAAGGGGGAGCCAATTTTATAACCAAATTTTCAATTGTGTCAAAAATTTTAGACCTCCTATGTTATTTTTGAGCTTAATGTCTTTTAAATTCTTGATATAAGAAAAAGGGGAGAAATGATTTGAAAAATTGATTTTTTTCAAATGAATAAGGGGAGTTTAACTCCATTTAATTTTTTAAATACTAAAGGGGGAGAATCTCAAACAATTTTCTAAAGTTGGTTTTATTATATTAAAAAGGGGAGATTGTAAAAATATATGTTTTGATATAATAATTAAAAAATGTTTTGGACTTAATTGAAAAGAATTTAAAATATTTTCTAAGTCAAAAATAACTTGAAAATAAGTTTGAGGATGTTTAAAAAGGTTTTGGCAATGTTTGAAACGTTTTTAAGTAGCCAAACCAGTGTTTTTAATGTACATGTTTCAATACATGAATAATTTATATCGATACGTTTTGAAACTGCCAGAACCCGTTTCGATACAGGGCTTACCTGTTTCGATACGGATAGGGGTTGTTTTGAAACATCCTTGTATGTTTCGATATGCTTATGTGGCATACATCACAACTGTCAAAACCCCCGACGGCTATTTCCTAACGGTCTTTTGAATTGCAGGATGTTTCGATACGACACTAGACGTTTCGATACAACACACTGCACCAGACTCCAACGGCTAGTTCTAAAGAAGGGCGTTATGATATAGCTTCTAGTGTATCAAAACGGACATCACCACAACTGCATTTATTGCGAGAAATAAATGCCACAACGGCTCTAAATCATCCCCATCGGTCTCTGACGGCTACAAGCTTGTTCCTAACTATACTATGAAGGCTGGAACACTTGAAGAAAGAGAGAGATAACATCCAAGCAACATGTTCAAGAGAAATTGAGGTAAATTCTTATCTCTTCATTTCTCTTGTAAATAGTCTTTAGAGAGTGAATTTTATTGTAAATCTTTGTACTCTTGTGAGCTTAAATTATTGTAAACACCCACCTTGTGAGATATTAAGTTTACCAAACAAATCCCTTGTAAAATGAGAGGTTTTACTTTAGCCTTAGACAAAAACTAGAGTGATTCTATCTTAGCCTATAAAAGATAGGTTTGTAAGGGTTTCCTCTCAAACCTTGAAAAGATGACGAATTCTTAGTGAATTGGGAAATCCTTAGTGGTGTGCTAAGGTAGCGGATGTAGACTCGGTTGGGTAGTCGAACCACTCTAAAATCTTTGTGCAAATTGTCCATGCTTATTTTGATTTTTAGCAAATTCATCCAAGGAGCAAAATCAACCATCTTAACGGATTTTGGTGATCGATTCGAGCATGCAACAAGTCTAACAGATAATATCATAATCAACCAAGAAATTATACATTCCATGCATACATCCAAAAATGCATCGGGATGGATGACCATTAAAATAGATCTAGCGAAAACTTTCGATTGTATGTATTGGGACTTTATTCGGGACACAATGGAGGATGCAGGATTTCCCCTGTGCTTAATTAATATCATCATGACTTGTATTTCTTCTCCTTCTATGGTTATCCAATGGAATAGAAGCTTCACTCTCGCCTTTGACCCTGAACGAGGAACCCGCCAAGGTGATCCCCTCTCCTCGTACCTCTTCGTCTTAGCCATGAAGTGACTAAGTCACAATATTTCTAATACGGTTTCTACGGGACAATGGAAGCCTTTCAAACTCGCTCGTCATGGCTTACCTCTCTCTCATTTATTCTTTGCCGACGACTTGATACTCTATGGCAAAGTGAATTTACAACAAGCTGAGGTTATTGATCACATCCTTACATAATTCAGATTATACTCAGGATATAGAGTTAGTCGGGTGAAATCCCAAATTTATTTCTCCCCTAACACACACTCAGATATCCGAGATGCTATAAGCACCAAGCTTGGTTATCAAGTTATTGAAACTCTTGGAAAATACCTGGGAGTTCCAGTGATTCATGGCAGAGCAGGCTACCACGGCTACACATTTATCCTTGACATGATGCGGAGCAAGCTAAGTGGCTGGTCGATGCAATTCCTCTTGATGGCGGGACGTATCACCCTCGTAAACTCTGTCTTTGTCGATATCCTAACTTATTTCATTCAGACAACGGCCCTCCCAAAATGTATCTGCGATGAAATGGAAATAATCATGTCACTTTATTTGGGGATCCTCATCCACGGCCAACAAAATCTCGCTCGTCAACTGGTCCACGGTCTGCCAGCCAATGGATAGAGGAGGCCTCAGAATCCCTCGACTCTACAAACGCAATGTAGCCTTCCTCATGAAAATTGGCTTTTGCCTTGGCAAACCGACCAGAAATTTTGTGGATTAAGCTCCTGCTATGCCCAACCTCCATCGCTCGCTCCAACTACTGTAATCTATGGTGAGGATTAGCAAAGGCTTAGCCATCCTTTCGCCCTTGCATCGCCTGGTCCATAGGGAAGGGATCACTCGTTGACTTCTGAGATGACATAGGGCTACCTTCTTTAGGCTCTCTAAGAGCGTATGCAATGGATCCTCTAGCTGCAAATAATCCTATGCATCCAGTCGACTTTGTGCAACCAGATGGCAACTGGGACATCGTTGCCCTCTCTGCAACCTTACACCACAGTGCTATCTCACATATAATGAAGATCAAAGCTCCAGATGCCTCAGACGCTCAAGACACTTGCATTTGGCGATGGACCCCTACCTATACCTTCATGGTCAACTCAGTCTATAGCTGGCTTGTCCAACGTAACTGGCGCGAAACTAACTCAATTTGGAAGTTCATTTGGCATCTCCAGATACCCCAACGCCTTCGACTTTTTGTATGGCTAACCATTTAGGGTAAAATCATGGCAAATCTAAAGAGAATGCGCAGGTCCCTCGCCATCGATCCCTCATGCCCCTCGTGCAGCTCCGATCAAGAAACCATCATGCATCTTCTCCGAGATTGTTCTGCTACACGGGGACTCTAGCTACGAGTCCTATGTATCTCGTCTATCTCAGATTTCTTCTCCCTCAACTTACATGATTGGTTGAAGCGCAATTTATCCTCGCATCTAATGCTCTCCTCACAGGGTCCTCGCTGGTCTTTTCTCTTTGCCTCATTATTATGGCAGATTTGGAAGAACAATAATGCACTTGTTTTTCAAGGTGAAACTCGATCTGAAAAAAATGTGATACAATGCAGCATGGCTTGGGCTCGTTATTTTGATTCATACCCTCCCTCGACTTCACCATCCGGCCCTACCCGCAACACTATGACCCCTAGATCATGGCTACCTCCCCTTCAAGACTGGTATTGTCTGAATACCGACGGTGGTGTAAACTCCTCCACCAATACATGCTCTATTGGCGGACTCATCTGAGATTCTTCCGGTCATTGGATACTAGGCTTTACCAAGGAAGTTGGCATCTCGACAGCCCTACAAGCTGAACTATGGGCGATTTATGAAGGCATGAAGCTTGCATGGTCTCTCAACCTTGCGTTTCTACAGATCCAATACGATAGTGCCCAAGCTCTCAAACTTATTGAAGACTGGGAAGCACCAAATAGCGAGATACCCCTCATTTGGGTTATCACGGCCCTAAGAAATCGTGTATGGACTATCACATTCAAATGGATACCCTATGAAAGAAATCAAGCAACCGATAAAATGGTCAAATTATCTATTTTGAACCAATCCCAGTTGCTCACCTTCGATACCCCCGACAGAACTAGTTTCTATCCTCTCTGAAGATACATTTTCTATTTCATGTTTTAATACCGTGCACACATACGATTCCTTATTAGGCTCTTTTCAATTTAAAAAAAAATGTTTTATGTAATATATATATGGCTTAGGATTCACTTACACTATGTAACACTCAATTAGTTTTACACTAATTCATGGCCAACGATCCACTTACACAGTGTAAAAGTTTTAAGTGATAATCTTCATATATTCTACTGTTAATCTCAGTCATCCATTTCACTCATCCAATGATCCAAAAAACGTGTAAAACTTAAAAACTTTTACATTGTGTAACTGGATCCTATCCCTATATATATATATATATATATATATATATATATATATATATATATATATATATATATATATATATATATATAACAATCTATTCAACAAATAATCACATCTTTCCCCATCTTGTATGGGTTCGGATACCGACATGAGAATGTAATATCTCTATTTAATCCAAAAAAATTATCACAAGTAGTGTAAAACCTAATTTGATTTTGATATAACAAATTCTAGTGAGCAAAAATTGTATTGATACGATCTTAGAGTATCGATATGCCTCTGTTTTTACACTATACCCGTACAGATACGCCCATAGGCGTATCGATACGCCATCTTAAATGTGCACAACGGCTCTTTTTGTTTTGAGACAAGTATCGATACAGTTGTTCGAGTACTTATACGATAGGTTGCAAAAGTGCATTTATTGCGGGGGAAATAGAGCCCAACGGCTCTATTGATGATCTCAACCAAGAGAACGGCTAGAAATCAATACAAGGGTGTATAAACAAGTCTCAAAAGCTACAACAACAACTATTGAACTTATTTGCAACAATTCAAGCATATATCCAAACCCTTGAGCTATTGTAGTCAAATTCTTGTAACCAAACTTGTGTAATTCTCATTGTATTATTTTCTTTCAAGTTTGGGGAGTGTTTAAGTGTAATTGGGCAATACATTAACCTAGTGAGAGTTGTTTTTCAGATTGCCAAAACCTTCTTGTATTGAGAGAGTCTTGGTTAATCTTTAGGTAGAAATATTTACTGATTTGTAAGGTTTCCTCCTAATCCGAGAAAATGGGACTAAATTCTAGTGAAATTGGTTGAAAATTTTTAGTGGGAGCTAAGGTAGTGGATGTAGAGCTTGTTCTAAGCTTGAACTACTATAAATTACATTGTCTTCAATTTTCATATTTTTAATTTGCTCTCTTCAATTTTAGAAAGTCAATTCACCCCTCTTGATCATTTTCGATTCGATTGATCCACTCAACAAGTAGAATGATAAAGATTTTGTATATAAATTCCCAGTCACATATTCAATTCCCAAGTAGTGATTTTTTAGTAATTTTATTTAAATCTTATATAAATAATATAAAATACATATATATCCTTATAAAAATATTAATTCTTATTTATAAAAACAATTTATTAATTATTTTCCGATTGAATTGATCTAAACTTATTTTCTTTAAATGGAAAAATTATATCATAGGTCTGACTCGCTACGTCATCCATGATTTCAACCAATAAAAAGTATTTATTTCATTAATTTTTTCCATGTCATTTTTTACCGAGTGAATCTTCACTCAGATTTACTGTAAATTAAATTAAAAATACTTTTTACCAATTGTAAATTCACTTGGTAAAAAGATGATATGTAAAAATTTAATGAAATTAATAATTTTTATTGGTTGGGACCATGGATGATGTGGCGAGTCAGGCATGTGATATAATTTCTCCTTTAAATGGTAGAATACATAATAATAAAATGTTATTTATATTTAAGTAATGGATATAATTTGATCCGAGTCCTTGGATCTCCTATCCTAAATCTGACGGTCCACAATAAACCTGCACATAAGAATAAAAAATGAGTTAATTGGGCTCATTTTAGTGTATTTATTTGGGCCACCAAAATATAGACCTTTATTTATTTAAAGTAGATTTTAAAATTGCCCTTATTATTTATTAAATGGACCTTCTTTATTATTTAAAAGTGAGTTAAAAAAACATAAATAGATCCCTTTTATTTGTAAAATGGGCTATTATTATTAATAATATTTTTGTTTTAGATATTAAAAATAATACATATATAAAAAAGAAAAGGAAAAATAAAATTAAAAAGGCTCGGGTGAAAAATTAGTCAGAAAAACAATAAGTGATTTAATAAAGAAAATAAGAGGCATGCAGAGTAACGAAGGTTTGAGCGAGTCATTTGGGTATTTGTAAGAGTAAGAATCGAAGAACAAGAATTTTATAGAGATGAGAAGCATATCAGAATTAGATGAGAAGAGAATACAGAGAAAATTTAGAGAGACAAGAGTTCATTCATTCCAATCGATACCCCATCTACATTAGTCTCAGGGTTTTTAACCCGATAAAATAAGACGACAGCGTTTAAAGGTACTATAAAATAGATATATGCCATAAAACGACATTGTTTTAGTGGATAACTAAAACGGTGCGTTACAAAACTTCCCGCTCGAAAGAATCCTTGTCCTCAAGGATTAATAAAGGAATTCCATGACTACCCTTGAAGATAAAATAAGGACTCGGAATTTCTTCAAGTGATTCGACCAAACATCTCCCAATGCTCTTTTTCTTCTTAGCTACATTTGGCTCCCACCATAACAATAAGTCCTTCATGATGGTCGGAAGTAATTTTCCACTTTCAATCAATTCATTAGCATTCATCCAAGACAATTTTGGTTCAACCGCCCAAACTTTTTCAATCACCATTGGCTGCATATAATTCACTAAATCAACTCCAATGAAATCTTGCAGAGCTATTGAGAAAGTTGGGTTTCGATAATTTCCAATACTTGCAGACTTGAGTTCAAGTGGCTCAACAGTAATACAAACAGTTGATGGTTGTTGTGATGATAGACACAATGTCATATTCCAGTCTAAACCATTCTCATTGTTGCCCTCAGGTTGGATGATCTCACCATAGGTTGGTGTAGGTGCACTGTACGCATTGGCCTCATTGTTTTGTCTAGCTAACTCTCTGAAAAACATAGCATTGCTAGCCATGTTCCTGTCAACATCATATTTTGTAATGTCAAAGTTAGACACAACATTAACACCAAGAAGCTCAATGGCAACAATGTCATATGCTTCAATGGCTTCCTCTTGGGTGTTGAAGGTTCCAAGGCAAAGATCTTTGTTTCCAACAACCCTTCCAATTATACCAAATTTATGCAATTCAGAAGTAGTAACCAGCTGCTCAATGACTTTTTTATCTTCTTCAGTTTTGAACAAGAATTGAAAATTAAGACCTAATAGCACGTGATAATCTGCATGTTTTACCAATATCAGAGGGATAGGTTTGCTGGCTTGTTGTCCTTGCATAGTAACGTCCTTAGTTGCTCCAAATACATTAGAGTTGACAACACCCTTCTGCCATCGTTCTAAATCAGTCAAAATTATCTTGCCTTTCTGTGCCGTCTTTTGCCCCACCTTTTCAACTTTTGTTTTCCTTACTGTAAGCCAATCAACTAGATTCTCACATTCATTAGCATCATGAAGACTTTGACTGTCAGAAACAATTTTCCTCTCCTCGTCTTTCAATAGCTTCAATGTTTCATGGTTCAAGGGCACCACCAAAGGAAGCAAATTTTGTTTTATAAAATTCCCCAAAAACTTATCTTCAAATGGGCCATAAAAAACACTTTGCTGCTTATAACTTGGATGAAGAGCTACCAAAGAAGGAACTTTGTCAAAGTCATACAACACCATAACATGTTCTGAGAAATCCTTTGCCACAGAAAACCACACCTTTTTCTTGTATTTAAGCGCTAAATTAGATATCATTGACTCATTCAAGCCAAAACCTATGTATATAGGAAAGAAAGCCCCAACTGCTTCAACAAAATCATTGATGGCAGAGTCTGAACTAAGAACAGACACATCAGGAGCAACAAACTTCTTCAGATATTGAACAAGCAAGTCTGCTTTCCTTGGTCCATAATAATCCATAGAAACTCCATGCATAAAGAACTTGAGGGTAGGATATCCATCAATATCATATTTACTAGCAAGACGGGTAAACTTGTCAGCATTAACTTTAGCTGTCACTATTGGCTCCTTCAAGCCAGCAAGAGCAACAGCTGTCTCATCTAACTGATCCATTACGGCTGTCGATATGTCTAATGTCTCCAACAGTTCGGACGAATTAACAACTGATGTGTACTCACGCTGAAAATCAGATTCTCTGGTAATATGGACCACTCGATCAGTGACTTCCTGGTATTTTCTTATAAACGATTCACCGATCATGTGAGATAATTTGGCGTTCACCCTTTCAATGTTCATCGGTCCAACTTGCAAGTCATCACGCCCCTCAAAAATTGAGACTTTGTCTCGTGGCAGTTCAAACAAAAATCCATCAGTAGGTTCATCAGAAACAAGTACCTGAGTTTGGTCATCTGAATCAGCATGGTCCATAATGCCTTCCGATAGCACAGTAGAGTCCTTGAAGATGACGACGTTTGAATCTTCAACCATTGACACAGACAATTTTTGAGACCTCTCCATTAACAATAGTCTAAATCGACATAGGTCATCGACGTCAACAAACTTGACAATATGTCTTGTTGCCATTGGGTCCTCACCTTGTCTCACAAACCTTTCTTCAAACACCTTAGTTGTGTATGAATCCACCTCTTCATTCATCCTAAGTGAATCTGAAAATACTTCTTGAATCGGTGATGGTTCCAATAAGCCCCTAGTTAAATGCCCACACCCCTTAAAAATTAGAGCCTTGTCTCGTGGAGGTTCTGGGAACCCCATAGTTGAGTCACCAAAACTATCCAACTCCATGTCTGTTATCACAGACAATTCGTCAAACAACTTGCCTTCGTTAGAGCCTGACAACAAGGGTTTATGTTCTGTCTCAGCCAACCATGTCGACATTACACCTTGAACCAGTGTTGGTTCCAACAGACTGTCACTGCACTCCACCGCTGTTGAAACTTCAGTTATAGAGACTTGTTTCAGCTCACCGTCTGTCAACACAACATCGTCATGAAGCTGAATATCCATCTGACAGCAACCGTCGTAAATGTTACGACCTTGAAGAGAACTCATGGCTGCGATAGCCCCATAACATCGAAAGTGTATCAAGAACTGAACCTCAACCGAAGTCTGAAACGGAATAATCTTTTGCACAGACCCAAAAGGTGAGAAAACCTGATGCAACACGTCTTGAGTTATAGGCCAAATCGCATGGTGGATTGTAACCAAGAGGGTTCGATTGCTGAAAAAACTATCGAGCATAGATTGTAAATCCTCACTGCACTTAGACAAAAATGACTGGAAACCTTCATCCATAGTCGCGATCGATGGCTCTGATGCCTTTGTAAGAGTAAGAATCGAAGAACAATAATTTTATAGAGATGAGAAGCAGATCAGAATTAGATGAGAAGAGAATACAGAGAAAATTTAGGGAGACAAGAGTTCATTCATTCCAATCGATACCCCATCTACATTAGTCTCAGGGTTTTTAACCCGATAAAATAAGACGACAGCGTTTAAAGGTACTATAAAATAGATATATGCCATAAAACGACATTGTTTTAGTGGATAACTAAAACGGTGCGTTACAGTATTTTGCGTGGAGGTTCAGTTGTTCTTGGTTTGGCGAGTGCAGTGGAGGGAATGAAAGGGAAATGTTGTGGGTTTAGAGTAATAAAGCTTTAATTTAAGAATGGAGGGGGAAAGAAGGTCCATTCAATGCTAATTTCAAATTTCTTCGAAAGATAATTACAAAATCGGCCAATCAATCCTTAATGCGAAGCGTTTGTTCTCTAAATTTCTATAGATATTGAAAAGTCTCTTTTCTTAATCTGATCAATAACACAATTAAGCATAGTTTTTTTTCCTTTAAGCTTAGAATTCAATACAACAATGTTTTATTTAATTAGGGTATTTTTTAAATCACGTGGAAATGTAAATAAAGGTTGTCATTATTTTATTGACAAAAATAAGAGATGGGCATGCCACATCAGCTTCCGTTAACAATAAGTGACGACAGTGACCATAGTAAAAGTGATTTTAAAATTGAATGACTACAATGAAAGTTTAAAAAGTTGAGTGACCATATTAAAAGCGTCCTAAAAGTTTGGTGACTACCAATGTAATTTACCCTAAATAAAATTATTTAAATACAATAAAAGTGCATTTAAACATGAACACAAAATAGTAAAGATTCATTGAAGAGCTTCATAATGCAAAACCAAAAATGTCAACACTTCTTCCTTTTACGCCAATTTTTTTTTTAAAAACCAAAACACGTTATGGGTTTGGTTTCAACCTGTAAAATAATATAAAAAAAAACAATTATATTGTACAAAATGAACAAACTTTGAAGTGAAAACCATAGATTTTATGTACATGAATCATGCTATATTACAACATGCTATTGCCTATTCAGTTTATCCCTTCTGTCTCTTGAAAAACAAGGAAAAATCTCTACACAAATAAATTTCTTGTCAATCACAAAAGCACATCCACCACCAACAATTTCACATATAGATGATCCGAAATCAAGTAAATATTTGTATATGATGCTGTGTTCGGAAACTATGAAGGTTTTTCGAACAACGAACGGCACTACAAACCATCTTTTACGCAACTTGCAATCACTTATCGGGGAATGTAGAAACTAATGGCATGCTCATCTAAACATTTCGACTAATGCATAGGCCAGTAGGTGCTAGCCTTAAATGACATCAAACCTGTTTTTGTTTACGTTTTCTGTGTTTCTTTCATCTCATCTATTCATTTTCAAGTTTCAAAGGGATGAACGCGCAAAGATACCATGTTCACAGATTGACAACTCCTTTATACAATGAAGAAAGTGGAACCCAAAACCAAACCATTGCCAAATAAGCAGAGCAGGCACTAAATATGTGATGATAAATGAGAGGGAAATGTAAAAACTGAAAATCTGTTGTGTTTGGTAAGTTGTAACCTTTGGAACAAACTTAGTCTGAAGCAGCTAAAGCCGAGACCACCACCAGGAAACTAGTCAGTGGGCAGGTTGAACATCATTTCCTACATCATAAGAGAATTGGACTCTTGTTATGTCCTTAAATTACATACGATAAACCTATTGACTTGTAAGAGATGAAAATAGTTTTGGGATAAACCTTATCACACACGGGGCATGTGTCGCTTCTTTCCATCCATTCAAGAATACATGCAAGGTGAAAATGGTGCTCACAGTTTGTGATAATTTTGGGATTTTCTGCATCATACTCTGCAGGACAGAACATAGAAAGGACCTATCAACATTTGGCAGTGAGGTGGGGAAAAATAATAATAAATTGCATGGGGGAAGAGTGAAGACAAACCTTCCAAACAGGTTGGACATACATCCTCCTCCTCCGTGGTAAACACAATTGATTCAACTGGTTTAGAAAGTTCAACTTCTAGTTCCTTTGGTGACTCAATTATCATATCAGCTTGCGCTTTGCAGTCCAATTCCTTTGTGTCCTCAGATTTTATGCAAGTCTCTCGAGTATTGACAGCAATGGTTTCTTGACTGGAATCACCATTTGTCGTTTGTAATACTTCGTTGCTTTTACCGTTATGAATTCCTTGGGCCACTGAAGGAGTTTGAGAAGGTCCTAATACTGCATCAAACGGCATTGGAGCAAGAGGAGGTCTATATACATCAGGAACAGATACATCAAGATTTGTGTCAACTAGGAGCCCAGTGGAGAAGGTAGAGGCAGCACCACCATGCGAAGATAAAGGCACACGCTCATCTGAGGCTCTTGGGTACTGTTAAAAGAAAGAAGTTCAATATAATCAAGATGATGAAAATGCATTCAATATGACAAACGATTAGTTTAATATAGTTTCCTAATACGAGTTTACTTTGGATAAGTGTTTAAGTCATCTATTTTCTAATAAACAAATGGAATCAGTTCAGCAAGAATTTTTTAATATAGTTTCCTCATGTGGGTTTACTTTGGATAAGTGTTTAATATAGTTTCACGTTGTTCTACAGTTTTCAACTCTGACCCATTTTAACATTAAGTGTATGCAGACAGAAACAATGATTTAAGCGAAACTTAGCGATGGTGATCAGAGCATGATTCATAAGCAATAATAGATAATTAAAAAATGGAAAAATTATGATTGGTTGCATCCAGACATCCAGTTATTACCACAAAGGGAAAAAATAAAAGAAAAAGAGGGTGAGGGGAGCACTTCAGCCAGTTTAAGACATCTTAATCCTCTCAAATTCACTGGAGAATCCAGTCTGCCTCATTTTCGGGCCACCTCATGCATCCACCTAGGAAATTTTGCGCTCTGATTCTTAATGAAATGCAGAGTACTCTAGAATTAACTTGACATGAGTTCAAACCAATTGAAAACACAAAGTCTTGCAAGAAGAGAAGTGAGGATGGGAAGATTAGGCTGGGGAAAAAGGAAGCTAAAGAAAGTTATACTAACGTGATAGTATGCTGGTGCACGATTTATTTCAACTCCTCTAGAAAAGCAACAGCAGCAACCACCCATTCCTTTTACTTACGTCCACTGCCCATAAAACACCGTCGATACTTGGTACAATTGAATCCCACACGCCAAAAGGTGACAAAAACCTATTTTAAGAAAAATGATGAAATCACTCTTGAAAATATAGCATATATTTCATTCAAACTATATACATGTCAGATGCCAGCCAAGCTACAAGCAGATTGATGTTGACCACTGATCTACAAATACCACAATGTGATGGGAAGTTCCAGAAACACAATCAAAAGCATGAAGTTCATGGAGCAAGTAAAACCCAATGGAATATATATATATATATAGCTTCTCGCTTAAAGTTGTCATCAATAAGCACGCATAAGATACAAAATAAATGATAAAGACCCACCCTAAAACAAACGCAAGCTGGATTGTATTCCACTCTTTGCAGCTCATACTACAAAATTCTGTATGTTCTGAGCAACAGTAGTAGCAGAATCATGTAAAAACAAAAGAAACATCCATAATTGATTGTCAAAACAAACCAAGTTTAAGAACCTAGCAACCTACTCCGTTCAGTTTTAGAGCTACACTTCCATATCAAGAATTTCAACAGTCTTTGAAATAGACCAACGAAGTAAACTGAAAAGCAAGATTGCGAAATAGCTGGAAAATAAATACATACTAAGACTAAACCCCCGAGTTTTGACTCCTCGAAAAATTGAGGTGGACAGTGTTAATGGCAAACTTGTAATCAAAGCACACATTTTGTGAGAAACACCAATTAACCCATAAGCAGAAACAATAGTAACAACAAACAGAAGAGGTAAACTCAATAAGAAATCAACCAAGAACGAGTTGCCTTCGGCTACTGTTCATCAACCATAACTTAAAATAGACTTTTATCCGATAACAAGCTAGCATGAAAACAGCTAAAATAGTAATAAAAAAACAATTTTAAATGAGAAATAAAAGTAAAGAAAATCACAAAACCCAATCCAAAAGCTATAGCCAAACATCCAAATTACATAAAAAAAATGCCAGTAATACAACAATTCTACAGCTATTAAGAAAAACATAATCAACTCACGCAATAGTAAAACCCTAGAGAAACCATAATCGAATAGCCAGATAGCAAGCCAAATCACAGAAAGCGATAAACATAATTGGACATGAAATTACCTTTTGATAGAAAACTTCGATTGAAATTACGGATTCAAAGAATTCCACCCCAAACTTGAATAATAAACGATAAATTTATTTACTTTGTGTGTTCTTTTTTTTTATTTTGAGATTTGAGAGTGTAATTCTTAGCTTTGTTTGGCGTGGGAGAACAACTTACAGTGAAAAGAAACAAGTCTTCCTCTTCCCCCCATTAAAACTGATAGATTCCATAATTGCAGATTTTTTTAGAATTGTTTAGTGCGGATTTTCTCCACGCGCCAACCATCCTCCGGTTAATTCCACGCTTCATATTATTTTAGAATTAATTGCATCACGTATCCATAGTTCTAAATTGATCCTAAATTTTTTAATATTTTAGTTTTATCCCCAAACAACGACATTCGTTCTAAATTGATCCTCAATCTTTTAAACATTTCAATTTTATCCTCAAATCATTATTAATGACATATCATATTATTTCATAGTAGACATCAATGTTTACATGACAATTAATATTTTTATAACTATTCTATTAACATGGGATATGATTATAATTGGAAGATTTTCGAAATAAAATTAGAATGTTTAAAAGTTTGAGTACTAATTTAGAATTAAAATCATAGTTTGATGGTGAAATTAGAATACTTAAAACTTTAGGGCCAATATAAATTTTAAAAAAAAAATTGTGATTCGCAAGAAAGGATATTGAATGTAGAGGTGTTCATAGTCGGATAACGGATCTGATTCGATCTGGTTTTTTTCAGATATTTGATTTTTCGAATGTACGATATAGTGATCCATATTTGAGTTGGAAACAATTAGATATTCGGATATTGGATATTTAGATCGGATATTCAATTATTCTAAAATATAATTTGATTTAATTCTTTTTTTGAATTTTAAGGTCGTATTTATGAAATTTTCGAACATAACAAACAACAAAATGCTAAATATAACAAATTCACACCTATAAAAATTTTAATTTTTTAATTTTCGAACATAACAATCATCAAATTGTTAAATATAACAAAAATAATATTCATAAAATTTTAAATTTTCGAATAATCTGAAACTTGAAATATTATGATCCATATCTGATCCATAAAATTTAAAATCGGATCAAATTAATAAATAATCAAATCAGTCGAATCATATGAATATTTTTAAACACTCATAATTGGATGAATAAAGAGAGACGAGGGTTGTGAATGCGGAATGGAAGACGTAGATGGACACAATCCTAATTTGGCGCAAATTGATTTGGGCAGATAACAAACAATTTGATCATATCTTTAATCAGATGCTTAATAGTCAAAAGGTGCTCGATTATATATTTTTTTTAAGTTTAGTAGTTAATTTTTTTTGAGCTATTTTGGTGCTTTATGTTACATTTCGTAATTTAAATTGGTTTTTTGTAACAGATGTAAAAAAAAATCGTTATCCAATAAAAACACAACATGTAGCATATTCTGGTATTTTAAAAAAATTAAAATAAAAAAAAATTTTAATTTTATAAAAAAACTTCAAAATTTTTAATTTCCCTAAAACCCCAAACCCTAAACCCCTAAATTCTTCCCCTCCCACCACCGACCACCCTTACTTCGTCGGCCCTCCACGACTAAAAGCTCCATCATCCTGTCATCGAAAATCGGTAAATGAAATGTTGATTATTATGTCGACAAACATTTAAAAATAAAAGAATAAAGAGACCAATTGAGCTTCTAATCGACGACTAGAGAGTGGGGATGTTGAACGGTTAGGTACCCGACACTTGAGTGGTGAATATTGAACCGCTGACGCGTGGGGATGCCAGACAGTGAGGGAAATGTGATTTGAGGGTTTGATTGAAAGAAATTAAAATTTTAGGATTTTTTAAGAAGTTCATATTTTTAAAGAAATTCAGAAAATAAATAAATAAATAAATAAATAAAACAAGCCACATGTCATGTTATAATTGGATAACGAAATTTTTTTAACGATCGTTGACGGAAAAACCTGATTTGAGTTACAGAATAAAACGTTAGGCAACAAAGTGACCCGAAAAAACGTTAGACACCAAATTAAAAAAATATCGATTGTGCACTTTTTTACTATTAAGCCATAATTATAATGGGTAGACTATGAAAATAATAAGGGTAAATTTTATTTATTTTTTGAATTAAGATTAAATTAATTAAATATATAAATATGAAAGATTAAATGTGATATTATATAATTTTTTTAAACATCACATTACTTATTAATTGTGGTTAATAATTCAGTGATCATTTTGTAACAAAACTAAAGTTTATGATTGTTTCATAATATTTGAAAGTCAAATCACCAAAATGAATATTTTGGAATAATTTAGTGATCATTTATAAAGTTTACTTTTCTTTATTTTAAGGGTAAACTATATAAATAGTCCTTTAACTGAGGTTTTTTTTCCAGTCATCCGACTATGAAAAGTTAAAAATGATTATCTTACTTAAAAAATAAGAGGTCAGTCCACTGTCTTTGAAAATTTAAAGACGGATAACATGTCAATTATTCAAATTTGATATGATAACAAACTTAACCCTCAATTTGTAATTTTTTTTTAATTTAGTCATAATTTAAAAAAATTAACCCTTAACATTTAAATATTATTTCAATTTGGTCCTAACACTAAATTCTTTTAAACCCTAATATCTCCAAAAACTGGGTGTTGGAATATTAAACCCCATTCATCACAGTTCCACCAAACTCTTCAACCTTCACCATTTTATTCTTTTAAATTCCTTTGGGGAAAGTTGCAGGTGGAGTTATCATAATGCTTGTCGTAATACAACCATCTCTTGCAAAGACCAAAACTGGTGTTCTCTATAACTGACCACCAGTGATCGATAAAAGCTGAAACTTCGAGTCGTGCAAAGTCGGAACTGTTGTTCGTATCTCGCCGTTGATGGTTACGAGTATGTTGCTTTGAGTTATGGTGAACATATCAGAGGGTTCGTTATAAAGAAATCCTCCTAGCCTTTGCTGTATCATTCCATATTGTAAGAAATGCCTCTGTAAAAATGCAATCTATTACGAATAAAAGGCCTTCTCGTAACCTTTCATGCATTGTGGTCCGGTACATCTAAACGACATCCATAGTTATGGTTAAAGGAGATTCGAGTGAAAAGAAATGACAACGGAGGATATAAACGAGCTTTGAAAGCCGATAATTATCTCATACATTAGCAAAGATACAAAGGTTTATTAGTAAGCAAATTCTAAGAAGATACGACTACAAATCTTAATCCGAAAAACTGCTAACGAAAAAACAACTAATTCCCCAGCAAAATAGCCAATCATGCAATAGGAAAGGAAGAATAGGGAGCAGGACAAAGTACCTTAAATCTTGCTAAGAACTTTCTCGGCGGCTGAAATCGTCTTTTGGATGTCTTCTGATGAATGTGCCAAGCTTGTAAATCCTGCTTCGAACTGTGAAGGTGCTAAGTATACACCTTCTTCAAGCATTCCCCTATAAAACCTGGCGAATTTTGCAGTATCACTCTTCTTTGCATCGTCGAAGTTGTGAACAGGCCCTTCTGTGAAGAAAAATCCAAACATCCCACTGATATGCCCTCCACAGATGGCATGTCCTGTCTTCTTTCCAGCATCTAAAATGCCTTGAACAAGTTCTCCGGTGATCTTATCCAAGTATTCGTAAGATCCTGGTTCTTTCAACCGCTTAAGGGTGTGTATCCCGGCTGTCATTGCCAATGGGTTCCCACTCAAGGTCCCAGCCTGGTACATAGGCCCTGCCGGTGCCACCATTTCCATAATCTCCCTCCTTCCTCCATATGCACCAACAGGCAGACCACCGCCAATGATCTTCCCTAGGGTTGTTAAATCTGGAGTTATGCCAAAATACTCCTGTGCCCCACCATAGGACAAGCGGAATCCGGTCATCACTTCATCAAATATGAGGAGAGCACCATTTTCCTTGGTTAGGCGGCTTATGGCTTCAAGGAAGTCGGGTTTAGGTGGAATGAAGCCAGAATTCCCAACAACGGGTTCAAGAATAACCGCTGCAAGTTCACCTTTGTTACTGTCAAAGAGACTTTCAACAGCTGATATGTCATTGTAAGGGGCAGTTAGAGTTTCAAAAGTGGCTGCTTTCGGGACACCAGGAGAGTCAGGTAGTCCTAGGGTAGCGACTCCACTACCTGCCTTGACAAGAAACGGATCAGCATGGCCATGGTAACAACCCTCGAATTTGATGATCTTTTCTCGGCCAGAAAAGGCACGAGCGAGGCGCAGCACACCCATGCATGCTTCCGTACCCGAGTTTACAAATCGAACCATTTCAATGCTGGGAACAGCTGAGATTACCATCTCAGCCAAAACATTCTCAAGAAGACAAGGGGCACCAAAGCTGGTTCCCTTTTTCATTGTTTCGGTCAGGGCAGCAAGCACCTGGAGATACATGCAAATCCATGGATAATTATTATTAGTGATCTCCATTACCGACACAACAACTCTTGGTTGACATAGCGTGTCATCATTAGGGTGTAAATGAGCATAACTTTTGATGAGTTGTTCCTAACTGCTCGTATAATATTTGTTTATAAGCAAAATAAATGAGAATGAACAATTTTTTTGTTCATTTAATAAACAAATAGACTTGTATTTATTTAATAAACAAACAAAAACGAACAGAAGTGTGTTCGGTTCGTTAATGTTCACTAATAAGCTCATTTATCGACTCGTTTACCTGGTTATCATTTTCCTTTATTTTTTAACATTTTAAATATTAGTGAAGGTACTAGTAGAGACTAAATTGAACACAATGTGAACTTTAGAGTTCACGGTAAGTCCGAGGAGCTTAAGGACTAGTATTTTGGTGAACATATTGGCAGACATATAAACAAACACGACGAACATGTCGCGAATACTAAACAAACGAACACAAACACAAACACCATTAAAAGAAATAAACAAACCAACATAAACACTTCAAAAAATAAATAAACGAATCGTTCTTGTTCATTCAAGCTCAATTCATTTACACCCCTAATCATCCTTGACATTGCATCCAATATAACAAAATGAAATTCAGACCAAAATGCATATGAACTTATGACATTGGTTAAAGACGTGACCTCATCATCTGCATGACCGATTATCGCAGGTCCCCAGGAACCAACGTAGTCGATATACTGGTTACCGTCAATGTCCCACATGTGAGAGCCCTTGACAGAATCAATCACAATTGGTTGTCCGCCAACAGATTTAAAGGCACGAACGGGAGAATTCACACCTCCAGGCATCAGATTCTGACCAAAAACACTTCTTAAACGAGTCAGTGGAGAAATATACTTCACAAAAGCATTTACCCAAAAAATATATTACCAATTCGATTGACCCAAAACATACCCAGATCGAAAAACCAATCAAATTGCTTGAATTACCTTGGCAGCATTGAAAGCTTCTTCCGATTTTTGAAGGGTATAATTCTTCTTCTTATCTTCAACAGAAACAGTCATTTTAACGCGGAAACCAGAGGATTGTGGAGAATGAAGAGGTTTAGAGAGGTTAGAAGAGCAGGATAGGCCTAAACCGACTCCAATTCCGCTGATTGAAGCAGCCATTTTTGCTCTTTCTTTTTGTCTCCCCTCGTTTACTTCTCGGGAAGAAGATAAGAAATTGTAAGATATACTAAACCGGATTGGGTGGACCAATAATCAAAGCATGTGGGCCGGTCCTCTTCCGGCTTGAAATGTAAATTTTTATCCGAGTTCTATAACACAGTAATTGGGCTTAGGCCCATTAAAAACCTTTTCTTTTCTTCGTGTAATAGTGGTATATATAAACACGAATACACAATGTCTCTCTTCTATTTCTATATTAGTATAAAATTTTATAGTTAAGAGTGTGTTTAGAAAGTTATAACCTCTAGAGCAAGTAGTTAAAAGTTCTCAATTGACACCGCTTTTTCCCTTAGGTTGTAAGTTCTAGACCCAATAGGAACAAAATTTCTCTTCCCATCTTCTAAGTAGAAATTGTTCAAAAAAAAAAGAAAATTATCGAATAACTAGATTTGTGTGTTATTGTTTATAATTATTCAAGTGTGATATACTTGGATAATTTTTCAAGGGTTCTATATTCATGAAAAAGATTATTATATGAAATTATATATTCACGTTTGCTATGGAAGAATTGTTTATAAAGGGTAATAAAAGATTTTCAACATTAACATTTTTTGAGTTATTTAATGGGAGTGTCATTTCTTTAATTTCTTAAATATTGTATAATTCTCCTTTTTTTTGACAAATATTCATATCGCAATCATTCTTCCTTTTCGTTTCTTTAGCATTCATATTTTTTTTTTTGAAATTATTAGATTTTCTTCAATTGCTCTTTATCTCTGATAAATTTTTTCCTTTCCTTGTGTATTATGTAACACTTTAAACTCGAATGTCATATTTGAGCATCAAGCCCAACCCAAAGTCATAAAATTTTCGACCTAGTTTAGTCTAAAAGGGTTGAAATCCAAATTTCATCCAAGTCCAAACATTTAAAGCAAAATTAGGTATTTCAATTTTTACAAATGCGCTCCAATTTAATTTAAAACATTTAAACATTTGGCTTGATCAACGTAAATCCAAAATAAGTCACTTTTTACAGACATTACAATAAGGTCCTAAGAATACATGACAAATAATCTAAGTATCGTACTTTGAAAAAGATGATGCACTGAAATCTTACTCCAATGGTGCTGCTCCAATGCAACGTGCTAGACCCAATAGCATGCGAATGGAAACAACAATTTCGAACGCTGAGCATACAAAGTTCAGTTGTACACTTCTATTCTACCATGCTTCATGCAAATCATAAACACGAGCATGTAATTAAAAATTATGAGATGACATTAATAACAATACAAGGCGCTACCATTAATCGCCTAAATAAAACATGCTACATCAATAAGCAAACTTTGAGTGAAGCATGGGGGACATAAAATATCGAGAACTTACACTCGAAGTGAGGCATGAGGACACAAAGCATCGGGAACGTACACTCTATCTAAGAAATTACCCCTCGAGTATCTTCGAATGAGACCCGGAGACACAAAGCATTGGGGACTTACATTCGGTGCCACATACCATAGTGTTGCAACACATTATCAGGGTATCTGAATCCCACCAGTCATCGACTCCACCAAGAAAGTGCTTATCTGGAACACAACCACAACATGATCCCATAGATCCCCTAGTTGTTGCTAATACTAGCATGTTAATTATTTACATTGTCGAGTTATTACGCGTTTCAGATAAATACAAGGTCAAAAGCTCGCTTATTAGGTTAACTATGTCTCGGGGTGTCATAGCTGAGGTATTAGACCAATAACCATAATTTTTTAAGCTCTTTAGCTCAAAATCAAACATTTTTGGGCATAATGCCCAGTCAGTATCGGTACAGGGCCATGAGTACTAGTACGATACCCCTAGTTATCGATACTCACAAACATACCGATACCAAAACTGCTCACTGAAATTTTACAAGTCATTGTGTACCAATACGAGTCGATCCATATCGATATAGACTTGAATAGCGTACTAGTACAAGTTAAACATCGTACCGATACCCTGCTAATAGTTCATTCATGTTCATCACTCTAAATAAGGGGTACTGGTACGGACACCTCGCATACCAGTACCTAAGCTCAAAAATGCTTTCTAAGGCTCAAAAATCATCTCTCACACCCCAACACCTATAGCAAGATCCTCAAATGTTCTTACAAGTTGTAGAAGTTAGGGTAAACTACATAAATGTCCCCCGACTATACTCTATTTATCTTTTGTGTCTTCCGACTATCAGAAGTTATAAACTGGTACCCTGACTTAAAAAAGTAACAAATTAGTTCGATGTCGTTAAAAATTTAACGGTTGATGATGTGACAGTTAATATAAATTGATATAATTACATAATTAGCCATCAAATTCTACAATTATTTTAATTTGACTCTAATTCTAAAAAATTAACCCACATAATTTTAATAATCTATCAATTTAGTCAATCTTTTCTATTTCTCATCTTCTTTAATTTTTCAATTCAAACATGGTAATTCTTACCATTATTAAGCTTCAGTTCCTTAAAACCACTATTTTCAAAACACTACAAACCATAAAATACTAATAAAAGGGAGCACTTTTTGCAGTCCTAAAGGTCAACACTACTTTTTAATCCCCTTAAAAATACTATACAATAGAATCCCATTGAATGGAAGATCAAGATGAAGAAAAGGATGTCAACTTCTGTAAGCTTTTTTTAGCGATTCTCAAGGCTAATGTTTTGATAAAGGGGAGGACTTTAACTGCTTTGGCATTGGCGGTGCCTAAGAATCTAGCGTTGGTGGCCATTGAAGCTCTGTTCCATTACCGTGTTGTTGTGGAAGCTTATGGTTACCGTAGCGGCAGTGATTTCAGTGGGTTTTTGATGGCTTTGGAAGGGGTTTTGATGGCTTATTATTACTCCATTTTTGTTGTTCTTGATACTGTGGTGAGCTCCATGTTCTTCAAGAGTTGCAAAATAGAGTGTCTGGTGGATCGAGAAGGGAGATATTGTTACAAGATTGAGATTGTTGCAGAGAAAGATAGGAATGCTTATATGATGTTGAAGAAAATTGAAGAATTTTCATAAGATTTCGAAGGTATATGTAAATTCATACAAACAAGATTTATTTCTCGAGAAAACCAGAGAATTTCTGTGGGGTGGATTCAAGACTCGAGAAACAAAAGTGGGATTCTTTCTCCTTTTTATTATTAATTTTTTTTCCAGAATTCTGATATATTTTGTTTGGAATTTGAGAATTGATATTCCTGATTGTTCACAAAAGTAAATACTTGGGGAAGATGAATGGAAAATTCTATATCACTATTATATGCCATGCCGTGATCAAGAGGTAGTAATGTCTGAAAAATAAATGATCAGTTTAATTCAGCTTCGGGTTCTAGTTATCGGTGATGTTGGATGTATGAAAACTGGATGAATTTTCCTTTTTAGTCAAATATTTGTGCTCTGTAAAGCAACATTAATAGAAAAGAGATCTGGAAATAGTGGTTAATGTTAATGCATATGGGGCTTCCCCTTTTTGGTTTGTAGTGTTATGTAAACAACAGTTTTGAGAAACTGAAGCTTACTGATGGTGAGAATTACCATGTCTGAATTGAAGAATTAAAAAAAGATGAGAAATAGAAAAGAAGATGGACTAAACTGATAAATTAATAAAATTATGTGGGTTAATTTTTTAGAATTAGGGTCAAATTAAAATAATTGTAGAATTTGATGGCTAATTATGTAATTATATCAATTTATATTAACTACCACATCATCAACCATTAAATTTTTAACGACATCGGACCAATTTGTTACTTTTTAAGTCAGAGGACCAATTTATAACTTATGATAGCCGGAGGACGCAAAAGATAATTGAAATATAGTCGGAGGACCATTTATGTTATTTACCCTAAAAGTTATTTAAGGTGGTTTACTACCAATTTTACGAGAAATTATTATATGGACCCTTCCCACAACGTCATCCATGGTCCCTAGTAATAAAAAAATTCCACGTCATTATTTTTTCCATATCATTTGTACACTAGGATTATATTTTCCAAATCATGGTGTAGTATCAAATTAAAAATAAATTAGGGTTTACTATTTCCTTTTTTTCTTCAAGAACGATAGCTTCCTCCACTAACCCTAAACCCTAAACCTTAACCCTAAACCATAAACCCTAAACCATAAATCCTAACTCTAACCATAAACCATAAACATTAAACCCTAAACCCTAAACCCTAAACCCTAAACTTTAACCCTAACCCTAAACTCTAAACCATAAACCATAAACCCTACATTAATTGGAGAAATTAGAGAAGATGATTTGGAAATTATAAATTTGAGTGTGTAAATGACGTGTAAAAAATAATGACGTGAAATTTTTTTATTACTAGGGACCATAGATGACGTGGTGGGAAGGGTCCATATAATAACTTCTCCAATTTTACACCTTATTAACATCTTTTTACTGGATTTAAACCATCAAACAAGTCATACACCCTAAAACAACTAAAACACCAAAACCAAGTATACAAGGCATTATCCTTTTGGTTTTTAATTTCTCCTAAAAACAATTAGAAAAAAAATAGTGAATCACTCTTCTTCCAAAACTTTTACCTCTTTAAAAATTACACTGAAACCATTATCCTCTTGTATAGATTTAATCAAAATTATTATTTTTTCTTTGACGTCAATCCAAGCTCCACAACACTATTAAGCCATTGAATTATCTGATAATAATCTCATATTTTCTTTTTGACATGATCAGAGGAGAAAAATGGAAAATTCTGTGGAGTCGGAGAAATTATGGATCAGTAAATTTGAGTAGGGGTGACAATTATTTGGATTTAATCGAATTAACTGATCAAACTAAATTTTTTTGGGTTAACCGGTCGGATATTTTAGGTATGAACGGTTAACAATTTAGATTTTTTTAACTTCGGTTTAAAATTGATTAATTAACTGAAATTATTATATATTAAATATTATATATAGTATATATATTTGGTTATTGAACATTTAAACGTTATAAAATGATCATTAAATTTTTTGATATGTTATAAAATGATTATTAAACTTTATCAAATTAAAAAAAATAATCATTAAATTTATTGAATTATTATAAAATGATCATTAAACGTCTCATTAGCGTTGAATGTGCCTTATTAAAAACCTCCCTAAACCTAAATGGAGGAAAAGAGTAAAACACGATCACGTAAAATGGAGAAACACACAAAGCAGAGACAAACCCCTACAAAACACACACCAGCCCCCAACACCAAGACCAAACTATCCTATGAACTAGACCGAAATGGATAACCAACATCTAGGCCAAAACAACAACGCAGCCACGTCCTGTTTACCGAACAAACACCTAGCAAAATTCTGGGGCTCCCCGACTCGACACCACAACTAATGAAACACCTTAAACACTGAGACTCGATCCTCCCCTTGCTTAGCTAAGACATCAGCAAAGCCATTCGCTTTCTGAACCACATATGCAAAACAAGCTCCACTCAAAGCATTACAAGCCTGATCGATGTCCATAAAATAATGCCAATAATGTCACGGTCCCCAATATTAGAAACCCGTCCAAGAGCCACTTTCGAATCTGATTCCACAATCAAATACCAATAAAAACTTCATTTCGAACCCAAGAACAAAGATAACACAAGAGCAATAGATGAAAGTTCCTCCTCATTAGAATCTAAAATCCCCAAGGATGAGTCTACCACGTGCGACGAACATTGATGAACATCACTAACGATGAACACCGATGAACACCATTAAATTAATTAATAAAGATTTAAAATTTCATGGATTCATCATACAATTAATAATTATTTAAAAAAATTCAATTAAATTATTTTTATATATATTAAAATTTTATTTTTTTAATAAGGGTAAACTATATATTTAGTACATCACCTATTTCTGTATTTCTATTGAATCTTCATTATTTAATTATTATTTAATTTGACCCTATTCTTTATAAAAAATAATTTAACCCTTAACCCTCAACCTAAAGCCCTAAATTATTAAACCTTAAACCCTTAAATTCTGAGCTGAATTCGAGCACAAATCAAACGCGTACAAATAAACACTATGAACATAATACTGGCTGTAAAACCTATAACTGTCATCACCAAATTTGTCCCTCCCGATATCATTTTTTAACTATATATATTTTCTACAAAAACAAACACAAAAACCTTGTATGAAAGGATAGAAAATTAAGTTTTGAAGCTCATTGCAATCAGTAGAAACGAAAGTGGAGTGATTCTAAGGCAATCCATTCTCGATACGAAATCGAAGGCTTTAGTTGGAGTGACAAAGTGAAACGACAAGTGGTGAAAGAGTTTGGGGTTTGATGATGCTTGTTCCATTGTTAGAAATAGAAAGGGAATCCATGGGAAAGGAAGATAAGGAAAGGGAAAAGTACGTTGGGAAGAATCAGTGATAGAGATTAGGGTTGATTTGAATCCTTTTTAAGTCTATTCTTAGACTCAAAGGAAGAAAAGCCGAGAACTGATCGGGACCTTTGTTTGTTGCTTATTTCACTAACATTGATTTATTTACTGTTTTTTAGGTTATTCTATATTTTGCTTCAATTTTCATGGTTAAACATATTTCGAAAATTCTTTTGGTTTAATTGTTTAGGGTTTTAGGTCGAGAGTTAAGGGTTAAATTATTTTTTTATAAAAAATATGGTCAAATTAAAATAATATTTAAATAATAAGGGTTCAATAGAAATACAGAAATAAGTGAGGTACTAAATATATAGTTTACCCTTATTAAAAAAATAAAATTTTAATATATAAAAATAATTTAATTGAATTTTTTAAAATAATTATTAATTGTAGATGGGTCCTTGAAATTTTAAATCTTTATTAATTAATTTAATGGTGTTCATCGGTGTTCATCGTTAGTGGTGTTCATCAATGTTCGTCGCCCGTTGTAGAATTTTCCAATCCCCAAAGGGCCTAATAAATAATCATGCCCTTCATCACAAGCGCGACAGAGATGATGAACGAGCATGATTTTTGCTCCAAGATCAAACCATTGAATCTCATCGCATCGGACGATAATCGTCATGCATGTTCATTTTTCCTCTTCTTCTTCTCTTTATTAAGAAGCCCAGTTCTTCATTTATTTCTCACCTATTTTCCTGTTTTTTCTGCATAATCAAATCTTTAAAGTTACATTTTTTCTCTTTGCAAGTTCTTTCCTTTTCATCTTCTTTCATTTAATCATCCATGGCAAAGACAAGAGCAGCCCGAAAGATAGCACAAGACACCCTTGTTCAAGACATTCTGAGCTCCGAGTCAAATCCACAATCGGAGGGAATAGACTGAACACATCCAGAAGAAAAGCATCCATCCGGAGCAGGGAATAGAACTCTCCGCTGAGAAAGAACCTGGAAAGTTTATCCACAACACATTTGCTCTTCACAACTGGGGCAACTTCTGCATTCATCATGGTAGCTACAGAGCTGCCATGGTAAGAAAATTTTATGCGAATTTGTATGAGCCCTCTCTGAAACTTTTTTTTGTTAGAGAACACTTTATTCATTGGAGTGCCATCTTTATTAACAAGTTGTTTAATACTGTTGTAACTGTGGATGGCATTACTAATAAGAAACTCGCTATGCTAGTTAAAGACTTATGTATAGCATGTGCAATATGGTTGGGGACCAATGCTAGGAACTTCACCATGCTTAGGAAGTTTTTGACCTTGCTTGCAAAAGTGTGGTTTCAATTCATAAGTTCTAGACTTCTGCCCTCCAACCACAGCACAATTGTGTCTCTCGATAGAATGTGTCTGATACATTCTATAATCAAAGGAATGAAGATTGATGTGAGGGAACTCATACATAAGGAAATTAGGGGCTGTGCTGAAAGGAAGATTGGTATATTGGCCCTTCCATCTCTGATAATGCAGCTTTGTGAATCAAAGGGGCTAAACCCCCATAAAAATAAAGAGATGACTAACATCAAGGGCCATATCAACAAGGTTGTTATCGACAAGATGCTTCATCCATCTGAAGTTCCTACACCTCGTTTAGGTAATGCATTGAGAGAGGATAAGGGAAAGGCCAAAGTGAAAATTACGTCAGAAACTGTCCCAACGAGTGATGATGTTTGGAGAAAAGTTTATTTTTGTCATTACATTCTATTATTATTTGTATTAACTTTATTTTCTTTTCTTTTGTTCAGTTTTTTGGTGAGCTATAAAGAGAGAGCAAAAAATATAATGGAGGGTATACGTCGAACCATTCAAGATGGCATGATGTACAAAGAGGATATTTATGCAGCACTCTTGGCAGAAATTTTAGAATTGGACAACAAGATCAAATCCATGCAAATGCCTAGAGTAGCCCAAAGAGTCGATGTCCCTATATTAGGCTATGAGATTTGTGGTGACAACCACAATTTTGAAGATTGTCCACAACTCTTAGGCAACAACTCGTATGGAAATTCATATAATGTTGCTGCATGTAATCAACAATCTTGGGAAAATCCGAATTTTGGTCAATTTGTTGGGACATTCCGATATGGGAATAATTTCTCCCAAGGCCCTTATAATCCAAGACAATGGAATTACAATTCACCGCAGCCACAATACAACCAGGAAACTAAGCTACAGTCACAATATCTTCAGTTGCCGCATCTGCATGCTCAAGCACCTATGCAACCACAATATACCCCAACTTCCACACCTAATCCCTACGAAGCTCTTGCAGCATTGATGCAAGATCATTTCCTTCAGACGAAAGCAATTGTTCAAGGAAAATCCTCATCGGTTTGTGCATTAGAAGCATAATTGGGACAACTTTCTTCCACAATGAATTCTAGACAGCAAGGCACACTTTTGAGTGATAAGGAATCAAATGTACCAACTCAAGAAAGTGGAGAAGTGGATCATAACAAAAAGATTACATCTGAAGAGATTGTTGATGTATCAGCATAACATGTTCCAAGAGTTGACACTTCTTTGCCTAAAGCGCTCAAATCTAATATGTGGGTGCAACCCAAAATATCGACGCAATCCAAAGTGTAGTGCAATCTAAAGTGTCCTCGCATCCACCTTTGCGACGATAAGTTCATGACTACGTGGAGGGTCAACAAGATGACGATACTTTCTCAATGAAATCTAAGCATGTATCTCTTGAGGAAGCAACGATGCTAGATTTGAAGCCATCAAAAGAAGGGTATGATCATTTTGGAGAAGATACTCTATCCATGGTGTTTTCTTCCATTATTATTGCTGCACCAAAATCTCTACTGATGGAGATGTTTGAAATGCATGAACAAAGTGGTGGTTGGATGCTTGAAAATTTTTAGAGAATTGGTCATTCACTTGATTTATAAAAAATTCTAGCAGAGGATTGCTATGACAACTGGCTGGAGCAACAAATGTCACCGCAATGAATGCTAAATTCAACTATGATGGAAGTCGATGAGAATGGAGTAATAAAATGGTTGTATTTTGAAAATATTGCTCACATTGAATTTATGCCTTCCAAAATAGTAGCAAGGTGGAGGGTACGCATGGACTTCAAAGGAAAACGAAAGAAAGACACCTCCACCAAGGTAACACAAGTGGGAATGGTTGCAATTACATTGGCCAACATTTTTTCGGCAGAATTATCACTTGTTGTAGGGTGCAGATGGACTTTTAAGAAGTATCGGAAACGACTCTCCAAGGCAACCCCTGCTACAACGTAATAATAAATGGGCGCTTATTGTGGGTGCATTCGAATTTCACTGGAATAAAAGGAGGCTAATGATGCCAAAGTTGACCTAGAAAAAAAGAAGGCACCTTCGGACCGAACTAAGTTGAGAGAAAAGAAGAAGGATATGACGACACTACTAGGAAAATTGTCATTGCATCTGATGTTGTGGATGCAACTGTTGAGAAGACAATGCTGCAGCGAGAAGAAGAAGCACCATGCAGCCACATCGAAAGCAAAGGAACACTGAGTTAGTTTGTTTTTAATTTTTTTAGTTTGTTATGATCATGTATTTCATGTAGTTTTTGTTTTCCTTTTGTTACTGCTTATTGTCCTTGTAATTGCATTTAGTTTTATTGTCATTGTAATTGCATTTTGTTTTTGCATTGGAATAATGCAATTTTTAATTTTAGGGCTTTATACCTAGGGTTTGAAATGCATCCCTATTTCAAAAAAAATTAAGCAAATGCAATGTTCATTTTGTGCTATATTTTTTTTTTACATTCGATACTTAAATCTTGAATCTTGTTGATTGTCAATGTGTTGGTTTGATCACACAATTGCAAATGGCCAAAAGGGAGGTAAATTGGCAATTAAAAATTTGAAGGGAGGAAAGGGAAAAGTGAAAAATTATGAGACAAGACAATTTAGAGTGGTTCAAGCTTCTAACAAGCTCTACATCCACTACCTTAGCTCCCACTAAGGATTTTCAACCAATCCACTAATTGATTCTTCCCCTTTTCTCGGATTAGGAGGAAACTTTACAAACCGATTAAGTTTTCTACCCAAAGCTTAATCAAATTCACTCACAATTACAAAGAAAGAAAGACAATCTGAAATGTATCTCTCAATAGACTAATTAATTGCCCAATTACAAACAAACACTCCCCAAACTTGAAAGAAAGATGAACAATGAAGAATTTTACAAGTTGGGTACACAAATTTGACTCTATAGGCTCAAGGGTTTGGAATAATTGCTTGGATGTTGCTTGAAGGTTCAATAATTGTTGTTGTAGCTTTGGAGAGTTGTTTTTATACCCTTGCATTGAATTCTAGCCGTTTGGGTGGTTGAAGTCATTAATCTAGGAGTGGCTTGAGGCTTCACATTCTCCAAGCCAAACTTCTTGAGCATATCCTTGATGTATTTAGCTTGATTGATGAAGATGCCATCCTTCCTTTGCTTGATTTGGAGTCCCAAGAAGAATGAGAGCTCTCCCATCATACTCATCTCAAATTCACCTTGCATTAGCTTAGAAAATTCTTGACAATAAAACTCATTAGTAGAACCAAATATAATGTCATCAACGTAAATTTGAACTACTAATATGTTATTGCCATTTCTTTTTAATGAAAAGTGTAGTGTCCACCTTCCGCTTTTCAAAATCTTTTTCAGCTAAAAAGTTTTGAAAGTCTTTCATACCAAGCTCTAGGAGCTTGTTTCAAACTATATAAAGCTTTTGTTAGTTTAAAAACATGGTTTGGAAAGTTTGGATCTTCAAAATCACGTGGTTGTTCTACATTCACTTCTTCATTTATAAAACCATTTAAAAGGGCACTCTTGAGATCCATTTGAAAAAGCTTGAATTCATTAAAGCATACAAATGCAAGAAGCATCCTAATTGCTTCCATCCAAGCTACGAGTGGATAGGTCTCATCAAAATCAATTCCCTTTTCTTGAGTGTAACCTTCAGCAACAAGCCTAGCCTTGTTTCTCACTATGTTACCACTCTCATCTAGTTTGTTTCCAAAAAACCATTTAGTTCCTATAGTAGACTTATTACTAGGCCTATCAACCAATGTCCAAACATTACTCCTCTTAAATTGATTTAATTCCTCTTGCATAGCCAATATCCAAAATTCACCATTTAATGCTTCTTTGATATTTTTAGGCTCTATGCATGAGATGAATGCAATATTATTCATAAGTTTAAGAGAGGATCTAGTGGTTACCCCTTGGATGGATCACCCAAGATTTCACCATCTTTGACATAGTTGAGTTCCCTTAGGTAGCTCATTTCCTTTTCGCCAAGGTTCGTGTCCTTCAAGGCTTCTATGGGAGGATCTTGTGCTTCTTCCTCTTTGGTTGGAACCTCATCCACCTTTGATGATTGTCCACCATCATTAGCTTCAAGGATTCCTACATCATCATCATCACAAGAATCCTTCCTTGGAAGGAGGTTATCATCGAAAACCACATGAATTGACTCTTCTACAACTAAGGTTCTTTTGTTAAAGACTCAATAAGCTTTAGAATTTGAAGAATATCTTAAGAAAATAGCTTTATCACTTTTTGCATCAAATTTACCCAAATTATCGCTTCCATTGTTTTAAACAAAACACTTACATCCAAAAGGATAAAAATAAGTAATGTTAGGCTTTTTAGATTTTAAAATCTCATAGGGGGTTTTCTTTAAAAGTGGCCTAATCATTACTCTATTTATAATATAGCAAGAAGTGTTTGTGGCTTTGTAAAGTGTCCACAAGTTCTATATTTCATGCACATTACATCTCATATTATTTCTTTTTTTGAGTACATTTTAGGCATAATTAGGACTATACATTGCATTTTACAGTATTTCTTTACTTTGTCATGTTTTTTCTAGATTATCCTTTGTTTGGTAAAGAAACGGTACTGTTTTAGTGTACTTTTGGTTTTAGGTACTAGAGGCTAACAGAGGGAAAGAAGAGCTGAGGATGCAATGCTGAGGCAGCGAACCAATGAGTTGTACTGATGTCGTTCCAGACAGAGACAACAACTGCCGAGTAGCTGCCGCCGCCCACCTTGCTGCCCAAGACATCAGACTATGGAGTTGGAGAACCGGAGTACGATTTGTAGAATAGAAAGTCCAGATTCTATCGATGATGTCTACTCAATTTTCCGATGTATGTACCAGCGGGCAGAGCCGCCGAAGCTAAATCTTGAGATTGCTTGCGGAATAAGGTAACGTGATAAAGTCCACATTCAACTCAAAGAAGTTAGAGTTTAAAGTCACATTTAATGTGAAAAGCTACTTTGAAGACTTCTACTTCAAGAAGGACTAGACCTAGCTAATGCCTATATATAACCATTGTAATTCTAATTCAAAATAACTTAGGTTTTCCTTAGGCATAGTTTAGGTTTTCTTACCACCGACATGTTTTAAGTCTCTCCTTGGGTTTGGGTTATGTTGTAATTAGTCGTGAGAACGATTGTTTAGGTTTTCAAGTTTGTTTTTGCAAATAAAATTGCAAGGTTTGCTTATTCCATGTTCTTCATAGATTTCAATTAAGGTGAAAGGTTAGTTGAATTCTATCCATTTGTTCAGTATCGAGAGAGTCGAACTCATGAAAGGAGTAAGTACGATTTCAACTATAGACGGTGCAATCAATCCGGCCTAGGCATAGGTTAAGGGTTTAAGGCGGCTAAAAGAGGACGAATCAACATTGTTGTCTTTGCATGATTCACGCCGCGACTGGTATTATCTGCAGTGAGCATCAACAAAACTCTGACTTAGACATAAGCAGAGTCACTTTCGAAGCGTTCTTCCGAGCCTTGTAGTTCTTCCAAGTTTGCCGCCGAGACATAGTTCGATTCCCCTGCCGAGGCAGCGAGAGGGTCTCAGCAGTCTACATGCCATCCACCACCGAGGCAACAGAGTCTGGCAGCACAAAACAACTTGACCTATTCAACGCAGTTTCACACTAAGCACAACATAACCCTGCCCTCTCTATCAATCTGATCACTTCCTTTTTATTACTTGTGTTTTTATTTTACTTTTCTTCTCAAACAACCACCTTACTTGTACATTTACTTTTCTTGTGCAGGAACAACAATTCGAATCAAGTTGTCCAATCCACGCGGGAGACGATATCTTATATACTATAACTTGACAGAAGTGTGCACTTGCGCTCATAAATAGAGAACACCCAAGCGCTCTACAAGTTTTTGGCGTCGTTTCTGAATATTGGTAACAACGAAATTCGTCTTTAATTTCTGCACTTTTATTTCTTTACATTTATTTTATTTTTAATCGAAAAAAATAATTTTACATTTTCTTTGCTAGTGTATGACCAGGGCGAATCCAGAAGGAGAAATCCTCTTCTACGATGATATCGAACGAAGAGCAAGAGAGCTCAAGAAGGAAATCAGAGTAACCCTAAGGAAAACAAAAGAGGAAAAAGAAAAGGCAAAGGTAAACATGGACCCTCCTAACAATGTCGCGAACGGCAGGGATGAGTAGCAAGACCCGCCACCCAGAGAACAACAAGATCCACCAAGGCAACAACCCCCTCTTCCGCCCAGACAGCCCCAAAATGTTCGAACCACTAGAGATTATCTGGAACATGACTTCAGAGGGTTTGATCCTATAGTGACAGAACCTGAGATTGAGGCAGATTACTTCGAGCTGAACCTCGTTACGTTTAACATGATCAACACGTTAGGGAAATTTAGAGGGACTGCCACAGAAGATGCTCGACAGCATTTGAGAGGATTCCTAGACATATATAGAGCATTCAAAATACACGGAGTCCATCAAGACGTACTGAAGTTGAGATTATTTCCCTATTCACTGAGGGATAGGGCAAAATAGTGGTTAAACAACCAGCCAGCAGGGTCGTTCAACACATGGACAGAGCTGTGTAAGGATTTTCTGTATCGTTTTAGTCCGTCCAATGTCACAAACAGACTGCAAAACGAGATAACAGCCTTCCGACAAGGGGATGACGAGTTGATGTATGAAGCATGGGAGCGGTACCAACAAATGCTAAACAATTGCCTACTACATGGTTTTCCGGCTTGGACACATGTATCAATGTTCTACAACGGAGTGAACTACCCAACACGGAGGATGATTGATGCCTCAGCCAATGGAATCATCCTGGACAGACCACCAGAGAAGGCACTACGGATTCTGAACCAAGCCGCCAAGAACGACTACAAGTATCCAATAGCCCGCCGAGGCGGCGTTAGGCGGCCAGCCACTATGAATGAGGTAGAAGCCTCAGAATCTATCAATGCCCGCCTTGACAAGCTGACAGAGCTGGTCATGAGCATTGTGAAACCTGCTGGGGAGTCTATGAGGTAAAGGATGTGGAGTCGTTCTGTGACGAGTGTGGGGGAAACCATGATTCCTCTGACTGCACCGCATCTGCCAACTTTATGGGAGGATACGAGAGTAACAATAGACCCGCCCAGAACACCTATAACCCTGGATGGAAGAACCATCCCAACTTCTCGTGGAGCAACCCAAAGACTGCTACAAACCCACAACAACAACAAGGAGGCTACCAACAAAACATGTCCAGACAGCAAGCTCAGCAGCCGCAAAACAATATTTCACTAGAAGCAACTCTTCATACTTTTATGTCTAGAACTAGTGATTTTATTGTTCACACTAATAAATTCATTAATAAAATTGAGTCTTTCATGGACAGGACGGAGATGAAGTGGGAAGCAGTTCACTGAGACCTAATTTGGGCAGTTCACGGAGATTTACAGCAGCAGAACAATAGGAGCAACATCCAGCAGCACTGAGGCAGCAATCAAACCCACTTACGAGCAGTGCAAAGCCATATCTACTAGAAGTGGGAAGTAGTTGGATGAATCTATGGTGGAAAAACAACCAGAAACACAGCCTGCCGCGACATCATCAACACGAGCCGCCCTGGCAGCTAAACATGACAACAGTTCTGAAGCAGATAATCCTCCACAGATAAAGTTCTCATGCAAAGAACGTATAGAGGACATCTGCCTGCCAGCACCTTTCCTCCAGAGGCTTAAGAAACATAAGCAAGAGCACCAGTTCAGAAGATTCCTGAATATTCTAAAACATGTGCACATAAACATCCCTCTAATAGAAGCCATTTAGAATATGCCCAACTATGCCAAATATCTCAGGGGCATGGTTTCTAAAAGGAAGAGGATTAGGGAGTTTGAAATAGTTGTTGTAACAGAGGAGTGCATGGCAATGCTACACAACAAACTGCCGCCCAAGCAAACAGACCCGAGCAGCTTTGTTATTCCATGCAGGATAGGCAGCAAGCACGAAACAAAAGCCATGTGCGACTTGGGAGCTAGCATCAACCTAATGCCTAAGGCAGTCTTCGATAAATTAGGAATTGGGCCATCCAAACCTACCTCCGTCATGCTAAAAATTGCCGATAATTCTTTTGTACAATCGGAGGGCAAAATTGAAGACATCCTAGTGAAGGTGGGCAACCTTATTCTATCAACTGATTTCCTCATTCTAGACTGTGAGGTCGATGAAAAAGCCCCTATCGTCCTTGGGCAACCATTCTTGGCCACGGGCAGAATGTTAATAGATGTGGAACATGGGGAGCTGAACATGAGGGTAGACAATCAGAGCATTAAGTTAAACGTGCTACAACCCCCAGGAAAAAAAGGAATGATGCCCAGACGCTAAGGCTGCCAAAATCAGCATAGAGACAAGCCAAGGCAGCAACTATTGCGACAGACCAAAGGGCAGGCTGAAGGACCCAACATCACATCACCTGAAGGAACAAGAGGACCCCTTAGGAGGGAAGGACAAGCCAAATTACCTCAGGAAGTGGTTATGTCTGGGAGATACACCTAAATGCACTCCCAACATAACTTAATTTTTATTATTTTTCTTTATTTTTATTTTTATGCATTAGGATTAGAATTTAATTTATTGCAATTTTTTAGGATTAGATTAATTACCACTTCTTTAATTTTCAAAATTTATTTATCTTTATTTAGTATTTCAAGATTAGGAATAAAAGAGCTGGATCAAGAAGGAGGCACAACAAGGAGACCGCCCACCATCCCGCCGAGACAGCCCATGGCAGCCCAGCGTAGAAACGCGTAACGGCTAGTTGACCGCTAACGGCTAGCTGCCAACGGCTACGAAATTAACAGGCGAAATCTCGTAACACGCGCGAGACAACTAGACCGTTAGACATTTAATGCCACCACGACACCTCTCGGCAACCTTATTTAAACCCCTCTCACTTCATTCATTTACTTTACTTTTACCTTCTTGATGTCTTATTCTTGCATCCACTACTCTCACCTATTTTCTTTAAAAGTTTCAGTAAACTTAAACCGTCTCACATGGCTTCCTCATCGGCACCCAAACCCACCTTTCAATGCTTCTTCTCCCACGCAGACGAAAAGAGATACCGAATCCAGTTCGCAAAACATGCCATATGGGAGGAGCAAGGCTTTCACTATACAAGGCAAACAGGAGATCTCAGCCTAGAACCAAATCTGTTTGAAACCATCCATAGCAAGGGATGGGAAATCTTCGCACGGCAGCCAGAGATAGCCAACATCACCATGGTCAAGGAGTTCTATGCCCACTATCCCCGCCCTGAGATGTCATTCGTGTTTGTCCGAGGGGAACCTGTCAAGCTTAACGCTGTTGTCATCAACATTTTCTATGGCTTGGACATGAATGACAACACTCACGAGGAGTGGAGGTAGTCATTGACGGCTGCCGATTATGAGAAAATCAAGGCCAAACTGTGCAAGCCCAACACGTCGTGGTTGGCAGGGAAGCATGGAGGATCTGTCCAACGCCGACACCTGCTGCTCGAGGCAATGCTGTGGAACACATTCGTTAAGAGACGCCTACTGCCCACCTCCCATAATTCTACCGTCGATCGGCCGCGCCTAGCCCTAATCCACAGCATCATGATGAACCGACCCATTAAAGTTGGGGAAGTTATCTGCAAGAAAATCCACACCTGCTTCCAGAAGACGAAGGGCATGTTGTACTTAACGCAGCCCAACTTTGGTGTTCTGACAGACCCAAAAGATGAGATGACAACAGCCAAAGAAGAGTGGACAAGAAAAGTCTGCCTGCAGAGGATGCAGGCCCCAAAGACAAAGCCCATAACGCCCAGTCAGCCTTCTGCTGCCCAGCCTGACACTTCAGCCGCCCCGACAGTACTGAAGCTTCCCAGACAACGAAGTCCTCACGCTGCTGCACACCCTTATCGATAGCAACAAGCGCATCAAGCATCAGCTGATCTTCATGAAATACGTGGGGGAAGTCCAAGAAGCCTTTGTGGCTTATCTCCTTCAGAAATTCCCTGATGACATACTCACCCTGCCTTCATACCCTGCAGACCTTTCAGCAACCGCCCCAGCACAAGGAACGCCATTCGCCGCCATTGTCTGCCATGCCGCCTCCCGCCGCCAGGTACCCTCTCCGATGCACTACCCAACTTACTCAGCCACCACTGAATCCAACACGGTGGCAGACTCCCCCGAGAGGCATCAGCAAAACCATTCACCTGTTGGCACATCGGCGACAGTGGCGAATACCTCCTCATCAGAGGAGATGGAGCAGCAGCCGTCGGAACAAGCAACAACAGTAGTAGCAGTAGCGGCAACCATCCCAATGGTGATAGACCCTCCGACAGCACCCACGAAGGAAGGCACTAGGAAGAGGAAGCGGCACATCATAGCCGCAGAGCCTGTGGACGACGAGATAGAGTCAAATGAGAGCGAAGCACCTCATACCGCTCCCCCTACAGAACCTCAAGAAGAGCCTCGTCCTACGCTCAACAGAGGCCAGCCGCCGCAGACAACAAAAATCTCACATGCTAAGTTTGCCGCCAAGACATCTGTCGGATGTCGCTTCATCATCCAAACCTCTTCCTCCTCCTCACCAGCAAAGACTCAAGCCTACTCTCAATCCTCATCCAATTTCTAGTTTTTTTTCTCTTATTTTATTTTATTTTTCTATTTTCTTTAATATATCACTTGTATTTATTTTTATGATTTTTTTTCTTTTTCTGTTTTATTTTGTGCATTGAGGGCAATGCCCATCTCGAGTTCGGGGGGGGGGGGTAACTCTCGCATCTTTTGTCTAGGCATACTTAGTAGCATATAGGTTGCATTGTACTTGCCTTAGTGTTAACCGGAACAGAAAAATTTGTTATATAACTTGTGCCTATGATAGTTAGCCAATTACTTACTTTCACACCAATAATAAATTGAACTTAACATGGGAAAAGCATGCAAAATGACTTAGAATTTTTTTAATTGCCAAAATTGTTAAACACTACTGTTACTTGCTGAATTTGTTAGAATACCTAATGAACATTGCCTGCTTTGTTTTTAGAATTCTTTGCAAAGTTCTAACAATGGTTGCAGGTAGCTGCCGAGGCAGAAAACAGAAACAGGAAAATACATCATTACCACGGCAGTCGAAGTAAAAACGAAGAACATTATTGTTTTACCCTAGAGGTGCCCGCAACAGGCTCTAGGAAGAATCATGTGCTAGGACACTTCGCTTCTATCAAAGCCCATGAATCTGAAAGTTTTGAAGTAACGGACAAATTAGCATGAGTGAATGAAAGTCTTCATGGGATGACTCTACTCCATGGGTTCGGGGTTTTGTAGTTTGCTCCTATCTTAATTTCAGACCTAGAAGAGTAGTTGTGATAAGCTGAAGCCATTATTGCCATGATTAAAATATTGTGCTTAACTGTGATGTCTCGACAACAACCTTATATATCATAACAACACATTTGTTTATCTAGTTGTCTTAGATATTCAGCCTGAATACAGTCTTGTACACACTGCATTGTCATTAAAAATTAATTCTAAGTTATTTACTTGCTAAGTTCCCCTCACTAATCTAATATAGGTGCCACGGCCTTGAGGTATGAAATCAAGTTAAAAAAACAAGTTTTTCTTTCTGGTTAATATAAGGGTAAGTATGTTTAGGTTGTATTGCTTGAGGACAAGCAATAGTTCGAGTTTGGAGGTGTGTAAAGTGTCCACAAGTTCTATATTTCATGCACATTCCATCTCATATTATTGATGTTTTTAAGTACATTTTAGGCATAATTAGGACCATGCATTGCATTTTACACTATTTCTTTACTTTGCCATGTTTTTCTAAATTATCCTTTGTCTGGTAAAGAAAAGGTACTATTTTAGTGTACTTTTGGTTTTAGGTACTAGAGGCTGACAAAGGGAAAGAGGAGCTGAGGATGCGATGCCGAGGTAGCAAACCAAAGAGTTGTACTGATGCAGTTCCAGACAGAGACAATAGCTATCGAGTAGCTACTGCCGCCCACCTTGCTGCCCAAGACAGTAGACTGTGGAGTTGGAGAATCGGAGTGCAATTTGTAGAGCAGAGAGTCTTGATTCTATCGATGTTGTCCACTCAATTTTCCGACGTCTATAGCAGCGGGCAGAGCCGCCGAAGCTAAATCTCAAGATTGCTTGTGAAACAATGCAACGTGATAAAGTCCACATTCAACTCAAAGAAGTCAAAGTTTAAAGTCACATTTAATGTGAAAAGCTACTTTGAAGACTTCTACTTCAAGAAGGACTAGACCTAGCTAATGCCTATATATACCCATTGTAATTCTAATTCAAAATAACTTAGGTTTTCCTTAGGCATAGTTTAGGTTTTCTTACCACCGACATGTTCTAATTCTCTTCTTGGGTTTGGGTTATGTTGTAATTAGTCGTGAGAACGGTTGTTTAGGTTTTCAAGTTTGTTTTTGCAAATAAAATTACAGGGTTTACTTATTCCATGTTCTTCATAGTTTTCAATTAAGGCGAAAGATTAGTTGAATTCTATCCATTTGTTCGGTATCGAGAGAGTCGAACTCACGAAAGGAGTAAGTACAATTTCATCTATAGACGGTGTGATCAATCTGGCCTAGGCATAGGTTAAGGGTTTAAGACGGCTAAAAGAGGACGAATCAACATTGATGTCTTTGCATGATTCACGTCGCGACTGGTATTATCTGCAGTGGGCATCAACAAAACTCTGACTTAGACATAAGCGAGGTCACTTTCGAAGCGTTTTGCCGACCCTTGTAGTTCTACCAAGTTTGCCGCTGAGACACAGTTCCATTCCCCTGTCGAGGCAGCAAGAGGGTCTCAAAAGTCTACCTGCCATCCACCGCCGAGGCAGCAGAGTCTAGCAGCGCAAAACAACTTGACCTATTCAACGTAGTTTCACACTAAGCAGCAACATAACCCTGCCCTCTCTATCAATATGATCACTTCCTTTTTATTACTTGTGTTTTTATTTTACTTTTCTTCTCAAACAACCACCTTACTTGTGCATTTACTTTTCTTGTGCAGGAACAACAATTCGAATCAAGTTGTCCAATCCCTGTGGGAGACGATACCTTATATACTATAACTTGACAGAAGTGTGCACTTGCGCTCATAAATAGAGAACACTCAAACGCTCTACAGGCTTCCGCTTAAAAAACATAGGTAAATTGTTTTCATAAAGCATAGTTATATCTATTTCTTATAAAGTTCGATTTTCCTCTCAAATACCCCATTTTATTGAGGAGTGTGAGGTGCGAAAAAATTATGGCTTATACCATTTTCATTACAAAAATCATCAAAACCTAGATTTTGAAATTCGGTTCCATGGTCACTTCTAATATGAGAAATATTTTGATCAAGGTCATATTGAGTGATTTTTGAAAATGTGATGAATTTTTCTAATGCCTCATCTTTAGTGCTTAAAAAGAGAACCTAACTATATCTAGAGAAATCATCAACAAGCACAGAAGCATATAAATTTCCACCCATGCTAATTGTCCTAATTGGCCCAAAGAAATCCATATGGATCAATTGTAATACCATACTAGTTGAAACATCATTAATAGGTTTAAACGAGGTTATTTTATGTTTACCCTTGGCACATGCATCACAAATTTTATTTAATGAAAATTTTATTTTGGGTAAACCTCTAACTAGATCTTGGGAAGCCAATTTCTCTAAGACACTCATGCTAGCATGTCCTTGTTTCCTATGCCATAACCATGCATCATGTTCATCTTTAGCTACAAAACATGCATTTGAAATGTTTATGTCATCCAAATGCACCATATATATATATATATTACCTATGTGATGACCTATGAGCATAGTCTTATTAGTTTCAATGTTCATTATCTTGCAACCATTAACATAAAAAAGAACATTAAAACCTTTATAACAAAATTAACTAATGCTCAACAAATTATGTTTTAGACCGTTGACATAAAAAACGTTTTCAATTAAGATTCAAGAGTGATTACCAATGGAGCCTATTCCTTCAATATGGCCTTTGGAGTTGTCCCCAAAAGTCACCACTCTACCACTTTTAGGCTTTAGATCCAAGAATCTACTCTTGTCACCGGTCATGTGTCTTGAGCATCCACTATCAAGGTACCATGTGTTTTGACTTGAAGCTTTGGCCTTGTAGCAATACTCCCCCTACAAACAAAGATTAGTTCTTGATTTTTGGTACCCAAATCATTTTGGGTCCATGTGAGTTAGCTTCCAAATACTTGGTTCCCTTAGGAATCTAAGAAGAAATAGCATCAACATTGTTAGAAATTACAAGTTCCTTAGGAACCCACACACTCCTAACTCTTTTACCTCTAGGATGCCTATGAGAGCTTCTTTGTTTGTAGTTATTAAAATTTCTCTTTATATATTGGGTTTTTGAAGAATCCTTTTTTTTCAAAAATATTTTTTCCCAATGGTGTTAAGAGAAGCTTTTAGTTTATCCATCTCCTCATGGTGATAAACATGGTATTTTTCAAGAAGGTTATTCAAATCAATGGATTTATTTTCAAATTCATTTGAGGAATTTAGTAAAAGAAAAACCTTTTTTTTCAAGTTCTGAGTTGGTCTTGGAAAGTGAATCGTTTTGAGCTCTTAAAACCGAAGTCATTTGTTTGTTTTTCAAAATCAAGTTTTTTGTATTTCTCAACTAACTCATCATACACCTCTTGTAACTCATCATATGCATCATGAAGTTCATCAAAAGTGAAATCTAAAGTAGATGAGTTAGAGGTTACCTTTGGATCCTCCTCAAACGCCATGAGACAAAGGTTGACAACTTCTTGCTCCTCTTCGGATGACTCCTCATTACTCCAAGTAGCAACATTTGCCTTGAGCTTGTTCTTCTTCCCGAAGCCCTTCCTTTTGAGTTAAGGGCAAGCATATCGAATATTCCATGGCTTCTTGCACTCATAACATATGAGTTGGTCCTTCTCTTCCTCTTTGTTCTTGTTCTTGAAGTTTCCTTTTCTATAGAACTTTCTTCCCCGATTAGACTTCATGAACCAAGTGAATTTTTTAGCTATCATAGCCAATTCTTCTTCCTTCTCATTTAAGCTAGAATCACTCTCTTCATGTGAAGCTTTGAGAGCAATTCCTTGCTTCTTCTCCTCTACCTTCTTCTTCTCTACTCTTCTCTATTATTTTCTTCTTCTCTTCCTTTCTTCATGATCTCATGAGTGACGAGAGATCCCACCAACTCATCGAGCTTTAGTGTCTTCAAGTTCTTGGCCTCGATGATTGCAGTTCTTTTTCCTTCCCATGAATTCGGGAGAGAATAGAGGAGCTTCCGAACTAGCTTGTTTTTGGGAATGGTCTCATCGAAGCCTTTGAGACCATTGACGATGACCGAGAAGCGATTGAACATTTCAGTGATGCTTTTCTCGGGCTCTATCTTGAAACTCTCGTATCTATAGTTAAGAATCTCAATCTTGGTCTCCTTGATGTCGTTGGTTCCTTCATATGTGGTCTCTAGCTTTTCCCACACCTCCTTAGCACTTGTACACAAATACATCATCGATTACATATCCGTTCCAAGAGCATAAAAGATCATGAGTAGAGCTTTGTCATTGATTTGAAGCTTCTTTTGTTCTCCATCGGTCATTTCGTGCTTGGACTTTGAAACGAGTCTTCCTTCATCGGTTCTCTTCAAGAGAATGGTTGGGCCATCTTCCACAACATCTCATATGAGATAATCATTGGATTTGATGAAGAGCTTCATCATATTCTTCCAATAGGGATAGTTATCCCCATTGAAGTAAGGAGGCTTCGTGATAGATTGTGACTCGTAGTTTTTATCGGAGGTAGATGCCATTGCTTCTAGTTATTGTTGACCGAACTCTTCAAGAATCGACTCAAGAGGGTTGTAATCCTTCCAATGAGTGTAGCACTGACACGAATTGTTGAGTTGATCACACAATTGCAAATGACCAAGAGGGGGTGAATTGACAATTAAAAATTTGAAGGGAGGAAAGGGAAAAGTGAAAAATTACGAGACAATACAATTTAGAGTGGTTCAAGCTTCTAACAAGCTCTACATCCCCTATCTTATCTCTCACTAAGGATTTTCAACCAATCCACTAATTGATTCTTCCCCTTTTTTTCTCGGATTAGGAGGAAACCTTACAAACCGATTAAGCTTTCTACCCAAAGCTTAATCAAATTCACTTACAATTATAAAGAAAGAAAGGCAATCTAAAATGCATCTCTCAATAGACTAATAAATTGCTCAATTACAAACAAACACTCCCCAAACTTGAAATAAAGATAAAAAATGAAGAATTTTACAAGTTGGGTACACAAATTTGACTATATAGGCTCAAGGGTTTGGAATAATTGCTTGGATGTTGCTTGAAGGTTCAATAATTGTTGTTGTAGCTTTGGAGACTTGTTTTTATACCATTGCATTGAATTCTAGCCATTTGGGTGGTTGAGGTCATTAATCTAGCTGTTGGGTTGCATTTTTCTCGCAATAAATGCTCCTCAACTGCACATTGTATCGGTACTTGTCTCAAAGAAGAAAGATTCGTTGTGACTAAAAACAAGGGCGTATCGATAAGCGAGAAGGGCATATCGGTACGGTTATAAGGGGTGTATCGATACGAAATGTCGTATCGATATGTTTTTGCTCACTATAATCATGAAATGTGTTTTGACAAAAAGCGTATTGGTACACTATCTAGGCGTAGCGATACAGTTAATGATCATTTAAAAGTTTGGGTAAACTACACAGATGACCACTGAACTATGGGTTTGGTGTCAAAATGACTACTATATTATTTTTTGCCGCAAATGCACCACACAACTATTTAAATGGTTCTATTTTAGCCACACGCCGTTAAAAAAACGAAAAAATTGACGGAACTGTTAAAAATTGGTATAATTACACATTTGGTCCTCTATATTTATACAATATATCAATTTAGTCTTAATTTTAATCTAATAAAATAAATTAATTATTCAAGCATATACTTGAGGTGCTATGCGCATGAGTTTGCCACTAAGCCAAACATATACTTGTGATATACAATACTAATAATAATATATGTTTTATTTGCAGGGTTGATGCCTAATTCAGAATTAAACGTTTCATTAATTGCAATGTGGTAAGCAAAACATTCAATCCATCCCACTTGTTTGCCTGTGTATTTTCTTCATCTTAGTTTAAAGCTTTTGATATGGCGAAAACTTTTTTTTTGAAGTGTGAATACAGAAGCAATTGCCTACATAATAACTTATGGCCTTAGTGCTACAGCAAGGTGAGTTCATTATCCTTTTGAATTTTCAATCTTCCTCCATTTCCCCCAGAATTTGTAAATTATAATTATAAATCATATGACAGCACAAGGGTTTCGAACGAGTTAGGAGCAGGGCATCCGACTCGGGCCAAGAACGTCATGGCTGTCACCCTCAAGCTCTCGATCCTTCTTGCACTTGCGATTGTCCTTGTCTTGGCATTTGGTCATAATATCTGGGCTGCTTCCTTTAGTAGCAGTTCTTTAATCATCAACCAATTCGCTTCAATGACACCCTTTCTTTTAATCTCGATAACCATCGATTCCTTTCAAGGTTTCCTCTCAAGTACATTATAATTCGATATCGATTTTGTTCATCAATGGTGAATTCAAAGCATGGTTAAAACAATGATCAGTGAAGTTGGAAGTTCATAAATGTTGCAGGGGTGGCCAGAGGAAGGAAATGGTTTTTTCTAGTTTGGAAACTGGTTTTTTCACCTTACAATGATGTATGTTTGACAAAGTTAATGTCTTTGTTAAAAGTTGAAAGCAAATGAAACATATATTATATTAGTATTGTATATCACAAGTATATGCTTGGTTTAGTGGCAAACTCACATGCATTTCACCTTAAGGTCCCAGGTTTGATCCTTACAAAGGGCAATTCTTTTGGTTTTCATTTTTCCTACTTTAATCAGGGTGACACGTGTCACCACCTGATTGGAGGGGAAAATTAATTAATTTAGTTAAATAAAAATAATTAAAATCTCCCAATAAGGAGGTGACACGTGTCACCATCTTATTGAATAATTAATTTATTTTATTAGATTAAAATTAGGACTAAATTGATATATTGTATAAATATAGAGGACCAAATGTGTAACTATACCAATTTTTTAACAGTTCCGTCAACTTTTTCATTTTTTTAACGGTGTGTGGCTAAAATAGAACCATTTAAATAGTTGTGTGGTGCATTTGCGGCAAAAAATAATATAGTGGTCTTTTTGACACCAAACCTATAGTTCAGTGGTCATCTGTGTAGTTTACCCTAAAAGTTTTAGGATTCCAATAATTGATAGCCAATGTTCGACTTATTTAAAACATAGATTTTCTATCATCATCAAATCATATCGATACGAAGTGAGACCGTATCGGTACGGTATGCCTTAATAGCTTGCCCAAATGAAGATCATATCGATACGGGGTTAACTGTATCGGTACTCCTTGGTCAAATGATTTTCCAGTGTTGGAAAACCGTATCGATATGCCTGGGCGTATAGATGAAGTTTGACTTGAAAATGCTTAGAAAGTTTTTGAACACTTGAAATAATTTGTCTTGAAAAATCATTTGGTTCAAAAAGGCTTGTCAATTTGTGAGTCTTTGAAATACTTAAAAATTTATTGTATTTGCAAATAAGCCCTTATACAATTTGTTATATCAAAATCAATTTAGGTTTTACACAATGAATTAGTTGGATATATGTGATGGAATGCTGTATTGAAATTTTGCTTATGGATGAATTTGGTTGCTTGAGTAATGGATACCTAGCATCATCTCGTATATCATAGATGAATCTGCCTAGTTCAACTGTTGTTATATATGTTTATAGATCATATTTAAATAAAGAACACTCCAATGTGGGTGCATAATGAAAGTAGCTTAAGGGGGAACACTCTAATGCATGCATTAGAAAAATGAATTTGGCCAAAGGTTGTCGCTACATGAGTTTCTGTCGAAGCAATGAAGTACTTCATGGGGTTCGTTGCACAATATCTTACTTCACAAGATCTAGGGTGCACTTATTGTTCGATATCCCTCGTTGCTTGTAAAAAAAAGAAAGAAAAAAATTATATGCTTATATAGTATAGTGAAATAAATGTTGTTTAGGTAAAAAAGAATCTGTGATGTGAGACATGATGCTAAATATTGATGAATTTTGCAAGTTCATTCATTCATATTCCTGAGTAGTCGATACAATTTTTATGATGTAGATGTAATTGATTCATTGATAGTTGAGATGGTTCAAGTTGCTAGAATGTTCATCAATTGGCGTTTAACCTTGCTCCTTTTCATTTTGCTTAAGGATAAGCAAAAACTTCAGTTTGGGGGTGTGATGATATTTTAAAAGACATGTGTTTTCACCTTATTTATTGATTAATTTGTCCCATCATGTTATCCTTTGCATGTATCTTAGCATTTTTCATCTTTGTATTTGCATTTTCTTAACTCAGTGGTTCTTTCTTGAATTATCCTTGATTTTATCATATTTTTGCTGCTAATGTCATTGCATGAGTTCTTTTAGAATTGCAGCCATGACTGTCGCTGCATTGAGATGTCGTTGCATAAGCGTTGTTTAGATTGCGTCCAGATATGTCGCCACATTGGCAACTGTCAAAAAGATAAGATCAAATGACGTTGGCGAAAGGATAAGATCTAAGAACGATAAGATGACAGTTTGTTACAACAACTTTTGTCTAGAACTGATGTGGGCACAATGAAATAGTCATTGTTGCCACAATGACAGTTGTCAACAACCATTAGATTCTAATGAGACAAAACTATTGCTCTCCTATTATTTTAGTTCTTGGGTTCGAAATGGAGTTCTTGTTGGTCTTTGATTGTGGAATTAGATTCGAAAGTGGCTCTTAGATGGGTTGCTAATATTGAGGACCGTGACGTTATTGGCATTATTTTGTGGACAACAATCAAGCTTGTGATGCTTTGAGTGGAGCTTGTTTTGTATATGTGGTTCAGAAAGCGAATGACTTTGCTGATGTCTTATCTAAGCAATGGGTGGATCGAGTCTCTGTGTTAAAGACATTGTCTTTAGTTGTGATGCCGAGTCGAGGAGCCTAAAATGTTGCTAGGGGTTTGTTGGTAAGCAGGACGGGGCTGCACTTCTATTTTGGCATGGATGTCGATTGTCTATTTCGGCCTAGTGCGTAGCATAGTTTGGTCTTGGTATTGGGGGCTGGTGTGTATTTTTCTTTACTTTTGGCATTTGTTCATTTTACATTATCGTGCTTGTACTTTCTCTTCCATTTAGATTTAAGAAAATAATTAATGAGGCACACGATAACGTTTTTCTTATATGATTTTTTCTTCTCTAATAAAAATCATACTTTACTAATAAAATAATAAATTTAAATACGAACAATGAAGGCTAATTTGGCAAAATATTTCTTTTTGGGATTTTTTTGGATAAATACCCCACTTTCGGCCCACGTAAGGGTAACTCGCGTTATGCAGGGTGCGAGTTCAAAAATCACACCTCACAGAGCGCGACTTCAGCCCGATATGGATTATATTATCTCGTATTAATTTAAAAAAAAGTCACATCTTGTAGAACGCAACTTCCACGAGAATTTCAAATGAATTGGCACAAAATTATTGTGATATATGCAAAAGTCGCATTCTGCAGAACGCGAGTTTTGCCTAATCCTCTTGTTTAAACAAATCTCGATAGGCTTGTTTATGGTTAATTTGCATAGTCTTGGGGATAATTTTTCATGGTTTTCATCTTTTACCTCATAGTAGTGATGCATCTCTTGAAAATGGTGTGAAAATCGGCATATATAAGGCATCCAAAACAGTGTATAAATCGCGTTAAAAACGCTACCTTGACATGGGTCGGTAGCCATGTTTGAGTTGATTTTGTGGTAATTTTGCGGTTTTTTAATTTAACTATCATATTTAGTACAAGAACACATGTTTACAATGGTGCGAAAATTGACGCGTATAAGGCATCCTAAACGGTGTAGAAATTGTATTAAAAATGCTATATTGGTATATTCCTTTGCATTAAGAAAATGAAAACAAGGGTCGGTATTCATGTTTTAGTCGATTTTGTTGTATGTTCATGGTTTTTTTCGTTATTTAACTTTCACGTGGTAGTACGAGAACACATGTTTACAATGGTGCCTAGAAATCGTAGCTTTGAAAGTTGATAATGTTATTTAGGATTAAAACATTAGAGTTACAATTACAATTAGTTGATTCGAAGGCGGGTCCTAGAAGGACATTTTCTAATGTCGTGTCCAAGGTTCCTACAATTGCCACACAAATTAGGTTGGTCGGTTTGTTCTCGAGGAACCATATACTCGGCACAGTGAATCCTACTTGACTTTGGGTGACCTTTTTGTTGCATCGCAGGGATTCATTTGGTCGTATCTTAGGTTCATTGTGAACCACATCACGATGATGTTCATTTCTGATTGAAGAAAACTCGGATCGGTATACCTTTAAAACGTTTTCAAGTCGGTATATAGGATCAACGAGTGTCATTGCGTCGAAATGAACGGATGCATATGCAGCGAAGGTGTTCGCACACGGGTACTTGAATTTCTGGAAGACTCCGCAATCACATGTTCTCTCTTGTAGATTAACAACGTAGTTGTGGTGCATAATTCCTTTAAGAGGTCGTGAAAATCTAGTAACCGTAAAGCAATGTTCATGATGAGAGAAGAATATGGCACCCATCGCGTTTGCTTACGCACGGTATATCTGAAATTTTTGTTGGATACCTGGATGGAACCTGTGGCCACCTGCCATCCAGTTTGTAGCTTATTTTCTGAGGGTAGAAAAAAGAGTAGCCAGTCAATATTATGTTTCCTTCACAACTGATGCGACATGTAAATAACATGTTCCCTTCAGAGATGAATTGATCGCCTCAGCCAAGTTTGTCATCATGTGACCATATCGATGACCCCATCATAACATCGCAACCATTTCTCCATTGGGATATCAATAAGATAGTTATATCCATATTGATTTCTAACTCTCAACTCTTCTAGTAGCTCCTCAACCAACTCTACTCGGTGTGCGTTGCCTATTCAAAAAATACGGAATAATTAATGAGAATTAATAATAAAAAGCAAGTTAATTAATAATTTTGAGAGTGAAAGGCGTACCCATGCAAAGAACCATTATATACTCATCATTGTTCTTATACCTCTGGTAGAAATTTGAAGCAATGTGTCACAGACAGTACCGATGAAGAATATACGGAAGTTCCCAAGATGGTCCCAAACGTTGGATTGTTCCTCAAATCCCTGCGAATCTATCTGAAATAATACACATACCATCTTCTCTTGCCCGTAAGACCTGGCGTAAGACATGGGTGCACAGGTTGGTAAGGAAAAACGTCCACGAAGGGATATCTTCCTTTTCAATGATTGTGAACACTACCAAAATGCATTTTCTGTTGTCGTCTTGTGCAAATGCCACTAGTAAGATTTGGGTGTATCTGTCGTACAAGAATGTGCCGTCAATCTACAATATCGGCTTGTAGTGGCGGAATGCCTTAACGCATTATGGAAATGTCCAAAATAGGCAAAAAAATTTGCATTCCCCAGGTACAAAATGATCCTTTTCGTATCTTGGCACTGTCTCAAGTTCCACAATCGTTCCTAGGTTGTATTTCTGCATCACATTCAGCCACGTTCGCAACTCGTTGTAGGATTCCTCCCACTGCCCATACAGTTGTTGAATGGCACAATATCTTGCAAACCACGCCTTATCGTATTTAACCGTGTATGTGAAACGAGATTTGATCGAGGCTATACGTACCGACACATATACATGTTGATTTTCTTTCACGAGTGGAAGGATATGATCAGAGAGCACGTGCACATGCAAGTTAGGATGGTCTTGATTCAGGCTTGCCACGGAGCATGTATGAGGTCTGTCGATTCTCGTTATCTGCCACAGGTTGTTCAACCTCTTCAAACGTGATACACGGACCATCCAGTTACATCCGTCGTACTTGTGAGGGGCATTCAACAATATATTTGTCCGCTTCAGTTTTCCTCACGGTGGATGTAACTGAGTTGCATATGTAGTAACGCTTTATAGCGGCCTCCGCAAGTTTTTTAGTCCTGAAGACCATCCCAACATACAGTTTACCATTATTACATTCATATAACTGGTCAAACTGTGGGAATTCTGGAAATTCTATAGCGTAGAAGCCTTCCATATCCACTGTTGTGAAGTGGGATGGTGGATTGTAATACGCAGAGCTTCTACGAGGTATAGTAAAACTGCTCCGGGCAACAACTTCCACAGGTTCTTCCTCTGTAACATCGTCCACAACATCGTCTGGCTCGTCAAGGTCTAGTTGTTCTTCTGGAAATAAACCCATTTCGTCACCTTCGGGCCCGGGCTCCCTCAGCGGTTCCTCATCAGAATTATACCCTACAAAATTGTATAGTTCTGATTCATAAACAACATGTGCCCTACTAGGTTTTGCAACCGTAACTTGATCACAAGAATGTCTCCCCATTGATGAGAAATCAATTATGTTTGCCTTATTAGGATATAAGTTGGGTGACATCCGGTAGAGAAGTCATCAAACTAATAAAAACTCTTTATGGTAGGACAACCCTATAGATGATGACGACCCTACACGTAGGATATAAGTTGAGTGTCTTCCGTGTGAGAAATCATCTATGTTTGTCTCACTAGGGATATAAGTTGAGTGACGTCCAAAAGAGAAGTCATCAATGGGTTACACTCTTCATGGTGGGATGGTCTAATAGATGATGACGGCCCTACACCTGCACTGTATGGATTGTACGTTGAGTGCTGGGTTGGTGGCATGTTCAGGTCAATGTCGAACCTGGCTACATAAGAATGCCTTGGCCTCGAGGTA